>CM062814.1:224428380-225028380 GCA_031772625.1 Pinus tabuliformis
ATTGCTTTCTGTTATTATTATTTCGTTGTTGTTCCTTATTTCTTTGCGTTGACAAAATAGCTCTGTTTTGTATAATTTACAACATTGTTGTTTAATTAGCTTCCTTTCGCTTTGGATTGAGTTTCCTAGATGAATATCCTACTCGATGTAATCAACTATAATGAGAATTATCTACTGTTATTAGGCTCTCAGATTGATGCCATCATTTTTTTACAGACTAATGTGCTTGATTTAAACTCAATTCGTTTCTAAGAGAAGATTTATCACCCCTGTACTCTTAACTAATACTGTTGTTACTTGAATTGCATATTGTTGTTACCTGAATTGTTGTAGGATTTGATTTCATTAAAGGATTGAGTTTTCTTTTAATTGCAATTGGAATTTACTTATTGCATCCATTTGATCTTGTATGTAAAAGATCTATACTGCAATTTAGAAGCATTACTCTCTGAGTTAAATAGCTGCCACATACTATGTACACTCTTGAAATAGAAAGACCTGCCTAGATTGATAATTAATGTGAAGATAATTAGGAGTTAAAAAGGCACATTTTATCACTCAATAGCGAGCACGCTTGCAGATTTCGAAGTGATAGAGATTATCGATGACAACAATCCCTATCCCACGCTACTAGGAATAAATTGGGTCACTGATATGAATGGAGTGATAAATCTACAGAAGCACAAGATGATTTTTGAGAAAAAGTCACTACATGTAGTGGTACCTTTAGACCCTGCGGAAGGATCACGCTACACAGAGCCAGTGTGTGACAACGATCTAGACTATATCTACAAGATATTCACACGGGAGCAGGATTGGGTGAATCCAACAGCGGATGGCAGGATTTGGTGGGAGCGTGAAAGCTTCTGCACCTCAGATTCAGATGAGGAAATAGAACAATGGCAGAGTCTGTTACATGAGGTAACCATGCTCAATTACAACATGATGGTAAGATCATTGCACTGCATGATAACAGAAGTAAGAGATCTGCCTATGTATGACGGGTTGACAACAATGGATGATTTCCTGAACAAATTTGAAAATAGGTGCCAGAACAGCAGCGGTTTAATGCTCTCAAATGGGTACTATGTGCTATGCCCACAAGGTGGTGGGGTACACTACAAAGACATTTTAAGGACTGGCGGGGATGCATAAAGATGATTCACCTACGATTTGGGAAACCGTAGATGCGGCTAGCAAACAAGTATGATGGACGGGATGATCCATGAGCACACCTCGCGAAATGGACCAAGGTGTATGGCGAAGAGCCACAACCTGAATGGGTGCATTTGTTTTGTCATACCCTAGATATCATACCCATGAATTGGTATACTGAGACAAAACTCCACCATGGCATGAGCGAATGTGATATCTTGTGCGAAGGATTCCTATTAACCTTCACGTTTGAAGATCGTTGGTGGGATACTGTGGATGATGCATTACAAGTAGTAAAAACAGCTATCTTCAAAATACCCTAGGAGCCAATGGAAGTGCTTTAGCTGGAATGGGTGACCCAGCTGAGCTGCGCGCTAGAGTATTACAATGTAAATATTGAGGAGGATGATGAGGATCCATGAAAAATTAACATTCTTGAAATTGAAGGCTGTCATGAGGTACGAGGACCATTGATTAAAGATCCTAACATCACCGCGCTGCTAAAACAAAGCAGGTAAACATTGGGATGGAGGCAAAACCAAAATATGCAATGCTCGGTGATTATTGGGATGATGCCACGGTGGATAAGGCCGTTGAGTTACTCTACGAGTACCAAGACTTATTCCCGACCAAAATTATGGATTTAAAAGGGATCATTGGTGACTTAGGGATGATGAAGATCACCCTAAAACCTAACGCGAAGCCGGTCAAGCAGAGGCCTTACCGCTTGAATCCGAAGTTTAAGGAAAAGTTCCACATAGAACTAGAAAAAATGCTCATAGCTGGAATTATTGAGCCGTTGGAAGAATCCAACTGGGTGAGCCCTATGGTAGTGCAGGAGAAAAGGTAGAAGGGTGAAATAAGAATATGCATGGACCTCAAGAAGCTGAATGACACCGTGTACATGACCCATTCCTGACACTATGCATAGATGAAGTATTGGAAAATGTTGGCAGACAAGAAGCATACTCGTTCATGGACGGGTTCTCAGGGTACCACCAGATCAAAATCGCACTGGAAGACAAGAGCAAGACGACCTTTGCAATGGAATGGGGTTGCTTTCAATACACCGTTATGCCATTTGGGTTGAAGAATGCACTAGCCATATTTTCACACATCACATTTGCCGCATTCAAAGAATAAATCCTGTTAGAGCCTAGATCATCCTCAAGCTGAAGGGAGGCAATCTTAGGATAACCACAAACCACGCTTAACCTGGTAGCTAGCCCTACCAGGTTGGGAGAGGGCTCTCTCCTTGTCAATCTCGGTTAAGAGGACTGAAATTACAGCATGAGATGAATGAAATGAAATTAGATTTTAGGCTAGGTATAGTAGCTCAAAGGTTTTTGGTTGATTTTGATAATTGGTTGTTGGATCAAATGGAGCAGGCAGGTTGGGTCCGGAAAATCAAATCAGGGACACAGGCATGTTTTGTGGGGCGAGGTAGACAAAGGATTTATGTACTATAAATTGGTTAAGATGGTAGATTTAGACTACTGAGGGGTTGAAGAGGGAATGAGGAGCATGAATCCTCTTCAAACTATTGAAAAACACAGAAAACCAAATGCATTCCCAAGACAAAGCACTGTAAATTAGTGTATTTTGTCTATTCACCTTGATTCATTTAGTTTAGAAGAGAGAGAGATGTGGATACATATAAAACATTAGAAAAACTCATTACAAAGAAGAAACAATACATAAACTCAATATCACAAGAATCCCACAAAAATAGCTGTGAAACCTAGTTTTATTCCTTGCCAACTACTGTAGAGATATACAATAGAGCTCAGAGCTTCCACAAGAGTCCAACCTTTTCAAATGACTAAGAAAGTACATAATATAGGCATCAAACCACCTATGCTAGCCATCAGGGGTCGAATCCATGAGAAGAGGGGTGGTTTCAACCATATCTAAACTAGGAACACAAAAGTAGGCAGTGGAACAGCTTGCCTCTAAAACTAAGGAAACCAATTCATTCAACTCAAAACCACCTTTGACTTGATGTATCTACCCTATCAAGTGTTTTACATCCATAATTACATCAAGTTACATCATTTACCATGCCAAATTCACCAAGAGAGTGAGAAAAAGTCAACTATAGAGAAAACTAGGAAAAATTTGACTTTTCTAGCAAAACTGGCAAAATTTCATTTAATGCGCAGCGCCACTGATTTAATGCACAGTGCCACTTCAGAGGCAGTTTTGGAGGTCTTCCACACATCCAAATCAGGCCCAAGATGGCTTGTTGGAAAGCCCTGCCTGTCTAGTTTCTGGAACAATTTGAATTTCCTGATTTGGAGGTCATTTGCCCCTCCAAAAGTTGATTCTCCCAAGACTGCTTCCTGTGGGTCAAAAAAGTGGCAGAGAGGGCATTTTTTGGGTGTTTTTTGCCCTTTTGGTGGCCAAGATCTTCTCCAAATTTTCTCAAACTTTCTAGGTTTTCTTATTTTTTTATGCTTAATCCAAATATGCAAGCCATTTTCCAAAAAAGTTTCCCCATCAAATGCGATTTCCTGTGTAAAAATTTCCAAAAATGCAAAATGACCAAAAATTCTCAAAATTTCTTCAAATTTGGCAAGAGGAAACCTCATTAAGTGCTTTGCTGAGCTAATGAAGCTTCAGCCAAGATTTTTAGTTTATCATGCTCTCTTTTGCTCCTTAAGGCATTTTTCAACTTAGCCTTAAGCCTCTTTGTCCTTGAGTTACATATCTTGTTTCGGGTCAAATAGTGATAGGCCATATGGTGAAGCATTTTCTTCTTTTTATTAGCCTTCTCATGCAGATTCTCTAGTTGAATGTTCACCCTCTCTAACCAAGCTTCTCGATCATTCTCAATTTCTTTCTCAATGGAGGTCATCTTGCCCTTTGCTTTCTTTGCCCTTTGCCAGTTTTCTTTGATCATTTGTAACTCCATGAGGTCTTGCTTGTCTGTCAACTGTTTGTTTTCCTGCTCAAGATAGTTAATGATCCATTTGGCCCTTTCTAGATTTACTGACAAGGCTTGTACCTCAGCCTCTTTCTCTTTGATGATCATGTCTTTGATCCTTGAGTCTTGAGCACCCAAGTCAATGACATTCACTCCTTGTACATCCTCATGATCAATCAAGACAAAATCTCTCTCTTGCCCTTCACTAGGATCCTCCTCATGCATATTTTTCTTTCCTTTATCTTTGTCTTTGTGCTACTGGTCAACCTATACCTATCTAGCTGGAGAAGAAGGCAAAGCCCCTTCCACTCCTAGTGGAGATAGCATTTTCCTGTGGTATGTAGAAGAAGGTGAGACCCCTTCCACCCCTGGTGGAGATAATACTCGCCTGGCAGCAGCAAAAAGCCTCCTAGTGCCTCTCTCATAAGTGACAAACACTGGCACTCCTGTGGACTCAGTCTCTTGGACCCCTTGCTGTCCTGAAGGTCCTCCTTCCTTCTGAGGCACTGATGGAAATATCTGAGGGCCCTTAAAGATTTCATGGGAAATGAAGGTCTCCCATGGCATGTTGAACAAGTTCAACTGATGTAAGACAATGATCTTTATCAAAGAGAAGTGATAGATATTGTTCAGCTATTGAGGGTATGGTTTTCTCTGAACATAATGTGCCATCTTTTCTATGTTCCTGCATATGAAATAGGGGAGGTTCATCATTCTCACCCTAGTGAAGTGCATCAACAACCTGATGTGATATGCATATAACCGGGAAAACCTTCCTTCACAAGTAAAATACTTGATGATAATTTTCATGAGTGGGGCAAACTTGTCCTCCAAATATTTGAAGGGAAACACTCTGCTGATTTTGCTATGATATCTGGCCTTAATGTAAGGCTCATAGTATTCCCTGTCAACATATTGTCCTTTGTTCCACTGTTCACCAACATTTGGAATGCCTATTGCTTCTGAAATAATAGCAGGTGACAATGTGAATGAAACACCAGCAAGGTTTACCTGACCGTTGTCCAGATGAGTCACAAATAACCTGGCCAGCTCATGGTGAAACTTGACCCTCTCCACCATTTCACAGAAATCAAAGCAAGATTGATGTCTGAAACATGATATGGAAAATGGGCAAGCAAGCAATTCTCTCATACTTATAGGCTCTTCCCTGATCATTCCCCCCCCCTTTATGAGGTTTCCTCTGCACATGTTTTTCCCTTGAACTGTCACTAAGGGTTTCTTCCTCCCTTTCATAATCAGTGTCACTCTCCATGGGTTTTGGTGACTATACCTGCTAGTGAGGAATGAAGGAATGGGGTGGGGACAAGATGAGTATGAAGAGATTTTTAAAAAGATAGAAATGAGTGAGGTGAATGGGGATGTGATTCAACTTGAGGGAGTGGAGGTTTTGGGGTTTTAGGGTTTAGATTTTGGGGAATAAGTCTAGTGAATTAGGGATAGGGGAAGGGATTTAGGAAAACAATGAAAATGGTAAGAGGGAGAGCACCAATGAGTCTTTAATAGCATGTGAGAGGTGAATTAGTGACTAATTAGGGTTTGAGAGGAAATTCAAAGACACCTAGGGTTTGCTTTAAATGAGACCACAAAAACCAAGAAACAAAGCACTAATTTCTCTTTAGCAAGAAGGATGGCTATACTTACTTGGACAAAGGCATTCAAGAGCTTTTGATGAGTTTTGATGCATCTTAGATGTGTTTTGGCCTTCTCCAACAGGTGCGGAGCACTAGTCAATAGGTGTGCAGTGCACCTTTAATATGCAGCGCCTAAGTAAAAATACACTGCAACAAATCAACAAGTGCGCAACGCACTTTTAATGTACAACACCAGGCGATAGGTGCACAACGCCAGACAACCTCTTCAAGTTTTTCTGTTCTTTCCTCCTTTTGCTCAATGATGGTTGAAAATTGCGTTTTTGGGCTCTCCTTAGCAAGTTTTCCTTAACAATGAAGAAATAAAACACATAGATGGGCTTTTTCTACTTTCCCTCTTCTTTATATTTCATTAACCAAAACCAACTTTCTAATGTTTTGATAGCTTTTTGAAATACTCTATTTTGTTGATATTTGACTTTTTGGCTTTTGCAGGTGGACCGATACTAATCTCATTGATTTTTTGTAGTGGCAGGAATTGGCATTGTCACCAGGAGCAGCTTGTGGATACTTATTACATATAGGAACAATAAGATTACATAAATTTACATGAAATGAAACCATTTAAGTACAAATGCTCTGTTTTTCCTCAAAACAAAGTTTTGAGATTAAAGAGCTTTACTGAGTTTACAAAAAGGAAAATGATGACCTTATGAGCTTTTTCTTTTTTACCCTCCTCATGTGTCTGCTAACCATTTTATTCATTCTGAATGACCATGATGAAAACCCTAAGACCTAATGAAACTAAACCCTAGGACTGGTTAAAAAATGAAATTGAAATGATTATGGACAACTGGAAAGATATTTGAACAAGTCAGCAGGTAGATGACATGAGGGAAAATGAAATAAGACCTCTACCATTAGTTGATCCATGACCTAATGGAATGCAACTAATTGAAAGTGGGACTCCTAACATGAATGCAAAAGAGTAAATTTTGATCACTGATGGCAGTGTGAAGACACTGACACTAACACATCCACAAGTTTCTAGAGGTCTATATGGATGATTGGACTATCTTCGGATTAGTTAAGCACCACGTAGCAAGCATATGCTTGATGCTGGATACTTGCCGATGACACCAAATTGTACTGAATCTTAAGAAGTGCACATTCCTCGTTCCCTTTGGGAACCTATTGGGACATGTGGTTTGCAAACAGGGACTGATGGTGGATCCCACAAAGATTGCAGTAATTCTAAATTTGGAAGCACCGCAAAGTGTTAAATAGTTGTGCGCTAGCTTGGGACAAACAGGGTACTATAGGAAGTTCATCAAAAGCTATGCCCAAATCACCGTGCTGATGGAGAAACTATTGAAAAAGGATGTCACATTTTTCTCGAATGATGATTGTATGAAGAGCTTGGATGTCCTAAAGGGAAAATTGGCCTTCGCTCCAATCCTGGTCTTCCCAAAATGGGATGTGGATTTTCATGTCCATGTTGATGCATCGTGTATCGCATTGGGAGAAGTGCTCACACAAGAGGGCAAAGAGGGCTTGGATCATCCTATCGCGTTTGTAAGTCATAGATTGTCCAAAGCTGAGAAGAACTATTCCACAACTGAGTGCAAGGGGTTGGCGATGGCGTACGTGCTCCAAAAATACCACCACTATTTGCTAGGAGGACATTTCAAGATTTATACAGACCATTCTGCGCTAAAGTACTTGGTCAATAAGCCTATGTTGGGGGGGCGCATATGTAGGTGGCTCTTATTGTTCCAAGAATATGACTTTGAGGTCATGGTAAAACCTGGACACCTAAACGTAGGATCAGATCACTTGTCGTGCATTGAGACGGGCGAGGAACCTACTAGTTTGGAGGAAGGATTACCTAACGCACAGCTCTTTGTTGTGTGCATCATGGATGAACACTTCAAAGACATAATCCACTTTCTAACAACAGGGATTGTGCCGAAGGAATACTCCATCCAATAGAAGAAGGAATTGGTGGTGCATGTGACAGATTTTTCTGTAATCTCAAGGCACCTATTCAAAATGGGAAAAGATGAGATATTGTGAAGGTACGTACTTGAATTTGAATGAAGTCAGATCCTCGTGGAAGCACATGGGGGCACAGGAGGAGGACACTATGCAGGACGAGCGACCGCACAAAATATTCTTCGCGCATGGTTGTGGTGGCCAACCCTTGACTGGGATTCAAAATCACAGTGTAAGGCCTGCGATATATGTCAAAGGACAGGAAAACCATCGCAGAGGGACGAGATTCTGTTGAATCCACAAATGACGTTGCAGTCATTCGAGAAATTGGAAATCGACTTTGTGGGACCTATCAAACCTCAGGGAAAGATGGGCGTGCGCTACATCATCACCACGATGGAGTACCTGACACGATGGGCGGAAGTGCAGCCGGTCAAAGACTGTACGACTGCTACGACTGCGAAGTTTTTGTTTGAAAACGTGTTGACCCGATTTGGCTGTCCAAAAATCTTAATGAGTGATCACGGTACACATTTCTTGAATGAAACCATCAGCATGCTCACAGAATAATTCTAGGTGTATCATCAAAAAATCACACTGTATCACCCACAAGCCAATGGGACAGTAGAAGCATTCAACAAAATACTGGAGACTACGCTGACCAAAGTGTGTAGCACGTAGTGAAGCGATTGGGACCTATGTGTACCTGTAGTGCTATGGGCTTACAGGACAACGTGCAAGAAACTGATGGGACAAACACCTTTCCAGTTAGTTTATGGCGTGGAAGCTATCATGCCGATGGAATATATCGTACCTAGTCTGCGCATAGCAGCTCTCACAGGGATGACGGACCGAAAAGCTTTGGAGGAAAGGCTCGCACAATTGGAAGCACTTGAGGAGGAATGGTTCTTGGATGGTTTTCACTAGAAGGTACAAAATCAACGTGAAAAGGACTAACACGACCGCCATATCAAGTTGTGCACTTTCAAGGTAAATGACTTAGTGCTATTGTATGACAGTAAGTTTGAAAAAATTTCGGGAAAATTCAGAATGCATTGGATGGGACCATACATGGTTAAGGAGGTCACAGACGGAGGCGCGGTCCTACTAGTTAAACTAAACAGAAAACCCTTCCCAGGAAAAGTCAATGGCAGTCGCTTGAAGCCCTACACAGGTGGGTTGACTATCTGACTAGCGGCAGAAGCACAGTCTTTGCACTTCGAGGAGCTGGACAAAGGCGCAGGACTATAAACATATGCAGCAGATACCAGTAGATATGTATGAAAACAATTCAGACACAGAGGTCTTGGAACAACGGATGCAGCAGTACATCAAGCAGCAGCTCTGTGCGCTACGGACCTCAGCACGGTTCGAGAACAGTTGGAGGGACTCCGTGCAAGATCGCCGCGTCGACCAAGTGACTCGAGGGCGAGTCACAATGTTTGTGTTGGGGGCCTGTTGGGCATGGAATCCCCCCAAGGCATGTTTTGGGGCTCAAAGCCTAAGTTTTGACCCAATATTGTTGTAAAGATTCCGCGAATTGCAGATGCGGAGCTCGAAATGTATGATAGAGTCATAGGGTTGTCTACCTTAGTGTTAAATGTAATGTCGTCCTACCCATGGTCCGGGGACCATGGGATTGTATAAATAGAGCAAGGCTCTAAGTGTAAAATAAAACTAACTATGGAATAGATAGCAAAGTAGAAGAAAAAAGCAAGAGTCTAAGTGCGTCTTGGGTCATAGAGTAGGAGAAGGCTCTGCAACTAAGTGCGCAGAGCCCTAGTAGTCTGTAGTTGAGTGCGCGAACCCCTGCAGCTGAGTGCGCAGGGCGGAGTCGAGTCTGTAACTGAGGAAGAGAATAATAAAGAGAAGTTTTAACTTAATTCCGTGTATCTATTCTTGGGCTACTACTTGTTTGATATAAATTGCAAATATACTATTTATTTACTCTGCGCACCTGTATGAATGAGTTATTTTGCTAAGTATACTTTAAACGCATACAAGTAGGCTAAGTTAATCAACTAACAGTGGAATACTAGTAAAGTCTTGGTAATAACAACATTCGGCCCCCGAGTAGCGATGTGCACATAGGGTCAAACCACGGACCACTTGAAATCATCAGACATCTCCAGGGTGCAGAAACCTAGTTCTAGCACCCTCCCATACTACTTCGGCTGAGACCTCAATCCGCGTTTCGCAGACTGTTGCCAAAAGGGCCAGTAGTAACGGGATTTGTTTGGCTAAATCACCTCTGAACCTGGGTCAGGCCCCAAAAGCCAACACTCACCTTACTCTACTTGACTGAGCTGACAAGGGTTAACCCAAAAACAACGGACTAGAGCAGGTGACACTAGTTAGCGTGCAAGCGTTGTGTTTACACCAAGGTTCACTTTGAAGAGTACGTATTTTCCTTCGACATAACATGGACTAAGAGTAACAAGTTCATCATACAAAGGCAAGATGATAGATAACCAAGTAGTGATAGTTGTACAAACCCTCTTGTACTTTACCCAGCTCATTTCATGAGTCACAAATGGTTTCATGCAAACTAAACTACGAACAAAACAAGTGGACAAACTAACAATCAACAAAACAAAGCAAGAGCGGGAGAAAAAAATGAAAGCGAAGCAAGTAAACAAACAGGAAAGCAAACAAGCAATCAAAGCATGAAAGAAAATAACTATCCAAGCAAACAATTGTAAGCAAACACTACTCCTACTCCTACACTAACGGTGCATGGGCCTAATCACGTGAAGTGATACTTCTAATGCAGCCATCGGCGCATTGGTCAACCCATGTTGGTGAAGGCTTGGTCCACGAGTAACCCAGTTGTGCGGACCAGCATACAAGAAAGATATAATAGTGAAGATAGCCACAGTTCATGTTTCAAAGTGCCCACAGGACATAAGTGAGTGCATGTGCATGATGGACAATCCATGGAATTATCATGGTGATGTGTGACACTACGTGTGACTTTGAAGCACAAGCACACTCTTGATTGTGACATGCAAGCAAATGAAAGAAGCAAAGATAACTTGAATCACGCACGAATGCTTGCAATATAAGACTCCTCCAATGCATGAGCAATGGATCATGTAGTTCAAGTGGAGGAAGTGTGATCTGAGTGTGAGATGGATCTTCAATGCATACAAACGAGTGATGAGGAGCCTTGGGTGATTGAACAGTTTCATGATTGGAAGTGAGACTGACCCCAAGAGAGTGAGGACCTGACATAACCATCAGCATGGGTTGAAGTGCCTCAATAGTCTTGGGTGTCTCAACTTCATCATCAGGTAGATCATCATAAACCAGTGGCTTCAAAAAATCAACTGTGATAGATTCATGATCGTGATAAAAAATGGAAGAAAATGGATCATGATCGCCACGACCAGAAAAATAAATGAATTCTCCAACATCCTCATGATCAGATGAATCGAATAGAGGGGTGGATGAAAAGTGAACGAACTCATCCTCTGTATTTCTGGAAAACATAGATGAAGGATCAAGTGGATGTTCAATGAATAACTTATTCTCTCGATTGCTGAATGATGGACTAGCATCCAGTGAGTCTTGCGAGTGATCGACAATGGGTGCATCCGTAGATGAAGACACACATAAAAAATCATGGATGGCAGGTTCACCAAAGAAGCTAGGAAGGAATGGAGGGGGATCAGACAGAAGGGAGTCATCCTTTGCCAAGTGTTGATGTTCAAGCTCCCACTCATACTCTTCATGAATGACAGCGCATGTTGGTTGTGCAACACAAACTCCGTTAGTGGGTTGTTCCTCGTTCACAACAAGTGAAGAGTTGGGAATGGACAAACATAAGACAACATCATCCGGAGGAACACCTGGCTGCGAAGACAGAGGTCGAAGAAAAGAATGCATATGGGAAATCGAAGGACTAACAACCAACTCTCCATGAAAATTAAGTGGAGTAATGTTGGGAGGGTGTCAATAATGAAGAGATGTGTGAACATGATCCTAAACATCATTGGGTGATGGTGGAACTGTTGAATTAAAGGGAAGCACATAGTCCATTGAGACAGTCCCTGCTCCTGCATGGGATTGTATAGTTCCATCAACAAAGAAGGTTGAGCGAGGTTTGACATCAAGCTTTCTCTTGGGATGGGCAGAGTTCTTAAGGCAGCACTTGAACCGGTCCCAGAGATAAGCGAACTTCATATGGCTCTTTGGAGCTTGAAACTGTAAGTCACGGAAGCGTTGCCAAAAATAAATAATAGATTCACGCGGGGCCTTCTGTTGCTATAACAGTTTCTGGTCAAGATGGTCTCGATCAAAAGGATGGAATGTGTCTTCAATAATATCACAAAAGTGCTCACATGAGTGCACGATGTTAGCTGGTAGGTTGAGCACCCAACGTAATGGGGATTCACGAAGTGTGAATGCAAGCAGGAGACCAGCCTGTTCGTCAGTAAACTCATCTTCCTCATAAATGATGGAAAGGAAGTTATGTAAGTGCTTAGGCCAGGCCACTTCGCCTTCACCATCATACATGTGAGTGGACAAGAAATTGAAAAGCTTCCCTGAGATGGAGATGTATTCACGATTCGAAAAGAACCTCGGGGTAAGAAGAATACAAGACTCCATGGAAGATATGAAAAGGTTCAAAATTGGATGAGAGGACATTGTTTGTCATCAGGTCCTCCTTCTAGCGCCACAAATGTTGACAGTGCTGGACCCGCTGACATGTCAAGGGGATCTCCTCGGTAAGAAGTCCCAACTAAACCTCAAACCGTTTGGTGTAGGAGTCCCAATAGTGGGTTGTAAGGTAATGCCTTGACCGCGATGTCACACAGAGGTAAGTAAGATAACTCTGTCAGTAGCAAGGGTGTGACTGATGTAGTGAGTCAAGGAATGAGTATGAGAGGTTCGAACACTTCAAAGGGAGAGGAAGGTGAAGGTGGTTTCTAGGTTGAAAGGGATCACTCCCAACTCAGCTAGGAACACACAACACAAAGGACATGCACAAATTTCGGCAGAGCAGTTGACATGGATGTGGCAGTCCCAACATACATGGTAATATGACACGAACAACACTCACAGATCAGTCCAAGCGAGTGTGATGGGTGATATAACAAGGTTCAGAGAAAGGTCTGTCTGTTGTCCGGTAGAGCAGCCATCACAAACGGTGACAACATTAATAGCATATGCAACACATTAACAACAAGATTCATATAATTTCATGTGAATCAATTCATACAAAAGTACGTAAGTTAAACAACATATATCATTAATGCAACTGAAGTAGTCCAACTAAAATAACAACATATGCATGAAAATGTGTTGGCTTTTATTATATAAATAAGTGTAAGTCACAATCATACAATACACCATGTAAACCTGCTAGCCCCATCAGTGGAACATTACAACCACGTCGGCCTTCTCTTCCAAAGAGATGTACTAGCTCCGTGCAGTGGAGAAGCCAAGGCACGTTACAATACTATCCAAGCCTTCTTCAAGACAGTCTTAGTAGAAGCTTGGCTAACCAGAAGCCTATACATTGAGTTATGAGGGACTATTTATAGCAAAGGGTGGGGTGACCCTTGACAGTCCCCTTTGTGACAGTTCAACTACCCTCATGACTCTTCACCTACTCTATGACTGTTACATCCAACTGTTGACACTCGACTTACCCTTGACATGACTCAACACTACAATGCACATGTACTCATGTGAGACATCATGGCTTGAGCAAGCCTTGCAAGTCATCATTGACATTTGGTCCACTATGGTGAGACCAACTCTTTGACATGCTTGTGATGGTGAAGCTGGTGAGCTAATGCCAAGCTTGGTCATCCATGGTGGTGCACATGCACCTCATGGTGACATCTCGCTGAAGCGAACTCTTGCCTCCGTTGGAACCAGTGCATTGGTTTGACCCCTTTATCCAACTTATCTACTAACATGCACATGGTCTTCTTGGGTACGGTTGAATCGGAAACACACTGATGCATAGTGTCAGTGTCGATCTTCAAGTGTGTGTTGGTGGTCATGCACATCAACTTTCCGAAGTGCATGTTCAGCCCAGTTGGACTTGCTTCTTGTCTTTTCCTTGGTGAGTGTGTTGAATGGGTTGGATTGCATGCTTGTGCTCAATGACATGCATGCTATTGGGATGGATCCTTAACTTGTACTGGCTCAGTTTCATCCGTGAGTACATGTTGCACCCACTGTTGTTCATGTTCCTACTACAACTCATTAGTTTGTTTGTGCAACTTCATGTTCATGCTGAGTTGCTGCTTCAGCACATGCAACTCCTTCTTTGTTCCATCTTCTACCTTCATGCGATCTTCATGTCACGCGATCACTTCATAGCCTGAATCTCCCAAGTTGCTTTCATTATCAGTGGATTTACTTGATCTTGCAACTTCACTCTACCTCTATATTGTTAACAACCTTCCTCTTGTAGTTGTTATGTTCGCTTCATTTGTTGTGTTCGGTATGCTGCCTTCAACTACTATTCATGATGCTACTTGTTGTGATGTTGCTGCTTGCTGTCCTTGTCCACGAACAACTTGATTTGTTCATGAGTAGGTAAGCCCATGGACACTTGATTGACTGCATCCCCAAACGTGCTCTAAATGGTGTCTTTGTCTCTGCTCTCTTAGAAACCATTGCACCTACACTACTGAGAGGCAGATGAACACCTCTGAAACCCGGAGAGATGGCAACACTCATAGCAAGTAATCTGTTAGTCGAAAACCAAAATGATCATGAGAACTAACTTGCAACATACCTGGGTGAATGACCATGAAGGTTGCGCAATTTCAGTCGGGAGTTCGGGAGACCGACTGCCAAGACTGCACAACGCACAATCCGAGCTGTTGGGAGACTTACTAACTATTGGAACTACGCAATGCACAATCCAGTCGGGAAGTTCGCTATTGGGATTGTGCAATGAGCAATCCCAGCTGGGAAGGACTATTGACCCAGGGGAAGATTTGTGCAAATTTTTGGGCCAAGAAACCAATGACCTCCAGAAATGCACAATTTAGTCCAGAGGCTAGTGTTGGGCTAGAATGTGCAAATCTGGAGAGGAAGGTGAGACTTCCTTCTCCATATTGCGCAATGCAGCCTTGGTAAAGGCAGAGATTGGGCCAAGGTTAGCCTGGCTCACCGACGTGAAACTGAAAGCAAGTAAGTCAATGAAATGAATGGTGACACTAAGTGATAACAAAAGTGATAAACATTGTATGCAAAACATGAATGGAGGATTGAGAAAACAAATCAACATGCATGTGGGTGAGGCTGTTCGCCGGTTGGGAAAACGTTCGTGCAAAACAGTTTCATGCATGCGACAACAATGAGATAGCAACGAAAACTGAAACAGAGCTAGGACAAGCTAGTATACATGTAAATGACAATAGGCATTCAAATAAATCAAGAAAACAACACTCGCACAAGCGAATACACAAAAAGTGACAGAAATACAACACAAGGCATGGGAAGCGAACTTACCCCAAAAAAGCTGAGCTTAATGTGCCGACTACTCCTAGATGTGATGTGGGATGTCAGAGCTACAAGGTTGATGTGAGGAATGAGCTCTAAAACATCTAATTGATGAGTTTTGATAACATCGAGGTTGTGACACGCATACCACAAATCTAGGGGAAGCGACACTTGGAGGGAGGTTTCTAAATTACTCCTTGCATGTAACCTCGAATTGTTAAACATAGATCCCTGAAACAAGGGATGCCTTTGCATGCTACCTTGGGAGAAACAACCTATGCATGCAAGTCTATTTTTCTCGGTCCCAGAGGGAACTGGTCAACTCAGCTGCACATGCAAGTGACTGCTCGACTGCTAGAGAAAAATGCGCATTTCTAACTGTAAGCTAGGCTGACTGCCCAATGGGATTGTGCAATTTCTAGGCCTAGTAGATGATTGTTGCCCAAATTTGCACAAATCCTAGGCTGAACTACATGCTGATGGGAAAAATTGTGCAAATCCTGTTGGGAGGGTTGGCTGGCAGGATTGCGCAATCCTAGAGCCCAGCAGGTTGTCAGAGGGAATTACGCAATTCCTAGAGGGAAAGTCTAATTTTCCTCCAGGAATGCGCAAATTTCACTGGGAAGCTTTTTAGCCTACAATTGGACCAAGTCTGGGTGGGTAGCTTGTGAAGGGAAAATATCAGACTGTAATCGACAGGTTGCCTTTGAGCAAGAAAGACACTGAAGCTTGAGGACTTGACGAAGCAAGGCAAGCTGCTGTGAAGGTTGGTAGGGAGGCTCCAAAATAGGCTAAAGCAAAATTTTGGAGGGTAGTTGTAGCTGCTACAACACCTGCATACAAGAATTTAGGCTTCCATCTCTAGTGGGTGCTTGGGAAGGCTTGGGGGTTGGTTCCTCTTGAATGTTGGTGCTTGCATAAATCCAAGGAGATCAACAATTTCATGAAGTTGGTTCTTCACATGGTGCTTCTGGTAAGCTGGACAAGTGTCTAAAAAAGGAGGGAGTTGGTGCTTCCTCATCCTTAGGTTATACAACGTATTTTGCACGAAAAATTTATTTACCAAGGACTTATACTGATACAAAGTCCCTAACTTGTCCCAAAAATACTTTTAATTTTTGTAGCATCAGGCAAGTGTTCTAGTCTCGAATTTGATTAGAGAGGCTAGAGAACACATGATCCCCAAAACCCAAAAAAATATTCAGGAGAAAACACCTAGAGATGACTCAATTAAGTTAATTGATCAATAATTAAATATTTCATAAGTTTAACTTAGGAAAAGCGATTAATTAACAACAATTAATTGAGAAAGGTGAGATTTCTCTAGAAACTCACATGGATAGAGTTAGAGATGGTCTTAGTCGTTGATGGGGATCTAATCATGGCCGTTGGTTCACCAATGAGAGATTACAAGAGAAACTTGATTGGGATGGAGAGAACATACTTAGGAGGTCGAGTTCTTTGTAGATTGAGCTATCCAGTAGCAACACCTGAGAAGAGAAGAAGAGTTTGAGCTAGAAGGGATGCAGAGGCTAAGAGGGAGTAGCAGAAGTGATTCAAGAGGAAGTTTCCAGTGTAGGAGAGGAAACAAAAAGAGGCAGAGTTATTCCACAGAGAGGCTATGTAGGAAGCTTCAGTGAGTAGTTCGATTTAGCTGAGGAGGAGGTTGATTTGGGTTCTAGAGGCCAAGATAATTTTCTAGATAGCCGAAGAGTCACTTCCAAGTACAACAATAGGTAGGATGGCTTAATCAAAGGCAGTTTTGAGCCACATGTGTGAAGCTTTATGCAAGCATTGCACAAAGGGCCTGCGTAAGTGTTTAGACGACCAATTTTTCTGAAACGGGCTATGCGAGGATAGCTTGTGGAGAAGGGAAAATTCCCTTAATAATTTTTTTCATATTATCTTATTGAATATTGCCAAGTTTGGACATCTAGATTACACCCTAAATTTCATTGCTACATAATAATTATAAAACCCTCATTCGCTGCACCGATTTTCCCACATTGGGTTTTTCAGGGGAAATATGTCCAAAAATAATTGTGTCAAATTTATTGTGTGTGTGATCTATATTTATCAATTCCCTCATTTTTTTTTTCACAACATTTTTGTTTGTGAATAATTACAATTTGATTTATTCGTTGTTTTTGTAGCAAAAAAACTAAATAATTAATCAGTTAGAAGAATAAATTTCTAGCTACTGCATTTCAAGGAAAATTTCACATGGAATTAGAGCAGTTTTGAAGACAGATCAAGAGCTTGAGAGTGAAAAATAAATTTTGCAGCTTCAAAGGGAGTCTCTAAGCAAAATTTCTAGGTCTGCACAAAGGGCTAGCCTAACAGTGAAAATTTCTAAGAAGAGTTTGATTTTTAGTTGCAGGGGGTAGAACAGATTTGAACAACCCAATAGTAGTTCCAATAGGTAATGGTGGTGCCAAGAAGTAGTTCTGGTTAGCAGATCAGTAATTTCGTTGAGTAGAATCTGGGTGCTATTGATTAACAACAACATTTGCAGTAGCAGATCAGTGCCAGGTGGAAGAGAAATAACACACACAAAGGGATTTCTTCTCAGAGGGTTTATGAATTTAGTTTTATGGAGGAAATCCTTGATTTCCAATTGCAGGGTGTAGTAGCACCTATCATAGTTGCACATTCCAGGAAGGAGTGTGAGTATTTGAGCAAGAAGCCGAGCAAGAAAGGATGAGTTTCTTGTTTATTTTCCTAATTGTGAGTTTTGTAGAAAATGGCCTCAGTAGGACTTTGAGATCAGGATAGGCTAGTTGGAGCCTCGAATTATTGTATATGGAAAGTCAAAATGTCTTTCCTGCTAGATGAGAATGATGTGAAGACGTATGTGGAGAGAGTTGCATTTGTACCAACAAACCTGTTGTAGCTAGAGAATTACAATAAGGATATGGCCAAGGAAAAGTGGTTCATACTTGATGGCGTTCGAGATCATATAGTCTCACACTTAGCAACCAGGAATAAAACCAAAGAAATGTGGGATGCAATTCCTACGCTTTTCCAGAATCCTTTTGAGAACAGGAAGATGTTTTTGAAGTAGAAGTTGAGGCTCACCAAAATGAATAAGGGTGAAGGAGTCACTCCTTATCTCACTAGGATTCAGGATGTCCTAGACGACCTTGTCACAGTTAGAGAAGCACCTCAAGGGAGTGAGCTAGTGCGTACAACTCTCAATGGTTTTACCCTGGAGTGAGCCACTTTCATCCAAGAGATCACTAAATGAGACAACCTACTAGGTTGAGATCGATTGTGGGAAAATTGTATGCAAGAGGAGATAAGGCTTGCTATAGTCAAGATCAATCTTAGTGGTAGTAGTAATAAGGACCGAAGAGTGTGAAGGAAGAGTAGAATGCAACCCTTGCATAAAAAAGGAAGGCAAAGAAAGATTCCAGCCAGGGACAAGGCTCACATGGAGGAGAAAATAAGAAGGATCTATCAAAGATCAAGTGCTTCAGATGTGGTGATTTTGATCAGTACATTACCTAGTGTCCGTAGAGGAAAAAGGACAAGAAGGAGAAGCAGGAACATGCAACAACTTCAGTGGAGATAGAAAATTTGTCTTCCAGGTTGGACGATGAATTCACACTCTATAAAGAAAGAAAGAATGATAGAAACAACCGACATGTAATGTGAAATATGATTATATATCAATCATTGTTGAATGTTATTCAAGTATACAAATTCTCCTGTTTAATCTCATGTTTATTGAGGATTTAATACCCTAAACTGTTAAGTATAATTGTACTGTGATTATATTGAGGGGTTGCTTGGGTAGCCATTAATAGTAGTTTGTTTTAATTATCAAATAAATCTGGAAATCTCATCAAATGATATCATTAGCATGACTTTGTAGGTTATTAGATATAGTGTTATAAAATATAATGATTAATATTGCATATAATGTTATAAAATATAATGATTAAGATATAATGATGAGATAATGTTATAAAATATGATGATTAGGTTATTATGTGGTGGTAGGTTATTGGATTTAATATTTTTGGTATGCATTTGTCATTATCAAATAAATCTGGAAATCTCATCAAATGATATCATTAGTCTGACTTGTAGGTTATTAGATATAGTGTTGTAAAATATAATGATTAATATTGCATATAATGTTATAAAATATAATGATTAAGATATAATGATGAGATAATGTTATAAAATATGATGATTAGGTTATTATGTTGTGGTAGGTTATTGGATTTAATATTTCTGGTATGCATTTTTCTTGATATATAGTGATATTATGAAAATTTAATCTTGAACTTAAATAAATAATGACATAATGGCATATAGGTTATAGTTTATAGGTTATTTTGAAAATTTGATCTTAATTTAAATAAATAATAATACATAAACAAATAAATAAAAAATACATTTAAAAAGGAAAAACAATTTTTTTTTTGAAAAACACAAATTTATCTCACCCAATCTTTTGTGAATGCTAAGAACCTAATATTTTGTAAACGTTAAGAACCTAACCTAACCTAAAAAGGTGAAACACAAATTTACCTATATTTCCTAAATATATCCCACCTTTTTTAAAAATAAAATATTAAACTGGAATAAACAAAAAAAATCAAATATTTACCTATCCTTTGTAAAAATTCAGGCCTTTTGTAAAGACAAAGCAAGTATATATATAATCAATCTAACATGTAGACAGGATTTACCCAGCTACGCAAATTAACCCCGTGATTTGTAAAGGTGAAGTATCAATCTAACATGAAGACATGATTTACCCAGGTACGCAAATTAACCCCGTGAAGACATGATTTACCCAGGTACGCAAATTAACCCCGTGATTTGTAAAGGTAAAGCATCATTCTAACATGAAGACTTGCCCCATATTCTATAAAGGTAGGGTTTTAATCTCATGTGAACCCTAAAAGAGAATTAAGAGAATTAACCAACCTTGTTGGTAAAGGTAAAACATAATGTACTTAAACACACGAATTTTAAAAGTGATTTAACCCCACCTTCTATAAAGATAAAAGTTTAAATCTTACTTTAAGATTAAAAATAACACTTAAAATTACACTCACTTTTTAAAGGTAAAGGACTAAATTTTGATTGACTTTTTTTATTATAAAATTCATCCCAATGTTTTGTAAGCGTAAAGTATTAATCTTATATAAACCTAAACTACATGAACCTAAAATGTGGTAGAGATTACATAGAAATTGATTAATTGTGATCTATTCAAACCTTCTGTGTTATATATATATATATATATTTCTGAAATTTATTAACTATTGGATTTGGTGTGTTTTCTTATTTTTCATTTAAAGGCTATTAACAGGACTCTGAGGTGGAGGAATTGTCTAGACGAAAAGTAGTGAAATACGAACAAAAAATTCAAAAAATCTTGTACAGCCAGTGTTTGAATCATGTTTTTGATAGTGCAGCACCATCAAAAACTTCTCAAGCATCTAAAATATAAATTTTGACAATTTTTATTTCGATTTACAAAAATCTCTACCAGATTTTTTTAAAATATGACTGTAATTTCCATAACTTTCAAGACAAAAAACATATTTATTAAACTATGGCTTGTGAGAGATTTTTCGGCGTAAATCACATAGAAAACCATTTGTCGACGCGTTTCGAATCCCACAAAAATAGCATACTTGTTTTTACCGTTAGTTAATATCTATTTTTTTACCAAATTTTATTGTGGGTTGACACCATTTGGATTTAAGGTAAATGCGCTTGAGATTTCTTGGACTTGGAAACATTGAGGTTTTGTGGTCATTTGCTATTCATTGTTATATTTTTATTCACATTAGTTGAGGTTTTGTAATTTTTTATTATCTATTTTTTAATCTTTGGTAAATTATATAATTTTTACATTTCAAGTTTCAAATATTATTTTACTTACAAAAATAAGATCAGTGTTTTAAAAATAAAAATAAAAAACATTAAATTGTTTATGATTTGATTACGTTTTTTTTATATAGGTTCTTACTTTAACTTGGCAATTCATGAATTTATATCTAGTTAATTTCAATGTTGATTTTTTATCTTATTTTCTTCACTTTGTTTATCTTATTTTCTTCACTTTGTTGTTAGCTTCCACCCCATGTCTTACATACATACTTGGTTGTTTCGATGACTTCAACATGTTTGTGTCCAACATCTTTCATTTTTAAAGAATGCCTATATTATTTTCAATAAACTTGTGCTAGTTCAATTTCTAAAAAGAAATTGTATATATACTTTTATAAATTAAATAAATTTGTTATAAATAAAATAAAATAAAATAAAAAGGATATTGGTATTGATAAAGAATCCTAAATTTACACGGTGTTCTTGAATGGAACACTTGCTTTTACTTATAATGGGAGAAATCATAAAAAAGACCCATGAAAGAAGGGAAACACCTTTTTACACATTTTGATGATTTTGATTGATTTTAAGTCTATTTTTAATATGTAAAGTTAATTCTGATTGTTTTAGGTGTATTTTAAAGTTTTGTTTTACAACTAGATTCCATAATTTAAGCATTGTCTAAAAAAAAATCACCTTATAGAGGGTGCTTGTTTGTTTGAATTTTTTTGGATATTTACGTGATATGTTAGGTATGTTGGAAGTCTCTCAATAAAATAAGAGATGTGAAAAGTGGGATGCATAATGTTTAATAAAAGTCCATAATCAAATAGTTGTATGCCTAAGTGTTTGACAAAACAAATGAGCCAAAATTGCCATAACTTCTTCATTTAGAGTGAGAAATTCACATGGAAAGAACCTAAATGACCATGCAAAAGTATACTTTGCAACCAATAATGGTTCCAGTGATAAATTCAGCCCTATTTTCAGGGAAAATCCTAAGAGTGAATAACACTCTATTTTCCCTTAAAATCAATACCTGAAACATGAAAAATTGGGCACATTTAGAGCTAAATTTCTTTAATCAAGAGAACACCCATTTCACCTACAACCATGAAGATTAATAATGGTAGCCAAAATTTCTTAATTTCCTTCAAATTTTAATTCCCCCCTTAATTTGTTGATTCATCCCGAATCAACAGTTGGCCAAGACATTTTTTAACACTAAATCACATTGAATTTGAGCTTGGTTTTCATCCAAATGAAAGGTATTTTGGCATTGATGCATTATAGGCAATGAGGGGGGTAGATTTTCATGCTTGAAAAGTTATCAAGTAGATGGAATTTCCTCACTTGTGGTAGCTAATGTGAAGATCTCCCTACACTTCAAAGCAAAGTCAATATCTACCCACTTATGGCTCTTCCTTCTTGGTTGATCCAGAATCCATTGATGGCCACTTTTGGAAACTAAATTTCACCTCAAGTTCCAAAAGAAAAACAATGAAAAACCAACACCAATGCTACTAAGTGGCATGAATTCTAAGAAACAAAGGCCAATAATGTATCACCTTTTAAGAACTTCTTCTAGAAAGATTTTGTCAAAAGCTATTTTTCTTTCAAATTTGTAATTTATTTTAGAGTTAGTTATATTGTAATATCTTTTTAAGGATAAGATAATATTTGATATACTTGTTCAAAAATTACAAAATAAATTTTGGGTGGTCCACTTCTCACTTTTCTGAAAAAGCAACAACTGGCTTGTGACCTAACCTTAGCTTCCTCTTCTTTTATACATAAGAGAAAGACCTTTATATCAAAGAGTACTTGTTGAATGTCCAAGGCGTCTTGGATAAACAATGATAAAGTGCACTGCTAAGGCACTGTTGGGTGCCACTTTATGATGTTATTTTAGTCACATAACCCATATTTTGACTCTATTTTCTTTCCATGCCTTTCATTATCATCCATATTTGCTTGAAATTGACCATCTCAAGGGAATTTTCCATTTACTTTTTATGAATTAAATTTTGGCAAAAGTTTGACATTAAAATTATTTTTTTAACAAAAATTACAGGATGTTGTAACTTTCCATAATTGCTTCAAGCTTCGCACATGTGCAGGACAACTGGGTGAATTATGAGATATGTGGGATGATCCTCAATGTCCAAAGATGGATAATTGCTATCAACCTTCAGAAAAGAGCCTCAGATGTTCCTGGTCAACGTTGGTCAAACTAGGCCACATGTTAAGAAAATTCCCTATTTTTGGCAAGAAATCAGGACAATTCTCAATTTTGATGGGTTTTCTTCATATCTTAGGGATCTAAAGGTTTAATTTGACTCATTAGAACTTTTTTAGGATCCTAGAAATTGATTTGAGTATTCTTAGTCATTTTGGTTACAAAACCTCTTGTATAAATATGTGGGATTTCGAAGTAAAAAACATGTCATTTGGTGAAGGATTGCTACTTAATTGAAGTTAATTGATTTGGATATCTTTGGAACTCTCATTATGTTGTCTGGATGATGCTGGTACTGTTAGTCAGGTTTCCTTAACTGATTTTCTATCCAAGTGTGCAAGCGAAGCATGGAGGGCCACCATTGCCAAGTATGTGCACTTAGTCTTTAAATGTCTGGTATAATCTTTCAAGTTTTTTTCATTTTTTGTATGTGTTTTAGTTTTTATTATGTGAAAAATATTAATTTTTGCTAGGATTTACAAGTATCTTATGCAATGATCTCTTGTAAAAGAGTTTAATTTTCTTTTATCTCCAACAATTGAAAATTGTTAATTTGTACATTTTTTAGTAGTTCATTTTTATGTGTTTTTAAGTTAAAAGCACTTGATAATCTGACATTTTGTTATGCATTTGAAACATTATGAATCCACCTCCTGTAAAGGAGTTTAAAGTTTATTTTCTCACAACATTTTAGATATCAAGATAGTTTAAAATCATTTACAAGTACAAGTGTGTTTAAAATCTGCAATTAGTTTTAGAATTAGTCTCTAAACCATACATTTTGGTGTGCTTCTAAGTTCATGAATTCCTCCGGATTGATAATAAAATTAATGATATGGTTTACACCCCTAAATTGGACCAACAATCACTTCTAGATGTTAAGTCATTGTTCAATTCCCCACCCTATTCTTGTGTTATTCTTAGACATGACCATGATGTAGCCTCACCAATGTCGAACTTATAAAACAAAAGAGGACTTGTTGAATAATGTAATTAATATTTACTAAAATTTCTTAAGGGTTGATTCGAATTTTATCAGTATATTCTTTTTCATCCATCTTGATTCTTTTAAAGTGGAAAATTTGGAGGAATTAACTCATAGGAACATTTTTACAAGTGGGTCCTAGTTTGGTGAATTGGGGTATGAAACCTTGCATAAGTAGTTTGAGATATTAAATGAAATTTTTTGGGAACAACACATTAACCCCCATTATTAATGGAAAAGGGAGTCGCCACATTATCATGATGAACAAGACTCTAGAAGAGTCAATATTGTAACTCTAGTTAAGAGTTGAAGGAGTCAAACTTAAGCACTAGTTTTCTATTGGGTTGTTTCATAACCTAGCCAATAGGAGGATAATCTTTGGAAATATTATTGTCATTGATGTCAAAGACAAGGGATCATACTTATTTCCAATTTAAATATTGGAAAATGCTCAAGATTTTTGGAAATATCGTTTTGGGATTTGTGATGCCCCATTTGGATACCCTATATTTGAATGCATTTTTACTCCAATTACCTAGATCAAACGAGAGCATAGTATATATGGTTGGAAATATTATTCTAAAAAATTTCCAATGTTATATGGAACTTCCTTAAATTTTATAAGAATAAGGATATATGAAATATTTTGCTAAGATGACTCAAACAAAGTACAAGCGAGCCCCACTTGGATACCCTACTTTGAAGGCATTTTTATTCCAATCACCTAGCTCAAATGGGAGCATAGGATATATGACTGGAAATAATTTTCTAATATATTTCAAATGGTATATGAAACTCCCTATAATTCCATAGGAATGAGAAGATATAAAATATTTTGTCATGATGACCCATCTAAAGTACAATCAGGTCGACCCAACCAATTTTACAAGTCAGCCACATAAGAGAACAAATAAACACTATAAATAAAGGACATACGCGTTAATTTTAATATCGATACATTGAGGAACGGTTTTAAGGTTGCAAGAGAGGTGGGAAATAACTTTTTGGGTGATTATTAGAGTCTAAAGGTAGAAGCAAAAATGTATTTGTGGAGTGAACATGATATCTTGGCATTTTCAGTATATTTTTTTGTTTGTGATGTTTCAGGTTGTAAAACTTGGAGGAGCTATACAAAAGATATTCATCTACCCATAGTTAAAATATCATAAATTGGTTTGCTATGTTTCAGATATATTCCTAAAGGAATTTAGGCTTCCTTAATGATCTTCAAATAAACTTCAAACATGTTATCTTGGATTTTTCACTAAAGATTTTTTCTGGGATGTTTCCGAATGTGAAACTTAAAGGATAAAGATAGAATATGTTCTCGTATATGTGGTTCAAGTTTTAGGCATTGATTCACTATAATTTCAGAGATATGGTCAAAGAAAGTTAGGCTTCCCAAATTCTATTGAAATATTCTACAAACAATTCAACTTGGTATTTTCACTATATATTCCTTTCTATGATGTTTTAGAATCTGAAATTTTGATGAGATAGATGAGAGATCTCAAGGAATTTGTGGTAGAAATTTTAGACCTTGATTCACTACAATTTCTGAGGTATGAGGAATTTAGTGTTCTTGAATACTCACGAAACATGTTAGATTGTCATTTTTTCTAGAACTTTCTTTATAAGATGTTTTGAAAAGTGAAGTTTGGATGAGACAAAGAAGAGATATCTAGGTAGCTATGGTAGAAATTTTAAAGCCATATTTTCAAAACTAAACATGTGTCATGCTATGCAAATTCGTTCTTTGGAATAATCCAAAAGAAAAAAGTTTTGGGAGAAGCAGACTTGGTGAAGGAATAAGCAACTAATAGAGCTAGTGAATATAGAAGCAAAAATTAGGCTTGGTGAAAGCATAAGAAACTAACGAACATTGTGAAGAAGCAAGCAAGTAGGTTTGTGCCAAAATATATTTGTAGCAATGGGGATTGGTGTTTTGTGTAGGTTGTTGCCTACAAATTGGTTTAATAGTAGGTTTCTACCTACAAGATCTTTCATATAAAGAAGTTTTGCGGCTTTCTCTGTAACAACCCCTAGTTGATTTTCTATGTAAACAAAATAAGACTAAGGTCATGAGACACATATTCCAAGATGAATGTCGGGAAAAACATAGTGATGAGTATCACTGGTGATTAATTTATGGCTTTGGAAACTAGAAAGAGCATTGGCAAAGGAAAAGAGGAATTAATTGACATTTATTTATGAGAATAAAGGAAAATAGGAGAAAAGGAAAGTGAAAAGACAAAAATTTGCATGAGGAGGAAATTGAAGGAAAAACGAAGGAAACTGAAGAAAATAGAGGCCTCAATAATAAAAAGGGTTTTGAAGATCAGTTCACAACTTTTGTCAGTCTAGTATTTGACTCTCTTATTCATTCTCTCATTCTCTCACACTCTTGCACACTTAGAGAATTCTTAGAGCATGCTTGGAGAACTCTAGTATTACTTGGATTTGGAGAAAGAAGGAAAAGGAAAGAAGGAAAGTACAAGGGAGTAGTTGGATCAACAACTACAATTGGATTTCTTTGCAAGTAACATGTTGCATATGTGATTTCCTTGTTGACTTATGGATGCACGCTATATGAATGTGGTTTTCTAGTTATGTGTTGTCATTGGCATGGAGGATTTCCTGGATTGACAGTTATTTTAGCCTTGTGTTTCCATTTCTTGAATAATCATGGTGTTGTGGGTTTTTCCACTTGATTATTTTTTAATTGGTGCTCATAATTCCTTATGGTTTTGTGTTAGAACAAATGCTCTGGAAGCCCTAAAATAACTTGTGTTGAGTTACTAGTCTTGGAACCTAGGTTAGGACAAATGCTCTGGAGCCCTTGGTGGGTTAATTTACTAGTTCCTGGAGCTGGGTTGGACAAACGCTCTAGAGCCCTAGAAGGTTATGGGTTGAGTTACTAATTCTTGGAGCCTTTGGCAACTTGGGTAGAGACTTATTTGGTTGGCGTTAGTGATGTACAACCGTGAGGTGGAATCATTGGTTAAGGGTTGAGGTGGTTTGACCTCTGGAATCCATGGTTTGGTTTTGATTGGTTTATTCCATGAGACCCCATATTCATGCTTGGAATATGGCGAAGGGGTGGTTGACTAAAAGAGAGAATTGGTTCAGCACAATATATGGTTGGGTGAACCATGGAAGTCCCTGACATGGTTGGTGTTTTCATATGTTAATAAGAGATATTCTTATATTGTGATTCATCTATATTTGTAGCAATTATGTTGGTGATGTTATGGTTGAGTTGCCATGGTTTCTATACTGGTTATTTGGTGGTCATACGCTGGTTATGTGATGTATATTACTTATGTATCTTGGCATGTTTTGACGAATGTATGAATGGTTGGTGAATGCATGGATGTTGGCTTGTTGGGGCCTGACCCAGGTTCGGAAGTGTTTTAGCCAAACAAATCCCGCACTACCGGCCCTTTCGGCAACAATCCACGGAGCGCAGACTGAAGTCTCACCTGAGGTAGTATGGGAGGGTGCTAGAACCAGGTTTCCACACATTAGGGATGTCTTGATGAGGTCTGGAGGGGTCGCGAACCAACCCGCACACTCGCGCTACTCTGCACAGCTGTTAGGCATTCGCGTAGCTGGGCAATGAGGCACTTCTTAGATCTTTATTATTATTGTAGTTATTATAGATCAGATCTAATTCTTAAGGTCTTTAATCAAGCATTCATCAGTTGTACTCAACACGCGCAACCATAAATCTTACAGATATGCATAAAATCAGAACATAAGCATAAACATTTAGATCTGTGACCAGATGCACAATAATTCAGAAGCACTTATATTTATTAATCTTCGATTCAGTACAACCCGTTCTACCCTGCGCACTTAACTGCAGGGGTCTATGTACACAACTGTGGACTCCACCAGACCTCTGTGCACACAGCTGCAGAGCCTACTCTAACTACTACCAACTGTGACTCGGACTTACAGACTCAGAGCACTCTTGCTTTTACAAACCCATACACCTCAGATCTTAACCAAAGCTACCAAAAAATTTCCTTCTAAACCTAGAGCCCTGCTCTATTTATACATTCCCATGGTCCACTGAACATAGGCTAGCTGACTCACTTTCTATTATCTTACATTTTTCTCGGGCGGACAACCCTTTGACTTGACTCAGTACAATTTGTGCTCTGCGCACTTCGCAGAACCTTTATCATACTTTTACCCAAAAGTTTGGGCTTTGAGCCCCAAAACCCTTACACGGGGGACCCGCTACCCAACAGGCCCCCAACACAATCATCGTGACTCGTCCCGAGTCACTCGGCTGGTGTGGTGATCTTCGCGCGGAGGTTATTCAACAACTTCTGTGCTTCGCTTACCTCCGCAACACATTCTTTCGCCATTTGCTGTACTCGTTGTGCGCGAGCCTCCGATACATCATTATCAGCTTCACTTGCTTCTCTGAGTTCGTATACTGCCTGCATGTGGGCTAGCTTTCCCTCGATGTTGGTGGTGACCGTGAATGCCTCATCAAGCCAAGGCTGGATGCGTTCTTTAAGGACTGCTTCTTTCTGGCAAGTGGCGTCAACTTGTGCCTTGAGAGACTAGGCCTTCCTCATCTTGGCCAATTGCTAAGTAAGGGAAACTGTCTGCGCGGTCCCTCGGACATTATCATAGGCCTGCTGCAACTCCCGTGCTTCGTCTCTAACCGTTGTAATGTTGGGTCTTCCTGTAGTGAAGTGACCATGATAAATGACTGATCTAACAAGTCGGTGCACTCTTGTATGGCACGTGCTATTGCTTCCCGCTCGGATTGGATGGTGTGTTGCCGCTGCTCTCTAACCTCTGGTGGTGTAGAGGGCTGCACCTTGAGTCTCAGTCCCGCGATCTGCAAGCTTAGGTCCAACTGGACTTTTGCTGCTTCTTCCTTCGCTTCGCAGAACCCACTGGCTAACTTGTGGATCCATATGCCTATAGGTAAATCTGCCGCAATCTTGAGCTCAGGGGCACGACAACATGCTTCCTCCACAATTTTCTCCAACTTCCGATTCTATGCTATTGCTTCACAACATTGGAGGCTCAATTGCTTGATGTTAATTCGTTGCTCACTGAGTATCTGTATCGCACGTCCTTCCCTAGTGTGGAGCTCCGTAGTTGCACCATACTGTAGCTGGAATAAGACTTCTCGTGGGAGGGCAACCAAGTTTAATCCAAGTCCCGTGAATCGGCCTACCACGACTCTGTCCTTCGCGTTGTCTGTTGTCAATGCTTTGACCAGAAGTGTGATAGTATTAGCCATTTTGGCCCACAGTTGCTGCTCAGTTGCTGATGTACCTGTAGCTCCATGGGCAGCTATCACTCCCGACTGTGAGGGTCGTGCTTGAAGTTCCTGCAGTTGCGTCCTAAGTTCCCCCAACATAGTCTGCTACTCTATCATGGCCTCATCGAGTGTCTCCCTAGTAGCTTCGTGAACTGTAACCTCGATGTCACATAGGTCACCCTTGGTCAATGTGATAGGCTCCCCATCCAACTTTGACGCCTTGGTCTTCTTCCGTGACCTTGACCATTCTATCACACGCGGTCATTTTAAGGGTGAACAGGTGGTGCTTGGCTCTGCACCTTCTATCACATTATCCATTTCCGGCTATGTGGTCACATTCGGGGGTCTTTCGTACTCTGTTGTAGTAACCCCTCCTGCTGTCGCCTTATCTGTGGCAGCCTACGCTACCTCTCGGGACGCTCGTACTTCTTCAGCGAGTTGTTCGTTCTGCTTCTGCTGTGCTAGGAACTTGGTAGTAGCCTTCTATTTTTGGATTGCGGTCTCATTACGCCGTACCACATCTGGTCTGCGCCACTCCAGTGGCCAGGTATCAAGCACCGTGAAAATAGCATCATCAATGGCGATGAAGGGAAGTGTGGTCCACGTCTGCTCTGGATCCTTGTGTGCCCAGATATACACATGGTGCATATCCACCTTAAAGTCGACAACATTTTTCACACTGTCATATACTTCGGCAGATAGGCAGGGTTGCTGGTTGATCCACTGTCGTATGTTCGCGTCCATTAGTATCCAGAAAATCTTGACTTCTCGGATTCTTGTGGCATCCTTCGTCGCCCATAGCGACATGTATTTTGTTGCCTCTGGCTAATCCTAGTCTAGGGGAGGAAACTGACTATCCTCGGGCAATTCACCTGTAACCAATAAGATGGATAAGAGCAACCACGCGTAGTGGAAGGTCTTACCCTACTCCTGGGCCTCCCTGCAGTTCGTCAGGAATTAATCGCGGAGGAATTGCGCCCAATTGAACTGTACCCCTTCTGCACATTGCTCAGCTAATGCGATGACCATTGCTGGTACTTCATTTCCTAGACATTTTCTCATCACCTTTCCTGCTAGCAACTGGGTGGCAATGCAAACCCCTTTGTCCTGAATACTAGTAATAACATACCCTCTCTACTTTTTCTCCAAATTATATTTCTTTTTCATGTCTTTCGCAATCGTCAAGTCGCCACTCATGCCAACTATCTCTGTGGGGTCCCTTCCTTCGTAGGGAAGGCAAGAGATCCTATAAATGAGCTCCACCGTGATGGGGATGGGTTTGTCTAGCCATAAGTACCCATCGTGCACCAGGTAGAGCAGTTGCCTGATGATAAATATTGTGATTAGGGCCCGATGAAAATGTGGTATTGACAGGAGGTGGAGTAACCCGGCCTCCTCCACCCCTCGCAGCCATTTCTGTGGCTATAGTGTTGTAACCGCCCCCTTCGTGCTTTGTTCCATCAGTTCACTAGTTTCAAAATGGGGAAACTTCTCAGTATTTGCAAGGTACCAATCTTCAAATTTCATAGTGGGAATGCGGCCAATCGTTGTTCCTTTGAACAGAACCCCTTTGGGGAGGGACGAGTGTTGAGCATTGGAAAAGGTATGTAATTACCACTTATTTCTTTATCTTTTCCTTTAATTCATAACTTCTTTACATTCTAAGATGGTCATATGTTAAAGGATTATGATAGAATTAAGGGGATTCATGATTGATGTAAAATAACTAATTATTGTCTTTTTCTATGCAGAAAGTGAAGAAAATGGAAAATCACTATTTTGGAGGAAAAGACAAAGAAAAACTAATTGCTGTCCCTTTGACAAGAAACCGCTTCCAGATGAGGAAATCAAGATCGGAGCACATGGACCAGGAAATGGAAGAAGAAACACGGTATCAACGCAAGAGGACGAAACGATAACTAAAGATTAAAGATATGGAGAATCCCTCAGGATCAAGGATCCTGAGGGATCGCTACCTCAAGACTTATCTGTATTTTTGATATCTCCGCCTAGCCACTATAAAAAGGGACAGTGCTGCTAGCCCAAGGGGAGAATATATTTTTGTTTATTTGCAGAAATTACTATTGTAATCTAAACATTGATCATCGACTCTCTTTAAAGAGTGATAGCTGTAACTTTTCCTTTATGATTAATATATAACTTCGTTGCTGTTCCGTCATCTAATCCTGGAGTAACCGCAGTAGTGTGTCCCTTGTGGCTAAGGGCCTGGCCCTAGTGGATCAATTGCTTTTTGTATCATTATTTTCTGATTACAGTCGTGTGTGGTTTGATTTCCTTTGCATTCCTTTAAATTCATTTTATTCAGTAATCTTCTGTTCCTTAACATTTTATTGACTTGCTCTGTTATATTGAATTCGTAATTGGAATAGCAGGGCCTTTATTTGTAACTGGAAATGTTATGTTGTTCATTCTGAAATAGTATCGCATTGTCTAATATTGTTGTTCATTCACAAGTTGACGTTGTTGTTCATTTAGCCACAATTTATTTACAATTGTAATTGTTGTTCCTTTGATTACTATTGCATTATCATTTCAATTGTTGTTCCTTTATAACTGAGGTTAACACTCATTATGCTAGAATAATATTACTGATTCTACAGTCGCCATGTGTGTACATTTGGTTAAATTTGTTGTTCAATATTTCGTAGACTTAGGTTTGTTGTTCCTTTCTTGGATTGTTGTTCAAATTCCTTTATTAGTTAAAGTTCAATTCCTTTCGGTTAATATTGCTGCTTAATTTAGTTCTGTAGATTAATCTTTTCTGTTCGATCTTTCCAATAGATTAATTGTTGTTCCTTTTCTGATTATTGAATTGTTATTTCCAGTATTTGCTTTGGTGTGAATAGAAAGATCTACAACTGTAACGAACATTGACTACTGCTATCTAGTTCTCAGATTGGAGATCTTGTCTTTGATTGATTTTCATTTACATCAGTTTACAAAGGAAAGAGTTATTATTACTGCATCCTTGACTGATGATTGCTGTAGTTTCTTGATTTAGTTACAAAGAATTTAAGTTTCTTGCCATTACAATTAGAGTTTGTTTCTAGCATTTATTTACCTTTGTGAAGCACTATACTGCTAGCATTACTCTTGAACAAGTGACTGCCTTAGACTGAGTACACTCTTGAGATAAAAAATCGTACCTGGATTGATAATTAATGTGAAGGTAAATAGAGGTTAAAAAGACCCTTTTTACTGCTCAACATTTTGGCACTGTTGCTGGGGAGAGTGTAGCCATTTGTTTCTTTTGAAAAGAGAGTAGTGTAAGAAATTACTAGGAGAGAGTTGGGTTTTAAAAACAGAAGGTAAGAACCTGCGTACGGAGCATGTAACAGCCCTACTCCCCTGCCCGATTTCCTGCAGATTTGTTGGTTATTTTGGGTAGAAATAAGTATTTGATTTGTGTGCATGACTAAGCAGAAAAAGCCTGAAAAGAATCTTAAATCACTACCCAAGCCTGATAAAGCTAAGGGACTGGTGACCCTTGGCCGATCGACCTTTATAGATGAAATCCTTAAAAAAGCAGAATCTTAGCCGTCAGTAGGTCCTAGAAAAGTTGCTTCTATACAACCTACTAGTTCCCTTCGGGCCACAGAATCACCATCTGTAGCCTTTGCTGAGATGCACAGCCAAACGGAGGAGCAAGATTTTCAAGAAATTAATAATTCTAGCCCAAAATCGTTACAAGAAGGGAACCTTAGTAATGTCTTCAAAGGAGGTAGAGAAACAGGGGAACCCGAAGAATCAAAATCTCCTCTTGGAATAGTTCGATCATTAAACAACCTAGATAAGGGAAGTGCTGTCAAAATTATTCAGAACAAATATGAAGAACTTGAAGAGCTCAGATCCCCCCAGACATTAGTTCAGCAAGGAAGTCTCATCATCCTAGACAAAGCAAGTGTTGTTAAGGCCATTCCTATTAAGGCCATTCCTGCTCCTTCTAGACAGCCTAGGAATGCCCTCCTAGAAATCCTAGAGGGATATTGGCACATATTTGACCAAATGGCCCAGAACCAGCAAACCCCCCAAACCTCCACACTGCAATATCCCATTGTAGATACTGCAGCTAATGCACCTATGAAGGCCATTCCTCTCCAGCATATCCCCACATTCCATGGCCTAACATCGGAAGATCCAGACGCATTTTTGTTTGAATTCGATGTGTTGTGCAGGGGTTATGACTATACCACCGATCCCCAAAAGCTAAAATTGTTTCCCTCTACATTAAAAGGGGCTACCTTATAATGGTTATGGGGTTAGGTGGAGGTGTCATAAACAACTAGGATCAGATGAAAGAGGCTTTCCTGAAGAAATATCAGGATTATTGTAGGTCTAGAGAGTTAAAGGATGAAATATTTTAGATGGTAGCCAGACCTAATGAGACACTAGAAGAATATGTTGAATGTTTTCAGTACAATCTTCAGAGATCTCCTTATGCAACATTACCCTTACCTGATAATGTATTAAAAACAACATTAATTAAAGGAATGAGGGAACAATGGGTTGAAACACTAAATATTATGGGAAAAGGAGACATTTATCAAGAAAATTTTGTTGACATTATTGAATCATGTATCAGGAGTTCACGAGGCAACACAAGGCTAAAACCAGCGGAACGTGACAGGTTCACAAGGGAAAACAAGATCGCCAGAGAAGGGGTAACCCGCGCAAAAATCGGGAATTTACTGGAGAAATTCAAAACTGATATATTGGGGACTCTGACAACATAGCTTGATATTATGCAAGCGAAATAGAAACAAGCAGAAGTAGAGCAAAATCTGGCAATATTCTGCCCCAGATGCAGAGAAAAACACAGCCATAAGGAGTGCCCACTAGATGTAGTTCAAGTCTGTGCTATTTGTACAAAAGACCACTCCACAGAGAACTGCCCCTCACTTCCTGGTTTGAAAGTAGTATACAAAGAAGTGGAGGAAGAGTCAGAACTGATGTACCTACTTAATCAACGCCGTCAATGGCAGCCACGACAACTAGGTATGTCCTCCGATCCATCTGCTTCTTTCCAGCCTCCACAATATCATGCTCAACAATATAATACAATGTGGCAAAATCAACCTCCGTTTTCAAACTGGTCACAACAACCATTTCCTTCATCATCACCATGGGCAAATCAAACAAGCCAATCTAATTGGAAAATTTTCCCTACGCTCCACCATATTGGCAAAACAATGCATATCCAACGCAATGGTCCCCTCCCACTTCACAGAGTCAAGCCTGGCAGAAAAACTGGCAAAGACCAATGAATCAGCCAGTAAGAACTCTTCCACTCCCTCAACCTAGACTTCCAGTGCCATATGCACTACAACAAAATCCCCAGTCCAACTTAAGACCGAAACTCCCAACCCAACCCAACATGAACCAAAATAATAGACCGGTTCAATCTGTTCAAATAATTGAAACGCTAGAACTAGAAACCGATCTAAGGGAGCACAACGACATTCAATTAAGGTTTGGGCGCATTATAGAAACCGAGGGAAATAAAAATGTTCAAGTTGAGAATTAGTTACCCGCAGAACAACCATTACAAGAAGAAGATGTGGTCAGACAACAAATTCATGACCAAGCAACCACATTTTCTCCCCCATTCCTAGAATGATTAATCATACCACCCCCTATCGAACATCCTGACTTTGATATTCTGGGAGAACTAAAGAATTTGTATATAAAAATCCCACTCCTCCAAGTTATCCAAGATATCCCAATATATGCAAAAACCATCAAAAGAGCTATGTATAAAAAAATTGAGGAGAATAATAAATAACCCAACAGTCCAAGTAGTTGGCACCCTATCTAATCTATTATCAGGAAGAGAAGAACCTGTCAAATATGAAGACCCAGGGAATCCAATAGTGACAGTGCAAATCAATGGACAAACCTTTTCAAATGCCCTAGTTGATTTAGGGGCTGCAATTAATATTTTAACAACCACCACTTGTCAAAAACTGGGTATTACATCAGTGGAACCAACCTCTACATTATTAGAACTGGCTGACCGATCAGTAGTTAGGCCAGAAGGAACACTACACGATGTAATGGTATCCGTTGATTCCTAGGAATATCCTGCCGACTTTCTGATAATCAACCCCAAAAACTGACTTGATGGACACCTGTTAATTTTAGGCAGACCTCGGCTTGCGACTGTTGATTCTTACATTAGCTTCCGACAAGGTAGTATGACCATAACTAGAGGAAGTAATATTAAGAATCTAGCTCTTTACCCTCCACCCCAGCCAAGTGTAACAATAATAAATACTAACAAACATCCTGTATCATACCTCATAGAAAACATTAGGTCCCCATTAACCATAGAAGATGCCCTCGATTTCAAAGATCAAACAGAGGATGATGTTATTAACAACTTCATTAACCAATCAGAATCTAGGTCCCATGTACAATGTCACATGATAGAGGCAACATTTGACAATGAAATAGAAGAAGATCCTCTCAAAGACACCCATGATCAAACAATACCCACTACCTCTATTTTAAACAGCAAAACTATAGAGATTGAGCCAGGAAAAACCTTGAACATTAATAATAACTTAACTCCTAAACAAGAAGAAAAGTTGGTCCAACTACTGAGAAGAGATAAGGAAGCTTTTGCATGGGATTATCCGAACATGAAGGGAATTTATCCCCAAATATGTATGCACCACATTTATATAGAAAAAGATGTTAGATCAGTTCGCCAACCCCAACGAAGACTCAACCCTCATCTGAAAGATATTGTGAAAGATGAATTACAAAAACTTTTGAATGTAAACTTTATTTATCCAATCTCCGATAGCAAGTGGGTCTCTCCACTAGTAGTGGTGCCAAAGAAGATTGGAAAGTGGAGGATTTGTGTAGATTATAGAGAATTAAACAAAGAAATCGAGAAATACCACTTTCCCCTTCGATTCATTGATCAAGTATTAGACACATTAGCAGGAAATAAATTTTTTTCTTTCTTGGATGGCTTCAGTGGATACAACCAGATTCAGATTGCCTCTGAAGACTAGAACAAAACTACTTTTACCTGTCCTTAGGGAAAATTTGCTTACAGAGTCCTACCCTTTGGCCTATGCAATGCCCCTGCCACATTTCAAAGGGCCATCCTTAGCATCTTTTCAGATTTAATAAATGAAGGGCTCGAAGTATACATGGATGATTTCACACCATACGGAGATGATTTTGAGCTAGCACTAGACACATTGGAAAAGGTGTTGCAACGATGTATTGCCACTAGGCTTTGCTTGAGCCATGAAAAGTGCTATATGATGATGACCGAAGGGCTCATCCTAGGTCATTATATCTCAAAAGCTGGAATACAAGTAGATCCGGCCAAAATTCAAATAATTTTGTTAATATCTACTCCTACCACACCGACAGAGGTATGCAGTTTTATTGGATTTTTTGGTTATTATAGGAGATTCATAGAACATTTTTCTCAAATAGTTGCACCTCTATATGCACTGACAGGGAATGTTGATTTTGTTTGGACAGATAAATGCGACTGTGCTTTTGAGGATCTGAAAAAGCTTGTGTCAACAACCCTAGTGCTCAGAGGCCCAAATTGGGACCTGCCATTCCAAATTTCATCAGATGCTTTGGACACAGCTATTGGAGCAGTCCTTGGGCAGGAAGAAGACAAAAAACCATATGGAATTTATCATATTAGCAAGAATTTGTCTCCTGCTGAGCTAAACTATACCGTTACTGAAAAAGAGTTCTTAGCTGTAATACATGTTGTAAATAAATTTAGGCATTATATCACTGGATATCTTGTTGTTTTATATACAGATCACTTTGCCATAAAGTACTTAGCAAATAAACCTATTACAAACGGTAGAGTAACAAGATGGTTGATCTTATTGTAGGAATTTGACATCACAATAAAATATCGACTGGGGAAAGAAAATCATGTAGCTAATTTCCTCTCACAAATGCCGAAGCCAGCAGACGTAGCAGCAGTAGAAGATCAATTCCCAAACGAACATCTATTTGCTGTTACTGTCGAGACACCCTGGTATGCTGACGTTGCAAATTATTTAGCAGTAGGCAAATTACTAAAGCATATGACCCCCAATGAATGAAAACAGATTGTGCAACGTAGTACCCAATTTTATTGGATTGGGGGCTACCTATTTCATACAGGGGCAGATATGCACATCAGAAGATGTGTCCGTGAAGACAAAATATTTGACATTCTGAAAGCCTGTCATGACGGACTGTGTGGCAGACATTTCACAGATCGAAGGACTGGTCACAAGCTTTTGCAAACAGGTTATTACTGGCCCACAATCTTTGAAGACGCTAATAAATTTGTGCAAGCCTGTGACAATTGCCAAAGAGCAGGATGCCCTGGACAATCTGACAAAATGCCCTTAAACCCACAGCTAGTAATCGAACCATTTGAGCATTGGGCACTCGATTTTGTTTGTCTGATCAACCCATCATCAAATCAGAAAACATATATTCTAGTAGCAACAGAGTATGTTACCAAATGGGTTGAAGCAGAGGCACTTCCAAGAGCTATAGAGGACTCTGTGATTCATTTCTTGTTCCAAATATTTGTGCGATATGGCATCCCTAGTGACATAATCACTGATAGACGACCACAGTTTATAGGTAATAAAATCATTGCAACATTAAAAAATTATCACATTCAGCACAAAATTACCACTCCGTATCACCCACAGGCAAATGGCCAAGTAGAGAGCACGGATAAAGTGATAGAGGCAATATCAACAAAAACCATTGCATCACACAAGCGTGATTGGGCTTCAAGATTGTTGGAAGCCTTGTGGGCATACTGAACAACATGGAGAAACACCACCAGTTATTCACCATATCAGCTAGTACTTGGAAAGGAACCCATATTTCCAATACAGTTCGAAATACAAACATTAAGAATAGAACAGGAGATCGGTCTGGATTTATATGAGGCCTAGATTAATAGATTACAGCAAATTAACGAGCTAGATGAAATTAGGCTCTCGGCTCTTCAACACACTGCATTAATTCAACAACAGAGAGAAAAATGGCACGACACCCTGATCAAAAAGAAAATCTTCCACGAAGGAGATTGGGCACTCCTATATGATTTTAGGTTTCAAGATTTTCCGAGGAAACTTCAGACTCGCTAGCTTGGACTGTATGAAATCCAGAAAGTGCATGAAAATGGCACCATTACTTTGACTACTATTGACGGATCTAGACATACTTTCAAAGAAAATGGCCACCGAGTGCGATTGTACCATAAACCACTTACTCAGGAATCCTTCTACTAGTAGCTCCAGGAAGATTTAGATATGCAGATTCTTGCTGAGGAAAATAATTCTTCCTTGGCATTGGTTCACTAAGTAATTTCATTTTTCTTAAATTTTGTACATAACTTTTTCTTTTCTGCTTGTATAAATTATATTCTGTACAAATTTTTGCATTTTTAACATTTCGCTATTCCATTCTGAAGGAACAACATTTCCACCATTTTTCTGTTCCTTTCCGAAGGAATAGCACTTTTGCATTTTGTTGCTCCTTTCCGAAGGAACAACATTTCTACCTTTTTGCTGTTCCTTTTTGAAGGAACAAGACTTTTGCATTTTGTTGTTCCTTTCCGAAGGAACAACATTTCCGTATTTTTGTTGTTCCTTTCCGAAGGAACAACACTTTTGCATTTTGTTGCTCCTTTCCGAAGGAACAACATTTCTGCATTTTTGCTGTTCCTTTTCGAAGGAACAACACTTTTGCATATCACTGTTCCTTTCCGAAGGAACAACATTTCCGCCTTTTTGCTGTTCCTTTTCGAAGGAACACCACTTTTGCATTTTTCTGTTCCTTTCCGAAGGAACAACATTTCCGTCGTTTCACTGTTCCTTTCCTAAGGAACAACACTTTTTCATTTTGTTGTTCCTTTCTGAAGGAACAACATTTCCGCTTTTTTGCTGTTCCTTTCCGAAGGAACATCACTTTCGTCACTTTCGCATTTTGCTGTTCCTTTCCGAAGGAACAACATCCCCACATTTTTGCTATTCCTTTCCGAAGGAACAACACTTTCATTTTTTGTTGTTCCTTTCCGAAAGAACAGCACTTTCATTTTTCTGTTGTTCCTTTCCGAAGGAGTAGCACTTTCATTTTTTGTTGTCCCTTTTCGAAGGAACAACACTTTCGTTTTTGCCGTTCCTTTCCGAAGGAACAACACTTCTGCAAGATTGTTTTGCCGTTCCTCTTAAAGGAACAACCCTCCTCTGCATTTTTTTTCCTTTCTGCTGTTCCTTTCGAAGGAACAACAGTTTTGTTTTCACATGATCTTAGGCTGTTACGCTAAAGGGGTGGTATTTTATTTTATGCTTTCTTTATTTGCTAATTAAGGAACAACTGATGTTCCTCTTAAGGAACAGCAGTTTCGAGTATGGTTTTTTTCTTGCTATTCCTCTTAAGGAACAATAGTTTCGAGTATGATTTTTTTTTCTTGTTGTTCCTCTTAAAGGAACTTCAATTTTTGCATGCAGATTTTCTTTTGCTGTCCCTCTTAAGGAACAACAGCTATTCCATCTAAAGAACAACACTTTTTGAGTGCATTTTTTTGTTTTTGCGTGTGTGTGTGTTTCATCATTTAGAGGATTTTTGTGAATGATGGTTCATTTAAGGCACAACTATACATTTATGCAAGAATACAAAAAATAGAGGATACTGAAATCAGCAAAACAAAGAAAAATCGTTATCTTTAGAGAAATTGCTTTGATCAATAAGAAAAAAGAGGAAAGGACACAACTATTTATATCACTTTGCTGTCTTTATTTTCACTAAAACCAATTTGATTGATTATTTTTATCATGTTGGTTCTTTCTTAAATCTTCATAATTCTCTTTGATCATTATTATTGAATAAGAATAAGGGCATATTTTCCACTATTGAGATGTTCAGACTTCTTCCACCATCCCTACTCTTAAGGATTGTTGAACCACCCTTTGTATATAAATAGGAAAGTGCTATAGAAAAGAAGAAAAAAAAAGAAAAAAAGAAAGAAAAGATACATATCCACATGATTACTAACATGATTTGTCAGATGAAGGATAGGGGGTCTCATTAAGAGCCAGCTTACCATGATCATAAGGAAGAAAGTGAAGTGGCATTCCCACTATGGCCACCACACCAGGGTTATGATCCAAGAAGCACATCAGAAAAGTAAAAAGTCCTTGGAACAGGAGGTCTCATCATGAGTCGACCTGCCCACCTTTCACTCCTTCCTGGTGAATGGCATTGTGATTCATCTGGTTACCAAGCGAGCACAATGGCCTCCATTCTAACATTGCACATCACTTTCCTAGGCATACATAAAGGATTATGGTTCCAAGGGTGAAATAAGCAACTCCGTCAAGGTTATGGACACATGTGGGCAACAGAGCTCTGCTGATAGTATTGAAGTCATATTTTTCATACACCAATAGTCATTATAAACCCTTAATCTTTTATCTTTATATCAATTTCAAATGAGATTATGTTATATAACCTTTTCGAACCTTTCATACATGAAAATCATTTACAAATCAATCAAAATGGTTAAAGTGGATAATGACCGCATAAGAACTTTTACTTACGTCAGCTGTCCTATCCTCTATTTTTCACATCATATCACGACATTTCCATATTTATTTGCGATTTGCATCATAAGTGTTATAGCTCCAAATCTAACTCTTATGGTTTGTGATGCTGTACTCATGGCCTAGGGCAACCCCTCCTTCCAGACCTGGTCCTAAAATTTAAAAAACAGTGTTTTATCACTTATACGCGACATTGCCCTGAGTTAAACGCGTGTATACGCGGGTATGTGTATAGCCAACCTGCGTGTATGTATTAAAACACTTAAAAAAATATAAAACTCCTCATTTTCGGGAGGAGATTGCGGGTTTTACCTGCTGATCACTTGTTAGTGCCCGTGGCCCAACTGTTCCCAACCAACTCCTAACTAAAAAACTACTTTGGAGATGGTATAAAAAGACCTCAATGGGAAGGCCTAAGGGAGGAGAGAATAGAGAGAAAGGTTATTATGCTGAGATTTTTCCCTTGACTAGGTCTGAAGTCCCTTGTTCCTTCTGCACTTCCCCCATTTTGTACAGTAAACCTTTGTTTCCTTGTGTGTTGATGTTCATCCACCATTTATGACATCATGGAGAGAGGCATGGAAGGAGTTTTGTTAGAGGCTTGAGGCTGGAACGGATCCGGAAGGAAGCTTTGCTTGGAGCCTGCTGAAGGTGATTCAGGTGAACATATTCCTTTTTAGGTACTTTATTTGTCTATAATAAAAGAAACACATGTCTTGGTTCCCGAAATGAATCTTCTTTATGTTAATGATAGTCATGTTTAGAATTCATATGTAAATGGTTGTTTGGATTTCATAACTAACTACCTTTATTTATAACATGAAGATGGTTTCTTTATAAGTTTTGTCCATGTACTGCTGTGTTCTTTGAATTGGTTGTTTTGCAGGACAAAAGAGAAGAAGGGAACTCCAAGAAGGGTTTGGACCCTAAAGGCCTTCTCAAACGTAGGACCAAAGGTACGTACCCTTATCATAGAATTTGCTTACTATAGCATAATGGCTGTATGAATGTATGTTTCTTTGAATAGATAACTTTCAGTCTGCTACGGTTTCAACCCAAAAAGCCCTAGGGGAGTAATTCCCTCTATCAAAATTGGTGACTCCACTGGGGACAACACTCTTGTTGTTCCTAGTTTGGGTATTTTTCAAGCCAATCAGGGCTTAGCTGCCTTGTCTGCTTGCTGTTACTGTCTGGTCTGTTCTTGAACTTTAAACTTTGCTAGTTTCTTCAGTTTGTTTTTTATTTTTCTTGAAGCTTTTCATACACGCTGTTTTTCTTAGATACAGAGGTGTATATACGCTTGTTTCTTTGAGTGAACCCACGTATACGCAGGTTTCCTCAAACACAGTCGCGTATACACGCAATCTGTACTTAAGTACAGTCACGTATATATTGCAATTTTCGAGATTTATAAATCTTTTTAGTATTTGAAGGCTTGTCTGGTGGTTTGAGTTAGTCTGAAACAATCATTTTCCAGTATCAGTTATTTGTTTTGCAGCGAGCATCTCGTTCTGAATTATCTCTGATTATAAGGAGTATTGGTCTTGTTTTTTGTTGATTGCAAGCGTCATCGTTTTTGGCTAAAGCACATAAGATTTCTTGATAGGAATCTTGGCTGCTCTGTTTCATCAGGGTAGGGAGATTGAATTCAATCTTTGTGTTAATTTTGCTTTTGGTGATTTTTTGTTTGCTTGACAAAACCACTTTTTGTGACCATCGACTTCTTTGTTTCATGAAAGTTGTTGATTGACACTTTCTTGGAATTTGTCTTTTTGATCTTTTGGTTTTTTTTTTTTGCCAAAGCTTTCATTGCTGCTTTTGATTGTTAAGAGCGATTTCAAGCACACTTATTTTTGTTGAATTTTCATCCATTGAGTGGTGTTGATTCGCAAAAGTTTTTAATTTCCTATTCTTCGATCACAAGTTTCAGTGTTGTTGAGAGCATTTTTGAAAAGACTTTTTTGTTTGTTGCTTTGAAGAAAATCTTTTGAAAATCCTAGTTTTGCTTTCTTGAACTTGCTTTTCATTTGGTTTCCTTTTAGTAAAGTGAAAGTGCTTTATGTTTGTCTTAGAACTTGTTTTTAGTGTTTAGACGAAATGAATGGTAACATCTCATATTCCATCTAGGCATTGTAAGTGGCAAGATAAAGATTGATAAGCAAGCAACTTTCATTTTTGGTTTTTAGAGTAGTTTTAGATCTTGCATCCACATATAGTTGTTGCATTAGGATAGATTTGCATCCCCTTTTTAGGCATATATAGCTTTGTTAGATTTTGTGAGGGTGAAGTGTGCATTAACGAAAAGAAAAGGAAAATTTGTTTTATTAGAAGTACCTCTGAACCCTATAGAAATTGCTCTTCATCGAAAAAAGAAAAAGTGCATGTGCATATAGTTAAGTTTTTTATTAATTTCTTTTGCGTCAAAAAACACCACTAGTTTCACTTCCGTTACCTTGTGACTTAAAGAACAGCCTAATAAAATCAAGCGCTAACTAAAATTCACTAGAACTTTTTGTTTTAGTAAGTTACACCAACAAGATTAGGATTTTAGGGCCTTGGATTAGGCGAGTGGAGAGTTAACTCTCCAAGGCCATATAAACGTCAAACATAGGAGTCTGAATAACGAGAGAAAATCCAATAGCGTTAGGAAGACCAGGAAAGCTCTGGATCTGGGAGTTAAGCACGAGGGTCTGTGAAGACAGGGAAGAGAGATAACCCCTCTCCTACTTGTCCGAACTTACCTCACGACTGTTCCGCCTGGCTTCTGCGACGAGTTGGTATCCATATTTGCTACTCCTAGGGAACTACACAGGTGGCTGCGGAGGGGAATCCCATGGCACCTGAGGTTGACGTTGCATCACTCTCGACAGTACTACTGGAGGGCACCCTTGCGAAGCTTGGGGGCTTGCACCGGTGCAGGCTATTGTTAGGAGGTCAGCGTAACTTCCTCTGATACCTTCGCTGATAGGACTGGGCCCTCATCATCCCAGACTATCTTCGGAAGGCCCCTTATTTCACTTTCTCGTATTTTGGTGTCCGGTCTTAATCACCCGGAGCGGAAATACTTGGAAGTTGTTTGACTGGATGTATCTTTAGGGACTTTATAGTGTGTGCTCTGTGCTCCTAGTTGGCCTAGCTTTCAATTTTTTGAGTCTTTAGTTAGATCATAACAAAAAATTCAAAGTGGCTGACCGATCTCCAAGACGGTCTCGAAGACTTCGTGGTCTCTTGCCACCAAGTTTAGAGCCTTCTCCTAGAAGGCACAGAGGCAATACTACCGGTGGGTTCCATCCCACGCCGGGTGACGCATCGGGTATTGATCCTCCTCTCGGGGGCATTAGCGGCCAAGCAAGGCCTAGCACTTCTGAACAAGAGAGGGACACTCCAGTCCTTTCTCGAGTTCTCTTTCAAGCGGAGAATAACATAGAGGTAGAAGAACTTTCAGAGTCGTTAGCGGCTCCAAATTCTCCACTACCATCTAGTCATCCAGACGTACTGCAATACGTTGGGACTCCGACGCATAGACCGTCAAGTCCAGGTTACGCTATGCACTTACCATCGATGACCACTACTGGAAGCATGGCTTCTACGAGTGTTACGACTATGCAAACCCCAACATCGGTGCATGGGGGAGGAACCATTTCCATCTCCTCTGCTTCCTTGTTCGGATCTTTTGCTAGCACATCTATAGTTGGGTCTACCTCCATTCCATCCACGAGTGGAAATGCCCAAACCAATGCTTTTGGTACTGGATTCTTCCCATTTGGCACCCATTCACAGGGTATTCCATCGGTTCCGTTTAGTGCCACTACGTCCATGATGGGCGGATCGGCTTCATTCCAGGGTTTTCCTTTTGGAAGTGGTCATATACCACATTCCAACCCGACGGTAGGATCCATGCCTTTTTCTTCTGTGGGACAAAGCAACAATCCTTTCCGAGGTTGGAATAACCCTGGGGTTAGTAGTGCAGGAACTGGGAATCCGTTTATCAGCCAACAAGGGAATAGGCTGTACTCCATGGTTAGTATGTTTCAAAGTATTCCTCCCCTTGCTTCGGCTTGGAATCCCTATCAGGGGTTGTCAACTCCTTACAATCCTTTAGGAGGAAACTTTGCTGGTTATGGAGGTTATACGGCCGGAGTTGGTCAAACTCCGAATTTTGCTGGACCACAAGGCTTGCCTTTTGGTTCAGCCGGTTCTACTGGTTACTTCGGGCAGCCTGGTGCCTCCCAAATTCCAGGATAATATTTTCAGAGCTTTGGGAGTTCTGCCCAGTCTGGGTGGAATCCCCAAGGTCCTCCTAGGCTTCCGTTTCTGGGAACGTTAAACTTGCCAGATCTCACTAAGTTAACAAATGACCCAATCAAGTACAATCCGGCCTAGCCTCCGGTCCCAACCAAACTCCCTTCAGACATTCCAAAATTCGAAGGGAAGAGTGGCGAAGACCCAGGCGACCATGTAACCACATTCCATTTGTGGTGCTCATCTAACTCCCTTATCGATGACTCGATTAGGTTGAGACTCTTTTAGCGCACCTTGACTGGTAATGCGGCCAAATGGTATATAGATTTGCCAGGGGGCAGCTTTACATCGTTCGCTGACTTAGCCAATATTTTCTTAAATCACTTCCAGTTGCCTGTCCGCTATGATGTCGGAACTGAACTTCTGGCCACCTTTCGTCAGGATAAGGCAACCCACATTTCTGACCATATTCAGGAATGGAGACGGAGAAAGAGGCTCATTAAAGCCGAAATCCCTCCGGAGTACCGTCTCGAGTGGTTTTTGAAGTCTTTACAACCTGAGATCTCCAAGGATGTCTCCATGTCTGGGGTCTATTCTGAGGAGCAAGCCATTTTTAGGGCCCAGCAATTAGAATTGATCTACTCTCAGTCTGGGATCCTACAAAAGTACTTGCGAGATGCTCCTGGATCTAAGGTTGATGTAGCTAAGTCGAAGCCAGGTCCGCACGCGGATGGTATCATCGAGTCAGTAGAAACAACTACCGTGAACTTGTTGAATCAATTGCAGCAGTTGTCCTTGCAAACTGCTTCTAACAACCAAGTCACATCGTCTAATCCCCCCGCTTCCCAAACTTCTTCAATAAATGCCGTCCAATCTGATAACCCCAAAGGAAATCAAAATTCCAATGGGAAAAAGAAAGGACGAGGTAAGAAAAAGAACCAGGATGGGAAGCCTGATGCAAATAAATCCGACAACAACGCCGGTGGTGGTAGAAATGAGTCGAGAAAGAAAGTCAAGTTTCCCTGCAAATTGTGCAGTGGAGACCATCTAACTCATCTCTGCCCTAAGATTGAAGACGCTCAGCGCTTGTTAGGACAGCAAGGGACTTCTAGTTCTCAAGCTGTGTTAACCAACCTGTTTCCCCAAGGGCAACAACTTCTTGCTGGCGCGAGTTCGAACTCTGGAACCTCCGCTGGGGGCAACCAGGAAGGGGAAAAATCGTCAAATGTTTTCATGATGGGTTCTAACATCCATGTGGCTACTCGGTCACGTGATTATGGTGAAGCCGAAACTTCCAAGGACAAGACTATTCCCGGAAGTACTGACCTTCATATTGAGCGACCGCCTGTCGAGACTATACCATGGATAACGAAAGGTTCCGCTAAACACGCGACGATTAATCCTAATGCTAGGGCCGCCCAGAATTACTCCATTGTGGAGGATCTGGCTCAGAGTCCGTGTGCCATGTCCAGAGGTTCTCCAGTCGTGTCTGGCTCAGAGAAGTGCTTTACTCTCCACAATTGGAGCAGTCGATCCAGCTAACTCTTTAGTGCTCACTTTTGACATGTTAAATGTCAAAAAGCGACTCCCTCATCATATGGCTTTCCAAATAAAGTCTACATACCGAAAAATCAATATTTTTCGCACCGTGATAGATGAAGGAGCTTCCACATGCGTTATGTCGATGTCATGCTGGAAGGCTATTGGATCACCCTCAGCTGTTCCTTCACCCACCATTTTGACTGCATTTGATGGTCATTCTCATAAGCCGCATGGGATTATCCCAGCCTTTCCTATATGTGTTGGGGGAAAGGTCGTCAATATTGAAGTAGAGGTCGTAGACGCTAACCTAGACTATAATCTCCTATTAGGAAGGAACTGGGTATACGAGATGGATGCCATTGTTTCGACTCTGTTTCGTGTCATTTGCTTTCCTCATGAGGGGAAAATCGTTAAGGTTGATCAATTGGACTATTGTCCAGTCAATCCTAAAGCAAGCTCTGACTCTACTGTCCCTTTAGAGGATAACCCTCACCCGCCAACTGAGAATTTAGGAGTAGGGATGTATTCCTCATTGATGGGTACATTTGATCTTCCCTCTCCTTTCGCTAAAATCAATGCTATTTCATCATCTAAGGAGTCTCCTCGAGAAGAGTTCTTTCGAACTCGTTATTTTTCAGACCCTTGGACCTTGCCTTCACCTACGACCACATTAGTTGAAGGACAAGTGAATGGAATGGCATTCCCTATATCTGCAGCTGAGCTTAGATATCAGTCTATCGTAGACTCTGCAGACAACCACTCTACTCCTTTTTCCGAAGAGGAGTTAGATGGTCATGTGGCCCCGGCTTGGAGCCTTGATTCTACCTCTGCCTTGGACTGCTTAGATTCGGTTCTACCTTCTGAAGAAGCAATCCTTGAAGTAATGATGGGTATAGATCGACCTTGGGAAGACTTACACCATTGTTCATACTTTCTTCCTCCATTGCAGGAAATAGAATCTAGATTCTCCGAGCTCTTCACTAGTAATGTTTGTACGGTGTCAAACCCTTTGGCTCCAGCACACATTCGTGCCGAAGGTAATATGTCGGTAATTTCAAAAACGATACCTATAAACATCTCCAGGGACCCTAACGTCATCGAGAATATCTTCATCGGAATTGAGTGTTCCCCTAAAGAAATTCAAATCTACACCGACCTTTTTAAGGAATATCATGATGTATTTGCTTGGTCTTATGAGGAAATGCCTGGCATTGATCCTTCTATTGTTCAACATGAGATCAAGACGTATGAAAACGCGAAACCGGTTTGTCAAAGGCTTCGACCAATTAACCCTAGGAAAGCAGCAGCTATCAAAGCTGAGGTTGAGAAGCTGCTAAGGGCGGGTTTTATATACCTTGTTCCTCTTACTGACTGGGTTTCTAATCCAGTCCCTGTGGACAAAAAGCAAGGAACAATCCGAGTATGCATCGATTTTAGGGACCTAAACAAGGCTTCTCCGAAAGATAATTACCCCACGCCATTCATTGATCAGATTATCGACGAGTGTGCGGGTAATGAAATTTTTTTCTTCATGGATGGTTTTTCGGGTTATAATCAAATCTCTATCCGTCCTGAAGATCAACATAAGACATCTTTTATATCTCCCTGGGGTACCTTTGCATATAGAAAGATGCCTTTTGGTCTTAAAAATGCTGGAGCCACTTTTCAGCGGGCCATGTCATATGCTTTCCACGACATCAAACATGTCATCGAGGCATACTTGGATGATCTCGCTGCTCGTTCTCGAAAGAGAACTTATCATCCTAGTCATCTTCGATTGGTTTTTGAACGTTGTCGTTTTTATAAAATCCGGTTGAATCCCAACAAGTGCGTTTTCGCGGTTACATCCAGTCGGTTGTTAGGGTTCATTGTGTCTAATGAAGGGATTCGGGTTGATCCCTTCAAGGTTGAGGCAATAGTTCAGTTGCCTCCCCCGTCCTCAATTCGACAACTTCAAAGTCTTCAAGGGAAGGCTAATTTCTTAAGACGATTTATAGCAAACTATGCCGAGATCACTAAAGGGTTCATGCGTTTGCTACGAAAGGGAGTTCCATTTGTATGGGATGACTTTGCGCAGCGGTCGTTTGATGCTTTGAAAAAGGCATTAGTCTCTGCCCCGCTTTTGAGTCCACCGGATTATGGTAGAGACTTCCTTTTATATCTCGCCGCAGCAGAATCAACCATTGGTATGGTTCTCGTTCAGGAAGACGATGCTCTCGTCGAGCACGTGATTTATTATTTGAGCCGAGGCTTAATAGGTCCTGAACTCCGCTATTCTCTGGTTGAGAAGTTGGCCTTGGCAGCTGTTCACGCTGTCCAGAGGCTCCGTCATTATATTTTGCTACGCAAAACTTTTGTCTTAGCGGCGGTCAATCCATTTCAATTTGTCCTCAGTAGGCGAGTGATTGGGGGCAAATATAATAGATGGATAGTCATTTTGCAAGAATTCGATCTCGAGTTCTTGTCTGCCAAATCTAAGAAATCCATGGTTTTCGCGGAGCTAATTTCTGAGCTTCCTTGTGGAGAGGATACTGTTTATGAGGAAAGTTTTCCCGACGAACATTTATTCCTCATCTCTTCACTTGACCCTTGGTATGGAGATATCATTGTCTATCTGAAGACTTCGAAGTTTCCCTCTACTTTCTCCAAGGATGAACGTCGAAAATTACGTCACCTGGCTAAAAACTATGTTATCATTGGTGACACATTATATCGTTGAGGGGTTGATTCAATCCTTCGACGCTGTTTAACCTTAGAGGAAGCAGAGTCTGTGCTCAATGACTGCCACAGTGGAGCTTGTGGTGGTCATCTATTAGGGCTTGCTACAGCCCAGCGCATCTTACATGCTGGCTATTTTTGGCCTTCACTCTTTAAAGACTGTGTGGAAGCGGTCAAATGCTGTCACCCGTGTCAAATTTTTACTCGGAAGAAGCATGCGCATCCAGCTCCCCTTTTTCCCGTTGTCACCGTCGGTCCCTTTACTAAGTGGGGTATTGATTTTACAACTTGTAATCCACCTTCAGCGGCGAATCACAAGTACATTATCGTGGCTGTAGACTACTTTACGAAGTGGGCCGAGGCCATGCCTACTTATAAGAACGATAGTGACACGGCAGCTTTGTTTCTTTTCAATCAGGTTATCTCAAGATTCGGTATCCCAAGAGAGATTGTCATTGACCATGGCAGTCATTTCTAGAATCAACTAATGTCCGAATTGGCTCTTAAATTAGGCTTCCGTTAGGAGCATTCGTCCCCTTATTATCCTCAGGCCAATGGACAGGTCAAGGCAGTCAATAAAACTCTTAAGACGATACTCCAATGGACAATCGATAAAAATCAGTCCAATTGGCACATTATGTTGTATTCGGCTCTTTGGGCATACCGAACCTCCGTCAAAACGGCTACTGGTTTTACTCCTTTTCAGTTGGTTTATGGGATGGAATCTATCTTTCCGTTCGAATGTGAAATTCCATCTCTTAAGTTGGCTGTTGAGCTTCTTCCTGAGACTTCAAGTCTCGAAGAGCGCCTAGTTCACTTGGAACATCTCGATGAGCAGCATCGAGATGCCGCCACGATGAATGAGGCCCATAAGAAAAGGGTTAAAACGCAGTATGTTAAGTCTGTCCGTCCTCGAGTCTTTTTTGAAGGTGACCTTGTCTTGGTCTATGACCAAGATAAGGACGCCTTGGGGGCAGGAAAATTTAAGCCTATGTGGTACGGTCCTTTCATTATTAAACGAGTTTTAGAAAAAGGATCGTATGAGTTAATTGATTTCGAGGGAAACAAGCTGGCGGAGCCCCGAAACGGGCTCTACCTAAAGAAGTACTTTGCTTAGTTTTGACCAGGCAATCGATTCTTTGTATTTTATGTATATTTGTACATATATCATCGAGAGTTTTTATGATATCAGCACTTTTTGGTCTGCTTTGGCAGGTGTTGATGGATGATTTGGTCTATTTTGGGTTCGCCGATGGTGCTAGTTGGCACACTCGGAATCTTGCTTCCGCAGCTTGGGTACTCTTTTATCCAACTGGTCAATTGATGGTATCAAGAGGCATGTGCATCGGTCCTGCTTCAAACAATATGGCCGAGTATACTGCTGTTATTAATTTATTATCTGAGGCAATCTCTCATGGGATCGACTCGTTGGTAGTATATCTTGATTCTCAATTGATAATGTCTCAATTAAATAACATTTATCGGGTACGGGATCCATCTTTATATCGCCAGTATTTAAGGGTGAGGTTGTTGCAAAGATCATTTACTTATATTAATTATTTGCATATTCCAAGATCTCATAATTGGTTAGTTGATTCTATCGCTAATCAAGCATTAGACTGGCATATTAATCATTCATTACAATAAAATCAAGCATCAAAAATTCAAACTGTATATATATATATATATATATATATATATATATATATATATATATATCGTAAAACGTCTCGAGTGTACATATGTGTGTCCAAAAAATATACAAAATTGGGACTCAAATGCCCATAATCATGTCCGGCATATCTAATGCCTCGGCTCAGGATGATCGTCTAAGTATGTCACTATAGCATTGGCCACGCGCCGAAAAATGCGAACCCATTCACGTGGCATGCCAACCACATGACGCTGCATATCCTCAGGAAGGTCCTCTATGATGGCCATCGGTACTTGGCAGCTCAACCTCGCCAAGTGTCGCTGGACGTTGTTCAGAGTCCGTTCTGTATCAGCAGCCGCCTCTTCGGCTCCTCGGCCGCACTGTCCATGCCGCGGGAATCCATCTGGTCATACTGGCCCGATGTATGGAACATGATCACCATATCATTCATTTGAATCTCATCAAAAATATTTTTCAAAATTCATTTATTTGAAAAATCCAAAAAATCATAAAATCAAAAAATCTTACCAATCTCGCCCCATGCTGCATTCGGTGGTAACACTAGATCAGGATCTCCTCGGAAATCCAGCCCAGCATAGGGGTAGTCATCCATGGCGATGATCTGCTGATCCCACCAGGTGAAGAAGTCATCGTCAAAAGTAGTCCTTGGGACCTCCCCACCCCCCAGACGTTTCATCAGATCAGCCCACCGGCCCATGCGTGGATCGCGTGGGGTGCTGATGGAAACTGCTACCCTGGGGCGGAGTGCGGGAACCTTCTCGAAAAAGAAAGTACACAAGATACTCCCATATCCAAAGTTTTTAGTCTGACCTCTCCTGATAGAAGTGAGCTGGCTCTTCATGATAGCCAAAAGAGGAGTACACCAGTCGAACACAGTAGTGAGACAGTCAACTGCCACGCTCATGTTTTTCCGTGACGCCTGATGCAGAGAGGATGATCCGTTCACCCGAGCCATGGTAAACAGGATTATCCGAAGTGATAAACTCGCCACATGTGTGATGGAAATCTGGCTCCCAACCTTTTTGGGATGTCCCGGGCAGTATATCTGTACGTAATCCTCTATCGAGAGGGCACTCTGTGTCCTGCCCCGGGACTGTACTACCTCTCCCCTTCGGGAAAGGCCTGTGATAAAATAAATATCCTCCACTTCTACCCTGAGCGGCATCTGATCGATCATAAAAGCTTCCTCATCGACATCCCAATAATCAATGAGCATCTCAAGCAGACGCGTGTTCGCTTTCATATTTGGCAATTTGAAAAATTTAAGCAAACCACATCCCCATGGGGCATCTAATGCTTCTGGATTGTTCATAACTTCATTGTCTACCACTGCGTGCTCTCTTTCACGCCACATGACAGGCATCCTGAGAAAAAATTGATTCAAAGCCATTAGTTTTCGTTTAAAATGGTTCGCGGCGTATACGCGGGTTCCTGTGCACACAGTCGCGTATAGGGCCCACGTGTACGTGGGTTCGATATTACCAACCCGCGTATATGCCGCGAGGAAATTTTGGACAAAAGTTCAACGGTGAAAACTCAATCAAAAATCCTAAAACTTGTCACAATCAATTGCAAGCTAAGTATAAGAGTTACCTGGAGGTTTTCGACGAATTTGAAGGGTTGAATCTGGCTGTGGGAAGTTTGCTCCTTTTGCTCCAAATCTTTTGCTCTCAAACTCAAATGGTAAAAATGGTGAGTCCAAAATGCTTTTTATAAGTTTTGAAAATGAAATTTTTTTTCAAAATTTTATTTTGTTTGGCCTCATGTGACTTTTAACTTGGGAGCTTGGAATGTCGAGATTGGTCTGTTTTTCAGGACATTTTGGACGATTTTCAGTTTCGAGACGGTTCCATGACTGCTGACCCGTCATGGCAGGTATCGTGTTCCCACTGGCATATAGGTTAGGGACACCATTTTTCCGTTGCATTATGCATACTAGCCTCCATTTGACTGATACATCTGCCATAGGGTCGATCCCATCGTGTTATGGTTCGTCAGCCATCTTCACTCGCCGATTCTTTAAATCATGACACGATGGTAGAGCCATCCTTTACATGGGCATCCTAGTTAGCACCTCACTGACATTTGTTGCCCATGCTGCTCCGTTTTGAGTAGGCTCGGGAGTCCTCTGTAGTCTCGCCATGACTTATGCGTTGAAGACTCATTCCTCTTAGCTTCTCCGCTTTGTTCTGGCCATATACCCTAGAGGCTCCTTTGTGTTGAATTGTACTACTGCATTGCATGTTGACCACTTGCACCTTTTGGCCTAGAGCCGGCTTCACTTGGACTTGTGTTTAAGCCAACTTTTGACCATGACATCTGCAAAATCAACCTTGCATACCCTTGACTTCTGTAGCTTGACACACCTTGACCCGTGGAAGGAACATACCTTTGAGTGTCACTGACCAGTTTTCACCTCCCTGCATTGAGCATAGGAACGTTCCTTTCCCAGGAACTAGATCATCTGTTTCACCGACACTCGTTCTTTCCACTGTACCATAGCATTCTTTTATTCTTTTTCCGGCTTAACAGAAAAAGAAAAAAAATTTAAATATTCCAAAAAGAGCGGGAACGGGACATTATTTCCATTTATTGTTGGCAGCTAGAGTCAGTCGTGTCGCCCTTGAACAAAGCACTCAAAGAAAAGTCTCCTCCGCATGGGTGGGATTTAGTTTGACTTAGGTACGCCATAACCTTGTTGTTGAATCAGTTCTCCACCGATTGGTTATCTCTTCCAATCATATGGAGGGTTCGTTCGTGCCTCCTGCATGGTGAACTTATACAGAGTCATCATATGCTGCCACATAGTCACATTGAGTCGTTCTTTTGTTCAAGGGAAGTTAGCCTGAGTCAGCCTCTCTGCGGTGTCTCTTGACTCATTTTTCAGTCGGCCATCCCTGGTTGTCAATGTCATGTCTATCATCACATCAGTTATATTGGTCCTTTACTCGTGCCGGTTTGAGAAGGTCCCCATTGACTTCTTGCTGGCGGGTCTTGTCCTTATCGACGATGACATCTTGCTCTGAGGACAGGCCTAGAGTTGCACCCTGGCCCTATTTTCATTATTGATAGGTTACCTTGTGCTCAGCATCGATCAGTATCATGGGTCTTTGACTGAGTGGTTTCCCTTGTGTTCGACATCAGCTTACATTATCACACATTGGGATTCGTGCAGTACCTTGGTTTCCATTTGACCCTATTGGTGGATACCTCGCCTCTGTGTCAGCTTTCATTATTGGTTGGTTCAGAGGGTTTCTGCCGTGCGCTAGCCACATATTGTGTACGCCAGAAATGTACTTCGGTTGGGTTACTACATCTTTTTCGTCCGATTCCTTCCACATTATTGGCCTACGGGTTACACTCGCGCTAGATTGATGAAGGATGCCTTAATGCCTTCCTTCTAGTGGATCTTTCCCTATCGACTCCGACTCATTGCTCTAGGGCAAAGATCTAGAGTCCATTTGGCAGTACCTTGGGGTTTGCAGTCATTAGTGGCAGATCCTTCGCTATCGACAGTGGGAAACCATCATTGTCTCCTGATCGATAGATTCTTACAGGTGTTCGACTCCAGCTCATCTATTCACACTTGTTAGATTGTACTGGGTACCTTGACGCTCATTATCATTATCGGTGAGTAGTCTCGCATTTGTTAACGGTATACATTAATGACCGGTAATCAAATGATTTATCACATGGTCGACTTCAGATCATTTATTCCCATGCTGTAGAAATGTACCACAATGGTCAGTGAAGACCTCAGGTTGTATCAGCATTCATTGGTTCACTTGACAGTTTCTCCTGTTGCTGCTAGTTGATACCACTCCACTTTATATGTTGCAGTCAGTCATGGCGACATTCTATATGCTAGCACCTGAGTTTGCAGTGTAGTACCATCCTATTCCATCATGTTTAGTTGGTACCTTTTTGGGACCAGTCTTTGATATCAGTGATCTGTTGCATCTTTCAGCATCATTGACAGTCTTATATGTGATATTCAGACATGTACTTGTTCATTATGATCAGATGATCCATTGTGTATCTTTCAGTTATTTATACTTGTATACTTAGTGGATCCGCTTGTACTTGATATGCGAACATGCTTCACTTTTTCTGAGCATGGGTATACCTGCCTTAGACAGTGTTTCTTTCTGATCTCCTTTGGTGGCTTGGAAGGCTAAATTCTGGTGAAGTCCTCCTCGGTTTTTGACAGACTTCCTTTCCATGTACTCGCATAATATATTTCGGCCATCATGTACCCCTTCTGACCTCATATATTAGCGGGCATCTGTTATAGCTCCAAATCTCACTCTTATGATTTGTGATGCTGTACTCATGGCCTAGGGCAACCCCTCCTTCCAGACCTGGTCCTAAAATTTAAAAAACAGTGTTTTATCCCTTATACGCGACATTGCCCTGAGTTAAACGCGTGTATACGTGGGTATGTGTATAGCCAACCCGCGTGTATGTATTAAAACACTTAAAAAAATATAAAACTCCTCATTTTCGGGCGGAGATCGCGGGTTTTACCTGCTGATCACCTGTTAGTGCCCGTGGCCCAACTGTTCCCAACCAAATCCTAACTAAAAAACTACTTTGGAGATGGTATAAAAAGACCTCAATGGGAAGGCCTAAGGGAGGAGAGAATAGAGAGAAAGGTTATTATGCTGAGATTTTTCCCTTGACCAAGTCTGAAGTCCCTTGTGCCTTCTGCACTTCCCCCATTTTGTACAGGAAACCTTTGTTTCCTTGTGTGTTGATGTTCATCCACCATTTATGACATCATGGAGAGAGGCATGGAAGGAGTTTTGTTAGAGGCTTGAGGTTGGAACGGATCCAGAAGGAAGCTTTGCTTGGAGCCTGCTGAAGGTGATTCAGGTGAACATATTCCTTTTTATGTACTTTATTTGTCTATAATAAAAGAAACACATGTCTTGGTTCCCGAAATGAATCTTCTTTATGTTAATGATAGTCATGTTTAGAATTCATATGTAAATGGTTGTTTGGATTTCATAACTAACTAACTTTCTTTATAACATGAAGATGCTTTCTTTATAAGTTTTGTCCATGTACTCCTGTGTTCTTTGAATTGGTTGTTTTGTAGGACAAAAGAGAAGAAGGGAACTCCAAGAAGGGTTTGGACCCTAAAGGCCTTCTCAAACATAGGACCAAAGGTACGTACCCTTATCATAGAATTTGCTTACTATAGCATAATGGTTGTATGAATGTATGTTTCTTTGAATAGATAACTTTCAGTCTGCTAGGGTTTCAACCCAAAAAGCCCTAGGGGAGTAATTCCCTCTATCAATAAGCCTCGATTTCAGTAATCTGCTCATTTTTGTAAACATGTCATGGATCTATACGCCATTCCTTTATTTTCCTGTACGACTACAGTTCAGCATGCTGCTCCTTTATTTGATGGCTGAGGATGGCCTACATAGAAAATTTTAGGGGCGAATGTTCGCCCTTTGGCGAAATTAAGGGGTTTTAAATTTTTAGTGTGTGAATATTTTGTATCATAGTACATTTTTACAAATCACCTCAAATAGCCCGCCTTATTTTAAGGGAGAGGGTAAAAACGGTAAATTTAGCCCTTGAAATTAGGAGTTACAACCTTCCATTCGCCCATTTTCAAGAATAGGTTTTATTTAAGTGAATCCTATGGGCCAAAGGCCCAAATACCATATTTATAAAAGAGGTATGGTAAATTAATAAAAATATAAAAAAATGAGAGGTATGGTAAATAAATAAAACATTTTTTGTATTTACTCCATAAGTCACCTTATATACATGCAAGGGTGTAAACAAATAAAAATATAAGTAAAGTGGAGGTATGGTAAATAAATAAAACGTCTTTTTATACTTACTCAAAAGGTATGGTAAATAAATAATAATATAAATAAACTAGCCGCATGGTAAATAAATAAAACCTCTTTTTATATTTAGTCCATAACCCTCATTCTATTTATGAAGGCTCAAGAAAGAGGTTTTATTTAAGTGAACCCTATGGGCCAAATACCATATTTGTAAAAGAGGTATGGTAAATTAATAAAAATATAAATAAACAAGAGGTATGGTAAACAAATAAAACATTTTTTTATATTTACTCCATAAGTCACCTTATATTTACGAACACTCAAAAAATGCATTATATTTAGGTGAAACCTATGGGTAAAGTACTATGGGACAAATACCATGGACTAGATTGTTATTAATACCATGCAAAAAAACATTATTAACCCTAATATTAGTATTAATAAAAATAAAAATGGCACATGGTATTGACCCATGGTATTCACCTTGAATGTAGCCTATTTAAATGGGGATATTAAACCAGCATAGATCCATCTTTACTCTGGATCTACTAACCGCCCCAAGAGGTATCAAATATCGTGATATGCAAACTAGCATAAAGTGAAAAAAATATTTGATCTGATCAAGAGTAAAAATGGATGTTGTAATGCATGTTAAACATTTTAGCTTGGTTAAAATAAAAAATAAAATAAAAATCAACTATTAATTTTATTAATTTTTATAAATTACTAATAGTAATTTTTAAGCTCCAGGTTTATGTTAACCCATGGTATTGACCCATGGTAATACCATGGTATTCATGTGAGCATAGACTATTTAAAGGGGAAATTCTATCATCTTAGATCCATCTTAATTTTGGGTCTACCAAGTGCTCAGAGGGATAAATAGATTTCATCCCCCTAAGAGTGGTAGATGTGGAGTTAAGATGGATATATGTTGGTTTTTATGATAATGAAGATATTAAATAGACTTAGGAAATTATATTGTAAAAACATCTTAAGGTGAATGGTTAAAGCATAGACATTGGACAAGTATATTTGTATACTTCTGTTTTAAACTGAAACAAATCCAGGGCTAAAAGGAATGGATTGCACTAGTCATCCTTCTATAACTTTCCAACATATGCTGGAGTAAACAGATTGTAATTTGGGTAATTTTTCTAATTGCAAACAGAAACATACTTGTGTATTGGCAAGGTGGTTACGAGGTCCCTAGAAGTGATGAATTTGAATTTGTCTTGGTTTTATATATAGTATTAGGTTTTTTCTCATGCTTTCTGTGAATGGCACGGGTGAATTTTATCCTACACCCACTAGGTTATCGATATGTAATTTCGGTAATTTTGATTTCAAAATATATTTTAAAGAAATGCAATGATTTCATTTGTGTATTCAATAAACACAAGATTTTATAATTGAGTAAAATATTTGCCATTCCTGGTGAGAGATTCGCCAAAAAATTATATATACATATCATATTATTGATAAAATCGCCTTCCATTTTTGCTATATACCATGGAGATTCGCCCATTTATTATACATGTAAATTTAGGGGGGGTTCTTAAAATTTTCCCTGACGGCCTATCACATTTCAGCGAGGCACGGGTGATCTCCATAATTCACTGGCATAAATGTCAACTCATTATTTGGAGGTATTACGACTTCCTAAAAACTCGGGAATAGCAAATTTAACGGTATTTTATTTCCCAATATGCATGGCTTGCTGTTCCAATGCCATTTTTGTGTTTTGGCTCCGTAAAAATTAGCAGTGAGCTAAAGTTTGAACAACCTAGTGTTCTATCGTCATCTTTATCTTTTTTTACAGTAAGCCAAAGTTTGAACAGCTTGCTGTTCCGTTGACATCTCTGTGTTTTTTTACCAATGTGCTAAGCTTGAACAAAATGGGAGGCAGATCAATTCGCATCGAACCACAAGTGTTAATGGTCTCTGACGTTGCACGCAAAATATTAGTAAGGGCAGGATGGATTTCCTACCTTAACCGTCTACAGTAGTCTAACGAGACGGTGGCCATTGAATTTCTGCAGAATTTGCAGGAAGATCATTCCATGGTGAGGGGGAGACAAATAGCAGTAACAGATGCGATAATTGCTGAAGTTTCGGGACTGCCAGCCGTTGGACCAGTATGGACCCTAAAAAAGATGAGACTGCAAGATGCTATAACCATCTTTCGGGACAAAGGATAGAACCTTACTGTCAAAGGAAAAGGAGTCCTGCTGACAACCCTGGGAGAGCCTTGGGTAGAATTGGCCAAAATCGTCCAAAGCTACATCACTTGCGATGGCAGAAAAGACGTGGTAAGACCACACCATCTCAAACTGTTAGCTGTATTAAAACAAAAATGTGTTGTGAATTTGCCTACATACTTAAATTTTTATTGCATGATGTTGCCCGAAGTATAAGAAAATCTCGTCATGTAGAATCAGTAGTAAGTCATCACGGCCTAATCCAGCTAATAATTTTTAAGAAATTTATCGAAAAACACAAATTAATTACGGAGAATTACTGAGAGAGACAAATATAAAAATAACCAACAACAACCATAAACACACATGTTTATCCAGGAAAACCCCAAATCTAGGGAAAAACCCAATCATAATGAAATTTCATTATCCTTAGCCAAAACCCTAGCCAATCCGGCCAAGTGAACCTTCACCGCTCACCTCCAGGCCTTTGCATTACAATGAAGTCCTTCCAGCCTTTTATAAGCTCCATTACATATAATACCATGGGCAGAATACTATGGGTGCACAATACCATGTGCCCCAAAACCATCACTATTTAACCTTGTCAACTTTGACTCTATCCTAAGTCAAGTTTACCTAACAATTCCCCCCTTAAACTTGACTTGGGGTTCCTTGTCTAACTCCAGCCAAACCTGCTAAGTGAGACAATCCGGCTCACTCTAGCTCTTACCCCCTAAGAGTTTTTACCTAGGGTATTGTTAACCTGACATCCCCCCTATCACCTAGGTCTAACTCAGACTTTACCGTTGATCACCAAAGGGTACACATGCCTTACCAGGTCTTACAGTAGTATGCCCATTTACATGCAATAATTTTGACTTCATTAAATTATTTTTTTGTTTATTGTTGCTGCTATTCTGACCCATCCTCTCTCAATTGCGGGCATCCTTGTTTCGATCTTTATATAACCATCCTTTGGACTTTGACACACTCCAAACCTGATGCTCTCCTTATCCTTGTACCACCACACTCTAAGTAATTTGATTGACACATTTTGTCAAATACTTTGCATACAACCTACCCATGATTGCGCTCCATGCATTTAAACATTGCAACCTCACTCTCACTTGCCCAATGCACATCACCTTGCAATTTAATTCATATCCACGCAACACAACACATGAGCGTGGTCTCTTGCATTGACCACAATAACATTACGTGCATTATGTCTCTGACCAGGCCGTGGCCACAGGCCGGGAGAAGGAGCTTGAGGTAATCGAAGCAGAGTACAGGGTAGGCGGCATTATTGATGACGCCGCTGATCCATTTCCACCAGCCCATGAGGAACCCCCAAAAGGGCCCGAACACTATACTGGCCCAGACCACGTAGCCACCGTTTCCAGGGTATGTCGTGGCCAGCTCCGCAGTCACCAGTGCCTTTGGGATACTCCATACGAATGGGAAGACCAGGAACCCTGCTATGGCCAACAGTGGCCCGACCGCTTTCACTGCCGGCTCTTCGCCGAACGGACCTCCTAAGACTTCGAAGTATATCAGAAATATCAACGGGATGAGCTTCATCTTCTTCGATTTCCCGAACGAGATTCGATCCGCTGACCGCCGGCTTCAATGTTTTCATGTTCTTGATCTTCATCATCATTCGAAGACCCGCCCATTTAAATCTTGTTTTGCCGACGGGAAATCCCGAATCTCAGTTTCTGTTCCTAATCCAGATCGGGACTTATTTCAGTTGAAAATCTTGCTTTGTCGATGGGAAATCCCGAATCTCATTTTCTGATCCTTAAAAGTTTCCATGCGTATTCATGTTGCCCTACGATAAGTGGAGGATCACATCGACACAACTCCATGGAAGCCCTATTGACCCACGATAACTACTTCTCCTCTTCGATCCAACTATCAATCCTTTCTATGTCTACCAGGCCAAATAACCCTTGGCAACAAAAGCATTTTTCTGAAGCCAATATACAACCTTTGGCTCTGATACCAATTGTTAAAATTTTTATCAAAAAACACAAATTAATTATGGAGAATTACTGAGAGAGACAAATATAAAAATAACCAGCAACAACCATAATCACACATGTTTATCCCGGAAAACCCCAAATCCAGGGAAAAACCCAATCATGATGAAATTTTATTATCCTTGGCCAAAACCCTGGCCAGTCCGGCCAAGTGAGCCTTCACCGCTCACCTCCAGGCCTTTGCATTACAATGAAGTCCTTTCAGCCTTTTATAAGCTCCATTACATATAATACCACGGGAAGAATACTATGGGTGCACAATACCATGTGCCCCAAACCATCACTATTTAACCTCGTCAACTTTGACTTTATCCTAAGTCAAGTTTACCTAACAATAATCAGTTACAGTCTTGCCCAACAGCAGAGTAGTTAGGAAGAATTGATTTTCTCAATAGATGGGGGATTGTCCTTTCTAACCCCAAAACGAAAAAACATCGCTAGCAAATCAATTAGACTGCAGAAACGAAGACAGTCTGTCAGATTGGGGAGAAGCAGAGGAATGCTGGGGAATTCCCAAGGAAACAGTAGCCAGCCTGTAGAAATACACGATTTAGAGGACGAGCAACCCCCACAACTTGAAGGAGGGGAAAATGAAGAAGAAGAATTAAAAGAGAATGAAGAAGAGGAACTGGAAGAGGAAACTGAGCACTCTGGGGAAGAAGAAGGGGAGGAAGTAGAGCAACCTAGCGAAAGCCCATTGCAAAACCCTCTGCAAGAAGATGAATTGGCTCAAATTTTGGCCAATATGGCAAGTATGTCTAGTCCCACAACCCACTCAACCCCGATATTGAGGCAGGACCATCACAGGAGCACTCTGCCCATAATAAGAGTGCATTTGAAGAAATAAACGATGAGGAAGAAGAGGAAAGACAATCATAGGAACACTCTGCTCATAGCAAGAGTGCATCTAAGGAGATGAGTGATGAGGAAGAAGAGGAAGGACAATCTCAGGAACACTCTGCTCCTAGTCAGAGTACACCCGAAGAAATGCAGGATGAAGAAGAAATAGAAGAAGAAGCTACCCAGGAAACAACAGATCAAACCAGGGTTTCCTCCCCTGAAAAACCTAATCAGGAGGATGAGAACACTGAAGAAGTGTTCCAGGCAGAAAACATGGAAATTGGCCAAGGTGAGGGTACAACCCCTGGAGAACAAAACCCAAGCCCAAGAAAAGAAACAACTGTTCCTTCGAAGAAAACAAATGAAATCAAAAAGTTGCGAAAGGAACACAAAGATTGCTTAATGTAATTAAAAAAATTCGACAACAAATAAGGGTTCTAAAACTAGGGAAAAGCTCAAAAAGAACCCCTAGAGCAAAGCATGCAGCCACCAAGGTGAAACCCCATAAAAAGAAGACTAAAAGAACTCAAACCGAACCCATTATCATCCAGGACCACAAGGAACAACATGCGGCTGTTACGAATGCAGAAGTTCAAACAGAAAGCACACCAGTCTGTAATAAGGACGTCCAGACAGAGGCATTGCCCTCTAGCATCACGATCAACCAGACAGTTCATGAGAAGGGAACATAGACTATAAAAACCATATGTCGCAATAAGGAGATCTAGGTAGATCTCCAGCCAAAAAATGTCATGATGGACAATGATCCGAGGATAGTGAAACTTCAAAAAGATCTGGCACAAGCCCAACAAACGATAGAAAATCTCATAGAGGAAACTGTTCCTCAGGAGAAATATCAGAAGTTATAGCAACAGGTAAAGAACATCAATGCATCAGAAAACGAGGCCTTTGATAGATGGCGAAGGGCAGAGTAAAAAGTTAAAAGGGTAACCAATAGACTAGACACAATTATGAGTCAAATGGATACCTTATGTTCTCTGTATATAGACGTTCTAACATGTAGGGAACCTACCAAAAACTATGCTTTGTTTTTGATGGAAAGATATTTACAATTGAAAATTAAGGCCATCAAGGCAGGGGTACCTATAGAGATAAAAACTATTGATGATTTCATAAATTGCTCTAAGCATTATGGGGTGAAAGTCCAACGATTTCTATGTGAGTTTTATTTTCATAATCTTATGTTGGATGGTGAAAAAGAAGAGAACCCTAGCCCTTTTGTGGGTGATATCTAGCTTCAGGAATTCATCTATTTTGCTATTAATAAGTTAAAGTGGCTTAAAGCCCACAATACCTTCCAGAGACAGGAGAACGGGTTAGATCTGTGGGTAAGGAGTGAACCTAGAAACCCATTGCAACTATGGAATAAGCATAGAAGCTTAATGAGAAAGCAGGGTGTGATCCAGACACTGGGACCCATTCACAAAGCAGTTGTCCAGCAAGGGGTAGAATACTTCCTAGCTATCAAAGACCTTGCCATAGTAGCAGCCAAATTTCGATACAAGACTTCCAATCGGAATATCCAAAACAGAGAGCCTTTCAATTACGAGAATTTTAAGCTAGCTGCTGATCGCCTGGTTACCTATGGTGACCTCATCTTGAGAGAAGGCCCGTCTTGGTTAGGCTGTAGGTTTTGGAGTCCAATCATCTGGTATCCTACACCAGGGTATAGAGCCCTATATGAATTTCCTGAAGGTCAAATAGGGCATATTTTTGAAGTCTTAGCTAGAAATCATGGTTTTAGACCAATGCATGAAAATCCTTCTCTAGCCTATTCCCTAACTGCCTTGTATGTCAATTACAATGTTTTCATGAGGGCATGAAAAAGGGTAAGCGGGGGGTGTGTTGAGCATTGGAAAAGGTATGATATTACCACTTATTTCTTTATCTTTTGCTTTAATTCATAACTTCTTTACATTCTAAGATGGTCATATGTTAAAGGATTATGATAGAATTAAGGGGATTTGTGATTGATGTAAAATGATTAATTATTGTCTTTTTCTATGCAGAAAGTGAAGAAAAAGGAAAATCACTATTCCAGAGGAAAAGATAAAGCAAAACCAACTACTGTCCCTTTGACAAGAAATCACATCCAGACAAGGAAATCAAGATCGGAGCACATGGACCAGGAAAAGGAAGAAGAAACACGGTATCAACGCAAGAGGATGAAACGATAACTAAATATTAAAGATATGGCGAATCCCTCAGTATCCTTGATCCTGAGGGATTGCTACCTCAAGACTTATCTGTACTTTTGATATCTCCGCCCGGCCACTATAAAAAGGGACAACGTTGCTAGCCCAAGGGGAGAATATATTGTTGTTGATTTGCAGAAATTACTGTTGTAATCTAAACTTTGATCATCGACTCTCTTTAAAGAGCGATAGCTATAACTTTTCCTTTATGATTAATATATAACTTCATTGTTGTTCCGTCACTTGATCGTTGAGTAACCGCAGCAGTGCATCCCTGGTGGATAAGGGCCCGGCCCTAGTGGATTACTTGCTTTTTGTATCATTATTTTTTTATTACAGTCGTGTGTAGTTTGATTTCCTTTGCATTCCTTTAAATTCGTTTTATTCAGTAATCTTCTGTTCCTTAACATTTTATTGACTTGCTCTGTTATATCAAATTCGTAATTGGAATAACAGGACCTTTATTTGCAACTAGAAATGTTATGTTGTTCATTCTGAAATAGTATCACATTGTCTAATGTTGTTGTTCATTCACAAGTTGACATTGTTGTTCATTTACAGATTGATATTGTTGTTCATTTAGCCACAGTTTATTTACAATTGTATTTGTTGTTCCTTTGATTACTGTTCCATTATCATTGCAATTTCCGTTCCTTTATAACTGTGGTTAATACTCATTATGCTAGAATAAGATTACTGATTCTACAGTCACCGTGTGTGTACGTTTGGTTAAGTTTGTTGTTCAATATTTTGTAGACTTACTTAGGTTTGCTGTTTTTTTCTTGTATTGTTGTTCAAAGTCATTTATTAGTTAAAGTTCAATTCCTTTTAGTTAATATTGCTGCTTAATTCAGTTCTGTAGATTAAGCTTTGCTGTTTGATCTTTCCAACAGATTAATTGTTGTTCCTTTTCTAATTATTGAATTGTTATTTCTATTATTTGCTTTGGTGTGAATAGAAAGATCTACAACTGTAATGAACATTGACTACTACTGTCTAGTTCTCAGATTGGAGATCTTGTCTTTGATTGATTTTCATTTACATCAGTTTACAAAGGAAATCATTATTATTACTGCATCCTTGATTGATGATTGCTGTAGTTTCTTGATTTAGTTACAAAGAATTTAAGTTTCTTGCCATTACAATTAGAGTTTGTTTCCAGCATTTATTTACCTTTGTGAAGCACTATACTGCTAGCATTACTCTTCAACAAGTGACTGCCTCAGACTGAGTACACTCTTGAGATAAAAAATTGTACCTGGATTGATAATTAATATGAAGGTAAATAGAGGTTAAAAAGACCCTTTTTATTGCTCAACAACGTGGTTATAAGTGCGCTTTTAATGACATCAAAATATTTAGGTACCTTGACATTCCCTTTCTATGGAGGGACATACTTAGGCCATTTTGCTGGAGCCCGTACTGGCTGGATATCTTCTTCCATCTCTTCCTCTAGTTCCATCTCTTCCACAAAGGTTGGAGGATCCTCTTCCTCATCATCGCTTTCAATAGTAACCGTTTCGCCCTTTTATTCCATTGACAGTTTGCTGAATCATGCATTTCGCGGAGACATCTGGACCGGTCCTGCTACCTGTGGGTCCTTCTTGGTCTGCGGTGTCCGGGGTGATTTAGGGATCTCAGTTGTACCCCCTACCTGTGGCGTAGGGTTCTGCATAACGTCCTTGGTTATGGATATCATCCTAATTAGGGACTCCTACATATCCTTCGGCAATGCTTGAAACCACGGACTTGCTCTCATGACTGCCTCATTCATCATGCTCCTGTCTGCTTGATAACAGAACGACTTAATATGCAAAGTGCCAAGGGTTGTTTGGTGATAGGCCACCTATGATTTATATGCATTTTTGAATTCAAATTCGACCGTGGCCCCCTTTCGTGGCTCATTAATGCAATTTTGGTAGTAGATCCGTTCAACCTTATGTCTTAATTGCCCACCGTTCGCTCCTCGGTGTCTTAAATGGGACATCTTGTCTGGAACAGTATTTGCAATGGTCACCTTCCATCCTCCCCACGTGGTAGCGCAATCCCTTGTACGCAAACACGTTCTGTGCTTCATGCTAATTTTGTGCGCCATGTCCGAGTCACACAACTCTCGTACATACTTCTTTATAATCCCGTGCCCTCTTCCAACTGCTTGGAGCGCTAAGACTGGGCCTCCTACGAATAGTCAGGTGGTCACACCCCTGGTGCGGGATTTCAATTTTCCTACTAGCCCGGGCTATGGGCACCTTTTAAGTACCTTTGTATCCAATAGCACGTCATGCTCCACTGTGTATGGGGTGCTCCCCCGTGTAGTAAGTTGTAGTCATAGCCATGCTAGCAAGGTCGCAGCTCGTTCTAGTGCAGTAGTTGACCGGCCAGGTCTAGTCCCCTTAATCTTAGATTCACGCAGCCTGCTTGTGTGACTCCAGTCTGCATTTTGCTGATTTCTTCGTCCAATATCACTCTTTTCCTCCTTAGCCGTGCCCATTCTTCCTCGAGTTCGCAAAGTTTCAGGCTCTCGCACCAAATGGATTCCTGTAACTACTGAATTCCTTTACCTAGGTCCTCGCGTCGAGTCCGAACTGCTGGGGCAGCTGTTGGAGAGTTCCCTCTGTCTTCCTGGTTTCATCGTGTCTAATTGTTGATAGAGTTATCTGTGCACACCTTTTTTTCTTATGGTCCTATAGGCCCATCGAACCCTTGGTATGTGCAGATTCCAATTGGTTTGTTTTATCTGACAAACTCTATTCAAGATCCCACATGTTTTTCCACATGTTCCGTTGTGACCGCCTGGCCAAGTGCGTCACTGTTCCTGCTACCATGTTGGGGTCTGATTTTTTATTCTTGGTAGTTGCACAACATATAGCTGCATTCCTCGTCGCAGTTGTGTGCCCAACCTACTTTGTCCTTGCTACCTAGATCACGTTTGATGTTGGGGACCTCCAACCCGTATGCGCAGCTGCCTTCTACATTCGCACCAATTCCACCTAGCCTTCCAAGGTGTACTCCACCCTTATGTAGTTGTCACGCACAATGCCCCTTTTTGCACACCGTCCCACTTCTGCTCTGTGACTGTAGTTCCACAGTGGTCTACGAATTCATCCCCATTTGGTGCGCCGCCCTCTACTGGCAGTTTCCTTGCTTCGGTTGTCACACGTCGCAGTGATCTAATCATCATATTACAATTTAGCATTGTTACTTTATGCAATCGGTTCTTCCATCTTTATATTTCTTCATCTGAATCTGACGTTCAGGAACTGTCGCGCTCCCATGAGATTCTCCTGTCCACTGTCGGATTCACCCGATCCTGGTCTTGCGCCATTATTTGGTAGATCTAGTTCAGTTCATCGTCACTGTCCTCATCGTGCATAGGTTCTGTGTAGTGCACTCCTTTGGCTGGGTCCAGTAGAACTATTACACGGAGTGACTTTTTCTCGAATATCATTTTCCGTCTTTTTAAGTTGATGACCCCATTCATGTCCATGGCCCAGTCTATTCCTAGAAACGCAGGGTACAGATTACTTTCATCAATGATTTCTATTACCTCAAAGTCCATATGCATACTTACGCCTTCAATGTCCACTATCACCCCTTATAGCCTTCCCATTGGTAAGATCTTTTGTTGGTTGGCCATCCGTAATTAAATAGGAGACCACTGCAGTGCGGCCCTGCCCATGCATTCCCACATTTGTTTTGGCAATACATTAGTGTTTGAACCCAAATCCAGGATGACTTGATCCATCTCATACTCAACAATTTTCATCGTCAATCGCATTTCTCGCCCGGTGCGCAAAACATGCTTTCCAATTTTCTAGACCATGCATGGATCTTTCGACCCTGCACACCTAGTGATCAGCTCTTGTAATCCCTTAACTGCCTTATTGTCGTGTAGCAGCTTCATACATGTCTCTAAAAAGGTAGTAAGCATAGAAGGATCCATTCCAGGCTCAAGTTGATCCTTACTACCTGAAGTAGAGGCCTCCATGAAGTTCTTCTTAGCTTCCTTAAATGTTTCCTTCACGTGTTCCATCTCAGACTCAGGTTCCCTTATAGGAGCCTCGTGAACCTTTGAATGTTCTTCGGGTTGTTTCCTCTTATCTTCCCCCATAGTTGCGTCACTTCTGAGTACCATGTTTACGCTGGGGTCCTCTTCGCATGGTTTGGACCTCATAATTTTGATATTTTGAGTTGGGGTAGGTTGTAGTACCCCTTTCTCGCGCATTTGGGAGATCAACGTCAGAAAATCTACCATTTCATGATCAAACTGCTCACAATACGGACAAGATATTCTCTTCGGGTTGGTACAATCACGAACTTAGTCCCCTGGCCCTCTGCAATTATAATAGATCAGTTGTCTGCGCCCTCATCCAGGTCCCATTCCTCCTCTCCCTCATCCGCATCCTTGGAATCCTTCGTGTGCCCCTATGGCTAGATAAAAACCTTGCATTTTATTCTGCATTCGATAGGTTGTGGTCTTATCCATCATTAGGTCATAGCTTCGACACGTTCACTCGTCATCACCCATTGATCTATAGAAGTTACAGTACAGTTGCTGTAGAGTTTGGGTATACTTCTGCAACGGTTGACAGTTGTCCATCGCGTGCTTTCCTCCTACTTGACAAATCAAGCACCAGAGTGCAGGTGCCACACTTGGCCCTGCTTGTACCTCTAGCCTCAATGGCATCGGCCCCCCTCTCACCAAATAGTTCACGAATACAGGGCAATGATCCTTGTCGTGACCCTAGCCCTTGCATTTGATACACCACACTTCTTCATGTGCCTCTGGTGCCTTATCTTGCTTCAGGCTTTGCATCACCAAGCATAGGTTTTGTAGTTGCACGTGGATTTGTTGAACTCCCAACCCAGGATCTTGTATTGGAGTTTCATGCAACCTCATCGCTATCTCTAATGCTTCAGCCTGGGTTGAGATCTTCTGCTGTGACAGTGCCGTCCTTAGGTGCAGTGTCAGGGATGCCACAAACCAGGCACAGTGCTGCGCATCTGAAAGCGTCATATTAGCCTCATGGATCATACTCTTTAGGCGTTGATCCAGATCCCATGGAGTCTTGCCTGGAAGCATCACAATTTCCTTAAATCCGATGATTGACTGAGTTTCTGATTTTGGTCGGCTAAACTCTTTGTTCAATGCATCTTGGATCTCTACTATTCTGGCATTTGGATGATCGCTAGAGTGCTTAATATACCACGTCAACGCACGATCCTACAGTGCACTTACCAAAGTAGCCTTTTTAATGTTATCATCCGTAACGCCTTGGGCTTCCCATACTGCCTTTACCACAAACCAGAACTAGTCTGGTTCCTCATTTCCTATACCTCTAAATATGGGCAACTTGATCATACTCGCAATTCCAACCCTTGGAGGTGGTGGAGGTGGGGTAGGTGAAGATGGGGTGGATGTAGGTGAAGAGGGTGATGGCATGGATGGAGGTGGTAACTATGGAATGTGCTGCTTTATCAACTGGACCACACTTCTCAAAGGGAACCTAGCAAGCTCCTCCTCGCTTTCCCACGAAAGTGAAATCAAGGGAATTTTCTCTAATCCTTCGATCCCTTGGTAGCCTCTTCCACTCCGCGTTACCCCAAACATCAATGGATTTTCATAACCCATTTTTCACATAACAACATTTTAATCCAGGTATTCAATGATTTGATGTACTTACCCGCGGTCCCTTGAGAAGACATCTTTCCACTTTGCTGTAGCTCACAGTTGTATCTATCACGAACTCAGTGATAAACCCTCCTATTATCTAATCCAGCTAATGATCTACTGCCCGTGTGATTTTATCTTTAGATGCCTCTAGCCTGCACACCAACTATAGGGTCCACACTAATAGTTGATCGAGTTTTCACCTTCCCTGACTGTCAGCTAGCCTCACGATGCACTCATACAGTTCTGATGAGAAGGAAGTGAAGAAGATCTTGTGGATTTCCGTGTATATGTAGCGATCCAACCACCTCTTCTCAGATATCTGCAGGGTTTTGTTTTCCCACACCATGAACTTGTGAATCTTCTGATCCAACCAATCTTCAATCTCTTTCTTCGTATGGTTCCAGTGTTCCGACATCAGACATCCCTTAGGCAAATCCCAGTCCCAGTAACGGAAATTTTTTTTGGCTTGTTGGGGCCTGACCCAGGTTTGGAAGTGTTTTAGCCAAACAAATCCCACACTACCAGGCCTTTCGGCAATAATCTGCGGAGCGCGGACTGAAGTCTCACCTGAGGTATTATGGGAGGGTGTTGGAACCAGTTTCCACACCCTAGGGATGTCTTGATGAGGTCTGGAGGGGTCGCAAACCAACCCGCACACTTGCACTACTCTGCGCAGCTGTCAGGCATTCAAATCGGTCAACAATGAGGCACTTCTTATATCTTTATTTTTATTGTAGTTATTATAGATCAAATCTAATTCTTAAGGTCTTTAATCAAGCATTCATCAGTTGTACCTAGCACGCGCAACCATAAATCTTACACATGTGCATAAAATCAGAACATAAGCATAAACATTTAGATTTGCAACCAGATGCACAATAATTCAGAAACACTTATCTTTATTAATCTTCGATTCAGTACAACCTGTTCTACCCTGTGCACTCAGCTGTAGGGGTCCGTGCACACAACTGCGAACTCCACCAGACCTCTACACACATAGCTGTAGAGCCTACTCTAACTACTACCAACTGCGACTCAGACTTACAGACTCAGAGCACTCTTGCTTTTACAAACCCATACACCTTAGATCTTAACCAAAGTTACCAAAAAACTACCTTCTAAACCTAGAGCCCTACTCTATTTATACATTCCCATGGTCCACTGACCGTGGGCCGGCCGACTCACTTTCTATTATCTTACATTTTTCTTGGGTGAACAAACCTTTGACTTGACTCATTACAATTCACGCTCCATGTACTTCGCGGAACCTTTATCATACTTTTACCCAAAACTGTGGGCTTTGAGCCCCAAAACCCTTACGTGGGGGACCCGCTGCCCAACAATGGACTAACAAATGTTACTGTATCTATCATTGGAGGGTAGTAGAACTTCTTGATGATTCTCAGATAAGTTTTAGACTCCTATGATGAGATATGCATTCATGACCTGTAGCTTACATGTTTGTCATATGTTTGATGAAATGAACATCATGGTTAAACTTGGTTAGGTCAAGTTTTTGACTCAAATTTGAATGTTTAGCTTTGCTTTCATCTTTATAATGATTCTGAAAGTCTGAGGCAATTTTGGGCAGTGGTCTAGAGGCTGAACTAGAATTGTGGCTCATATCTCGGGACTACACCCTCTTAACTGGACAATTTGGGTCACAACTATACTCAGGAAGTGTTGTGCATGTGGTTGGAGGCTTTCAACCACACTCATGCCTTGTCATGCATGTAGTTGGGAGCCTAGGTCAGTGAAAAGGATCCCCAAATTAATGTTTGGTCACCTGGGGTGGTTCTTTGGCCCCTAATTGTTCCTGTATCCCTAAGGAATGTTGTGAATCGTTAGTTTGTAGGCCCCACTTAACTAAAGTTTGGAGATAGAGTAATGTCATAATAACCCTTCGTCTCATTTTTACCTTGGCAGGTTGGTGATATTGGGTAAATGTGGGAGTGGTGGTTAGAAATTGGTATTAGATTGATTCGAATCTTGGGGGGAGGCCCCCAAGATCTAAAAAATTGAAATGGATCTTGTGGGGGGAGAGTTCCCCAAGATCTGAAAAATTGAAATGCCACAAAGAAAATGAGAGAACACATAGTAAATAAAACCACAAAGAAACTTGTTTTTATTAAAATAGAGAATAACTGTAAAAGCTACATTATAGTGGACAATCTGTCCTTTTACAAAATGCAACTTGTTACTTATAGAATTTTTTTGTTACAATACCACAGGTAAATTCCATGGGTCAATGAATACCATGGGTGGATGCCACTTACAATACCATGGGTAAATTCCATGGGTGGATGAATACCATGGGTGGATGCCACTTACAATACCATGTGTAAATTCCATGGGTAGATGAATACCATGGGTGGATGCCATTTTTCCATTTGGATCATTCCTCCCTCCTTAAGAATAAATGGTCCCCATCACATGAAGGTCCCTCTTGAGAAGCCTTTGTTGAATTTGAAGAACCAATGAAGAGAAGGGTTTTGTGTAGTTATCCCATAACTGTGATGAATGAAGATCCGAGGATAGAGATACCTTGTAATGCTTGTGACCAACTGTGATACTGATAGTGTGCGGCCTAGCAAATGGAATTTGATGAAGTGTGAATTTGTGGATGACCCATAACCATGAAAAAAGAAGATCCACAGATAGAGATACCCTATAATGCTTGTGACCAACTGTGATACTAATAGTGTGTGGCCTAGCAAATGGACTTCGATGACAAAGATTTTGTGTGGTTGACCCATAACTGTCATGCTGACTGTTGATAAATTAGTAGGTGCCTACATAGTCTTGGGTGGGAGGGAACATCTCCAAAGAACCCAAGTCATATGCTTCTATGTTGAAATTGATGAATGTGAAGCAGGTGCCTACTAAAGCGGGGTGGGAGGGCACGTCTCCAAAGGGAACCCACTTCGAATGCTGCTCCAGATTTAAAATCGACATAAATTGGTCAATATAACTCATAATATTTATTATAACCTATTTTTGGAAGCACAATGACCATTATGCATCTTCCCGTGTGTTTGAAATCCCTATCTAGATGATATGAAATCTCATATTCACACTGCAACTATTCTACCATCACAAAAGTTTTGAAAAAAATAGCTGATTTTAAATCAACGATATCTCCCTCATCTGAACTCTGATTCGACCAATGTTTTTTTATGAAATTGGGCATTTTTTCGAGAGGAGCTCAGATATACAATCATTTTTTTTTAAATTCTTCACAAAAAATGCAAAAATGATAGTAGAGCTACTGCCCACGAATTCTGCTGATTTTTTATTTTATTTATTTCATTTATTTATTATTATTATTATTATTTTTTATTTGGGTATTTTTTCACAAGAAATCCAGAAATGTTATTTATTTTCATAAATTTTATACCAAAACTTTCAGATAGTATCTGCAAACACGCTACCCAAAATGACTCCTGCAAAAAAATGAAAAAAGAAAAAAAAATCTCGCTTTGCCCAAGAAAGTATTATGTGGAGGTTGTACCACATGCCTGAAGCTTTTTGAAAATTACTATAAAAAATTGAAACTGAAATATGCCTCAAACCCTCATTGCCATGGAATCGTAGCCTAAATTTGATACCATTGATCTGGATCTTGGGGGGAGGCCCCCAAGAACTAAAAAATTGAAATGGATCTTGGGGGAGGAGGCCCCCAAGATCAGAGAAATTGAAATGCCAAAAAGAAAATGAGAGAACACACAATAAATAAAACCACAAATAAACTTTTTTTTATTAAAATAGAGAATAATTGTAAAAGCTACATTATGGTGCATGATCTGTCCTTTTAGAAAATGCAACTTGTTACTTATAACCTTTTTTGGTTACAATACCATAGGTAAATTCCATGGGTGGGTAAATACCATGGGTGGATGAATACCATGGGTTGATGCCACTTACAATACCATGGGTAAATTCCATGGGTGGATGAATACCAAGGGTGGATGCCATTTTCCATTTGGATCACAGAGCTACCAGGTTCAAACACTTGGACTGGATGGGTGGAATGTGTTTGTCATGCATGCATGTCAGTTGTCTATGTGTTCATTATGCATGCATTGTGATATTCATTGTTGCATTTTTTTCATCATGTAGAGGTTGATGATGTTGATGTTGAGATGATTGATACTTTGATTTAATTATATATACAGATGTTGTGCTAATCAAGATTGATTGTGCAGATGAGATAACCTCCCTTGAACTTCACTGAGGTATGTTTGATCATGTTTATATTTTGTTTATCTGACATGGTATGTTTTTAGGAATAAGATCAAGATGATTTGAAGAATGCTGGACTATAGTTCATGTGATTCTCCCTACAAATTAGATGAACATGGTGATGAGTACTCCCCTGACATAACAGATACATCGAGAAGTTTGAAAGTAGAGATCAAAAGTTGTAAGGTAGATAATGATATAATCATTCACTCATAGGAAAGACTTGTCAGAGAACATGAGAAGAAAGTGGAAGTTAATATAGTAATTCTTTAGAGTTTATTAGATTTGTAGAGATAGGGATTACTTAGGATCAATCATGGACAGGAGGAAAGGACCAGTGGGGCATATGGAAGCAGGTCTCAATCATGATACATGTTTGACAAGGATGACATAGTCAGAGATGGTAGCTTCTTGGATACACTTGATAGGAAGGGTAATGACCGAGGGTTCTATTCTATTTATGGTTCAGAGAGACATCATTGTCGTCACTGCCACCATCCATATAGGAGGCGTGAAAAGCAGTAGTTTCCATAGGAGTTCAAGAAAGCAAAACCTCCTACATTTGATGGAGAAATGAAGAAGTCAAAAGATGCAAATTCTTGGTTGCTTGAGATGAATAAACTTTTAGCATTGCATGATTATTCAAAAAATATGAAAGCCAAGATAGCTATTTTCAGTCTTAAAGGATACATCAGGCCGATTGTGTCACCTTGGGGTACACCAATATTGTTTTTGAAGAAGAAGGATGGTACACAGGTAGTTAAACAAGATGACGATTAAGAATAGGTACCCTTTGCCATGGAAAGATGACTTGTTTGATTAATTAAACGGAGCAACAATGTTGTCGAAGATTGATTTGATATTAGGGTATCATCATATATGCATCAACAAAGAGGACATCTACAAGACTTCCTTTTGAACCAGGTGTCAACATTATGAGCTTTTTGTGGTTCCTTTTTACTAATGCTCCAGCTACTTTCATGTGTTTGATGAATAGTGTGTTGCATCCTTATCTAGAAAAGTTTGTGATAGTATTCATTGATGAAATATTGATATCTTCTAAGAGTGAGGAAGAGTATGCATAACATTCACCAGCAGTGATGAGGTTTATAAGAGAGAATTAGTTGTATGCTAGACTTAGTAAGTGCATTTTCTTTCAGACATAAGTTCATTACTTTGGGAATGCTATTTCCAAGGAAGGTATAGTAGTGGATCAAGAAAAGATTAGGGCTATCATGGAGAGGGAAAATCCTAGGAATTTGGATAATATCAAATCATTTATGGGACTAGCAGGTTATTACAGGTGGTTCATCAAGAGCTTCTCACGCATTTCCTATCATATTACATCATTACAGAGAAAAGGAAATAAATTTCAATGGACAGAGGAGTGTGCAACTAGTTTGAGTAGTTGAAACAATTGCTTACAAATGCTCTAGTTTTGAAGATTGCAGATCTAGATAAAGATTTCGTGGTGTGTATAAATTCTTGCAAGAGGGGACTTAGTGGAGTCTTGATGCAGGAGGGACATGTAGTATGCTATGAGTCAAGGAAAATGAATGAACATGAGCAGAACTATGCGACACATGATCTTGAGTTGAGAGCTACCATTCATGCATTGAATATGTAGAGACATTATATTCTTGGAAGGAGGTTCATTATGATGAGTGATCATAGTGGGCTAAGGTACTTATTTTACCAAGCTAATATTAATGCCAGACATGCTAGATGGTTAGCTACACTCAATTAGTTTGACTTCGAGATCAAGTACATTAAGGGTAAATATAATAGGGTTATAGATGCTCTTAGTAGAAGAGTATTGGTAAATCACATTGCAGTAGTGAGTTCCTATGGGACAAAATTGTGGGAGCGAATCTTGCAGGTAGAAAAATAGGATGACAGGTACCAACCACTTAAGCACAAGTTACAACATTGGGGTACAGGTGATCAAGAGGTGGATTATCATCTAATGACTGATGGTTTGGTTAGATTTAGGGATATGATCTACGTGCCGGACAACGAGCTCAAGAAACATACCTTGAGGGAATTTCATGTCAAGCCATATTTAGGTCACCCAGGATATCATAAGACATTGAAAACTGTTAAGAAGTTATATCACGAAATGAACTTGAAGAAAGAGGTGGCTGAGTATGTTGTGAGATTTTTGGATTGTCAATAGTTAAAAGTAGATTGTAAGCCTTCGAGGTGGTTTATTACAGCCGATTCTTATTCCAGAGTGGACATGGGAGGTCATTTTCATGGAATTCATTACAGGTTTTCAAAGGACATTGAAGCAACATGATTATATTATGGTTGTGGTTGATAGGTTTACCAAGGTAGCTCATTTCATAGCATTTATTCTATGAAATTAGCTAGTGGCATAGATCATATTTTCATTAGGGAGATAGTGAGGTTGCATGGTATTCCTCAGAATATTGTGTCATGCAGAGATGCCAAGTTCACTTCCAGGTTTTAGAAAGATTTGTTTGTAGGTTTGGGGATAGAGTTAGCCTTTACTACAACTTATCATCCATAGACAGATGGATAGATAGAGAGGGTTAATGGAATTATTGAGGACATATTAAGGATTTATGTTATGCATCAACAACAAAATGTGAAGAGTATCTTACACTAGTAGAGTTTGTATATAATAATGGGTATCAGAAATATTTGAGGATGAGTCCATTTGAGGCACTTTATGGGTGGAGCTATAATACTCCCATTAGTTGGAGTGATCTAGTGAATAGGGTATTGATTGGATCATGCATATTAGCAGAAATGGAACAAGAAATGTAGGTTATCAAGAAAAATCTAAAGGAAAAAGAGGACAGACAAAAGAGTTATGCAGATCAACACAGGGTATTTAAGGAGTTTCAGGTTGGGGAGCATGTGTACTTACACATTACGTGCAAGAAGAGCTCTTTGAGGATTGGGACATGTGCCAAGCTAACACCTTGATATTGCGAGTCTTTCAAGATCCTTGAGAGGATTGGACCAGTGGCCTATCGACTTGCACTACCTCTGACAATGAAAGTACATGATGTTTTCCATGTTTCATTGCTTAAAAGATATGTGAAGGATGTTGATCATGTGATTGAATGGTTTGTATTGCAGGTGGAACCAGAAGGAGAATTCTAGTCGGAATCTTAGTGTGTTTTGTAGTGAAAGATTCTCATGATTTGGAATCAAGAAATCAAACAATTTAAAGTGTAGTGGAAGAACTTTGGGCCCGATGAAGCTACATGCGAGATGTATGATCAGATGTGGGCTATGTATTCTTCTCTATTTGCTGGTTGAGTGGATGTATTCTGATATATGTGTTTGATGTTGTGTTTTATTTATATATATATATATATATATATATATATATATATATGCTTATATATGTAAATACTACATCGAGCTTGTTATAATGCTCCAATAAATGGTATGGTGTTCATGGTCTCATCAGTATGATATGATGTAAATGCTACATCAAAGCTATGTTATAAATCTCCATGGGAAATGTGAATTTTATGGTTTATAAGTGTCATTAAACACCGAGGATGATGTTACCCCAAGGGGGAATGGTTTGTAACATCCCTTAGTTGATTTTCTATGTAAATAAAATAAGACCAAGGTCATGGGACACATATTCCACACTGAATGTTGGGAAAAACATATTGATGGGTATCACTAGTGATTAATTTATGGCTATGAAAATTGGTAAAGAAATTGGAAAAGGAAAAGAGGCATTAATTGGCATTTATTTATGAAAATAAAGGAAAATGGGAGAAAAGGAAGGTGAAGAGACACAAATTTGCACGAGGAGGAAATTGAAGGAAAAATAAAGGAAAATGAAAAAAATAGAGGCCTCAATAATAAAGGCTTCCGAGGATCAGTGCATAGCTTTTGTTAGTTCAATATTTGGCTCTCTCATTCATTATCTCATTATCTCATACTCTTGCACACTTAGAGAATTCTTGGAGCATGTTTTGAGCACTCTAGTATTCACTTGGATTTGGAGAAAGAAGGCAAAGGAAAGTAGGAAAGTGCAAGGGAGAAGGTGGATCAGCAACTACAACTCAATTTATTTGTAGGTAACATGTTGTATGTGTAATTTCCTTGCTAAATTATGTATGCATGGTATATGCATGTAGTTTTTTGGTTGTGTTGTCATTGGCATGGATGATTGCCTAGATTGATAGTTGTTTTATCCTTGCCCTTCCATTTCCTGGATTTCCATGGTGTTGTGGGATTTTCCACTTGATTTTTTTTTTCTTTTCTTTTTTCTGATTGGTGCTAATAAATCCTTCTGGTTGTGGTTGGAACAAACACTCTAGAAGCCCTGGAACAACTTAGGTTGAGTTACTAGTCGTAGAGCCTAGGTTAGGAGGGTGGGTTGAGTTACTAGTCCCTGGAGCTGGGTTGGAAAAATTCTTTTGAGCTCTAGATAGATTCGGTAGAGACCGATCTGGTTAGTGTTAGTGATGTCTGATCGTGAGGTGAAATCATTGGTTGAGGGTTGAGGTGGTTTAGCCTCTAGAAGCCCTGGTTTGGTTTTTTTTGGTTTATTCCATGAGATCCCACATTCATGCTTGAAATATGGCACGAGGGTGATTGGCTGAAAGAGAGAATTGTTTCAGCCCAATCTATGGTTGGGTGGTATGTGGAAGTCCCTGACTTGGTTGGTATTTTCATATGTTAATAAGAGCTATTCTTCTATTATGATTCATGTATATTTGTAGCGATTATGTTGGTGATATTATGGCTGAGTTTCCATGGTTTCTATGCTAGTTATATGTTGGTTATGTGATGTATATTACTTATGGATATTGACATGTTTTGATGAATGTATGAATGGTTGATGAATGCATGGAATAAAAAATGTCATTTCAACTATTATGGGAGGGAATTAGACCTTCTTGGTGATTCTCGGATAAGTTTTAGACTCCTATGATGAGATATGCATTCATGACCTATAACTTATATGTTCGCCATATGTTTGACGAAATGACTGTCATGGTTATGCTTGGTTAGGTCAAGTTTCTGACTCAAGTTTGAATGTTTAGCTTTGCTTTCATGTCTATAATGATGTTGGAAAGTCTCATGTTGGGTAGTGCTCTAGAGGCTGACCTAGAATTGTGGCTCAGATCTTGAGAGAACACCCTCTGAACTAGACTATTTGGGTCACAATAATAATCAGGAAGTGTTGTGCATGCAGTTGGAGGTCTTCAAATTTACTCATGCCTTGTCATGCATGTGATTGGGAGCCTAGGTAAGTGAAAAGGAGGCCCAAGTCAGGGTTTGGTCACCTGGGATGGTTCTTTGGTCCCTGACTATTTGTGTAGCCCCGAGGGATGTTGTGAGTTGTCAGTTTGTGGTCAGTTTATAGGCCCCACTTCCTTAACTAGAACTTGGAGGTCAAGTCATGTCATAGTAATTCTTCATCTCATGTTTATCCTAGTAGGCTGGTGAAATTTGGTAAATGTAGGAGGTGTTGTTACATTCTCTAAAAAGAGTTTCCACATATATCTTATGCAACTTGTTTGTATTATGAGATTGATGTTTTATGATGTTTCAATGGAATCAAATAAGTAATTTTTTTATTATATTGATTTATCCCCCCTCTTAGTGTCACACGGAATGAGTCGATCTTGCGGACAAGATAGACCTTCCTAGAATCTAAAGAGATCTAGTGACAAGCAAGCCAATCAAAAACTATCTTTCTCTAAATATGCATTTATAAACAAAGGCAAACAAGTGATTTAGGCCTACCTTGGGTCCAATGCAAGTTTGTGGAAGCCTCGCTCCTTTGATCCAAATGAGCTCCCTCGTTGCGAATATGCAAACACAAACAAGCAAACAAATTAAATAGCACCTGAAAAGCCAATATCATAAAGCATATTTAACATGAAGATCAAGGAATTCATGAAACAAATGACATAAGACAATTTGTTGAGAAAAATGAATCTGATTGTATTAATTCAAATCAAAGAAGAACTTTACAACCTGTGCCTTGATTCTATACAAGCTCCTCCGAGGGTCCAACAAGAAGTCTCCTCTACTTTGACAAGTTTCACTCTCTTCCCAATGAAGCCAAAAAGGTATGTGATCTCTCCTCTCAAGCTTAACTAGGAATTCTCAATTCCACCAGCATTTACCCTAAAAAATGTTCAGCTTCTAACCTCCTTAGCAACCAGCCCAATGCCTTAATTTATAGTGCAATGGAGGGCAGTTACTAGGTCCTCCTTCAAAGGGATAAAGCCCTCCTTCAAAGGGATAGCTCCTCTCATCAAGGGATTAGCTCCTTCTCTTTTGGGATGCATGAACCACCTAAGAGCGACCAATCCATGTCAAAATTCCTTCTAGATTCATTTAGAATTAACCCAAAGTGAGTTTTTTAGAATAAAATTGCGCCTTTTTGACTTTCACAGGGGTCCGCACCCACTCCTTTAGGGACAGAGTGGGTAGGTCTGCAGTTTTTGTAAACAGGGAGTGTGGGACCGTAGGCAACAGTGAGAGAAAGTGCGGAAGCAGAGCTTTGTTGATTTTCAATGTCTTTCTCTCATTTTCAAAGCTTGACTTGAAGAGCTGAGGTCTGAGACTTGCTTAGGAGGACAGTACAAGTGATGATAGACCCATACTGACTGCAAATAATCATGGTGACTATATTTTTGTGTAACAGATTTCCCCCTAAAGTGCGAAGTCTGTAGTAGATGAGGATTTCATTTATCATTTAGGAAGAGTGAAGTACTTTATCATTTCTAGGATCATCTTGTGGAGAGCCCGGTCGGAACCTGTAAAAACATTCAATGCAAGATATATATATGAGATCATATAATCGCTGAGGTAGGAATTCCCATACTCAGATCAAAACTGACTTAGAAAACTAACTACTGCTCTGATACAAGAATGATCTTGTAATACATCACAAGTATAGATTCATGTGGACACAGTATGGACGCAACCATCTGTTTATGAATAGTCCATCATATAATGAATACAAAATTCCTGGCAGCCTGGATTGCGGAAACTAGATCCAGGGTCTTCATTTCTACTTCCCGAAACAGTATGATTTTATCCATGCGAATGAATGTGTTGAAGTCGAACATGGTAGAAACCACTTGATTACCAGTCAATGATGTAAACCGTTAACAAGTGTGAGAGAAACCACCAGTGATGTCAATGGCTCTCAAAGTACCCAGTACAATCCATGAGATGTGAATAAATGTGTTGATGTCGAACATGTCACGGAATCCTTTGATCGAAGGTCAATGATGCAACCTGTCATCAAAGGCGAGAAACCTGCCATTGAGGCATGCGGATCCCAAGGTACTGATGATTTCTAGATCATCTTTCTAGATAATGAGCTGAAGTCGATAGAAAGTGATCCGTCACAGGCAAGCCCACAACACGAAATCATAGATCAAGTTGAAGAAATTTAGTTGCAAGGACTGACTCAGGGATGGTCAAGATGGATGACAGATATGTTGCATATGAATGGCTTATTGGCAATGACCTCTTGAACACATAACGACACAACAGATGGTTTGGTGACAATTGACCCAAAGTTAATACCCAGAAACAGGCTGAAGGATTTCAATGTGGTTTGATCAACTGTTAGGCAAAGGATTTCCCAACCCAGGTGAATAAAAGTGTCACGTTCAAGAGTGGTTACAAAGTACGACAAACAGGCTCATTTTCTCTCTTTTCCCCCACCATTTCTGGCAAGTACCTCTATATTTTTGACAAGCTTGAGGAGGATAACATTTGCTTGATTATAAGCTCGTCCTTTGGATGAGTCCAACTTAGTTTAAATTCGAACCCTAAGAAGGAGTGGTTCATTCCTGTTTGTAATTGAACAGGTCCTTTACCGTGAAATTTTAACGCTTCCAGTATAGGAGAAACTCGGCTTTTTTCAATTTTAGAGAGTCTGAAAAAACTTAAGAAGACTCCAGGGTTGACCTTTTTCGTAAATTTGTGTCTCCCAAGCCCGAAAAAGTATAAAATAATAATTGAGAGAACCGCTTGATCTTTACAACCAAGGAGTAATTTTCGTAATTAGTTCCCCTGATCCGAAAAAGTAAAAAAGCGATCAATGACACGTCGTTTTATAACCAATATCGAATTTGAAACGACAAAAATCCGGCAATCTTTTCATGTTTTTACGGTCAGAAAAGAGCTGTAAGTGGATCGTCCTTTTAGTTCCATTTTAACGAGCTTAAAAAGAAAAAACTCGGCGATCTTTTCATGTTTTAGGAGTCAGAAAAGAGCTTAAAGGTGACTCTAAATGTTTTTTCGTTGAAAATGATAGATTTCACCTGAATAATCTGTTATCCTGAACAAAAATGCAAACATTACTCATACCTGTTTGAAATGGATAAAAATGTCGCAAAAATTACCTTTCTAAAGTGAAACATAAACAAATTTTCAATTCATTTACTCAAAAAACTTATAAAAAGGGCTTTCGTCAATTCATTTTTACCGTTTGAGATTTGGGTGAGAAAATAGTGCTTTTGTTCAGAAACTTCCCGTGAAGATTGCGAAAAATCCAACCGTCGGAATCGAACGCCGTCTTCTCCAGGTAATCCACATCATCCTACTCTTTAATTTCAACCATTTCAATTTTTGTTTTTGGGTTTTATTTCATTTTTTGGAGGTTTTTTAGGCTAAAAACCTGCGCGCGGGGGCCCGCAGGCGTAACAATGGCAGCCCGTGGACCTCGACTTTTTCTCAATGGGGAAAAAGTCAGGGGTCCGCACCTTTCATGAAGGCAAGGTGCGAACCCACGCACTGTCTCTAACACAGAGGGTGCGGTCCCCGCGGCTAGGGTTTTTAACCCAAAAATTCTCCAATTTGACCCAAACGATTTAATTTCTTGCATTCTAATTTGCCTTTTGATTGGATGTAGAGTGTACATCATGCTAGATTGGCGTGAACGGGAGCATGAGGACGTGGATCTTGCCGCGTTGAATCACCAACCTTCGATTGATGCATTGAAGGCGTGCGACTTGTACAAATTCTGGGCCATACCTAGCATGAGGGCCCAGGTGGATTTCTTACAATGGCTGGTAGATAGGTGGAGCATACAGGACCAGTGCTTCTTCATTGGTGGCCACCAGCTCGAAATCGAGCCGGCAGACATATACTTTTTGACTGGTTTGCCTAAGAGAGGTGAAGACTTGACTCTATTCGGGACTAGGCTAGGTGGCCAGTTTGTCGATAGCCTCCGGCTAGAGTTCTGCAATAGCCAAGCTAGAGACAAAGGGATAGACATTAAAACCATATTCTGTCCTGAGCTCATGGTGATCGCGTTTACTGTCACCAGACTTTGCGGGAGTGCCGCATTACATATTGCCACCGGATCCCAGATGCGGATGGCAGTTGACTGCTTTCGAGGCACCATCTTCAACTGGTGCGATGCTGTGTTGGCCAATGTAAAAGGCCAACTGACTAGAGCCAAGAACGGACAATTGAAGACCTTTGGTTATGGGGCTTTGGTTGTGAGCTTTGGTCTAGAGAGGGTCCCAATGTTGGTCCCGCAGCACGTTACTATTGGAGCTGGGCTTCCTCGAGAGCCCAAACTGATGCGATGGGTTGTAGTTATGGCCCGTCATCCGGGCGAGGGGACAGAGGTTGTTCGATTCAAACCTGAGTATTTCCAATGGTTGGAAAACCAGGTTTTTTTCTATTCAAGACTTCCCTTACGCTGGGGTAGATTTTTGTGGTGACCCAGACATGGCTCTTCTGCCAGGAGAGCAATGGGATGACTCAGGTAAAATCATTTTCAACATTTCCCTATTTTATTTTATTTTTTGTTTTTTATATCATCCCAAAACTGATAGTAAAAGTTTCAAAGGCAGATGTGGGTCCACAGTGACCAGCCGCTCTCCAGCCTTACGAGAGGAAACAACCAGCTGCAGCCGCGCCAACGCCATAGGACAAATCAGCAGAGACCTTGGCCGAGTTGGAGAGTCATCTAGAGCGCTTGACAGGAGACATTCCGGAGACCAGCATAGATTACATTCCTCGTCGACTTTAGCGCTATGTGATTGGGGTCCCAGGACCTTTTAGGAGGTTCCTTTGTAAAGTGGCCCGTGCAGTGGTTTCTTATCGAGATCATCACCAGTGATAGGATGATCTCCTATTGTAGGCACATATGACATTGTTTTTTTTGTACTTATCATTTTTGCCGATCATAAGGTGTTTTTCAACCTATGATCGAGGACGATGTATTTTTGACACACTCCTATATATATATCACTATTATCGGCTTATCTTGTAAATCATGTTATGGAATGGTTTTAAATTTACATGTATGATTATTGCAAATGTCTACTTAACATTCGAGAAGCAATTGCATCTGCTAATATATTTAAAGATCTTGGAATATGCTGATATTCAATATAATCAAATTCACGTTCCAAGAGACGCACTCTCAAAAATAGTCTCAATAACAATGGATTTCTAATGGCATACACTCTATTAAGCTGTAATACAACAAGTTCAGAACCTAACCTCACTATCAAACTCCGAATCCCAAATGAAATAGATTCAAATAATAACTCAATCACTGCACTATACTTGGCAATGTTGTTCATTGTTTGACCGAGGCTTACCCCATGCATAGATACCAACTCGTCAGAGGGTGAATAGATAACCCAAGCTACGAAAGAAATGTTCCGTGTATTACGACAAGCACCATCAGCGAAACCAATGTATGTTTGGAGAGGCATCGACATTTGCAATATCAAGAGTAAAACCAAAATAAGCAGGAATAATGACGAAAAACACTCTCTAAGCTAAGCACACTTTTTAAACTAAAACACACCAGCTAGAAAGAAAACTATCCTAACTAAAAATCTCCATACCCATTCTTTAAGCATAATACCTCTTCAGGTAAAGACCATTTCTGGGTTTGCCTAAAGAGTCCCCGTCAAAGTCTCCCAATTCATAGGCCCCCTTTGCTAGCTTTCGCATGACAACATAGGGACCATGCCACATAGGAACGAATTTTCCAGCGCCTAATTTATCATTAGCTTGATCGTACAATAAGACTAGATCTCCTTCCGAAAAATTTCGAGGGGTCACATTTCGATCATACTGAGCTTTCATACGTTTTGCGTGAGTTTCGATCGCCAATGCAGCATCACGTCGATTCTCATCTAATTGAGCCAAGTATAATAAACGTTTTTCCTCTTCGGAAGTGGCTGGAAGTAACTCAATGGCCATTTGCAATGACGGGATTTCGCATTCAATGGGTAACACAGCTTCTAGACCATAAACTAGTTGGAAAGGAGTGAACCCTGTTGATGTTTTTACTGAGGTTCGATACGCCCAAAGCGCTGAAAATAGCATGTTATGCCAATTCGACCGATGAATCCCAATGATTCGTCGGATCATGATGACTAAAACTTTGTTGATGGATTCAACTAGACCATTAGCTTGTGGATAATAAGGAGTTGAACTATCGTGACGCAAACCAAACTGGCCTATAAGTTCGGTCATCATAACGTTTCGAAAATGACGCCCATGATCAGTGATGATCGCTTGTGGAACACCAAACCTAGCAATTATATGATTGAACACGAAAATTGCAGCTGTTTTACCGTCTGCTTCAAATGTAGGCATTGCCTCGGCCCACTTGGTAAAATAATCTACCGCAAGGATGATGTACGCATGCCCCCGGGCCGAGTGAGGGTTACATGTAATAAAATCGATACCCCATTTGGCAAAATAACCAACGACAATTATAGGGTGGAGAGGAGCAGGTGGAGCGCGCATCTTTCGATCAAAAATTTGGCAGTTGTGGCATTTTCGGATCGCGTTAATACAATCTTTAAACAAAGACGGCCAGAAGTAGCCAGCTCACAATATCTTTTGGGCTGTGGCATACCCAGACATATGACCGCCACACGCTCCAGAGTGACAGTCATTAAGAACCCTTTCAGCTTCCTCGTGAGTTAAACAACATCGAAAAACAGAGTCTGCCCCACAGTGATAAAGAGTATCTCCAATAATCCTGAATTGTTGGGACTGGAATCGTATTTTCCGACGTTCTGACCTTGAAATTTCTAGCTGAAAGGATTGGGTCTAGAGATAAACGATGATATCCCCATACCACGGATCTAAAGTGCTGATGAGAAACAAGGATTCGTCCGCAATGGGCTCCTCTGCCACAGTTTCCATGTCAGCACACAGGAAGTCACACATTAACTCTGCAAAAACTAAAGATTTCTTAGACTTATATTTTTCAAATTCCAAGTCGAACTCCTGCAGGATGACGATCCATTTAGAGTACTTGCCCCCTAGCAATTGCTTGGTCAAAATGTAGATCATAGGGTTGCAATCAGAAATTACTGTAGTTTTACGTAGTAAAATGTAGTGACGAAAATGTTGGACAGCTTGAACAGCTGCCAATGCCAATTTCTCCACATGTGAGTATTTTAGCTCAGTTGGATTTAAAGTTCGACTAAGGTAATATATCACATGTTTAGTACCGAATTCATCTTCCTGAACTAAGACCATTCCAATGGTGGAATGAGAGGCGGCGAGATACAAGAAGTAGTCCTGGTTGTAGTTGGGAGGATGCAATAACGGTGCATGGGTCAACGCGTGTTTTAGCGCATCAAAAGATTTTTGAGCTATCTCATCCCAATAGAATGGAGTATTCTGCTTCAAAAATCGGGTAAAACCCTTTGTAACTTCAGCATAGTTAGGAATGAATCGTCATAAAAAGTTTTCTTTCCCTTGCAAACTTTGGAGTTGGCGAAGACTCGAAGGAGGAGGCAATTTGATAATAGCTTCAACCTTCGAGGGATTGAAGTGAGTGTCGGCTTTTGAAACAACAAACCCTAGCAATCGACCTGTTTCTATACAGAAAACACACTTGTGTGGATTCAACCTAATCCGATAATGCCTACACCTCATAAAGATTGCTCGTAAATGGATGAGATGATCAACTCGATGTAATGAATGAGCAGGCAAATCATCGAGATAAGGTTGCACAATGTGCTTGATGTCATGAAACGCATAAGACATGGCTCTTTGAAAAGTTGCCCCGGCATTCTTGAGCCTAAAAGGTAATTTGCAATAAGCAAATGTCCCCCATGGACAAATGAAAGTCATTTTTGGTTGATCCACAGGTAGAATATTGATTTGATTGTATCCGGAAAAACCATCCATGAAGGAGAATATTTCGCTACCGGCACAATCATCAATGATTTGATCGATATAGGGAGTTGGGTAATTGTCCTTTGGACAGACTCGATTAATGTCCCTATAATCGATACATATTCTTATTGTCCCTTGCTTTTTGTTAACCGGAACAATATTCGATACCCAATCCGTTAATGGGATCAGATAAATGAAACCTGTTTTGAGTAATTTTTCAACTTTTGCTTTAATAGCAGCAGCTTTTCTCGAGTGAATCTGACGCAAACGTTGCTGGACGGGTTTACCATCTGGGTAAGTCTTGATTTCATGAACAACAATTGCGGGGTCAATTCCTGGCATTTCCTCATAGGACCAGGAAAACACTTCACGGAATTCTTGAAATAGAGCCTTATATATTTGAATTTCATCTTCTGTACACGAGGCACCTATATGAATGTTCTCAACAATTCCATACTTAACCGAAATGTCAATAGGAATAGTTCGAGAGATGTTTCCCAAATTTAACTCCAAATCAGGATTTTTCATTGGATTCTGAGGTTCCTTGACATATTCAGTCGTAAAAATTGATGAAAAATCATTTTCAAAATGATCATTCCTGGGTAAGAACGAAGATCTGTGATGGAGATCTTCCCATGGTAAATCATCTACACATAGGATTTCACGAATTTTCTCATCAGAGTGAACAAGTTCGGAAAACGTTGTTGAATCCGAGCTTGATGTGAAAAGTGATTCCTCACGGACCACATTCATTAAGTCAATTTTGGTTGAAGATGGGTCGGTAAATGATTGCACAGCCTCATATGCAATTTCATATGGACTCAAAGGCATAACATCACCAAATGAGTCTATCTCAGATTCAGAAGGAACGATCCAAGGATCATCATAAACAATGGTGTCTTACGAAATCATATGAATGGTTGCAAAAGAAGACGATGCATTGATCAGAGGAAAAGGAAAAGTTCCCAGTAAACCAACATCTTTAACAAGTCCTACTCCAACATCCTTATACGGGATAGTCATTTTACTGACATGCTGAATGCTTTCAGAAGAGGATGGGTCGGATGAAAAGTAAGCCAGCTGGTCTATTGTTATGATCTTTCCATTATGAGGAAAATTTATAACCAGAAAGACCGATGAAACGACAGCTGTCATAGCGTAAGACCAACTACAACCTAAGAGAAGGTTGTAATCTAGAGGGGCATCAACCACCTCCACATCTAGATTAACGGTTTTTCCTTCAACCCCTATAGGTAGATCCTATAGAATGCCAAAAGGATGAAACCCACGGCCATCAAAGGCTTTTAGAATTGTCGAGGATTGATTTAGTGAAGGAGAACCAAGCGATCTCCAACACTGTATCGACATAATACACGTTGAGGCTCCCTCATCAATCATAGTCCTATGAATAGGCTTGTTTTTTACTATCACTGGGATTTGGAAAGCCATTTGATGAGGTAAGTGATGAGCCCCAAAAATGGATAATTATTTGGGCTCATTCAACCTCCTAATTTGACTTAGTCCACCATTCTCATTAGTTTATTGCATGTTTTTTTATTATATTTATGCTAATAGAGTGAATTGGGTTAGTCATTATGCCAACAAGTCTAATGTGTGCTTTGTGTAGCCTTTTTGGTCAATTTGGAGACAAAATTGAAGGTTTTAATGAGCACTTGACAGCCAAATTCGTGGGAGAACAAGGGAGAGGATTTGTAGGAAGGTTTCCCCTTCATTTATGGGTCCTTACCTCGAATTCTCCACCATCAGCTCAAAGTTAAAGGGCCACCAAATCAATTAGCACAAGGGCAGCCAAGCAAGTCAAGTAGGACTGTTGTTAACTACAAGTTTTTGGCAGCCGAGTCCCTAAAGTTTAGGAGGATTGTTGGGGTCCTCATTTTGTATAAATAAGAAGGTCTAGGGCCTCATTTTGGTTAGCAAGTAGTTAGTCACTTTATAGTCATTTTTTTAGTCATGGTGTAGGTAGAAGTTAGCTAGTTTGTAGTTCGATTTTTAGGCAGTAGATTAGCTTTGCTCTCAGCACATTTTCAAGTTCTCCTTGTGGAAAATTTTTAGAATGTAACATTTCTTGCTCAATAAAGATGAATCCAGCTTTTCACCAGCTCTAAATCTCTCTTAGGAGGCTATAGCTCTTGGGGTTGGGCCCATCTCAAGTGCCCAGTACCTCCTTTGTTTACTTTCATGTGTCTTTGCTGCATTCTTAGAATAAAATCTGCTATTTAGATTTAAATCTTGTTTTGTTATTTAGGTTGTTTTTGATGAGTAAAATAAATTTTCATGCTTAGATTTAATTGATCGGTTGCTAACAGAAAAAGCTTCAAGAAAAGGGCCAACAAACATCTGTGGTTTCACCTCTCCCTCAGTGGGATCAGGAGCTGTGACTAGGATGACTTTGCTACCCACAAAAACACTGATTTTTCTTTGCCATGCAATGACTACTGTTTGATCTTCATATGTAGAAGTTGGTTACAAGTTTAGACTTTCATTTGCTTAGTTGCATGAGTTAAAATACATGGTTTCATTGCAGGTCACACTTCTGTTCATTCTCTTTACTGACAGCTAGCAAATTAGGTCAACGTAACTAGGTCTTTGAATTTACAAGTCTTTGTTGGTTCAGATTGGAAAAAAAACTTGCAGAGCACCTGTACCACTCCTTCATCTGCTTATTCTCCATCAACACCATCCACTCCACCCTCTACTTAGAATCCTTACCTCACGTTTGCCACATTTGCTCACATAACCCTAGTTTTTGTACATCATTGTTTCAGCCTTCTTTGAGCCAACTTAGCTATCTACACCTTCTCGCCACTCCATCCACCAGTCCCTGGGCCACTTCAAACCCCTATCCTACCTCTATATCCATTCATGCATCTTCCCTCACTCACCCATCCTCCAAAATCTAATTTTTAAACATCCTGTAGAAATTTCTGAACATCCTGTAGAAATTCCTGAAACATCCTATAGAACCCCTGCAGACTTCCTGTAGAAGCTCACGAATGAGGTTTCTTGATAGCCAAACTCTGTGAAACTCTCTAGAAGGGTGTTAGGGACCCCTTAGGCCCTCTATGAACCTTCCCGACCTCTTCCAAGCATTTCCTCTCGCCAATCCACCTCTGCATAGTCAAAAACAGTTAAATTGTATGCATGATAATTGTGACAACTTATTCAAAAATACAAAAAGATGTTTTCTTCAGATAGTGATAACTTAGACACATGCATTTTACCTTCCTAGAAGTCAATGGCATCTCTCTTAGTAGCTTGCATCCTCTTTTCCGCATCAGTAGGGCTAGCTAGTAAAATTAGGGTTTGCTAGGGTTTGCATTTCCTTTTTGCTTTCCAGTTTCTTTCTGCAAGTAAATTAGCCCCTTTGAGTTAGCTTTCATTAATTAGTTAAAAAGATTCTTCTAAGAGCTCATAGAAGTTGGCTTAAGCTCCTAGCAGACTTGTGCCAGCTGACCAAGTGACAGCTGCGGCAAGAGCTAGTACTTGTGCATACAACACCGTCGCTTCCAAGTTTGTTACGAACTACCGGGTTGATAAAATTAAAGAAGGGAGTTTCAAGAGTTGCAGCATTATTGCTGCAATACTGGGGCCCACCAGTAAGCACGGTGTACTATTTTCTAGATCGAAAATTATTAGGTTCGAGTCCTGAACGTCAACAACTCCTATAGCCGACAAAAGTAATTTACGTTGTGCTGGACATGATTGCAGTACTTCCAAAGCCGACATTGCTGAGGGTGAAACAGCTAAATCCTCAACAATGTTATAGTTCTGAGCCGCTCTGGCATGTGGATTGAAAGCTGACTTTCGTAGTATACCCTTGGCGGGCGGTTTGATTACCAAGTCTGGATTAGGTTTCTCGATCTGTAGTGGATCGAAATCGGGAGCTGAGGTTGATGGGTTAGAATGAGAAGATTCTGCTTCTTTACCATCAACAGGACTTTTACTACCATAATCATGTGATCGAGTCGCAATCCTAACATGGGACATCATCAATATGGGTTCTTCATTGGCACCCGAGGAATAACCTATCATCTTACTGTCTTGACTTGGAAAAGGATCCTTCAAAACAACAGGCATTTGGGAACCTTTGACAATCTTCGCAACCTCTGCACGGTGAGGGCAATCTCTTGTAAAATGTTCTTCGTCACAAATGAGACAAGGATAATGAGGTTTGCGTTTCTCATCATTGGATTCCGCTTTTTTAGGTTTCTCTTTTGAATTTTTGTCCGTTTTATTTTTCTTCTTCCCTTTCTTCTTACCACCGGATTTTGATTTGGCTGTAGATGACTCTACAACGTGAATATCGGTATAAATCTCCGTGGAAGAATCTCCTGTCGGGGAATCTGCCAAGGTTATGATAGGAGAAGAATTCTTGGAAGACTTCTTCTTACTTTTGGTGTTAACCGTACCAATCATACCATTAGCGACATGAGACCCTGAAGGAGCTGCAGCGATTTGATTTTGCTTAAGAAGATCGGGGATTTTCTCGTGTAACGTACCTGACTGAGTATAAACCAAGTCAAGGTACTGTGCTTGAGCAATTACTTGCTCCTCAGTAATGACTCTAGCCTTAGCCACATCCTCAGTGATCTTTGGCAACAAAGATTTGCCAAGATCTGATCTGGAATAAAAACCTTCACTAAACGCCATCGACGTCTCCATTCATGAATGTGATCTGAAATGTAAGTGGACGTCGACTGCTTTAATGAAGTTAGTAATTTTGTGCCATTGTCATATCTGACTGGCAACTGAAAATGAGTGAAAAACGAGGTAGCTAACTGACTAAAGTTATAAAAAGTGCCTCTCGGTAACTCAATGTACCACTTGGCCACGAGACCAATTAGAGTACGCTGGAAAAGCCTTAGATGGATTGAATCATCTAAAATGGAGTTAGACGCACACTAGAGGTGATAAGTCATCACATGGTTCGATGGGTCCTCTCCTGATTTGCCTTCAAACTTAGGAATATCACTAGGCAACTTATTTGGCATTGGCGGCCAAAACGGAAGATAATTAATGGGATCGTTCATTAGGCGTGACAAGTCAGGCAAGTCCAAAGTTGTGATAAACGGTAACTGACGGGGTCCCTAAAACTCTGGGTCATGAGACCAGCCCCAGGAGGAGGATATCCAGGATAACTAGGAATATGAATTGCATTTGGGATATTGTATCCTCTTGGAAAACCAGGATTAACCGGACCGTACTGGGGTTGTTGAGGTTGTTGATATGTGTACCCAGGGTACGGTTGATACTGATAGACTGACTGCTGTACAACAGGACCGAATTGGTACTGTCCCTGGTAAGGTTGATAAGTAAATTATGGTTGACTTGTGACAACCGTACTTGAACTAGGTTGTCCTATAGGCATCTGAATCGAAGTTTGAATCGTAGATCCAAACGGAGGTAAAGATGTCTGAGGAGTAGATACAGGAATAGTAGAAACCGGAGCTGTCGATACTCCAGAAGTAGGTGGGGTAGATTGAACAGATGTTGCGGCAGTTGCAGCAGTTGTTTGAGGCGGAGTACGAGGCGTACTAGGCCCAGACTGAGAAACTACCGAAGGTACAGAAGTTTGAATAGTAGACTGGATAAGTTTCTGGGGTGTACCAAAAACTAAGTGTTGTCCAGTTTGAGATGACAACTGTACATTCGGTTGCAAGACCTGTTGGGTTTGCGATGGATCCCACACTAAATTCATTTCGGGGTATGGACCCATAACAGGTTGAGGATATTGAGGACCATAACCGGGTTGAGGGTAGGGTTGATAATTCAAAGGTACATTTCTCGTTCCTTGAACATATGATTGACCGGAGGGTGGTTGGAAACCTTGGTTCGAGTACTGACCTTGGAGTTGATACCCTTGAGGCACGTACTGATACTGGGGTTGAACTTGAGGTATAAATTGATACTGGGGTTGACCTTGGGGTACATATTGAGTCTGGGGTTGACCTTGAGGAACGTACTGTCCTGTAGGTATGTACTGTCCTTGAGGTTGCCCCCCAGGCACAAATTGGGTACCTTGAGGTTGCCCCCCAGGCGATAATTATGGATTTTGAGGCTGCCCCCAGGCGGTAACTGGCCACCTTGAGGTTGAGGATTAGGAATAGTACCTGACATCATGAGAATATCTTCTACACTCAACGGATTAGTACCATTGCTTCCAGTTAATAACCCTTGTTCAATGGGTTGAGGAGATGCTCCCGAAAAAGTACCAGAAAGTGATTGATACCCAGAGGGAACAGAAGGACTACCGTACAAAAAGGATTCTGGCGATTGAGTAAACATGGACGACTGTCTTGACATATTTAACGGAGGATAGTAACCTCTAGGTGTTGAGTGATAAGGAACACGAGGTGGTGAAAAACTTAACCCTGGGTTTTCCAAAAAATTAGTCAAAGAAAGATACCAAGCACTGCTCCTAGGTGGACTGTAAAAAATTGATTCACGCTCCCTTAGTTCAATAGCAGGTTGATTTTCAGGGATAGGGATGCCTACTTCTTCTTTCGGAGTAGCAAGTTCTTCGATAGCTATAAGTCCAGAAGGAAGATTTTGGGTAATTATTCTTTCTACCCTAGGTGAACCAGGACCACTAGAAGCTGGAGAAGCAAACCCCGATGTTGGAGTACAAGCAAATTCACTTTCAGGTTCGGATATTTCAGGTTCTTCACCTATATCACTAGTAGATGAAAAGCTACCAGTAACTTCAGAAGCTGACACTGATTGTGGATTATAATCTGCTACTAAAGCTTGAAAATCAGGGTGTACCACCAAAGAAGACTCTCCTTCTTCAAGTGACCCAATTCTACTATCTCTAGGAGTTACGAGGGCTCTTAACCCTTGAGGCTGGCTCGGTGAAAACTCAGGATGTTGGCCCCGAAGTCTACGGGACTTCCTCGGTAATTGAGGCATGATTAAAAAATTTTAACTAGTTCACACGCAAACAAAGTAAAATCTCAATGAAAACCACCTAAAGCCTTTAAAGAACCAAACAAATTTGAATCACACGCCTAAAGAATCTAGGAGATCAAACACACACAAACAGTAACTTTCCGTACTGAAAACACTAGTTGGTGATGAAGCCCAATGTCGCAGAGTTCAATATAGAAATAGCGGTTGGAACAGTTACCCCGGCAACCTGCTTAATGAATATACTGGCACAAGTTCCTCCACTAAACCATCTCGAGTGAAGAGAACCCCCCAGAAAATCCAAGTGAGTCTAGCCGACGTCTGCTCCAGGTATAGTGGGATCTTCCCACCACTGTCACCTTAGGAAGAATCCTAAAGAATATGGTCACTAAGGTTACGAACGGAAACAAATACACCTAGGGGAACAGTCTACAATCTGATACGCACGCAAGGGCAGAGTAACAAGCTCAATCCCCTTGAAGGCTCCTTGACATAATCCAAGGTTTACCAACAAGTGACCCTAGGCTCCTCGACAATGGTTAATCTGAGGTTTACCATTTTTAATACGTGAATATTTGGCGTCGTTCCCAATGAGGAAGGATTGATCCAATTGTTGCATTTATGCTCTGGGAAAGCTCCTCTTAAAGGAGAAGCACGAGATCGTGTCCGATTTCTCTCCTACCGCAAGATACAACTACTTGTTTGTTTTACTGTCTTGGAGAGTTGATTACTCGCTACTCCAAGACACTAGCCTAAGCTATGTTGGTGTATCAGAGCCCTAGAAATAAAAATATTACTAGATGAATTTTACTTAGGCGTTATTTTTATTGGTTTTAAGTCAAGAGGTGTGGAGATGAAACTTGTGGTATGAAGACTCGACTCGAAATCATCAAAAAATGCACTTAAGATGATTAAGCCATCTTTCTTCAATGAACTTCTAGCTAGGAAAGAGTTTGAGAATGCAAATACTTGTAAACACAAATCTTTCTTAACAAAAAAATTAAAAGAAGAGCTTTTTTCCTTTCCAATGCACTCAAAACGAGACAACTAGTTATTTTCACAAAAATTTCCCTTTTCTTTCAAAACACTCAACCACTACAAAACAAACTTTTTCCAAAGAGATTTTTATTTTTATTTTTATAAAACACTCAAAACTATGGAAATGACTAATTTTGAGATCTATAAACTATAAAAACCTATTTGAAGTCAAAGCTTACAAGATGTCGTTTTTAAGGATGTTTTACTTAGCTAGATGTAAACTAAGGACCAATTTATGCAGAATCACAAACCAGTCAAAAAACAACCAATTTTTGTTTTCTTTTCTAAAAACGAAATCCAAACTTTTAACAGAAGCTTTTCGAAGTTTCGTAAAGAGAAAACACAAGGTGGATTCCTCAACAAAGGTAGATTTTGAAAATGGTCAGACTCATAAGAAGGCTGGTAAAAACCAAGGTGATCTAAGGTTTCTACAGCTTCTAAGCTCAGAGCTACTACAAGACCAAAATGAAAACCAATCCCAACAATCAAAACTTCTAGGAATTTCACCTAAAACCCTAACACCAATGAAATTAACCTAAGGAAAGCTTCTGACAGGTTATATGCAGGTCTGGGCAGGAGATAATAACATCTAAATAAAAACTAAGCTGACTAACAGAGAAAATCTTAGGTTTTCCAAAACCTTGACAGGGTCCGCAGGCCCACGGTTAACACAGGTGCGGTACCGCTCTGTGCTAAAAGCAAAAGTGCGGATAGGTCCGCACTGTGTCACAAGCCTAGGGTGCGGTCCTCTCCCAAAGTTATGAAAAACAAAAAATAATCTTGGATCTACTAAATCTACCCAATTCCACACACAACAAGCCAAAAACAGAAACAAAAACACAGTTTCTCAGGTCAAAGTAGAAACAAGGAAAAAATCAAGCTCCCTAGCGGAGTCGCCATTTTGTCACACGGAATGAGTCGATCTTGTGGACAGGATAGACCTTCCTAGAATCTAAAGAGATCTAGTGACAAGCAAGCCAATCAAAAACTATCTTTCTCTAAATATTCATTTATAAACAAAGGCAAACAAGTGATTTAGACCTACCTTGGGTCCAATGCAAGTTTGTGGAAGCTGTTAGATACCTATACCAATAGGTTTCATATTTCATGATTGGAAAAGAAAGTTCCAAATATGCTCTGCTTTGGTGATGCAAAGATCCCATATTTTCAAGCGAAGGTAATATGTGTACATAGCCTGATATTGACTCAATTTTGGATGGGTGATCCAACAGCTTAATCTGGATCATGCCATGTTTCAATTTCTTGTTGTAGAATAGAGAAAGAAGTCTGTCCAAATTGTTCAATCTTGGCAGACCAGTAGTTAGGTAGAGAATTAAGGTTCCCAACTGTTTAATCTGGGACCTTGGAAGCAATAAGGGTAGTTCTAGATAGAAAATCAAAAGAAAAAGCCAAAAGAAAAGAAAAGGCACATGAGGGTCTGCAAGTCTAAGTGCACCCTCCATGAAGAAAAAAAAAATGCTAGGCAAGCTAATGGGTAGGTAGAGGGGGTTGCAGAAATGTCATTCCTTTCGATTGAATTTTGCTGGTCTAACATAAAGGAAACATCAGTGGATAGAGAAGTTCCTCTTCTCCATCATCTTGCAGCAATACAAAGGAGCATGTCTAATTTCCTGTTCCCCCCCCCTCACATTCATTGCTAACATCCCATTACTAGTTATGTTCATGAAAAAAAGTCAAGGTTTTATGGTGGTTCTTGTTTCTTTAAAAAGCCACATTTCTTGTGTAAAATTCTTTTCATTTTGATCTACTCCCTAAACTAAGTTGATTCCATACTAAGCTTAGTGTTTCCACTCCTCATCCACCTCTTCACTCATATTAACCCCTAACTTCTACTATTTAACTCCCTATACCCCCTATTCCCTCTATTTACTATGTAAATCATGCAAAAAACCCCAAAATACCTATGTATCCCTTTCCCCGAGCATTATAGCTCTAAGTTTGATTTAAATTGGTTTAAGCGCTAAAACATTAGAGCGCGACCCAAAGAGCGCTGATATATTGATCCTGGGATTAATCCAAGATCCGCTTGGATTAATAACCTTAATCTGGCTTTGTTAATAAACCCGCGCATAAATACATTTTGCCCGTAACACAGCTTGAAAACCCACCTTTCTAAAGTTTCCGCCGGGCGCGCATTTCCACAAAAAATATTATTTTATTCTCCCGCCCGCTGTCGTATCGCCCTGACAGGTTGATGACCCGTCGACTGTCGGATCTGGGCTTTCCCATCCGACGGCCCAGATCCATATCGGGTCGGTCCCGATGTACTGCCTTTATCGCCCGAGAAACTGTCAGAGGGTGACGTCAGGCCTCTGCCACGCGTCACCCCCATATTCTCTCGAGCCGCCCTCTGACAATACCACTTCCGTATCTGGAGCGGTCCGAGAAAACCATTTACCACCTACCGTTTACCGCTAACCAGTCGCGCTCACGTCACGTCCTCGTCACCGCCACGTCGTGCACACGTCATGCCACATCGCCGCCGCATCAGCGCCCCCGTCCGACAATGCTCCGACCTGTCCGCCACCTCACCGGTCCCCGTGGACGACTCACAGGCCGCCACGTCACTCGATGACGTCATGCTGACGTCACCCGACCCTGACCCCACCTGATGACGTCATGCTGACGTCATCCAAAAAAAGCGCCAATATCCCAAAAAGTCCATATTTTTGCCGAAAATCGCGGTTTTTCTTACTTTTTGCAAAACAAAGACTGTTCCGCTCTGCATGCATACTACGACCGTTAGCCGCCAACCTACAGAAACCAATACAAAGACTGTGGGCGCATCCATTACACCTGCATTTGTGACCATAGCCAGCAATTCATAAGGTATTTATCCAAATCGCTCCCTTCGCGCCTGGTTTTGTCCATAATTCTCCAAAGATAGCTTAAAAAAGTGAAGAACACTGCAACTACCAGCAAACCTCCAGTAACCTGTGTCTATTTTCAATTGTTGGGTCGGAATTCCTTTGCAGAACCCGCATTTAGCCAAATTTTCCCAAATTCACCAATAGTTCGCGCATTCGTGAACTTACGACCCGAGCTCCGCTAATTCACCGTGAATACAGTTTCACTAGGCCTGGCATTTACTCTATCAGTCCTCTGTGTAGTATTTCAATTGCTGGCACTACCAGTTACCCTCAGTTCCTCTGTAATTCACCTCTCTGATTCCAGAGATATCCCTCTGTGTTGTTTTGCCCACTGAAACCAGTTCTAGTACAAGTCTTAGTACTACTTAACCATGGAGACACCAGTAGCCCTGAATATTCAACCTCTGAATGCTCCACAAAGAGAGCTAGAATGGAAAGCCCTAGGAGATAAAGATTATCAGATGATAGACTTGTTCTCAATGAATTCTAAATTTAATATTCATATGCTAAATGAATTAAAAGCTCAACACCTCAGTGGAGCTGATATTTTAGGGATTTGGGACTCCAACTTGCCCATTTACAACCTCCCTCAAGTCAATTCCCTTCCAGACTTGATCCATAGATGCTGTGAATGCTATGATCCATGTCAGAGAGCTGTTCTTAGTCCCACAAGCTCAGTCTTATTCCACATCACCCCTGAGGCCATAAATGAGATGCTGCATTTTCACTCTGCAAGACCATTGACTCCTCTCTCCATGTTGGACTTATTAAAGAAGGGGGGCAACCTGTCCAGTGCCCAAATCATCAAAATTAATCAGTTATTCATTCAGCCAAGCTCTGAAGCTCTGACAACACCTCCTATTGGACATCCATATCTAAATGACTTGGGGAAGATGCTGGTGGATTTGATCAGCTATGTCTTGGGGTACAAGGGAGTTGAGGATGTTGATGACACCATTATGGCTATGCTGTCCATATTTTCTCCTGGGAAGCCTCCTGCTGTGCACTATGACTATGCTGAATACATTGCAAACAAGATTCATGAGCAACTGATGAATCTTGAAAGGGAAAAGGTGTTCAGATACACCTCATACATCTATCATCTGTTCCTATTTTATCAACTAGACAGTTTCCCTATTCCTCTCAAGAAACTTGATGCCTAGGGAAATCCAAGGTCTGTAGTATTTTGGACCTCAGTTTTTCATTGCACCTCCCATTCACCATACACATACTGTGAATTCATAGACCTTTTCATTCATCCAGCTTTGACCTTGTTATATGGTGTTTCTCCTCCAAGATTGACTGATGAAATGCAAAGAATTCTCCATCTCTCTAAGTCCTACAACATTGGTGATTGGTACTTTTACCAACACCACACAGTAATCAGAATATATGGCTGTGAGTTGGACCCTTATAGGCTGCCAAGATATGTCCCTATGAGACTATTTTCCTTGGAGTATTTCAGGCAGTTTGGAAATGCAGACATGGTCCATTTCCATAGTAAAAACAAGAAAGTGCAACTAAAAGTCAGGAACCAGCTAGGCCCTTTTCTGTACAACATAAGGGAGGAGGGATGGAAGGAAGCAGATGGTATGTTAGAGGCCCTCCGATTGGAAACCAATTTTTGCTGGGTCCCTTATGACCCTAATCATTTCATTTCTCTCAGGAGGGTAAAACATAAATTGGGTGGCTATGCTCATGTCAGATTGCCCCACATTGAGAAGTATGCCAACTTATTGAGTTGGAAAGAGGGCACCCTAGAAGAGCCAGTTACTAGAGAGAAAATGATACAAAGAAATGCAAAGAATATTGAAAAGGAGGCTGACTTGGAAACTTGTGGACAGGTTTCCTCTTCATATCAAAGGCAACTTGGAGCAGCTGCCTCATCTTCTACAGCACATCAGCAAGCAGCCAAAGCTACTGATCAGGCTTCCAGCAAAGGCAAAGAGAAAGAGATGGAGCCAGAACAGCCACCTCATGAAGAAGTACAGCAGCAAAAAGAACAACAAAAAGAGGGGCAGCCAATACAGCAGCAAGAACAAACAGCTGAACCCCCAATATCCACTGAGCAACAGGCTCAAGAGAATGTGCCTCCTAGGCAAGAAAAGACAGTGGAGGCCTCAGTGCTACAAACTCCACAAAAAGAAGAAAAGGGAAAAAAGAGGGATAGAGAGCAGGAGACTCCCCTCACCACCTCCACAACTCACGGGGAGAAAAGGCACAGAATGAATCCCCTCTCTGAGGAAGAAATGCCTATTGGGCAATCTTTGGGCATGGGCCCACCGAGTATGGAGGCATCTGCAAGTTCCTTTCAGCAGGAACAAGAAAGGACAGTTGGAGGAGAAGTCAGCTCCTCAAGCCACCAAAGGGGAGCTGAAACAGGCATCAAACAACAATTTATTGATATCAAAAAGAGGAATGAGCCCCTCAAGGTGCAGCTCTACAACCACTTATTAAAGATGGCTCCTACAAACCAGCAGAGATTGATGTCTGCCTATGATGTACATGAGGGCAAAATGGTAATGAGTCATTTCATGCCAACCATGTTGCAGCCACAGTCAGCTGCAGACTACATAAGGACCAACCTTGAGGTCCTTGCAAAAGACATCCACCCCATGGATCAGATTGAATTGCACAAGCAAATGGGTGAGATGGTATATGCCACCCTTTCCAAACAAAACATTGGTGAATTATAGGCTAGAAAATAGCCTAAATAACACAACTGCCCAACTTGAGTTGGAGAAAGCATCCTCCTAGGCAAAAGACAACCGAATCAAAGCATTGGAGGATATCATCATAGAGCTTGGGCATGATCCCAAGGACATCAAGGCTATACAAGCGCTGTTGAAATTAAGAGATGCAGATATGGCAGCATTGAGAAAAATGATCAAGATTCCAGCAACTCTTCATCCTCAGACAGAAGAGGTTGCCCAGCTAAGGCATGACCAAGATGCAGCAGCTATGCTGGTATCATTATACAAACAGCTGATCCAGACACAGGAGAAATTGGGAGAGTCAGAGGCTGCGCTGCAAGCAGCCCTACAACAGAAGCAAGGAGGCCAAACATCACAGCCCCCTCCACAAATAATCAACCTTGAGGAATCTCCTCAAACTACTGCTCCTCCTACAGAGCAGACAACTCAAACAGCGCCATCTACATCAGCGCCAGCACCAAAAACAGAGCAGGCTCCAAGCCTTGATATGCAAAAGCTGAAGAATTAAATTCAGGCCTTAGAAGCCCAAATGGCAGAATTAAATGAAGCCAGGGACAATTTGGCTAAGCTCAATGAAAAATATGACAAGTCAAAACAAAGCATAGCTGAAAAGGGAAGAGAAGTGAAGGCTCTCAAAGAGAAGATAAAGGAGCTGGAGAAAGAGCTCACCCTTGACAAAGTGGTGGCTCAGCTCAAGACAGTCTTATGGGCCAACATTGGCCAATCAATCATAGATCAGTGGCAGTATATTGAGACCATTCATGAGCAAATGGAGCTCATAGGCAAAGCACACAGGGAAGTGCAAAGATCAAGAGCATCTCTAGGCAATATGCCTGAGATAGCCAACAGAATGATTAACGTGCTAAATAACCGTACAGGTCCTCAGCTGGCAGCAATAGGGATCTCCAACAGAACTGAAACCATCCAGCTGATAAAGAGGGTCCTTACATTGAGAAACCTGGTACAAACACTGGAAAGAAGAAGCCAGGACATGCAGACAGAAGTAAACAGATTCATGGACAAGTTTGCAGCATTACAAAGCAGAGGTCTCCCTGGCTTACTGAACAGTGCAGGGAAACTACTTTCACATGAGAACTATGCTAAAAGGGTCAATACATTTGCTACCAATCAGATCACTGAAAGACCAAGTACCTCAGAAGAAACAGGGCCAGCATCTGGGCAAAGTCTCTATAACAGAGTAGAGAACTTATTTTTCATTATGAATGAGATCAAACATTTGTTTGAAGTGCCTCCAAACTTCTACAAATATACAGAGGCAGATGAGACCTTAGATGCAATTTTGAGACATCAATTGCCCACACAGGAATGGTGGACCAAAATGATACAGTTAATACTGTGAACAAGAGCCTCTCATCAGGTTTTTTCATCCAAAAAATATAAGTTATCATGTACAGGAAAATTTGATGCATTCAGTATGAATGGAGAAGAAAGGACTGAGCCAACTCAGCAAACCAATTCGGCCACCAGAGCAGCACTGACAGTTACAGATGGCAGGGCTGAGAAAGCTACAACATGACAGAGCATAAAGACACATCATTCAGCATTTATTCAGAACGCTCAACCGACTCAGTGGCCTCCAAAGGTCAAAAAGTCTTCTGACAGAATTAAAAAGTATTCAATTTGTATTTAGAGCAGCAATAACTTCCTTATCTGCTATTCTGTAAAGTTGGTAAACATATTTACTTCTCAAGTGACTCAGCGGTCCAGATATTTTGTATAACCGATTGTATATATTCCCCCTCGCATAAGCTTGCAGGGGTTGTTGTTTTTATCTTCTAGAGATCTTATGCTGTAAATTTTCAGAGGATTAATACAAAGGCTGATGGAATTTCTGAAGTTCTGTGTTGTCTGAGGCGTTGTAGTGTGTTTGCTGAATGTTACAGGATTCCTGCGTATTTCACGGCTCAATAAGTTTCCTTTAAACTCTTTGTTATGTGTTTTTATTACTTCTTCATAACCCAATCATGTGCTATGTTTTCACAGTTAATGGCAGAGAAAAAGAATAGTTCTAGGATTTATTCATAGAATACCCTGAACTCAATCTACGATGTTATAAATGTTTTCTTCAGTTATAGTTATAAAGGTGTAATTCTTAATTGCTGCATCTTCAAACTATATCTTTCACATGGTCTATTTTTCAGGAATTCAACTCTGCTCCTGTGCAATAGATCTCTTTCTCACTCCCAGCTTAGTGGAAAATTCTTAATTGCTTTTCACTAGTTGAACATGTTTCACCATCACAATTTCAAGTTTGTTTCATGAAATATTTAAATGGCCCTGCAGTTTCAACATCCCCACTCAATATTTCAAACAACCTGTAGCCACAGACTCCATTACCCAATGAACTAATACTATCTGAAGATTTTCACCCTAAGTACTGAAAGACATCATTCAACCAAAACCTTGAACAAATACTGAAACTCACAACTAGCCTAAAATCCTTCACAAAACAGAGCTAAAACTTAAAGAGAGAGCCCTCTCTGATTATAGGTAGGCTAGGACCTATAATCCAAAGCTTGGTTAGTGGTTACCCCGGCCGTATTCCCTTGGGAGTCAAAGGGAACAACCTGGGTGTTAACAGAAGCCTCGCTCCTTTGATCCAAATGAGCTCCCTCGTTGCGAATCTGCAAACACAAACAAGAAAACAAATTAAATAGCACCTGAAAAGCCAATATCATAAAGCATATTTAACATGAAGATCAAGGAATTCATGAAACAAATGACATAAGATAATTTGTTGAGAAAAATGAATCTGATTGTATTAATTCAAATCAAAGAAGAACTTTACAACCTATGCCTTAATGCTGTACAAGCTCCTCCCAGGGTCCAACAAGAAGTCTCCTCTACTTTGACAAGTTTCACTCTCTTCCCAATCAAGCCAAAATGGTATGTGATCTCTCCTCTCAAGCTTAACTAGGAATTCTCAATTCCACCAGCATTTACCCTCAAAAATTTTCAACTTCTAACCTCCTTAGAAACTAGCCCAATGCCTTAATTTATAGTGCAATGGAGGGCAGTTACTAGGTCCTCCTTCAAAGGGATAGCTCCTCTCATCAAGGGATTAGCTCCTTCTCTTTTGGGATGCATGAACCACCTAAGAGCGACCAATCCATGTCAAAATTCCCTCTAAAATCATCTAGAATTAACCCAAAGTGAGTTTTTTAGAATAAACTTGCGCCTTTTTGACTTTCACAAGGGTCCGCACCCACTCCTTTAGGGACAGAGCGGGCAAGTCCACAGTTTTTGTAAACAGGGAGTGCGGGACCGCAGGCAACAGTGAGAGAAAGTGGGGAACCAGAGCTTTGTTGATTTTCAATGTCTTTCACTCATTTCAAAGCTTGACTTGAAGAGCTGAGGTCTGAGACTTGCTTAGGAGGACAGTACAAGTGATGATAGACCGATACTGACTGCAAATAATCATGGTGACGATATTTTTGTGTAACACTTAGTATAATTGTGAATTCCAATAGGAAATGGGTTTCATTCTATTTGAGAGCATTTGTTTTTCCGTAGATGAGTAGAGTAGTTGAGAGTGGATAGAGAGAGAGAGAAGAAAATACTAAGAAGTGTAAGTTTGCACAATCATATTTAGTGTAAACAAGATATGTGGTAGGTGGAGTAGAGTTGAAGATCGATCCTACCAAGATGAAGACCATCATGAAATGGCTGGTTCTTACTAATGTTTCAGAGGTCAAGAGTTTCTTTGTGGAAACACAGTACTTGAAGAAATTCATAGGCTCACTTTTAGCAGTAACATCATGTCTCCATCTAATAACAATGAGTGGAAAGAGTTTCCAGCGAGGAAAGGGCCAACAAAGTACCTTTGAGGAGTTAAAGTAGAATATCAATCAAGCACTAGTTATGGAATTACTGAAGTTGCAGTATCCCTTCAAAGTGGAGACTCATGTGAGTTGGTATGCTATGGGAGCATTCTTGATGTAGGGAGGAAGGAAATTCTTAACTATATTACCTACTACAAGGAGCCATATTCCCTAACTCAAATTATAGAGAAGTGGAAACACTATCTAATGTGAAAGGAGATAGTTATCCACATTAATTACCAACCAATATAATACATGCATGCCCAAAGTAATCCACAACAAATAAAAAAATTACAATTGGATGGGGTTTCTACAACAATTTCATTTAGTGATAAAGCATAAGAAGGGAAGCATGAACAATTTAGAAAACATGATTTCAAGGCCACCCACATCAAAGATCACATCTTTGGGAACTCTAATGCACTTGGATGATTTCACCCATGGTGAATGCAGAGAGGCATATATAGAGGATGAAGAATTCAAAGAGTTGTTTCAATGTTTCAAATCCAAATTCATGTGAATGATGGTGACAACACAATTGACTAACATCTCTAGAATGGGTTACTCTATAGGTTGGATAAGTTATATGTTCCTAAAGGTGTGAAACTGTAGCTGATAAAAAAGGCTCACACCTCTAAGGTTGCAAGGAACTTTGGTGTAGGGAAGAAATGACCAACTTGTAGAGGTATATCTACTAGCTTAGGATGCAAGAAGAGGTATCTAGATTCATCATACGACGCATACTTTGTTATGCTAGCTATTGTCACCTTCTAAAAAGAGAGTTCCAGTTGTACAAAGAGGGCAAAATAACAAAGAGGAGGAAGAGTAGGTCTAGTTTAAATTGCTTTGGAGAAATTTCCATATTCTCTTAAAACCATTTCTTTCACCAACCTCATTTTTTCCTTTGTTTTTTGAAAAACTCTAGCCATAGTGACCCATTTTTAACTCTAACCAAAATCCATTTGCATACCCAATTCTAGCCGTGTTTCCCATTCCCCTTTGAAATATTTTGAAACATTCAAAAATCATGCCAAAACCCTTTTTAAGCATTGGGACCCACAAAACCATAATCGCTATTGCCCCCTTCCCTTTTTGTGATACATATCCGCCCCTCACCACTCCTTCTCGTCGATTGCAATAAAATCCCTCTTCTGTCAATATCGCATATCAAAAAGTTCCCCGTCGAGTATCATATCATAAGTCCCTCCTCAGCCTCACCGATTGGATATTTTCTCTGCTTGCCGATTGTGATAAAATATTTTTCACCGATCGCAATAATTCCTTCCCCCATCAATTGCGATATCGCAATCAGGGATCACACAAGTCAAATTACCTCCTTTGTCGAATTCACGTCCAACTTGTGATTGCGTTGTGCGAGAACCCTCCCAGATGCTATATTTTATGAGATACATTATATAAACTGTCACTTCTGGAACATCGTAAATCACCATAAATCAGTGTTAAATCCCCTTCTCCCTTTTCGATGGAGATATGTGAGTCTTTGTTCCAGATGTGATATTTTATGTATCCTGCTTTATGAAAGTTTTGCGTTCGAATAGTTAGCAAGAACTATGAAATGTGGTAAAAAGGCCCTCTCCTGCATTGTGATTGTGATACCATCAGGCCCAGATCAGCAACCCAAATTGAATCGGCCTAGATCAACGATCCATATCAACGAGAATTAAAAAGTCTATTTCACTTCCTCCTAGTGGGATGACAAGGGTTATTTTCAGCATAGATCTAGCAGAACTATCAAACAAAGAAAACAAAGGTAATACTATGTAATGGTCAATTGCAATATCCTGGGTGGGCCCAACCCCTGCATACCAGCAATCACAATTGTCAAAGGGAGTCACTCAAGGTGAGCACCATGAATCCTTGATATGCAAGATTTTCTCTAACAAATGGTTGAGCCTCACAAACACGAGCCCAAAGGTCCTAGCACCCAAGGACTAAAAGCTTGGTCATAGCCCCCATCACACGAAGAAAAAGGGGCTAAATTAGACCGAAATGTCCCATCACGTAAGGACCTTTAATGGAAAACCCAGGTGCGATGAAGTAACACAAAATTTTAAAGGCTTGGTAGGTCGGTAGCTAATGCATTTACGAAAGGAGGTGCAACATTCAAAATCGTCATGGGATGACCCAGAAAGGTCCCTTGTGAAATGAAACCAGGGTCAACGAATACAGAGTAAATGAATACATGGAAGCTCAGGAGGACTTGATGATCCAACAGGGTGTTCCATCCAGAGGGGAGACGAAGTACCACCGAGACAACCTCTGCTTCTGTACTATGGCATTAAACTGATAGTTGCCCGCTTCCAGTTTTGAAGAACAAATGATCAGAGTAGTAAAGGCAGAAGAAATGAGAATTGACTGAGTGATATAGGTGACCAAACCGTGGGCAAGCAATAACCTGAAGCAAAGGAGATAATAGGGATGGTCATTGAGATATTTTGTTGGTGTGTGTTCATCTAATTGATTGACTTGTTTTGTTTTCCTGAAATGTGTCACCATTTATTGAAGAAATTAATTTTTGTATTCATTTTGGGCCACAGAGCCACCCCAAGCCGAGATAACTAGTCGATCTGACAGATGAGGCTCAACTGAGATATTTTGTTGTAATTAATGTTCAATGCTCCCCTCTCCAGATAAATAGGGGGAAGCAACACTTCACAAAGTCTCAAAATTCTAAAGAAAGAACTACATGTTATTTTCAAGACTGTATGATTTTATGATATGCATCCTTTAGAATATTAATAAAATGGTGCTGATTCCTCCTTCGACTACTACAATATGTTATCCTTCTGTTAAATTCCATTATGTTCATGTTTACTATCTGAATTCATGTAATCGTAGCTACGAGAAAGGCTTCATATGTTCTTACAAATTCATTTGTATTGATTCTTTTATGCATGTGCCTGTATGGATATTTGATATTATATCTTTAAAATTGTGCTCCATGAATCATCGATCCCATCCTGTTTCATCCATTATGTCTACCTTTAGCTCAAAAGTGTATAATTTTGGAGGCTTCAAGCTCTATGCAATAAGTGTATAATTCCCAACGTTTCAAGCTCTATGTGATGAGTTACTCTATCTCCTTATCCTCTCACATTTCTTTGCCAAAGCTTATTAAACTATAGGTCCTTGAACTACTCGGCCTCCACTAGTTTATCATATATTTTTGTGAGTCGTATATGTGAAGAAGTGCCAGAAATGCATGACTTACACCTTTAGATGACTGAACCAACCCAATCTATTTATTATATATATATGAATATATATATACAAAATATATATTATGTCCCCAATTTCCTGAGAATCATATGAGACACACAAGATCTAGATATTTCAAGCACTAGTCTTGTAAGCAATCTGAGCCTGTCTCTGGAAGCGACAACATCTTCTAGTGCCATTGTCGGGGAACTTAATGAAGGATTTTTCCCCTGGGATATGATAAATTAAGTACTCTTTTTGTAGGTGAGAAAAGGTGTTTTGATTTCATCCTCATCACCTTGGTGACTCTAAATATCCCATTATCATTTATCATCTCAACTCTTAGAAAGCCTCACACTCACTCAGATACCTCTCAGCAGAAAACCCCATCTGTATCTGACCCAGAGAAATTAATTTTCAGGAGAGTCTGGAAGGAGAAAACTCCTACTACCTATGCTACTGTCTCATCATTATTTGAAGCCTCCTCATCCATCTCCCAACCCGCTGTCATTCACTGCTCAGAATTTACTCTTAAGATCCTTACATACCCTCCTCTCAGTCTAGCCACTCCAACCACTATGGTTTTGTACCAAGTTCCTTCGGCAAACCTAAAGCCCCCTCCATTAATTGATATGACTGTTCTAGGTTTCTTATTGAAAAAATATGCCCATCTTGATTTATCTCAACCTCTAAGTGCTATGCCTCGGGACTACCCAAATCTTTTGCATAGGTTCAATCGGAGGATGAAAAACTTCATAGAGGCACATTGAAACCTTTTGTGATTTTTCTGAGAATTTAAATGTAGAAAAACTGGATGTGGTCCTGAGACTCTTCGTACAATCCCTTTACGGAGAATCTAGAAAATGGTTTAAATCCCTACCCAATGCCTCCATCACTACTTGGGAGGAACTCAAAAACTATTTCACACAAAAATGGGGTGAAAAGAGAAATCATGAGTATGTCCTCACAGAGTTCAATGTTACAAGGAAGAAGCCAAAATAAGATATTTCTGAATTCCCAAAAAGGTTCAATAAGCAGTATAATAAACTGCCTGGTGAGATAAAGCCTCCTCAAGACGCTGCTCGAATAGTATTTGTGGGAGCATTTGAATCTGACTTTGGTTTTACCCTAAGAGAAAGGAAGTCTTGCACTTTGGATCAACTCCAAGTTGATGCTCTTGAGGTAGAAGAAAATTTCACCTCGGTAGGGAAGTCAAGAGGTAAGGATGAACCTATTGAGAAGAAAAGGGGGAAAGAAGAAACATCCTCCTCTGGTCAAGCTAAAGAATCACTAGATCTAAAGTGGGAAGAAATGGATAAACTCATCAAGAGTTTATCGCATAAGGTGGTGAAGCTTGAGCTAGAGAACAAGAGTCTCCCGAAACCGAATGATCAAGGTAATAATCAAGGTTATATCCCATAGTACAGAAGGCCATCATTGCAGAAACTTCCAAGGGAAAGAAAGGACCAACTTGATCATATCCCTCATCCTCTATATTTAGAAGATGATCCCGATGAACAATCATCAGATACACATGAGATGCAAGGAAACTTGTATTCCTCTTTCTCTAAAGAAGAACATGAAAATATGGCTCACTAGGAGACAAGTCATGATAGAGAAGCAACAACAAATGAGGAGGACATAGGTGATTATTGTAAATAGTTTGTGGATTTCATGCAAGCACAGTTACAATGAAGGTATGATCTAATATATTCAAGAAATAGGTCGAGGGAACTGGAACAACAAGAGGGAACTTCTCTCCAAGATATTCCCCCAGTGATAGATAAAGGGAAAGGCAAGATGAATCCTGACACAACTAAGGTAAAAATCTCCTCGAATAATAAATGCAATAGCTCCGAGGAACACAAAGAAAAGAAGGCTCATGTTCTGATAAAAACTAGCAGTGATAAGGAAAGAGAAGCAGATCTAGGGAGTGTAAAAAAAGGCCAACTTACATTAAATCTTCAGAAGGAACTCAAAAAAGTAAAGATTCATGTTCCTCTTATTGAAATTTTAAAGAATCCCGCTTATAAATCTCAAGTCTCTTAGTTCATGCTTCCATCCACATCAGCACCGACCCATGACTATTTAAACATTCAAGAAGAAATACCAATGGTTGTTTTTGGGCCTCATGTTGAAGAAATTGATCCTTCCACTGCACCCTTCTGTGTGACCCTAGTAATTCATGACCTCTTATTTCATAATTGCATGTTGGACTTCGGAGCCTCGCATAACCTTATTCCCTTAGCCATGATGGAGCAACTTGGCTTGCATATCACTAGGCCTTACAAGGACCTATAGTCCTTTGAATCTAAGAGGGTCAAATGCTTGGGAATGATAAAATATTTGGTGGTAAAACTGGCCCAAATTCCTATGAAGAGCGTAGTGATGGACGTCATAGAGGCAGATATTCCCCCTCAATTCAGCATGTTGCTATCTAGATATTGGGGTTCCAAGGTGGGGGGATCTATCAAATTAGATCTAACTTCTACCACTATTCCCACCTTTGGAGGCGAAGAAATGAGGTTGTATAGAGAGTCCATATTTGTAAAAACTGTGACCCTAGCTGAAGGTTATAAAAACTCTCCAGTGTATGGAAAAGAAAGTGACCTCTCCTACCTGTTCCTAGAAGAAGATGAGACCATCTTAGAAGAAACACAAGTACATCTAACGATGTTGTTAGACGACCAACACCTAGATAAAAACAAAGTATGGAAATTATACTTTAGTGGAGTAAATACCAAAGAGGGAAATGGAGCAGGAGTATTGTTGGTAAGTCCTAAGGGCAACTTGATACCTCTCTTATTCAAGTTGGAGTTCCTTGGGCTACAAACAAGAAGGAATATGAATATTGAATGCTTAATTGTGCACAGATACTCCGCACTGCTTGTAAAGCGAATCTGAAATCAGTTCCAGGCTAAACACACCAGATTGAGAACTTATTAGAATGAAGTGTGGGATTTGATTGATAACTTTTTCTTGGTCTTCAATATCCAATTTCTACCCAGAGAAGGAAACATAATGGCCAATTCCCTTGTTGTAGTAGTAAGAAATTGCAAACCCCCTCAAAATCTGCTTCTCAGGTACGAGGTGGAGGTCAGATACAGACCCTCTATACCTAATAACGTTAAGCACTGGTAGGTATTCGAGGACGATGAGTAAATCAGATAATTTATAGAACTCGTTGGGGAGTTTGCTAACTCGATCATTGATCAAGGAGAGAAAATGGAGTCAGATCAAGAACCCACTTCATGGGAAGACATAGTGGTTGGACATAAAATTCTAAAACTGAAAGGGAATATCATTCCTCATGGGATAGTCCCATTGGAAATATTATTTAATAAGGATGACATAGCCTCCAAATCAATGGCTCTGGAGATGGATGAACAAGTAGAAGATTGCAATATTAGCTCAGAGGATGAACCCCAAATGGTCGGACTATCAAAATGAATCCCCTCACAATATAAACAAAGGTATTTAAAACTCTTCAAAATATATAAGGATGTTTTGCTTGGTCTTATGATGACTTAAAAGCATTTGATACTAACATCATAAAGCATAAGATTCCTTTAAAGAGTGGAATAAAACCATGCAAGCAGAAACTCGGGAAGATTAATCCTCTGTTACTCCTCTCCATTGAAAAAGAAGTGAGGAAAATTTTACAGGCTAAAATCATAGTGCCTTTAAGGTACTCGGAATGGGTGGCCAACTTGGTCCTAGTCCGAAAAAAGAATGGAGAAATAAGGTGATGTGTAGATTTTCAGAACCTTAATAGTGCATAGTTGAAAGACAACTACCCACTGCCTAAGATGGATTACATATTGCAAAAGGTGGTTGGGTCAGTCAAAATGTCCATGATGGATGGGTTCTCTAGTTACAACCAAGTGGCAGTCCACCCTGATGATCAAAAGAAGACTGCTTTCACCACCCCGTGGGGAACACTCATGTATGCTCGCATGCCTTTCAGTCTTATTAATGCAGGAGCCATGTTTCAAAGAGCTATGGATATATATTTTGTAGGGGAGCAAGACAAGTTGGTAGTGGTATATTTGGATGATATCACAGTCTTCTCTAAGACTGATGATGAACACATTCTCCATTGTAAGCTCAACTTTGAGAAATGCAGGAAGTATGGTCCTTCTTTGAATCCCAAAAAATGTCAGATAACCCTGAGTGAGGGGAATCTACTAGGAAAAATAGTAGCGCAAGGAGTGAAAATTGATCCTAAGCGAGTCGAAGCTATCATTCATATTCCTCTACCCAGAAATAAGAAAGAGGTCCAAGCCTTTTTGGGGAGAATTAATTTCCTGAGGTTCATACCCAACTATGCAGAAATAGTAAAGGGTTTTATAGATATGCTAAAAAAGGAAAATGAAGTCAAGTGGAGCCCCGGTCCCCGAGATTCTTTTACTAGAATTAGAGAAGTTTTGGCTGAAGCCCTGGTACTAGTCAACCCTGACTACTCAGCTCCTTTCTATATCTTTTCTTTTGCTTCTCTGCGTACTATTGTCATAGTTTTTCTAGAAAAGAATAAATATGGTTATGAACAATCCATTGCCTTCTTCAGCTAAGTTCTGAGGGATGCTGAGCTGAAATATAACATCTTGGAGAAACAAGCCTATGAACTAGTCAAGGATTTGAAGGCATTTTGAATGTGTGTGCTATAATCAGAATTCACAACATTTGTCCTAGCGATAGCGGTCAAGGACATCCTTGTGCAAGGAGACAGTGAAGGAAAAATGGGTAGGTGGATAACAAAGATACAGGCTTATGAGTTAGACATAAATCCTACTAATCTCATAAAAGGTGAGGGGTTGGCCAAGGTTTTTTTAGAATCTAATTGCCAAGCTTTAGGGATAAACTTGATAACAGAAGAAGGAAGGACAAAGTTTCAGCAGAATGGAATTAAAACATTAGAGCAAAATATCTATGCTAAACATGAGGGATCACCGTGGTATAAAAATATCATCCATTATCTCTTATTCTTGAGGTGCCCACTAGGGTTGGATAAATCCAAATACATAACTCTGAGACTGCAAACTCAAAAGTATACCATATCCAATCATCACTCTACTAGAAGGACCTAGTGGGAGTTTTCCTGTTAAGTTTAGTAGAAGGTGAAACTCATAAAGTGATTGAGGCATTTCATGGAGGTAATTGCAACTAGAAGACCACAGCTCACAAAATCCTCAACGCAATATTCTACTGGCCTACACTATTTGGAGATGTTCATTCCTAGGTCAGGTCATGTCAGAAGTGCCAAGTGTTTGCTGAGAGACAAAAACCCTCTCCTCTCCCTCTGATTCCAATGCATGTGGAAGAACCCTTCAGACAGTGGGGACTAGACTTCATAGGAGAAATAAAACCACCTTCCAGTGGCCAACATAAGTGGATATTAACAACCACAGATTATTTCACCAAGTGGGTAAAGTCTATCCTAGCCATAAACGCTACTAACTCAGTGGTAATTAATTTTATGGAGGAAAACATATTATCGCGTTTTGGTTGCCCTATCAAAATCGTCATTGAAAATGCTCAAGTCTTCAGATCCACAAAATTCATCAAATTCTGTCAAAAATTCAATATCATCATCAGGCACTTCGCTACCTGCTATCCTCAAGGTAATGATTTGGCTGAGTTCTCAAAAAAAACTATGCTGAGAGTTCTGAAGAAGACCATCACCGAGAATCATAGGAACTGGGACTCCCAATTGAAGTTTGACCTATAGGCTAACCGAGTAACTCCTAAATGATCCACTGGAGAATCACCTTTCGAGCCAGTGTATGGTAAGGTTACAGTCTATTGTGGCCAGCAACAACCCCCCTTTTTATTTTAGTATTAGTAATAACACTAAATAAATGGGGACCCTTCTAAAAATAAAAAACTAGCACCTATATTTCCCTTGGAATAAAACACACTATCATAAGCTTAGGAAAAACATTTGCAAACCTAAAATCTTAAGTATTATGATAAGTTTCAAATAAAATCGTTCTCTTAACAATAAACATCGCATTGCAAAAGGATAAAGGATGATAGCACATAAAGAAACTTTCGAAATTGCGAAAACGCGATGTTGCAAGGTCATGCTCCTTACAAGACTCATCGCATGATGCAGATTTCATATGTCATGCCACCACTTAAGATAAAATATCCCGACCTTGTGATATCCGATAAAGCATCTCGCAGTTGCATAAAGAAATAAATGATTGATAACGAAAAGTATTAGCGATATTGTGATCTGCGATATTGTGAAGCAAATTGTAAAATCGCTTTATCATAGATCAACAGGGCTCATCGTTCAATGAAATATTTCTCATAATCTGATACCGAGTTATGGGCATTAATGTCAACTTAGTGGTTTATTGATGGTCATTTATGAGAAAAGATTTACATCTGATCGAAAGGTTGTTTCACATAGGGTGATATATTTGATATGATTTCAAAATTAAAGAGCTTTCCTGTCACCTTATCACTTACCATTATTCGTTCCTTACTTGTGAACTTGCAGGAGCGGCAAGCGGAATAATATACAGACCAGTGTGCAAAACATAATGGGAAAGAAGGGAAAAGCTCCAGTTGTTGAGAAAACAGAGATGATGCCCTTATTCACAGACACCACCTGTACCAGAGAAGCTGGCATATCCACTTGGGAAGGCATGTATAGTCTGCTAGAAGAAGAAAACCCCAGAGTTATGGAAGTTACAGTTACAGTCGATGCACGCGGATTATTCGAAGCATCACTTGCTGAACTTGCATGCTCATTCCTGCACCGAATAGTAGCAAGGCCTAAGATACTTCCCTATATAGACATGGTCAAGTGGGTATTAGATAACGCTGATATAACAGATAGGAAATTCAAGTCTCGGGACGAGGAGCTTATTGGGTCATTTACCCCACAAGATTTAAGACTTATGTATCATTTACCAGAGCTGCAGGCTAGCTACAACAAGTAGTTCGTGGAGAAATTCGCCAAAGAAAATGAAGATTTGGCAGAATGTACCAAAAGCTAGTTAGCAAAGGAAGAACCATTAAAAAGGGAAAAACATGGTATATACAGTACCGGTTCCCTCTCCTCTCCATATTGTTTTGCTGCAGCAATGCTATGTAGGCTATTTGGAAGGCCTGATATCAACAAGTTTTCATCCGAGTGGCTACCCCTATTAGATGCGGCCACTAATGCCACTATTATGGATTGGGCCCAGATATGGTCTGATAACTTAGCCTCTGCTATTTGGAATTACTGATCTAAAAGAATTCCCTCTCAGAGGATTTATCCTCCTTTCTTTTTAGCTGCTTATGTCATGGATGCAATCTGTTCTGTTTCTAGATTTCCTCTCATGGGTTGGAAGTGGACTATATAGAATCCCTTGCCCATTCATGTCTACCATAAGGAATTTTGGGATTCTAAGTTTACCTCATATTTTTATAGAATTTTCCATGGAGTTATGTTACCCCTTCACAGAATGTTGTATAATAAAGACACCCCGAGGTTTTCTCCCAATGCTGAAATTGATATTCTCCCTGTCGGAAGATAGTTTGGAGAAGAGTTTTTTACTTATATCAGAGTATTTGGAAGCATTGCTTCCCCTCATGTACTTCAATTGTATGTTCCTGATAAGTTAATGGCTCATGAAATAGCCTACCAAACCTACGGGGTTGGAGGGATGAGCAAAGAATTAAAAGACAAGAAAAAGGCCATCTGGCCGCAATTCCCTATGGCTTGTGGGGCCTTTTCACTGTTTGATTTAGGTCATGCTTTCAGAGAGGTAGACAACATGCTGATTCTACGACTGTTTAAATTTCTAGGGAGATAGTTTGATCCCTTTGATGTAATAAAAAACTTTACTACGACTATTAAATTAAAGTTATTCACTAAAGAAGATGATATCTTTGATGACATCTTCTAGTAGAAGAGCACACTTAAATACATTTTGCACATGGCCCAAATGTAGAAATTTTGAATAATTTAACACATATTCAACAGAGATTATCCTGATCATGTACTATTGCGGAATACATACACAATACATAAGCTCCTCTACGTTGATCATCAATATAGTAGCATCAATAACAATAAAACATCAAGAGCATTCACACATTAACACAGTATGTATCCCGGGGAAAGCATCTCGCTAAAAACCCCAACTATATGTATATTAATGATTGAGTCATGTAACATTACACAGCATAATAATTCTCACAAGTATCTCCACCTCTGTTACACACAATACAGCTCAGATCTGATCTCCAAATCTCTTCCACTACTTGCCTGCCTCCACTGCTCAATACCTGCTCAAGAACTGATGAGAATGGCTCACCAAACTCATTTTTCACCTGCAAAATAGTCACTCACACTTTGTTGGACGTGAGCACAAGCTATAATGTGGGACAATACGTGAGCAAACTCATTGGCATACTCAATCCCTTGATTGTGCAAGATCTGGTGCACAACTATAGTCACAACTGATAGCAATCTGATTCTCTACCACCTGTCCCTGTTGAACTGAACATGCACTGACATGCAACTGAGTTAACTGATGTATTCATTAGTTGTATTATGAGTTAATAACTTGTGAATTAATTAATAACTAATTCACCCAACTCATCTCTAGTCTATTTTCCAGTTAGACTAAATACAACCAGTTTAACAAAGCTAAACTGAACACAACTCCATCAACTCCACAATCAACTCCACCAAACTCAACTGATTGAGTTCTAACTGAAGTCATGCATGCAACAACTCAACTGACTCATAAGAAAAGCGTATTTCCTTCTGAAAGCTACATGTGCCACCTCTGTAGCTCAAACTGAAGTGCTCCAAGAGAATAAGATTAAGTTTATAGTCCAAATATTATTGTGAGATAATAATATTTGACTTTTCTGTTTTTGACAGCCAGTCTAAAAATAGACTTTGATCACTCACATTGTGATCACTCACACTTTCATCAAAAATAGAGGTCCATCTATTTTTTCCCAACCTGATCAATCATCCATAAACAACAACCTGCAATCCATAGACATGATCCATATGTCTAAAAATAGACATAGTCTAAAAATAGACTTGCGCCAAAAATAGCCTGCGGGCCCACTTAGTGAAGGCGACTCTTTTCACTAAGCTCCATCATCTTGTTGCAATCTCAACACTCCCTCTCGACAAGATATGGATTATCAGCAACCCCTATCCTGCCTCGGTGGTACTCGAATTTGCTCCTGGTGAGAGCCTTCGTCAGAATATCAGCATCCTGATCCTCCGTTGGAATGTACGAAAGTAACATGATCCTCCGCTGCACACAATCTCTGATATGATGGTACCTGATGTCAATATGTTTAGATCTATCATGAAATACAGGATTAGTAGAGAGTTTAATGCAACTCTGGTTATCACAGTAAATCACAGTAGGATCCAAATGAGAACCGAACAAACCAACGAGGATCTTCCTCATCCATATAGCCTCGCATGCAGCCAAACTTGCTGCCATATACTCGGCCTCCGCTGAACTGAGTGCCACGGATCTCTGTTTCCTACTGTACCAAGAAACTGCTGTCGATCCAATATTGAAGACCCCTCCTGATGTGCTCTTTCTGTCTGTTGGGCTCCCTGCCCAATCTGCATCCTTGAAGCCACATAGCTTCACCTCATCCTCCTGTCTGTACCACAAACCATATCCCGATGTGCCTCTCAAGTAGTGCAATACATGCTTGCCTGCCTTCCATAAGAGCTTGGTAGGCTTAACCATAGCTTGTGAAAGCTGGTTAACTACATAGCATATATCAGGTCGTGTATTGACCAAATACATCAGCGACCCCACCAACTGTTGATAAACAGTGGCATCCACTTCTTCTCCTGAAGTGGCATCCTCCTTCCTCCAACCTCCAGGAAGAGGAGTATCAACAGGCTTGCAGGCATGCATGTTGAACTTCTCCAGTATCTCCCGAGCATACTTTCCCTGAGAAACAAATAGTCCACCACTGCGCTGCCATATTTCCAATCCCAAGAAATAGTGAAGGAGGCCCAAATCCTTCATCTCAAACTCTGTAGCAAGATCCTTCTTGCATGACAGTATCAACAGATCATCACCCGTTAGAATCAAATCATCAACATACAGTACAATGATAAGCAACTTACCCTCCACCACAATCTGGTATAGGTTCTGATCCGCCTCGCTCTTGGAGAATCCAAGTCCTGTGAAATAGCTGTCTATCCGTGTGTACCAAGCACGTGGTGCTTGCTTCAACCCATACAGCGCTCTCTTGAGCCTGCACACATGCGACTCGCTGCTGAAGACTTCAAAGCCTTCGGGTTTCTCAATGTACACCTCCTCCTCAATGACTCCGTTGAGGAATGCAGTCTTCACATCCATCTGATGAATGTGCGATCCCATCTGCGCTGAGAGAGCAAGAATCGTCCGTATGGAAGAATACCTTGCGACAGGTGCAAAGGTCTCCTCATAATCGATCCCCTCAATCTGTGAAAAGCCTCAGGCAACAAATCTTGCCTTGTACTTCTCCACACTCCCATAAGCTGCCTGCTTAACTTTGTAGATCCATCTCGAACCCACCACTGATTTCCCTTCCGGTCTAGGAACAATCTCCCATGCACTGTTTCTGACAATAGAATCATACTCTTCCACCATGGCGTCTACCCATGCGGGATCCTCCACAGCTTCCTCGAAAGAGGATGGCTCAGTCACAACACACTTGCTCATAAGAGCCATGTATCCAGTGTACCGATCAGGTGACTGTCTTTGCCTGCGTTGGGCTGTAGGTGGTCCTACAACTTTCTCTGCATCTTGAGCCAGTCGCTCAGCTTCTATCAAGCACTTTCGCCCTTTGATGGTTGGCGCTGCATGAGTGCTCTCTTCCACTCCATGAACTTCGTCCTGTGGCTGATCCACGTCCCAAAGCTCATCCTTAGGAACTAATAGCTCCTCATCTGCGTGCAAGTGTAGCTCCCTCTCAAGCGAACACTTCATGGCTTTCTCCTCCTGAAATTTTATATCCCGTAGCACAACAGTTTTACCACTGTCTGGAAAATACACACGATAGTTGTGGGGCGTATCAGTGTACCCCACAAATATCCCGACCTCTGCGGTCGGCTCCAACTTCTTCCTGGCATCCTTCGTCACATGCATGTAAACATTAGCACCAAAAATCCTCAAATGAGAAAGATCAGGCTTCTTACCAGAATAAGTCTCCTCAGGTGTACTCATGCCAAGTATCCTATGAGGACAACCGTTCTGCACATAAACTTCTGTATTGCATGCTTCCGCCCACAACTGAAGGGGTAGGCCCTGATCATGCAACATTGCCCGTGCAACACCCACAATCGTTCTGTTCTTCCGTTCAGCTACCCCGTTCTGCTGTGGGTTATGGGGAGCTATGAGCTCTCTACGAATCCCTTCTGTCTTGCAGAAATCCTTGAACTCTTCCGAGATGTATTCACCACCATTATCGCTCCTAAGAGCCTTCACCTTCTTCCCCGACTCCTTCTCGACCAGTGCTTTGAATTCACAGAACTTTGAATATGTCTCGCTCTTCTTCTGCATGAAGAAGATCCAACACTTACGAGAGAAATCATCAACAAAAATCACATAATACCTGTGTTTTGCTGTCGAAGCAACTGAGAAAGGTCCACACACGTCTGTGTGAATTCTCTCAAGGATCGTCATGGCGTGACTATCCTTCTCGTGAAACGTGGCTTTCACAAACTTCCCCAAAGTACACCCCTTGCATTGATCTGACTGCACAAGTGTGCCTTTAGGAAGCCCTGTAGTGATCTGCTGCAGTATCTTCAAGGCTCCATGGTGAAGGTGACCCAATGTCCTGTGCCACAACTCGCCATCATCCCAGTTCACCAATCCTTCTGCCTTGCCTGCCATTGTTGCGCATCCATCTACATGCAACTGATAAAGGTTCCTCACTCGAACCCCTATCTTCCGGGTCTCACCAGTTGTCTTGCTGCGCAGGAAGGCCTTTCCCTTGCTGAAAACAACATCATACCCCTTGTGTTCTAACATTGCCACTGAGATGAGATTCTTCTTCAATCCTGGAACATGGATGACTTCCTTTAATACAAAGGGTTTATCAGACTCCCTCTCAAAGGAAATGGTACCGATACCGGTCGCACTGTATCTACCATCATCGCCCATCTCGATGTGCACTCCAAGATCTTTGTCCTCCAGATCAGAGAACAAATCTCTATCTCCCGTCATGTGAAAAGACGCACCACTGTCCAAGAACCACACTGATCCCATCACACTTGAAACCAAGCATGCGATCAATGAAAAATCAAGCTCAAACTGAGAAGCTAAGGCCTCTCCCCCTGCAGATACAGCGGCTTGCTTGTTCTTCTTCTTCTGCGGACAATTTGTGGCATAGTGTCCGTGCTGGTGACAGTGAAAACACTTCACCTTGGACATATCCTGCTCCTTGCCTTTCGCACCAGACTGAGAAGCTTTCTTGCTCTTCCCTTTCTTTGCTTTGGCAGACAAAGCACAATTCTCTTCATCAGATACCTTTGATGAAGATCCATTCTCACCTTTATTATTTCTGAGTTTATCCTTGAGCGCCAGGTCACTCTTGCTTTGGAATAACATTTGCAATCCGTTGAAAGACATTTCAACAACACTGCTGCAAATTCGATTTTCCACCAGCTCCAAACTCAACCACCTCCGATCTAAGATTCGTGAGAACACAATATTTCTCGTACAGAGATTGATTGTATGGGCATTCACTGGATATCTCACCTTCCAAAAGAAAGGATGAATCCAGAGGCTACCTGGCCCGATTACAGACTCTGCCTGAAGAAATAGAATGTAAACACTTCCTGAATAGTAGATCTGATGATCAATCCTTGCTTGATATCCTGTAAAAATCTCTTCTACAAATCAAGCAGCTCCGATACCATGTAGAAACTTTTTCTACAATTATCTAGCTCGCTCTGATACCATGTAGAAACTTTTTCTACAATTATCTAGCTTCGATACCATGTAGAAATTTTGAATAATTTAACACATATTCAACAGAGATTATCCTGATCATGTACTATTGCGAAATACATACACAATACATAAGCTCCTCTACGTTGATCATCAATATAGCAGCATCAATAACAATAAAACATCAAGAGCATTCACACATTAACACAGTATGTATCCCGGGGAAAGCATCTCGCTAAAAACCCCAACTATCTGTATATTAATGATTGAGTCATGTAACATTACACAACATAATACTTCTCACAAGTATCTCCACCTCTGTTACACACAATACAGCTCAGATCTGATCTCCAAATCTCTTCCACTACTTGCCTGCCTCCACTGCTCAATACCTGCTCAAGAACTGATGAGAATGGCTCACCAAACTCGTTTTTCACCTGCAAAATAGTCACTCACACTTTGTTGGACGTGAGCACAAGCTATAATGTGGGCCAATACGTGAGCAAACTCATTGGCATACTCAATCCCTTGATTGTGCAAGATCTGGTGCACAACTATAGTCATAACTGATAACAATATGATTCTCTACCACCTGTCCCTGTTGAACTGAACATGCACTGACATGCAACTGAGTTAACTGATGTATTCATTAGTTGTATTATGAGTTAATAACTTGTGAATTAATTAATAACTAATTCACCCAACTCATCTCTAGTCTATTTTCCAGTTAGACTAAATACAACCAGTTTAACAAAGCTAAACTGAAGACAACTCCATCAACTCCACAATCAACTCCACCAAACTCAACTGATTGAGTTCTAACTGAAGTCATGCATGCAACAACTCAACTGACTCATAAGAAAAGCATATTTCCTTCTGACAGCTGCATGTGCCACCTGTGTAGCTCAAACTGAAGTGCTCCAAGAGAATAAGATTAAGTTTATAGTCCAAATATTATTGTGAGATAATAATATTTGACTTTTCTATTTTTGACAGCCAGTCTAAAAATAGACTTTGATCACTCACACTGTGATCACTCACACTTTCATCAAAAATAGAAGTCCATCTATTTTTTCCCAACTTGATCAATCATCCATAAACAACAACCTGCAATCCATAGACATGATCCATATGTCTAAAAATAGACATAGTCTAAAAATAGACTTGCGCCAAAAATAGCCTGCGGGCCCACTTAGTGAAGGCGACTCTTTTCACTAAGCTCCATCATCTTGTTGCAATCTCAACACCAAATCCATTTTGGCCCAGCAGAATTCTAAGAGTTTAAACTCTACAAAGAATGGAGATTGGCAAACCTTGTCACACGGAATTTGTCAAGGGTGCGGACACGACTGACCTTCCTAGAAGTCTAAGACGTTCTAATGACAAACAAGACAAAATGGAGTGATCTTTCTCTAAATACACCTTTTACAACATGAAAACTACAAGTGTTTAGGCTTACCTTATTCCAAAACGCTGTTGTTGAAGTCCGTTCTTGACGATCCAGATGAGCTCCTCCTTCAAGTCAATTCCTGCAACCACAAACAATCAAACAATTACCAAGCACTTGCATTTCATATAATAAAACATATATTCAACATGCAGACCAAGGAACACATGAAATAACTCATTAACACAAGCTATTGAGAAAAATAAACCAGTTTGTATTAATAACGAAACAAAGAAACTCTTACAACCTGGCCTTGGTGTTGTGCAAGTTCCTCCCAGGGTCCATCAAGGGTTTTCCTCTACTTTGACAAAGCTCACCCTCTCCCAAGTAGAATCAAGTGAAGACAATCTCTCCTCACAAAGGCTCTAATGGAAGACCTAAATCCTGCAGCATTTACCCAAAGAAAATGTATAGCTCCAACCTCTTCTCCCTCTGGCTCAATGTCTTTATTTATAGTGCTGTAAAGAGGTTATTCAGGTCCACTATCAATGGGATCATCCCCCTCTTTGGGTGGGATAGCTCCCTTATTGATGGGATAAGTTCCCCCTTAATAGAGATACATGAACCAACTGGAGGCGCATCCATTTCATCAAACCGACCTCTAGAATGTTTTAGAAGTAACCACAAGTAACTTTTTCAAGATAAAACTCGCGCATTTTGCCTTTTACAGAGGGACGCACTTGTCCCTTAACATACAGAGCGTCCATGGACGCATATTTTGTGAACATGGTCAGCGTCCCCGTAGGTAAGGCTAGAGAGAACCTGCGACCCCAGAGATAAACATAGTTTTTACAAGACTTTCTCTCTTCTTTGAGTTTGAGATGGATAACAGAGGCATGAGACTTGCCTAAGAGGGTAGCATGACTGTTGATTTGAGCCATACTAACTGTAAGTAGTCAAGGTGACATTTTTTAGTGTAACAGATTGCCCCCTAAAGTGCGAAGCCTGGAATAGAATAGGGTTTTGTAATTCTAGGAAGGGTGAAGCGCTTTATCATTTCAAGGATTGTCTTGTGGATGACCTGGTTGGAACCTGCAATTTTCAACACAAAATACATGTATAAGATTATATCATCACTGAGGTAGGCATTCCCATACTCAGATTCAAAACTTTAACTAATGGACTAACTATTCTGATACAGGAATGATCTTGCAGTACATCATTTTAATAGACTTTTGTAGACATAGTATGGACGCAGCCATCTGTTTATGATTAGTCTACATAGATAATGAATACAAAACTCCTCGCAGCCTGGATGGTAGAAACTAGATCTAGGGTCTTCACTTCTACTTCCCGAATTGGTACGATTCTAGCCATGTGATTAAATGATTCGATGTCGAACATGGTAGAAACCACTTGATTACCAGTCAATGATGTAAACTGTTAACAAGCGTGAGAGAAACCACCAGTAATGTCAATGGTTCTCAAAGTACCAAGCACAACCCGTGAAATGTGAATAGATGTTTTGATGTCGAACACTTCACGGAATCCTTTGATCGAAAGTCAATGATGTAAACTGACGTCAAAGGCGAGAAACCTGCCATTGATGCATGCAGACTTCAAGGTACTGTCGATTCCTAAGTCATCTTTCTAGATAATGTGTCGATGTCGATAGAAAGCGACCCGTTGCAGGCAAGCCCACAACACGAAATCATTGTTCAAGTTGAAGAAATGTTGCTGTGAGGACTGACTCAGGGATGGTCAAATGGATGACAAGTATTTTGCAGATGAAAGTTTTGCTCACAGACCTCTTGAACACATAACGACACGACAGATGGCTTGGTAACAAATAACTCAAAGTTAATCCCCGGAACCCGGTTAAAGACTTTCAAAGTGGTTTGATCAACTGTGAGGTAAAAGATTTCCCAACCCAGGTGAATGAAAAGTGTCGTGTTCAAGAGTGGTAATAAAGTTTGTTTCGAGACAAAAGGTAACAAACAGGTTCATTCTTCTCTCTTTTCCCCCACCATTTCTGGCAAGTACCTCTTTATTTTTAACAAGCTTGAGGAGGATAACATATGCTTGATTATAAGCTCATCCTTCGGATGAGTCCAACCTAGTTTTGATTCGAACCCTAGGAAGGAGTGGTTCGTTCCTGTTTCTAATGGAACAGGTCCTCTACTGTAAAAGTTTAACGAGCCCAGTATAGGAGAAACTCGGCGTTTTTCAATTTTAGAGAGTCTGAAAAAACTAAAGGAGACTCCACGTTGAACTTTTTCGTACATTTGTGTCCCTCAAGCCCGAAAAAGTATAAAATAATACCTGGGGGAACCGCTTGATCTTGCGACCAAGGAGTACTTTCATAATAGTGTCGTTGACCTGAAAAGTAAAAAGTGATCAAGGACACATCGTTTTATTTCCTTATCGAGTTTGAAACGACAAAAACCCGGCAATCTTTTCCTGATTTTGCGGTCAGAAAAGAGCTAAAAGGGGACCGTCTTTTAATTCCATTTTAACGAGTGTAAAAGAAACGCTCGGCGATCTTTTCATGTTTTAGGAGTCAGAAAAGGGATTAAAAGATGACTCTAAGGTTTCACTTTTTCGTAAGTTTTAACGAGTCCGAAAAAAGGGATAAAAATGTACTCATGTGGCCGACTTTCAATTTAATTTACGAGCAGGAAAAGACGGAAAGAACTCGGCATTTTCATTTGTTTTACGAGAATGAAAGATAGCAAAATAATCTCGGTATTTTCATGAGTTTAACGAGTCTTGAAAATAACTGAAATTGACTCGAGATAGGTTTCATTTTTACAAAAGCTTGAAACAGAGGAAAACTATGCTTCCCAGTAGTTTCATTTTTTAACAAGCTTGAAACAGAGAGAAAACTGTGCTTGATGCCCCCTAAGCATAACTGCTAGAGCGCATGCCCCCCAGCTTCATTTCATTCAACCAGTTGGATGAAATGAAGGTTTGAGTTACGAGATTATTTGAAAGACTCGACCTAAAACTGTAAGAAAAACTAAAATAACTAACCTAAATATACAACTTAACATCTACGAGATCTAGTCAAACTCTTGACTCAAGTAGAGGAGGATTTGTTTCATTTTTTAATGAGCTTGACACAGGAAAAGAACTATGCTCAGATTCGGTTTCATGTTTACGCAAGCTTGAAATGAAAAACTATGCTTGTTATAAGTTCACATGCCCCCAGCATAATGACGCAAAACGAGGTACATGCCCCCCAAGCTTCATTGCATTCAATGAGGTGGATGGAATGAAGCTTTACTTTCAAGATCTTGGAAAGACTCGTAGGAGCTGTTTCATTTTTTTTAGTGAGGTTGACACAGGAAAAGAACTATCCTCATACCTGATTCACTTTTTTAACGAGGTTGACTCAGTAACAGGAACTGTCCTCATACCTGATTCATTTTTTAATGAGGTTGATTCAGTAACAGGAACTGTCCTCATACTTGATTCATTTTTTAATGAGGTTGACTCAGTAACAGGAACTGTCCTCAAAACCATACTTTCTACAATCTACTTACATAACCTAACCTTGTTTCATTTTTTAACGAGCTTGACACAAGACAAGGAACTGTGCTCTAAAATCCTTGATTCATTTTTTAATGAGCTTGACACAAGACAAGGAACTATGCTCATGACTACGCTCTACAATCTACCTATTTAACCTACCCTTGTTTCATTTTTTAAAGAGCTTGACACAAGACAAGGAACTATGCTCAAAAGGTTCGCATGCCCCCAGCATAATGATGCAAAGCGAGGTACATGCCCCCCAGGCTTCATTGCATTCAACCGGCTGGATGAAATGAAGGTTTACTTTCAATATTTAACTTGAAAAGGGAGTTGTTTCATTTTAAGGAGGTTGACACAAGAAAAGAACTATCCTCATACCTGATTCATTTTTTAACGAGGCTGACTCAGTAACAGGAACTATCCTCATAACCCTGATTCATTTTTTAACAAGGTTGACTCAGTAATAGGAACTGTCCTCAAAATCCTACTTTCTACAATCTACCTACATATCCTAAAATCTAGCTGATTCATTTTTTAATGAGGTTGACTCAGTAAAAGAATTGTCCTCATGCTAGCCTATTTCATTTTTTAACGAGGTTGATACAGGAAAAAACTATCCTCGTACTCACTGATTCATTTTTTAACGAGGTTGACACAGTAAAAGGAACTTTCCTCGGAACCCACTGATTCATTTTTTAACGAGGTTGACACAGTAAAAGGAACTTTCCTCACACACACTGATTCATTTTTTAATGAGGTTGACACAGTAAAAGGAACTTTCCTCACACACACTGATTCATTTTTTAATGAGGTTGACACAGTAAAAGGAACTTTCCTCACGACATCCAATTTCATTTTTTAACGAGGTTGAGAGAGGAACAAACTATCCTCGTACACACTGATCATGGCTTCCAACTGGAAGAAAGACATGTCAATGGACACACCTTGATCATGGCTTCCAAGAGGTCTTCATCAGAAGGAAGAATAGTTCTCTGGAAGGAACACATGTCAAGGGACTCAAAAGGGATAAGAACATCGTGTTCAAGTAATCCCATAGAGTTTTCCATGTCAATTACCGGATCTAAATCAACAGTGAGAGGCTCACTTACATCGGTAACTGAAAACATGGGACCAGTTGCCACATAATTAACCCGTGGTGGGGTAGATACCACTTGAGAATCAAGAACATTTAGGGTTGTCATATTATTGGTAGTTGAGACAAGACTAGGGAACGAAAGCTGGTCTACAGTCACAATACTTCCATTGTGAGGGAAAGACATCACGCGAAAGAGTGTCGATACGACAACTTTCATTGCATAAACATAGTCTCGCCCAAGGAGTAAATTGAAATCCAAGGGACCTCGAACTACCATAAGATCAATACAGACAGTTTTACCTTCCAAGGTAATAGAGAACTTAGGAAGGATCCCTAAAGGTTCACTAATGGTTCTGTTAAAAGCTTTCAGATTCTGCGTAATAGGCGCAAGCTGAGGGGAACCCAAAGCTTTCCAAACAGTTGAGGATAAAATACTAACAGAAGCACCTTCATCTACCTGAGTACGATGTATGTCCCTACCACCAGCCTTGACAATGATTTGGAAAGGGATGGAGGAAGGAAGACGAGGTTCTGTCAGTCTATTCCAATCAAAGGAAAAGACCTCAGTACTTGGAGGGGGTTCTGTAGAAACAGGTGAAATGCCCCCCGGCATAGAAGAATCTGATGTAACAAGAAGAACATCAGCAGTATGAAATTTACTCTCGAAAAGGAGAGTGTGATCGACCGAATGTGAAATTGAATCGACCACTTGATCAACTAATGGATCATCAACCTGAGTGACATGAGTTTCACTCTCCAATGGAAGAGTGTGATCGGCCGTACTTGAATTTAGATCAATCACTCCGTTAGTTGACGGTAGGTTGGGAGAAAGTTTACGGTAACCAGTTGGAAATTCTTGCTGTGGAACAGTAAGGTTTTCCAACAATGTTGAGGCTTCATCCATGTGAGGGCAAATGTGAGTTTGATGACTCCCTTTGCATAACTTACAAGGAAACCTAACTTTACCCTTTTTCCCAGGAACCTGACTCTCACTGGTTGATGGATCAACGGAAAGTTGATGAGATTTTTCTGACCATACTTCCAAGACCTTTGGAATACCAGGACAATTGACAAGGAAGTGGTCACCCTTACAAAGCCTGCAAGGGTATTTGGGTTTACGATGCATGTCGGAATTTTCCTCAACACAACTAACACTTACAACCATGGTTGGTTGGTTGACTTCTTTCTTATCTTGCTTCTTCTTCTTTTTCTTCTTCTTCCCTTTCTTCTTCTTCTTAACCTCCTGGTTACTAGCATCAAGGCTTTTACTAGGCGAAGAGGAAGAAATGGAGGAAGAAAAATTAGGCGAAGAAGGTAAAGGGTCAACAGAAGGTTGGTGATGTTGAGATGGTGAACTCTGTTGAGGTGAAGCATCCGGTTGAGATGGAACAATTGGAGTATTTTGGGCCAACGAAGTTGAAAACAACCATATCGGTAATCCTATTGTAAATCCAGGTAATGACAAAGTAGCCATATAAGGAGGACCAACATTTCCAAAGTAAGGAAAAGTACTAGGATTCTCATTAGGAGGGGTTCCTAGGTTGATAAATTCCGGAACATTTGCCATTATATTCAACTTCAGTGAATTTTATTAACAATTTTAAACTAAAATTAACAATTCACAATTCACACCTATGGTCTCTAAAAGTAAAAACAAACAAATGAACACGCGCTATCAAATCTAGGAGTCAAACCACACACAAACAGTATTCTTCCGGACCAAAAACGCTAGTTGGTGATGAAGCCCAACCTCGCTGGATTCAGTACAGAAATGGCGGGTGGAACAGTTACGCCGACAACCTGCTTAATGAATAGACTGGACCAAGTTCCTCCACTTTAACCGTCTCGAGTGAAGTGAACCCCCCAGAAAATCCAAGTGAGTATAGCCGACGTCTGCTCCAGGTACAGTGGGACCTTCCCTCCACCGTCACCTTGGGTAGAATCCTAAAGATTATGGTCACTAAGGTTACCAACGGCCACAAGTACACCTGGGGGAACAGTCTAAACTCCGACAGCATGCAAGGGCAGAGTAGCAAGCTCAATCCCCTTACCAGCTCCTTGACAGTAATCCAAGGTTTATCGATAAGTGACCCCTGGCTCCTCGACAATGGTTAATCCGAGGTTTACCGTTTGTAATACGTACTGTCTGGCGTCGTTCCCAACGAGGGGGGAATGATCCCCTCACTGGTTCGGACACGAGCTCGTGCTTCTCCTTTAAGAGGAGCTTTCCCAGAGTGTAAATGTAACAATTGGATTTGATTCTATCACAAGATCGACTACTTGTTTGGTTTTGTAGTCTTGGAGAGTTAAGTACTCACCTACTCCAAGACCCTAGCCTAAGCTATGTTGGTGTTTCAGAGCCCTAGAAATGTAAAAATTACTAGATGAATTTTAATTAAGCGCTGTGTTATTAAGGCTGTTATTACTCAAATGGGTAAATGGAGATGAAACCAATGGTGTTATGACCCGACTCAACTGAATGCAATCGAATATGATAATGCAATCCTTTCAATTCGATGAATCCTAACTAGAGTAAGGAGAGAGTTTCCATTCACTTCCAACAATGCAAAAAATTGATCATTAAGAGAAAATTTAACAAATTCTCTAATGCACTAATTTCATCAAGAAAAACTAATGCAAATCAATTCCAAACCAATTTTTATTTTTATTTTTGTGTAAATTCAAATCAAAGAAAGCTGATCTAAATCTACGATTGATTTTTCAGAATGTAAACTATGCAATTGTAATCTATGCACAATTCACTTGAAAAGTATGCAAATGTAATCTATGCACATTTTTCAATAATATTCTGAAAATGAGAATTCTAATTATGCAAATATGATCTATGCAAGAGAATTCTCAAACACAAGACGATTCTAATGTAATCTAAGAACCAATCAAGTGCAAGTCGAGAAAATTGGGTGAGAGTTCCAAAGATCAAAACATAAAAACACTCAAAGGCGATTAACACTCATACACATTTTAGCCCCCCCCGGCGAATGAGGGGGAATTTTTTTTGCAAAAACCAAAGCAAAAAGATGCAAAATTGTGAAAAGACTGAGAGAAACCTCCAAGTAATGATCAAAGGAAAACAAATCAAGAATTTCTCAAGAAAGAGACTCAAAACACCCAATTGATGAAAGCTAAGAGCAGGAACAAGCTTAGGTGAAGATTCTGGACAAGGGACTAATGAATCTGGGCAGAAAAAACTAAGAAAAAACAAAATCTAAAAGAAATTAAAGCAAAAATGGAGTTTTCCTAAATTTTTACAGGAAGACGCAGGCAACCCATTAGAACAGGCGCGGGCCCGCTCTGTGCAAACGGCAACAGCGCGTCCAAAGACGCACTGTGAAGTACTCAGAGGGTGCGTCCGTCTGAAAAACTCAAGAAAAACCAAAATAAAACTAATCCTAAGCTAACCCACCCAGAGACAGAATCACAGAGCCAAAACCAGAAAAATAAACCACTTTTCTCAAAGCAAAGTTCACATAAAGGAAAAGACTTTTCTCATCAATGGAATCTATCCCCAGCGGAGTCGCCAATTTGTCACACGGAATTTGTCAAGGGTGCGGACACGACTGACCTTCCTAGAAGTCTAAGACGTTCTAATGACAAACAAGACAAAATGGAGTGATCTTTCTCTAAATACACCTTTTACAACATGAAAACTACAAGTGTTTAGGCTTACCTTATTCCAAAACGCTGTTGTTGAAGTCCGTTCTTGACGATCCAGATGAGCTCCTCCTTCAAGTCAATTCCTGCAACCACAAACAATCAAACAATTACCAAGCACTTGCATTTTATATAATAAAACATATATTCAACATGCAGACCAAGGAACACATGAAATAACTCATTAACACAAGCTATTGAGAAAAATAAACCAGTTTGTATTAATAACGAAACAAAGAAACTCTTACAACCTGGCCTTGGTGTTGTGCAAGTTCCTCCCAGGGTCCATCAAGGGTTTTCCTCTACTTTGACAAAGCTCACCCTCTCCCAAGTAGAATCAAGTGAAGACAATCTCTCCTCACAAAGGCTCTAATGGAAGACCTAAATCCTGCAGCATTTACCCAAAGAAAATGTATAGCTCCAACCTCTTCTCCCTCTGGCTCAATGTCTTTATTTATAGTGCTGTAAAGAGGTTATTCAGGTCCACTATCAATGGGATCATCCCCCTCTTTGGGTGGGATAGCTCCCTTATTGATGGGATAAGTTCCCCCTTAATAGAGATACATGAACCAACTGGAGGCGCATCCATTTCATCAAACCGACCTCTAGAATGTTTTAGAAGTAACCACAAGTAACTTTTTCAAGATAAAACTCGCGCATTTTGCCTTTTACAGAGGGACGCACTTGTCCCTTAACATACAGAGCGTCCATGGACGCATATTTTGTGAACATGGTCAGCGTCCCCGTAGGTAAGGCTAGAGAGAACCTGCGACCCCAGAGATAAACATAGTTTTTACAAGACTTTCTCTCTTCTTTGAGTTTGAGATGGATAACAGAGGCATGAGACTTGCCTAAGAGGGTAGCATGACTGTTGATTTGAGCCATACTAACTGTAAGTAGTCAAGGTGACATTTTTTAGTGTAACAAACCTCCCCTTAGACAAGTTGCGCTTAGAACCAATAAGGGAGCCCACTCCCAGCATCAGTATAAGTGGAAGCTTGGGGACAGACAAGTCTAAATCTAAGTCTAGAAAAGAATCACCAGAATGGTCTAAACCGTCAGAGAGTGACCATAATAAAAGTGAAAGGTCAGTTAGGGATACTGCCCAATCTAAAGAGAACCCAGAACATCAAATTTTGTCGCCAACACAAGTGAAGGTTCCTGCTCCTCTCATCTAGCCAAAAAAGCTCGTAAGAAATGAGTTGGAGAAAGAGTGGGAAACATTTAATGAATTAATCAATACTGAGGAGCAAAACATGAAGACACCTGAGAATACAACACAGATAATGACAGGAATGGTCATTGAAATAGTCGTCAATGCTCTAGAAAAGGAGCATATTCCCATAGCCCCATCATCTGAAATCATGCTGAGGATAGAAGAGATCCCTCCTCTAGATGTATTTTATAGTCCACAGCACAAAGTAGTGGTAAGAAGACAGAGAAAGAAACAAAAATTAGACAGCGTTCTCTCATCTGAGGCAGAGCAGCTAGATGTCCTTTGGCAAGACCCTACCACTGATCCTACAGAAAATTTGACTAAGTTATCCCAGATTGCAGGAGCCTTTGCTTCTGCTACTATTGATAAAGTTTCTGAAGTACAACTATTGCTTAAGGATAAAGAAGAAAAAATCCTATTTTTGCAGCAATAGTTACAATAGGCCAGTACTAACCAGGAAGCAGATGAAAAATTGGAAAAATTACAACAGAACTTTCAACAGATGCAGCTGGGCTATCAAAGCAATTTGGCCAAAAAGGAACATCAATTACAGGGAATGTTAGAAATGCATAAAGATGACCCCAAAGTCAAAGGATTTGTCTCAGAAGCCCTTGCCTTGAATGACCAGCTCTTGCAATAGCAAGAGGCACTCTGCCAAAGAATATCACAATGGAGTTCCCATTGCAAGATGAGTGACAAAATTACCAGTCAAGTCGTGGATTTGCGACTAGATTATGATTTAATTGATAAGAAGATTTCTGATTATTTGAAATGGAAGGAATTAGAGGAAGGCAAGAAAGCAGGGTTACTCAGGATCAATGAATCACATAAAGAAATGTTGTTCAATAAGTAGGATGCATAGATAAAAAAGGAAGAATAGGTAGCGGAAGAAGCAGTGATAGTAGCGAGCAATGTCATTGACTGTGTCAATGAAAATCTACATAGAGAAAACCTAATATTAGAAACCACTCTAGGATTTCTCCCAAAAGCACAGCAACTGTAGACAAGCTGGAGACAGAGAGCTGAAGAAAGGGCAGAGTCAATTAAGAAGTTAACTAAGTTGAATTAGGACTCTTACTGGCAATACTTGGTTAAACCACATAGTCAATGTATGACTCTGAAATGCTTGACAAATTCCGCCAAAAAGATAGCACCAATGATTGCTCATTCTGTTTTCACAGGACAACTAAAATCGGAGGTCAGCCAACCGATGCTCCTGAAGCCGATGCTGAATGCTTGCGATCTCAGAGAACAGATGCATAGTTAATTTTTAGATACAGTTTTAGTTTTATTTTTGATTTATTTTTGACTTAGATGAGGACGATCATTTAAACCGCCTCCTATATTTTTGTAATAAACTATTTTTAGTCTTTAGTTAGTAGTACTTAAACCCCTCTCATGCATTTAGAGAGGGGTCCAAAAATTTTTCAAAAAAATTTCTTCAGAACATGCACTTCTGCACCCTCTGAGGAGGTTTTGATGAATGAATGGAATGAGATTTATTGATATCTGTGTTTAATGTCTGCTACTGAAATGCATTTCTGTACTCTTAGTAGATATTGAATTATGAGAAGATAAATCTATATTGCTGAAGCTCATGAGTAGGACTTGTTATCAATGGTACTTTTATCTCTTAATGATTTCTACTTATGTGTCAAGTAATATGTTATGTTTAGTTGTTTATATATGAAAGTTTGAATGTTTAAGTTATCATTTGGCACTTTTGTACGGTGGTGACTATTTTGTTTATGCTTAATGTATGAATAACTTATTATGCGATATGTTTCTCACAATTGTTTCGGCTAATTTCTTATATGAGACAATTCACTTTTAATGAATTCTTTTCTTGTAGCAATTGAATGATATTTATTACCAATTGCTGTTAGAAACTGTTTTAGATCACATAAGTGAAGAGTTAGTCTCGGGATAGTGTAGAATCAGATGTTTCTATTTATTAGAATAAAGCTACATGTTTTAGATTAGGATTAGATTAAAAGCATTTTATTTAGAAAATTTTAGAAAAGGAAACATCAACCCTTAGCATCATCACAAATAAATTGGGAAACTGGTCCCATTATCCCCGGTCGGACCCACCAACCCAAAGGAAAAGGAGTTGTTTTCAAGGTCCGGACCGGGTGGGTGTCCCCCTTGTTGTAGACCTGATTTTCAGGGCATCAACATATTTGGCGCTAGAAGGAGGGCCCGAATTGTGAATGGCTAGTAAATCTAAATCTAAACACCATTCTGAGACTAAATCGCCCTCAACCTCTCCTCCAAATTCTCTATCACATTCTGAGTCTTTAAATATTAAGCGAGAAGTTGAGAAAACAACAACCACTACCATAGACCTGAACATTTCAGATAGATCTGCTATTGAACCTCCTGAAGTTGAGTCTTTGATCCATAAACTTCAAGGATTTTCCATATCATTGCAAAAATCTGAATTATCTCAAGGTAGTGTGACCTCGCAATACAATCCTTCTCATCCTCTTACCAGATTACAGAGTGAAAAGTTTGGTATTGAACCAACTGAATTACCTCTACCTAAAAGGAAAAGAGCAAGGAAGACACCTCAAGGGTCTGATAGTGAGACTCTTTCATCATCATCATCCATTTCATCTTCTCCATTGCAAAGTCAACCATCCACTCCCCCACTCCAAATTGTCATACAACAAGGTACTGGAACTTCAACATCTGCTTCTCAACCATCTGGAACTGTAATATCCTCTTCTTCCCAACCACAAGGAACTTTGTCTGCGCTTTCCTCTATTAGTAGTTCAACGATGGCTCAAAACCCATGGAATAATCTAGGGGCAGTCTCAATGCCTGTGCCCTTGAGTCAATTACCAACCCATCCTAAAAAATGGCTACCCAAGTTTAACCCTGAAGCAGGCATGCTAGCAGAAGAACACATAAATAACTTTATGTTATCAATAAATTTAAATGGGGTTACAAATGAAGACATTGTTGTTAGACTTTTTCCTTATACTTTGCAAGCAGCAGCCGGGTCCTGGTATTTTTCATTACCATCAGGGTCCATTACTAGTTGGGACATTTTCCAAGAGCAATTCTTGACAAAGTTCGGTGATGATAGGTCTACGGAAACATTGATCAATGATCTATTGAATCTTAAGACTGAATCAAGAGAACCAATCAAAGATTTTAACTCGCGTTTCAACAAGCTTTTGAATAAAATTCCAACCGCTTCCAAGCCTAGCGAAGAAGTTCGAAGTGAATGGTACATATCTGCTCTACCATCGAACATAACAATCTTTGTTGATAGGGCTACCAAGACAACATTAGCCGACAACATGAAGGAAGTGATAGCAGTAGAAAAGTGTATCTTAGCTTTAGAAAAGAAAAATGATGTTGATGAGAGAAAATCTAAGAAGGTTACTTTTAAAGATGACCCTAAGAAAAAGCAATTAAAGGACCCATTTGATTTAGAAGAATTGTAGAAAGTTTTAAAAACCATGTCTAACGAAATGGTTGACATTAAAAGAAAAGTAGCAGAGACTTCTTCTAAGAAACTGTACAAGCCTTATAAAAAAATCCTTCAACTATTCAAAGCCTCCCAATTCTATAACGAATGCAGAATCAGAAGGAGAAGAAGAGGAAGTTTCCAATGAAGAATCTATTAACAAAGATGAAGTTGTAGAGCTACAGGGAATGTGGGACTTCATTCTTCCAGATGAAGAGGATCAAGAGGCATTGCCAGTCAGTACCAGAAGTAAAAATCAACTCGATCCTCCACAAGCCTAGTTCCAAACAGAAGAGCGCAAGCTCGATATCCAAGGATAAAGTCGCAGGTAAGAAATCATCATCAAAAGCGACTCAAACAAGCCCAGTCCAATCTGATTCATCAACTCCATCTAAAACACTAATTGTTTCTGATGAGATGGAGTATAATATTGTTGAAGACATGAAGAAGACTAGGGCTAACATTACTTTTCATGAATTGAGAAAATTAAAACATCAACAGAAATTACTTTTGAAAGAGTTACATGCAATACCCATTGCACCTCTTCCTACCGCTGTAATCTCACAAGCTTCTCATGAGATGGGAAGACCTCCAAGTAACATGGCAAATAAAGTTGACCCAAATGATATTTCTTTAATTGGAGGTAGGTCAAAATCCCATACTCCTCCATTCCTTCTTACTTACGAAATTTTCAATAAAGATTTACATAATTGTTTGGTAGATTCAGGTGCTTCATCTAATATTTTTCCTCAAACAATTTGTGCAAAGTTAAACGTCCAACCTCAAAAATATGCAGTACGCATAGTTCAGCTGGACCGATTGTAGGTTGAAGTAATTGGTGAACTAAATCAAGTGGCCATAAGGCTCTCATCAAATCCAAAGGTATGTCAAGTCATTGATATTTTAGTAGTAGACACTCCTGAATTCTATGTTTTAATTCTTAGCAGGGATTGGTCTAAAAAGCTTCATGGATACTTTGCGACTGATTGGTCACATATGTGTCTCCCTTACAATGGTAAACCAAATCAGATAAAGGTTGAGCGAGAAAGACATCAAAAATACATAGTGACAGAACTGGAAGGAGAAAATGAACCTATAGCATACAACAACAATATAATTGGAAACTATTCTATTGACTCTTTCTTAGGAAATTTTAATGCTCATACCTCACCTTATTTAGAACATTTTGTCTTGTCTCAAGTAGAAAACTTTTCTCAGACAGATAGTTCTAAATGCATTAATTTTGTAGATAGTCCTGTAAATAACTCTTTGTTTTGGAAATTATTTTTTGACTGTTCCAAGTCTAATGATGGAGCAGGAGAAAGATGTGTATTAGTTAGTCCAGAAGGAAATAAAACCATGCTAACCTGCAAACTCGAGTTCGATTGCACAAACAACACTGCAGAATATGAAGCTTTAGTGCAAGGGTTGTACAAAGCAATTGGACTAGACGTCAAGTATCTACAAGTCTTTGGAGATTCTGAGATTGTTATTAAACAGGTACGAAATACTATACATTGTCTATCAGGTAATTTAAAGCATTATCAATCTTTAGTACAAGACCTAACTGAACATTTTATAGCATTCAATATTTCATCCATTCCTAGACTCCAAAATGCTAGTGCTGACCTCTTGGCTAATATAGCTTCCAACCTCATTCCTTCAGAAGACTATAGCCCAAACAGATTCTCAATCGAATTGATCTTTAGGCCCTCCATCCCTGATAATGTTACCAACTAGAGAATTTTTAATGATGATCCTGATATTGTAAGTTTCCTGACATCAGAAGGATCTATTGTGGTCACCAACAACCCCCCCTTTTTTGTTTGATATTAGCAATAACACCAAGCAAAGGGGGGACCGTGAATAAAAAATCCAAAAAATATTTTTGTTAAAGTTTTTGTGTTTTAGACTCCCTAAGGCTTGATCGCATCGCAAAGAGAGAGTGAAGCGTTTCCTAAGCGCAAAAACAAGCTACGAAGAAGCGACGTGAAGTTCATCACGTCGCATACATTCAAAGTGCTCTTAAAAAAGAAAATCTTAAGGAATCGCCGATCGCCGATATGCGACGTCGCATATCGCAACGTCGCTTGAAACAACATAAGTAACTGAATGAAAATCTGTGATCTGCGATCTGCGATATCAACGATCTGCGATATTGGCAATTTGCGATAACACTTAATGACGTCGCAGTCCTCGATACTGCGTTTCCAATCGCAGAAAGGACTCATCGCAATAATTCTCCGACATAAACGGTAAACCCAAAATTGAGCGCGCACCTTAAGGGAAATTAATGACCGCATGCTTGAGTATCCAAGAATGATTGTATCACGTTTTTCGAAGAGTCAAATCATGATGAGTGTCAGAATTACGCATTCTTTAGAACTTAATGCTTTCATGTCAATCTTTTCGTCATTTCTCTTCTTCTTTGCGTAAACTGCAAGACATGTAACTGATATAAATCTATATGCAGGAAACATCTAAGGAAAAGAGGAAAGCGCCAATGGGGTAACAGAGAGAAGATGCCTCCGCAAATGGATGCCGCATGCAGCAGGACCGCGGATTCCAGAGTATCACCCAACAGGCGCTGATGAAAATAGACTATCTAAGACTCAGAGTCAAAGGCGCACAAAAGCAGCGTGTTTGCAAAAGATCTTGAAGCTCAGACTGGGTAAAGTAAAAAGAGAAACGCAAAAGAAGGAGGACGCTCCAGAAAAGCCTGGAACAAAGAACGGAAGCAATTCTCGATACAGGGGATTGTCCAGACAACGCGACTCCTAACTCATTGAGTCATTCGCACGACCGGAAACCGAAATAGCAACAGCAAAATCAGTTCGAAAGGAACCTGGGTTGTACTAAGTATACGCACAGCGAATACACCCAGCTAGAGAAAGGTTTTCGAAAATATCTTCTAGTCTGTCAGAAAGAGGTGCCAAATCTTGTTGTTTCCACTTTTATCACTCAAACAAAAGAAGAAGACAGCCAGCCGACTCTTCCCAGGCAAACGTTGCATTTCTTACAACACTAAGGAGCAGATACAGAAACGGTTAGAAATTAGATTTGATTTTTAGAAATAAATTTGCTTTTAGTAAAAGGGCGGTCATTTGAAGTCGTTCCCTAAATTTGTGTAATTAAGATTAATTAGTTAGTAGTATTTAACCCTTCTCATGGCATTTGGAGAAGGGTCCGGAAATCTGTCAAAAAACTTGTCCTCAGAACACGCACTTTTGCACCCTCGGAGGGGGTTTTTGATGAATGGATGGATCGAGATTTATTTATGTTTGCATTTTAATGTCTGTTACTGATGTTGCACTTCTGTACTCTTAGCAGATATTAGAACAAGTAGAAATAAATCGTTATTGCTTGAAGTTTATTAGTGAAATTAGTCATAAATGGTACTTTTATCTCTTGACTAATTTCTGCTTATATTCCTAAAGTGATATGCAACTGAGTTCTTTATATGTTAATGTATGAATGTGTGTATTACCATTTGGCACTTCTGTACGGTGGAGTCATTTATTTGTGCTTGACTTATGAATAAATAATTATGCGATATGTTGTTCACAACTGTTTTTCCTAACTTTTTATGCAGAATGGTTTATCTTAATGGATTTCTATTCTTATGATAGCTGAATGATCTTTATTACTAGCTATTGTTCGAAATCTTTTTAGATTGCATAATAGAAGAAAAATACCCCGGGTTAGCGTAGATTAGATGTATTGTTTTTCATTAGATTACAATAGCATAGATTTAGTTTAGAAGTTAGAATTAAATTAGCTTAAAATACCCCTAGATCAATACCATCAAACTCTACACACACACACACCCCTCACATTGGGAAATTGGTCCCATTACCCCCAGTCGGATCCGCTACTCCAAACGGGCAAGGAGCCGCCAACCAGGTTCCGGACCGGGTGGGTATCCCCCTTGTTGTTGACCCGATTTCGGGGTCCTCAACATATTTGGCGCTAGAAGGAGGGCACGAGCTATGAATGGCGCATAAATCAAAATCTAAATACCATTCTGAGAGCAAATCACCCTTACCAACTCCCCCGACTTCTCCGGTACGATTAAACTCGGAGCTAGAAGTCGCTCGGGCATCCACCGCTGCTACACACCCTAATATATCAGACCAACTTCTCATTGATCCCCCTGAACTTCAAACTTTGATTCATAAACTCCAGGGATTCTCTATTTTTACTCAGAGGTTTGATAAATCTAAAGGCAGCGTGACTTCGCAGTACAATCCTGCTCATCCCCTGACCAGATTGAAGAGTGAAAAGTTTGGCATCCAGCCAACTGAAATCCCTCTCCCCACTAGGAAAAGAGCAAGGAAAGCACTTCCAGAGTCTGACAGAGAGACTCTTTCATCTACCTCGTCCATTTCAACTCCCTCACCGTGAAGTCAGCCACCCACATCTTCACCCCAGATCACTCATCCATCTTCCGCAACCCTTCCTCCGCGATCATCGAAGATCATAATATCTCCATCTTCTCAGCATCAGAGATCATCTTCTGCACTTCTATTAACTAGCAGCTCAATGATGGCCCAGTCTCCATGGAACAACCCTGGGGCGGTTTTAATGCCTCCACCCCTGAGTCCAATACCGGCCCATCCTGAGAAATGGCTACCTAAATTCAATCCAGAAACATGCATGCTAGCTCAAGAACATATCAATAATTTCATGCTTTCTGTTAATCTCAACGGAGTTACCAATGAAGATGCTGTTGTTTGGCTTTTCCCCTATACAATGCAAGGAACAGCCGGGTCATGGTACTTTTCGTTACCTTCCGGATCTATCACGAGCTGGGACATTTTTCAAAGTCAATTTCTAACCAAGTTCGGTGATGATAGATCAACAGCGACATTGATCAACGACTTATCCAATCTTAAAGCTGAGGCTAGAGAACCCATTAAAGATTTCAATTTACGGTTCAATAAGATCCTCAACAAAATCCCCGCTACTTCTCAACCTAGCGAGGAAGTAAGATGTGAATGGTATATTACGGCCTTACCATCAAACTTGGCCATCTTCGTAGATAGGGCAAGCAAGACAACCTTAGTTGAAAACTTAACAGAGGCGTTAGCAGTTGAAAAACGCGTAGTAGCCCTTGAAAAGAGATCTGCAATTGAAGAACGTAAATCTAAGAAAATCTCTTTCAAAGAAGACACCAAGAAGAAACAAACGAAAGATCCTTTCGATATGGAAGGATTACAAAAAGTATTAAAGGCCATGTCCAATGAGATGATTGATATAAGAAAACAAGTAGCAGAAACGTCTTCAAAAAAGCCTTTCAGGACTTTTAAAAGAAACCCTCCCATGGAGACGAAGCCACCCAACGCTGTCTCAAACGTTGAATCTGAAGAAGAAGAAGAAGAGAATACCATCGAAGCACAGACCGACGATGAAGAAGTGGTGGAACTACAAGGAATGTGGGATTTCATCCTCCCACAAGAAGAGGATCAAGAAGCATTTCCGGTTAGCACACGAAGCAAAAATCAACTTGATCCTCCCCAAACTACCCCTAAACAGAAGGGTGCAAGCCCTGCAGCAAAAGATAAGGTCGCAACAAAGAAAACAATCGCCAAAGCGACCCAATTTAGCCCAGTCCAATCAGACCAATCGCCTCCATCAAGAACACTGATAGTGTCGGATGAAATGGAGTATAACATCATCGATGACATGAAAAAGACTAGGGCTAATATCACCCTTTACGAGTTGAGCAAATTGAAACATCAACAGAAAATAATGATGAAAGAATTACATGCCGTGCCTACTACACCTTTACCTACGGCTGTAGCTTCCCACAATGTGGGAAGACCTCCAATCAACACGATCAATAAGATTGATCCAAATGACATCGCCTTAATTGGAGGAAGATCTAGATCTCATACTCCTCCTTTTCTCCTCACTTATGAAATTTTCAATAAAAACATGCACAATTGCTTGGTTGATTCTGGTGCTTCAACCAATATTTTACCCAGGTCAATATGTGCCAAATTGAATGTTCGACCGCAAAAATCCACAGTGCGCATAGTTCAACTTGATCGATCGCAAGTCGAAGTGATAGGTGAACTTAATCAAGTGACCATAAGACTGTAGTCTAACCCCAAGGTATGCCAGGTTATCGAAATTCTAGTAGCTGATATCCCTGAATTCTATGGTTTGATTCTTAGCAGGGACTGGTTCGAAAAACTCCACGGATACTTTTCAACCGACTGGTCGCACATGTGGTTACCCTACAACGGTAAACCAAATCAAATAAAGGTTGAACGAGAGTTGCACCAAAAATACATAGTGACGGAATTGGAAGGAGAGAATGAAGCAATAGCATACAACAGCAGCATCATAGGCAACTACTCGGTAGATTCTTTCCTCGGAAATTTCAATGCTCATATATCACCTTATTTGGAAAATTCAGTTTTGTCCCAAGTAGAAAACTTTTCCCAAACTGATGATTCAAAATGTGTTAGTTTTTTAGATAACCCTGTAAATACAGCTTTATTTTGGAAATTATATTTTGATGGCTCTAAGTCCAATGAGGGAGCAGGAGCAGGATGCGTTCTGATTAGCCCAGACAGAAATAAGACCATGCTTACATGCAGACTTGAGTTTGATTGTACAAACAATACAACGGAATACGAGGCCTTGGTGCAAGGCCTATACAAAGCAATCGGATTGAACATTAAGTATCTTCAAGTCTTTGAGATTCTGAGATTGTCATCAAACAGGTACGTAACACCATACACTGCCTGTCAAGTCATTTGAAGCACTATCAATCTTTAGTACAAGATCTGACTGCACATTTCATAGCATTCAATATTTCGTCAATCCCGAGACTCCAAAATGCAAGCGCAGACCTGTTAGCTAACGTAGCCTCTAGACTTATTCCCTCTGAAGATTTCAGTCCAAATAGATTCTCAATAGAATTAATCTTTAGACCGTCCATCCCTGACAACATCACCAACTGGAGAGTATTCAACGACGATCCGGACATCGTAAGTTTCCTCACCTCTGAAGGATCCTACTCAAACCAGATAATCGACGAAGACTGTCATGATCACCAAATACAACAAAGTAGCACTGATAATGCTATACCCAAATCGGTGGTCAAGTTAGAAGACCTATATGATTTGAAAAGTCGGTTCAAAAGGTCAGCTAATGCCAAACTCTACAGTTCAACTCTGAACTATGAATCGGTGAACCTAGGAACCGATGAGAAGCCACAAAACGTTAATCTAGGCCAGGGCCTAGCCCCTGAAGAAAAATCAGCATATATCCATCTTCTGAGACAGTACAAAAACGTTTTCACCTGGAATTACAATGAGCTGAAGACTTACAACACTTCTATCATTCAACACACTATCCCTATGATTGACAATGAAAAACCTGTCCAATAGAAGCTCAGGAAAATCCACCCCAACTTGGAAAATCAGATAAAGACTGAGCTGAACAAGTTGTTGAGAGCCAGAATAATTTTCCCGGTCAGACATTCCAAATGGGTATCCAATATGGTACCCGTTAGAAAGAAAAACGGAGATATTAGGATCTGTATCGACTTCCGGAATCTCAACAAAGCCTGCCAGAAAGACAATTTTCCCCTCCCACCTATGGAGAAAATATTACAGGCAGTAGCAGGCTCAGAGTTAATGTCTTTTCTAGATGGATTTTCAGGATACAATCAAGTGCTGGTACATCCCGATGATCAGTTAAAAACCACCTTCCGAACCAAGTGGGGTACCTACGCGTATCGGAAGATGCCATTTGGTCTGATCAATGCCGGCGCCACCTTTCAAAGAGCCATGGACATTGCATTTAAAGGTTTAGTCAATAAATCGGTAGTGATTTACCTGGACGATATAATAGTGTACTCCAAGAACCGAAGTGACCACCTCAAAGATTTGAAACAAATCTTTCAAAGATGTTTAAGGTATGGGATCTCACTTAACCCGAAGAAATATTTTTTCGCATTACGTGAAGGGAAATTGCTAGGATTCATAGTGTCAAAATCTGGTATTCACATTGAACCTGACAGAATCAAAGAAATTTCCGAGATATCCATGCCCCATAACAAAAAGACCATGCAATCTTTCCTGGGACAGATCAATTTTGTAAAAAGGTTTGTCCCGAATTTTTCACGTATTATTTCTCCTTTACAAAAAATGATAAAAAAGAATTCAAACTTTAAATGGGGTCTAGACGAGCATGAAGCATTCAACTTGATCAAACAAGCCATCATCAACGCTCCATCTTTAGCAACCCCAAATTTTTCAGAACCTTTTATCTTATACACGTTTGCCTCAGAGAAATCTTATGCTGCGATTTTAACTCAAGCGAATCAAGAAAAGGCAGAAGCTCCAATCACATTTTTTAGCTCGAACTTACAAGGTGCTGAACTCAATTATTCAGACGTGGAGAAACAGGCATATGCTGTTTTCAAAGCAATCAAATATTTCAGACCTTTCTTGCTAAAAGCCCATACCAAAGTCATAGTACCGTTCCCAGTGGTAAGAAACCTCCTGATACAGAAGGATGTGGGCGAAAAGAGAGCGAATTGGATCACCGCCTTACAAGAATACGATCTTGAGATCAAGCCATCACACATCGTGAGAGGTCAAGGCTTCTGCAAGATGTTAGCTGGAGCATCACAAATTCCTGAGAACTCATCTGAAGAGGTACACACGTATGAGGTAAGCCTAAACGACGCAGAATCATTATATGCTGACACCATTTATTTTCTTAAGAACGGGTATGCTCCATTTCACCTGGATCACACCGAGAAGAGAGCCCTGAGATTGAAAGCTAAACAATACCAGCTCATAAATGATGTTCTGTTTAAAAGAAATTACGATTCTGTGCTTCTTAGATGTCTTGAGAAAACTGAAGCCGAAAAGGTTTTGCAGGAACTTCACGATGGATCAGCAGGTGGACACTATGCTGGAGAAGCCACCGCACATAAAATCTTGCGTGCAGGATATTACTGGCCCACGCTGTTCAAAGACTCATGCAATTACGTAAGGAAATGCCAAGTCTGCCAGACTGCTGCAGGGAAACAAAAGAAGTCATCCATGCCACTGCAGCCGGTTAACATTGAGCAACCGTTCAGTCAATGGGGACTAGACATAATAGGTGAGATCGTTCCTCACTCTTCTAAACATCATAGGTATATCCTCACGACAATTGACTATTTTACCAAATGGGTAGAAGCAGTTCCTCTCAAGACAGCTAATTTTGAAAACATTATTGAATTCATAGATCAGTTTATCATCACTAGGTTTGGATTGCCAACGGCCTTAATGTTTGATAATGCATCATATTTTTCAGGAAATGCAATGACTGAGTTTGCGCTCAAAAGAGGGTTCAAACTGAAGTATTCTGCCAACTACTATCCGCAAGGTAACGGGTTGGCCGAATCAACAAACAAGAACCTAATCAGGATTATTAAAAAGACAGTCGACCAAAACCAAAAGAATTGGCACAAAGCGCTGGTAAATGCCTTATGGGCAGATAGAATTACAAAGAAAGCTTCTATCAGCACTTCTCCCTTTAATTTAGTTTATGGGAGAGAAGCGGTTCTTCCTACTCACTTAGTCATCCCCTCTTTGTCCTTAGTTCAATACATCGATGAAGTACCTACTTCCTCCTTACAATTAAGACAAATGGAAATAACCAAACTAGAAGAATGACGAGAACAAGCTAAGAAAAACCATGCTCACCACCAAGCGCTAATAAAATCCTCTTTTGACTCAAACATAATGACCAAAAAGAATTTTCAGATGGGAGATTTAGTTTTAAAATGGGATAAGGCTCATGAAGAAAAGGGCAAACATACGAAATTCCAGAAGCTGTGGCTTGGTCCTTTTCAAATTGTAGAGGTCATAGGCCCATCGACTTTTGTGTTGCAGGATTTAACAGGTAGGAGAGATTCTCTGCCTGTGAATGGACAAATTCTCAAAATGTATTTTCCATAGAAGATCATTCTTCTTCTTTTTTTGTAGGATAGTTTTAGTTTTATTTTTGTTTTTCTTTTCTTATAAATAAGACTGGTTGTGAATGATCATAAATAGCATTCATGAAAGAGCACACCATTTCTCTATCAGATTTTATTTTCACTTGTATAAATAGCAATACTTTTCGAAAAATCTGACTTTTATTATTGACAAATAGAGTTAACTTTAACCTGAATATGATGTTATTTTCAACTTCGAAAATCTTGGATGAAAGCAACTTTTGGTAAAATATTGTTTTATGCCAACACAATGAAAGGTATCATCAATAATAAAATAAATATTCTCTGTAAAACTGTTGTTTTCAAACTCTATTATTGTCATCCAGAGCTTTCTTAAGGAAAAAAAAGGACTTCCTCCCTGCTGAGGGAAATCGCAGCATCCAGAGAAACAATCCGAGAAAACACTATATCTCAAAGAATAAGAGGTCTCATCACGAGCCGACTTATCATGATCACAGATATTATAACTTGCTGACTTTGCCAATACTGTCTATCAAAACAGGGCAACGACTCAAGATTGTTGCAATCAAAAGACAAGGGGTCTCATCACAAGCCAGCTTGTTCAGTAGAAGTGTAAATCAAGTGAATGACTGTGTCATAATTTGGCCACCAAACCAAGACATTGTTCTTTAGAGAATAAAAAAAAAAAAAAGAAAAAGTGTCAAAAGGATTTTTCTCTGAAATGTTGTAAATAACCTCAAGCAGGAAAAAGGATCATTGCTGGATAACATGGTAACCCTGTCGAGGCTATGGACGCTTGCGGGCAGCAGAGGCTCTACCTACGACAAATGAGCATATTTTAGAAAGCCAGTACGCAGAGAAGACCTTATTTTATCTTTAAAAAGGACTGAGTAATGTCTGGTATGAATGCAAGAACTAACCCAGAGGAAGTAGACAATCAGAATAAAAAGGTTGTGACGAAATATCATTGACAGGATAAGGGGTAATATACTCTATCTGTCCATAACAAAATTTAGACATACGAAAATTTTTCTGTTTTGGAAGTGAAAATGCAATAGAAAAGCAGAGATAACTGGTTCTTCACAGTGAATCGCCATTGTTGTGGTCACCAACAACCCCCCCTTTTTTGTTTGATATTAGCAATAACACCAAGCAAAGGGGGGACCCTAAATAAAAAATCCAAAAAATATTTTTGTTAAAGTTTTTGTGTTTTAGACTCCCTAAGGCTTGATCGCATCGCAAAGAGAGAGTGAAGCGTTTCCTAAGCGTAAAAACAAGCTACGAAGAAGCGACGCGAAGTTCATCGTGTCGCATACATTCAAAGCGCTCTTAAAAAAGAAAATCTTAAGGAATCGCCGATCGCCGATATGCGACGTCGCATATCGCAACGTCGCTTGAAACAGCATAAGTAACTGAATGAAAATCTGCGATCTGCGATATCAACGATCTACGATCTGCGATATTGGCAATTTGCGATAACACTTAATGACGTCGCAGTCCTCGATACTGCGATTCCAATCGCAGAAAGGACTCATCGCAACAATTCTCCGACATAAACGGTAAACCCAAAATTGAGCGCGCACCTTAAGGGAAATTAATGACCGCATGCTTGAGTATCCAAGAATGATTGTATCGCGTTTTTCGAAGAGTCAAATCATGATGAGTGTCCGAATTACGCATTCATTAGAACTTAATGCTTTCATGTCAATCTTTTCGTCATTTCTCTTCTTCTTTGCGTAAACTGCAAGACATGTAACTGATATAAATCTATATGCAGGAAACATCTAAGGAAAAGAGGAAAGCACCAATGGGGTAACAGAGAGAAGATGCCTCCGCAAATGGATGCCGCATGCAGCAGGACCGCGGATTCCAGAGTATCACCCAACAGGTGCTGATGAAAATAGACTATCTAAGACTCAGAGTCAAAGGCGCACAAAAGCAGCGTGTTTGCAAAAGATCTTGAAGCTCAGACTGGGTAAAGCAAAAAGAGAAACGCAAAAGAAGGAGGACGCTCCAGAAAAGCCCGGAACAAAGAACGGAAGCAATTCTCGATACAGGGGATTGTCCAGACAACGTGACTCCTAACTTATTGAGTCATTCGCACGACCGGAAACCGAAATAGCAACAGCAAAATCAGTTCGAAAGGAACCTGGGTTGTACTAAGTATACGCACAGCGAATACACCCAGCTAGAGAAAGGTTTTCGAAAATATCTTCTAGTCTGTCAGAAAGAGGTGCCAGCTCTTGTTGTTTCCACTTTTATCACTCAAACGAAAGAAGAAGACAGCCAGCCGACTCTTCCCAGGCAAACGTTGCATTGCTTACAGCACTAAGGAGCAGATACAGAAACGGTTAGAAATTAGATTTGATTTTTAGAAATAAATTTGCTTTTAGTAAAAGGGCGGTCATTTGAAGCTGTTCCCTAAATTTGTGTAATTAAGATTAATTAGTTAGTAGTATTTAACCCTTCTCATGGCATTTGGAGAAGGGTCCGGAAATCTGTCAAAAAAATTTTCCTCGGAACATGCACTTTTGCACCCTCGGAGGGGGTTTTTGATGAATGGATGGATCGAGATTTATTTATGTTTGCATTTTAATGTCTGTTACTGATGTTGCACTTCTGTACTCTTAGCAGATATTAGAACAAGTAGAAATAAATCGTTATTGCTTGAAGTTTATTAGTGAAATCAGTCATAAATGATACTTTTATCTCTTGACTAATTTCTGCTTATATTCCTAAAGTGATATGCAGCTGAGTTCTTTATATGTTAATGTATGAATGTGTGTATTACCATTTGGCACTTCTGTACAGTGGAGTCATTTATTTTTGCTTGACATATGAATAACTAATTATGCGATATGCTGTTCACAACTGTTTTGCCTAACTTTTTATGCAGAATGGTTTATCTTAATGGATTTCTATTCTTATGATAGCTGAATGATCTTTATTACCAGCTATTGTTTGAAATCTTTTTAGATCGCATAATAGAAGAAAAATACCCCGGGTTAGCGTAGATTAGATGTATTGTTTTTCATTAGATTACAATAGCATAGAGTTAGTTTAGAAGTTAGAATTAAATTAGCTTAAAATACCCCTAGATCAATACCATCAAACTCTACACACACACACACCCCTCACATTGGGAAACTGGTCCCATTACCCCTAGTCGGACCCGCTACTCCAAACGGGCAAGGAGCCGACAACCAGGTTCCAGACCGAGTGGGTATCCCCCTTGTTGTTGACCCGATTTCGGAGCCCTCAACAGGATCTTACACTAATCAGATAATTGATGAGCACCAACAATGCCATACCAAAATCTGTGGTCAAGTTGGAAGACCTATACAATTTGAAAGATAGATTCAAAAGGTATACCAATTCAAACCTTCAGAGTTCAACTCTGAACTATGAATTAGTAAATCTAGGAATGGATACTAAGCCACAGAATATCAACTTAGGTCTTGGCCTAGCCCCAGAAGAAAAATTAGCCTTTGTTCGGCTCCTGAAATAGTATAAAAGTGTCTTTGCCTGGAATTACGATGACCTTAAGACTTACGACACTTCAATCATTCAACATACTATCCCGATGATAGCTGATGAAAAACCAGTCCAGCAAAAGCTGAGGAAAATCCATCCTAATTTAGAAAGTCAGATTAAGTCTGAGCTCAATAAATTGTTGAAAGCCAAAATTATTTTTCCTGTTCGACATTCTAGGTGGGTTTCCAACATGGTTCCAGTCAGAAAGAAAAATGGAGACATTCGAATTTGTATTGACTTTCGAAATCTTAACAAAGCCTGCCAAAAGGATAATTTTCCCCTGCCTCCTATGGAACAAATATTGCAAGCAGTTGCGGGATCAGAATTGATGTCCTTTCTAGATGGTTTCTCCGGCTACAACCAAGTTTTGGTTCATCCTGACGATCAGCTAAAAACCACATTCAGAACCAAATGGGGTACTTATGCATATCAAAATATGCCTTTTGGGCTTATTAACGCTGGCACCACATTTCAAAGGGCCATGGATATCACATTTAAAGGATTAGTAAACAAATCAGTGGTGATTTACTTGGATGACATAACAGTATATTCTAAGAAACGTGGTAATCACCTCAGAGACTTAAAGCAGATATTTCAACGTTGTCAAAGGTATGGGATTTCACTTAATCCAAAAAAGTCCTTTTTTGCATTAAGTGAAGGAAAACTTCTTGGATTTATAGTGTCTAAATCTAGAATCCATATTGATCCAGATAGGATTAAGGAAATTTCTGAAATATCCTTACCACATAATAAGAAAGCAATGCAATCCTTCCTTGGCCAAATTAATTTTGTTAAAAGATTTGTCCCAGACTTCTCAAGAATTGTGTCACCATTACAAGCAATGATCAAGAAAAACTCACTTTTCAAATGGGGTCAGGCAGAATATGAAGCGTTCAATCTGATTAAGCAAGCGATTATTAATGCCCCATCCCTAGCAACTCCAAATTTCTCTGATCCTTTCATTTTGTATACATTTTCCTCTGAGAAGTCATATGCTGCAATACTCACGCAAGCCAATCAAGATAAAGCAGAAGCCCCAATTGCCTTCTTTAGTTCAAATTTGCAAGGGACTGAATTAAATTATTCAGATGTTGAGAAACAAGCTTATGCTGTTTTCAAAGTGATCAAATACTTTAGACCCTTTCTTCTCAAAACCCATACAAAGATAATAGTGTCGTTTCCAGCGGTAAGGAATCTCTTGGTGCAGAAAGACGTGGGTGAAAAGAGAGAAAATTGGGTTACTTCCCTACAAGAATACGACGCTGAGATCAAGCCAACAAATATTATAAAAGTTCAAGGGTTTTGCAAGATGTTTGCTGCAGCATCGCTTATTTCTGAAATACCATATCCTAATCAACAGGTACAAATATATGAGGTAAGCCTAAATGATATTGAATCGAGATATGCTGATATCATGTTTTACTTAAAAAATGGTTTTGCTCCTTCAAATCTGAATTATACAAAGAAAAGAGCCCTATGATTCAAAGCCAAGCAATATCAACTTGTGAACGATGTACTTTTTAGGATGAACTATGATTCTGTTCTTCTTCAATGTCTTGAGAAATCTGAAGCTGAAAAAATGTTGCAGGAACTCCATGATGGATCACAAAATTTTGCGTGAAGGATACTACTAGCCTACACTATTTAAAGATGCACATAGCTATGTAAGGAAATGTCATGTTTGTCAACTGCTGCTGGAAGACAGAAGAAACCATCATTGCCATTGCAAATAGTCAATATCGATTAACCATTTGATCAATGGGGATTGGATATAATAAGTGAGATCATTCCTCACTCTTCTAAACATCATAGGTACATCCTTACAGCTACAGATTATTTTACTAAATGGGTAGAAGCAGTTCCTCTCAAGACAGCTAATGCTGAAAATATCATCGATTTCATAGATCAGTTCATAATTACCAAGTTTGGCTTACCTTCTGCCTTAATGTTTGATGATGCATCATATTTTTCTTGCAATACTATCACTGAATTTGCACTTAAAAGAGGTTTTAAGCTTAAATATTCTGCTAATTATTACCCATAAGGGAACGGGTTGGTCGAATCAACAAATAAAAACCTAATTAGAATCATTAAGTGAACTGTTGATCTAAATCATAAAAAATGGCACAAATCTTTGATGTATGCTCTTTGTGCAGACCGAATAACTCAAAAGGCTTCCATTGGCACTTCTCCCTTTAATTTAGTTTATGGGAAAGAAGTAGTTCTCCCAACTCATCTAGCAATTCCTTCTTTGGCCTTAGTTCAATTTATTGAGGAAACACCATCTTCATCTTTACAACTAAGACAACTACAGATTCTTAAGCTAGAAGAGCAATGAGAACAGGCTAAAATTACACATGCTCATCATCAAGCATTAGTAAAGGCTTCCTTCGATTCAAACATGGTATCTAGGAAGGATTTTCAAATTGGAGATTTAGTATTGAAATGGGATAAGGCTCACGAAGAAAAAGGAAAACATTCTAAATTCCAACGAATGTGGCTTGGACCATTCCAAATTGTTGAAATTATAGGTCCATCGACTTTCATGTTGCAAGATTTAGCAGGGAAAAGAGAGTCTTTACCTGTTAATGGGCAGATCCTTAAAAAATACTTTCCATAGAAGATGACCTCTTCTATTTTTGTAAATTATTGTTTATAGCTTTATTTTGATAATAAAACAAGTTGTAAATGGTTACCTTTGGATTTCACGAAAAAGATTAGTGTTTCTTTTAAATTTTTTTTTTCGCTTGTATAAATAGAACTGATTTGGAAAATTAATCATTATTATTGAAAGATATAGTCAAATGCTATAAGCTTGAAAATTTCACTAGTTTTAGCCTTATGAATTTTGATAAAAACAACCTTTAGTGGGAATTTTTTTTATATCAGTCATGAAAAGCACCAATAACGAAATGAAGGTTCTTTGTAGAAAAACTGTCTTCAAAAACTCTATAATTGTCATCCAGAGCTATTCTTAAGGAACCAATGACTTCCTCCCCACCTTGGGAATTACATGTTTCAAAAAGTAATCCAATGATGCACTATAGACTTGAAGAATAAGAGGTCTCATCAAGAGCCGACTTATCATGATCATAGAGATTATAACTAGCTGACATTGCCAAAACTCCATACCAAAACAAGGCAATGACTCAAGATTGTTGCAATCAAAAGACAAGGGGTCTCATCACGAGCCAACTTGTTCAGCAAAGTTATAAATCAAGTGAATGGCACTGTCAAAATTTGGCGACCAAACCAAGAAAATGTTCTTTAAGAATTAAATGAAAAATGAAATCAATAAGTGTGAATATGGATTTACCTTTGAAAATTGTACACTTCTCAAAGTAGGATACAGGATCATTGATGCGTAACTAGCAGCCCTGTCGAGGCTACGAACGCCTGCTGGCAGCAGAGGCTCTACCTATGACAAATGAGCATACTTAAAACTGATCTACAGAGATGTCTTTGTTTTTATATTTATAAACCAAGTAGTGACTGATGTTAATACAATGACTAGCTTTGGGAAGAAAATAATCAGAATTTGCACGGAAGAAACAAACTATTGTTAATGGCTACGAGCATGATGCACTTTATATTTCTATAATAAAGTTTGATTTTCCAGAAAACTTTTCTGTTTTGGAAGTTTTATAAAATTCAAAAGATAAACAGAGATAACTGGTTCTTCCTAGTGAATTGCCAATTGTTGTGGCCAACAACAACCCCCCTTTTTATTTTAGTATTAGTAATAACACTAAATAAATGGGGACCCTTCTAAAAATAAAAAAACTAGCACCTATATTTCCCTTGGAATAAAACACACTATCATAAGCTTAGGAAAAACATTTGCAAACCTAAAATCTTAAGTATTATGATAAGTTTCAAATAAAATCGTTCTCTTAACAATAAACATCGCATCACAAAAGGGTAAAGGATGATAACACATAAAGAAACTTTTGAAATTGTGAAAACACGATGATGTGAGATCACGCTCCTTACAAGACTCATCGCATGATGCAGATTTCATATGTCACACCACCACTTAAGATAAAATATCCCGACCTTGCGATATGCGATAAAGCATCTCGCAAATCGCATAAAGAAATAAATGATTGATAACGAAAAGGATTAGTGATATTGTGATCTGCAATATTGCGAAGCAAATCGCAAAATCACTTTATCGCAGATCAACAGGGCTCATCGTTCAATGAAATATTTCTCGTAATCCGATACCGAGTTATGGGCATTAATGTCAACTTAGTGGTTTATTGATGGTCATTTATGAGAAAAGATTTACATCTGATCGAAAGGTTGTTTCACGTAGGGTGATATATTTGATATGATTTCAAAATTAAAGAGATTTCCCATCACCTTATCACTTACCATTATTCGTTCCTTACTTGTGAACTTGCAGGAGTGGCAAGTGAAATAATATACAAACCAGTGTGCAGAATGTAATGGGAAAGAAGGGAAAAACTCCGGTTGCTGAGAAAATAGAGATGACGTCCTTATTCGCAGACACCACATGTACCAAAGAAGCCAATGTATCCACTTGGGAAGGCATGTACAGTCTGCTAGAAGAAGAAAACCCTAGAGTTATGGAAGTTACAGTTACAGTCGATGCACACGGGTCATCCGAAGCATCACTTACTGAACTTGCATGCTCATTCCTGCACCGCATAGCAGCAAGGCCTAAGATACTTCCCTATACAGACATGGTCAAGTGGGTATTAGAAAATGCTGATATAACAGATAGGCAATTCAAGTCTCAGGACCAGGAGCTTATTGGGTCATTTACCCCACAAGATTTAAGACTTATGTATCATTTACTAGAGCCGCAAGCTAGCTACAACAAGCAGTTCGTGGAGAAATTCACCAAAGAAAATGAAGATTTGGCGGAATGTACCAAAATCTGGTCAGCAAAGGAAGAACCATTAAAAAGGGACAAACATGGTATGTACAGTACTGGTTCCCTCTCCTCTCTGTATTGTTTTGCTGCTGCAATGCTATGTAGGCTATTTGGAAGGCCTGATATCAACAAGTTTTCATCCGAGTGGCTACCCCTATTAGATGCAGCCACTAACACCACTATTATGGATTGGGCCCAGATATTGTCTGATAACTTAGCCTCTGCTATTTGGAATTACCGGTCTAAAAGAACTCCCTCTCAGAGGATTTATCCTCCTTTCTTTTTAGCTGCTTATGTCATGGATGCAATTTGTTCTGTTTCTAGATTTCCTCTCATAGGTTGGAAGTGGATTATACAGAATCCCTTGCCCATTCACGTCTACCATAAGGAATTTTGGTATTCTAAGTTTACTCAATATTTTTATAGAATTTTCCATGGAGTTATGTTACCCCTTCACAGAATGTTGTATAATAAATAAGCCCCGAGGTTTTCCCCCGAAGCTGAAATTGATATTCTCCCTGTCAGAAGATGGTTTGGAGAATAGTTTTTTACTTATATCAGAGTATTTGGAAGCATTGCTTCCCCTCGTGTACTTCCATTATATGTTCCTGATAAGTTAATGGCCCGTGAAATAGCCTACCAAACTTGTAGGGTTGGAGGAATGAGCAAAGAGTTAAAAGATAAGAAAAATGCCATCTGGTCGCAATTCCTTGTGGCCTGTGGGACCTTTTCACTGTTTGATTTAGGTCATGCTTTTAGAGAGGTAGACAACATGCTAAGTCTATGACTGTTTAAATTTCTAGGGAGATAGTTCCATCCCTTTGATGTAATAAAAAACATTACTACGACTGTTAAAATAAAGGTATTCACTAAAGAAGATGATCTCTTTGACGACATCTTCCAGAAGAAGAGCACACTTAAAGACATTTTGTGCATGGCCCAAATCCAGTTTGGCCCAACGGAATTCCAAGAGTTCAAACTCTATAGAGAACGGAGATTGGCAAACCTCCCCTTAGACAAGTTGCGCTTAGAACCAATAAGGGAGCCCACTCCCAGCATCAGTATAAGTGGAAGCTCGGGGACAGACAAGTCCAAATCTAAGTCTAGAAAAGAATCACCAGAATGGTCTAAATGGTCAGAGAGTGACCATAATAAAAGTGAAGGGTCAGTCAGGGATACTGCCCAATCTAAAGAGAACCTAGAACAACAAGTTTTGTTGCCAACACAAGTGAAGGTTCCCGCTCCTCTCATCCAGCCAACAAAGCCAATAAGAACTGAGCTGGAGAAAGATTGGGAAACATTCAATGAATTAATCAATACTGAGGAGAAAACATGAAGACACCTAAGAATACAGCACAAACAATGATAGGAATGGTCATTGAAACAGTCGTCAATGCTCCAGAAAAGGAGCATATTCCCATAGCCCCATCATCTGAAATCATGCTGAAGATAGAGGAGATCCCTCCTCTAGATGTATTTTATAGTCTACAGCACAAAGCAGTGGTAAGAAGACAGAGAAAGAAATGAAAATTAGACAGCGTGCTCTCACCTGAGGCAGAGCAGTTAGATGTCCTTTGGCGAGACCCTACCACTGATCCTATAGAAAATTTGACTAAGTTATCCCAGATCGCAGGAGCCTATGCTTCTGCTACTATTGATAAAGTGTTTGAAGTATAGCTATTGCTTAAGGATAAAGAAGAAAAAATCCTATTTTTGCAGCAATAGTTACAGCAGGCCAGTACTAATCGGGAAGCGGAAGAAAAATTGGAAAAATTACAACAGGACTTTCAATAGATGCAACTAGGGTATCAAATCAATTTGGTTGAACATAAATTACAGGCCATGTTAGAAATGCATAAAGATGACCCCAAAGTCACAGAATTTGTCTTAGAAGCCCTTTCCTTGAATGACCAAGTCTTGCAACAACAAGAGGCACTCTGCCAAAGAATATCGCAATGGAGTTCCCATTGCGAGATGAGCGACAAAATTACTAATCAAGTCGTGGATTTGCAACTCGATTATGATTTAATTGATAAGAAGATTTTTGATTATTTGAAATGGCAGGAATTAGAGGAAGGCAAGAAAGCAGGGTTAATCAGGATCAATGAATCACATAAAGAAATGTTGTTCAATAAGTGGGATGCATAGATAAAAAAGGCAAAACAGGCAGCAGAAGAAGCAACGACAACAACGAGCAATGTCATTGACTGTGTCAGTGAAAATCTGCATAGAGCAAACCTTATATCAGAAACTAATCCAAGATTTCTCCCAAAAGCACAACAACTGTAGACAAGTTGGAGATAGAGAGTTGAAGAAAGGGCAGAGTCAATTAAGAAGTTAAATAAGTTGAATTGGGACTCTTACTGGCAATACTTGGTTAAACTGCATAGTCAATGTATGACTCTGAAATGCCTTACAAATTCCGCTGAAAAGATAGCACCAGTGCTTGCTGATTCTATTTTCACAGGACAACTAAAATCAGAGGTCGGCCAACTGATGCTCCTAAAGCTGATGCTGAATGCTTGCGATCTCAGAGAACAGATGCATAGTTAATTTTTAGATATAGTTTTAGTTTTATTTTTGATTTATTTTTGCCTTAGATGAGGACGGTCATTTAAACTGCCTCCTATATTATTGTAATAAACTATTTTTAGTCTTTAGTTAGTAGTACTTAAGCCCCTCTCATGCATTTAGAGAGGGGCCCAGAAATTTGTCAAAAAAATTTCTTCAGAACATGCACTTCTACACCCTCTAAGGAGGTTTTGATGAATGAATGGAACGAGATTTATTGATATCTGTGTTTAATGTCTGCTACTGAAATGGACTTCTATACTCTTAGTAGATATTGAATTATGAGAAGATAAATCTATATTGCTGAAGCTCATGAGTAGGAATTGTTATCAATGGTACTTTTATCTCTTAATGATTTCTGATTATGTGTCAAGTAGTATGTTATGTTTAGTTGTTTATATATGAAAGCTTGAATGTTTAAGTTATCATTTGGCACTTTTGTACAGTGGTGACTATTCTATTTATGCTTAATGTATGAATAACTTATTATGCGATATGTTTCTCACAATTGTTTCGGCTAATTTCTTATACGAGACAATTCACTTTTAATGAATTATTTTCTTGTATCAATTGAATGATCTTTATTACCAATTGCTGTTAGAAACTATTTTAGATCACATAAGTGAAGAGTTAGTCTTGGGATAGTTTAGAATTATATGTTTCTGTTTATTAGAATAAAACTACATGTTTTAGATTAGGATTATATTAAAAGCAGAAACTTTTAGAAAAGGAAACATCAACCCTTAGCATCATCACAAACAAATTGGGAAATTGGTCCCATTATCCCCAGTTGGACCCACCATCCCAAACAAAAAAGGAGCTACTTTCAAGGTCCGGACCAGGTGGGTGTCCCCCTTGTTGTAGACCCGATTTTCGGGGCATCAACACAGTCTTCCCAATCCAATTGGAAATTCCAATGGAAAAGTTACTACGGGAAGATGGGGAAGAGCCAAGTGCCTTGACACAAAGGATAAACCAACTGATCGAACTTCATGACAACAAAGAATAGGTGGGGGCTAAATTGGGAAATTACCAACAGAAGATGAAATCCCTATTTGACAAGAAGGCCAAGGATCGAACTCTCCAACTAGGAGATTTAGTTCTCCAATGGGATGTCCGATGGGAAGAAAAAGGCAAACACGGAAAATTTGATCCACGTTGGTTTGGTCCTTTCAGAATTTTAGAAGAAAAAGGAAATAATACCTACCTGCAAAAAAATCTGGATGGAAATAATACCTACCTAGCCGCAAGTAAATGGTCAGTTCCTCAAAATCTATTTCCAGAATTAGAGGTTTCTGTCTTGCACCCATTGTAAACAATGGTGTGTGCATTGTAATTATTATATGAAATTTCTAGCTTCTGTTGAAAATTCCACTTTCACAAATTTATCATTTTTTTAGAATGGAATCCATGCTCAAAATAGAAGTCCACAGTTTGCAGGTTCTCGATGCATTGCAATCCAATGCCCTGTCTCTAGGTGGAGCCAATGTTGTCACCTTCTGAAAAGAGAGTTCCAGCTGTACAAAGAGGGAAAAAGAACAGAGAGGAGGAAGATAAGGTCTAGTTTAAATTCTTTTGGAGAAATTTCCATATTCTCTTAAAACCATTTCTTTCACTAACCTCATTTTTCCTTTGTTTTTTAAAAAACTCTGGCCACAGTTACCCATTTTTAGCTCTAGCTGAAATCCCTTTGCATACCCAACTCTAGCTGTGTTTCCCATTCCCCTTTGAAATGTTTTAAAACATTCAGAAACCATATCGAAACCCTTTTTAAGCATCAGGACCCATAAAATGATAATCTCTATAGCCCCCTTCCCTTTTTGTGATACATATCCATCTGTCACCCCTCCTTCTTGCCGATTTCGATAAAATACCTCCTCTATCGATATCACATATCGCAAATTTCCCCATTACGTATCATATCGTAAGTCCCTCCTCAGCGTCACCAATTGCGATATTTCCTCTGCTCGCCGATTGTAATAAAATATTTTTTTCCAATCGCGATATTTCCTTCCCCCGTTGATTGCGATATCGCAATCAGGGATCACACAAGTCAAAGTCCCTCCTTCGTTAAATTCCCTTCCAACTTATGATTGTGATGTGCGAGAACCCTCCGAGATATGATATTTTATGAGATACATTCTATAAACCATCACGTTTGTAACATTTGAAATCACCATAAATCAGTGTTAAAGCCCCTTTTCCCTTTCCGGTGGAGATATGCGAGTCCTCATTCCGGATGCGATATTTTATGTATCATGCTTTATGGAAGTTTCGCATCTAGAAAATCAGCAAGCACCATGAAATGTGGTAAAATTCCCTCTCCTACATTTTGATTACGATACCATCAGGCCTAGGTCAATGACCTAGATTAAATCAGCCCGGATCAACAACCAATATCAAATGGCAATAAAATGTCTATTTCTCTTTCACTCAGTGGGATGACGAGGGTGTTTTTTGGCATATATCCTGTAGCATGGTCATCAAATAGAGAAAACAAAGGTAATAATATGTAATGGTTGATTGCGATATCCCGGGTGGGCCCAACCCCCGCATATCGACAATCACAATTGTGAAAGGTAGGCACCGAAGGCGAGCATTAAGAATCACTAATATGTGGGATTCTGTTTAACAATGGGCCAAGCCTCACAGACATGAGCCCAAAGGTCCTAGCACCCAAGGACTAAAATCTTGGTCATAGCCCCCAGTCACATGAAGTAAAAGCGGCTAAAGTAGACCAGAATGTCCCGTCACATAAGAAACTTTAATGGAAAACCCAGATGTGATAGCTCTGCGATGAAGTAACGCAAAACTTTAAAGGTGTGGTGGGTCGGTAGCTGAGGCATTTAAGAAAGGAGGTGCAACATTCAAAATCGTCATGGGCTAACCCTAAAAGGGCCATTGTGACACGAAACTAGGGTCAATGAATACAAAGTAAATGAAGATATGGAAGCTCAGGAGGACTTGATGATCCAGCATGGTGCTCCACATAGAGAGAAGATGAAGTACCATCCAGGTGACCTCTACTTTTGTATTGTGGCATTAAACTGATAGTTGACCGTTCCTAGTTTTAAAGAGTGAATGATCCGAGCAGTAAAGGCAGAAGCAATGAGAATCAAATTAGTGACATAGGTGATTAGATGTTGGCTTGTTGGGGCCTGACCCAGGTTCAGAAGTGATTTAGCCAAACAAATCCCAAAACTATCGGCCCTTTTGGCAACAGTCCGCGGTGCATGGACTGAGGTCTCATCTGAGGTAGTATGGGAGGGTGTTGGAACTAGGTTTTCGCACCCTAGGGTTGTCTTGATGAAGTCTGGGAAGTTCATGAACTGAACCTGCGTGCTTGCGCTGCTCCACGCAGCCGTCTGTCCTTCGCAACTTGTGCAACCGCTTCCACATAGCTCTGTACAGAGTGTGAAGAGGCACTATATAGATCCTTAATCCTGACTATGCATTTATTATAGATCTTAACTTAATTATGTGGGCCCAATTAACCATTCAACATTCATAACAAGTGCGTGTAATCATAAACAGTAAAGAGATGCATAAATATAGAAACATAGAACACAAAATATTCCACAATTAACTTATCTTTTATTAATCCTCTGTTTAGATACAATCCCAACTTCGCCCTATGCACTCAACTGCAGGGGTCTGTGCACACAGCTACAGACTCTACCAGGCCTCTGCGCACTCAGCTGCAGAGCCTCTCACTACTACTACGACCCAAGACTCAGACTTACAGACTCAAAGCAAATTCCTCATTCAAAAACCCATATTAATTTAGACCAAAAAACTGCCTTTTACACTTAAAGCCTCGCTCTATTTATACATTCCCATGGTCCGTGAAACATGGGTAGGCCAACACAGTCCATATGAAATTACATTATTTTAGGGTGGAAAACCCTAGACTCTCGCGCTCCGCGCCCACATTTTGTGGGGTCTTTACATTACATTGACCAAAATCCGTGCTTTAAGCCCCAAAACCTGCTATGGGGGGATCTGCTGCCCAACAAGCCCCCAACACAATCATCGTGACTCGTCCCAAGTCACTCGGCTGGTGCGGTGATCTTCGCGTGGAGTCCATCTAGCAACTTCTGCGCTTCACTTACGTCTGCAACATATTCTTACACTGTTCGCCGTATCAGTTGTGTGCAAATCTCTGATGCATCACTGTCAGGGGCACCTTCTTGTCTTAGCACATACGTACCCTACATCTGGGCCAACTTTCCCTCGATCATGGTGGTGACTATGAATGCTTCGTCGAGCCAAGGCTGGATGCGTGCTTTAAGCACTACTTCTTTCTGATGCGTGGCGTCCACCTGTTCATTTAGAGCTTGCACCTCCCTCATCTTGGCCAGTCGCTGAGTAAGGGCGACCATTTGCACGATCCCTCGGACATTGTCATAGGCCTGAGGTAATTCCCGTGCTTCTATCTCTAAACGTTGTAGCGTTGCATCTTCCTGCAGTGAATTGAGGGTGAAGAGTGACTGATCTAACAAGCTTGTGCAATCCTGTATGGCACACTCTATTGCTTCTGTGATGCAGGAAAGTGTTCCCTCTGTGGACAGAGGCAACCCCTTTAGCCCTAGAGTGGGTCTAGTCACAAACAAGGACAGATCAACAATAACTTTCCTTAAACAGTCATAGTTGGAGGCCTACCTCAATTGGTGGTCGATGGAGTTCTGTGGCGCTGCTCCATCTTCAACTTCCTTCTCCTAATGAGTAATCAACCTGAAACAATGCAAAGGAAATACAATAAAGCACGTAACCAGAACAACAATGATCTATTTACTCACAAAGTTAAGAAGTCATGAGCTATCAAGTACATTACATACAAGACATAGGAAAACATCATTGATTGTATTAATAATGAAATAAGAGTAAGCTTACAACCAAAGTCTTGACGTCACAAGCCTTCTCAAAGGGATCCAGCCAGCATGTTCCTCAAGCATTCACTCTTTGAAGATGGATCTCCCAACATACAAGTCTCTCTCACTCATAAGTTTTACACAAGATTAAGGGCACTTCACAACCTTCCACAAGCTATCAACAATCCCACACTTGTCACACTCACACCAACTATCTAGCAAACTCACAAACACTAACAGCACTGCTCAACTAGCCAACTATCAGAAACTAGCAATGCATAACAATGGTGAGAGTTTAAATAGGAGAAGGAGTCTCCATGAAAGGTGGAAGAGTGAGCTTATCTCCAAGGAAGGTAGCACAAATGACAGAACAGCCATGCCAGAGAAAGGAGGGCGATACAAACTATGCCAACAACCAGGTTTGGAGTCATCTGGAAGGCCGACTGTTGGAACAAATTCACCCAATCTGGATCATCGCAGGGGCATAACTGATCTATAGCGCTGACATTGCTATTAAGTAATGCAGCCATTCAGGTCATCGTTAAAGATTACAAGTAACCTCGCACTAGGACATACAATCGGACCATCGCGGGAATCAGGTGTACTTTTGTGATGGTAGTGCTTCTAGGCTGTTTATGAGCGCCCTTCAGCGTGTATATTTAGTCCATAGCTGTGATAAGGTAGATAACTTAGGAAAAGTGGGTCATTTGGCAACATCAAAGAGCATTTGTCTAATATGAGCATGTTTGACTTGGACACATGACACAGTAGAAGGACTGGAGTGAAGACAGTGACAAATTAATGTGTAACAGATGCCCCCTAAAGTATGAAGCCCGAGAGAGTGGGATGGGTGAAATGCTTTACAAAACTGACTACTCTGGAACACCATCTAGAAGAACCTGCACACAAGTACAACTGATATCTCTGATAATGAAGTACATGTAGTCTAGGCATGGACGTAGCCATCCAAAAGACATACGAAATAGGTTTGTGGTATGGAAGTAGCCATCCAGCTAATGAGACCATGATAATGATAAAGGTATAATCGCAGCCATCCATGAGGACTCAGGTATCGTCGCAACCATTCATCAATGAGTCATGTAATCATAAACCAATCCACGCAGCCTGAACATGTGTAATCTGAGTTCGGGGTCTTGAACCCATCCGATCATAGTACAAATTCTAGCATGCGAATAGATGTGTTGAGGTCGAGCATGATAGAAAATCGCTTGATTACCGGTGAGTGATGAAAATCGTTAACAAGCGCGAGAGAAACCACCAATAATGCCAATGGTTCCCAAGGTACTGTCTAGCACAATCCACGAAGTGTGAAAAAGGAGCTGAAGTAGAACACTCATGGAATCACCCAATCGACAACCAATGATGAAATTTGACCATCAGGTGCGAAGAACTTGCCATTGAGGCATGCAATCTCTAAGGTACCAAAGGGGATATCTAGATCAATCTCCTGGATAATGAGCTGATGTCGACAGGAGACGAATCGTCACATGAGGGCCACAGTGTTTCCCCCATCAATGACATGAGATAAGGAACAAGTGGTAGATGGTGAAACAGAGTATCAGAGGAGAAGGCGAGGGTGTAAACTGCAGAAGGATTATACTCTTGAACATGTCAGCGACACGACTCCGGAGGGTGGCAGCATTCAGGTACCAAGGGATCAGAGGCTCGATGGAGATGGCATGAATCAGATGGAATGAGGCTGAATGGTAACCCAAACCCACGGAAGGCCAAATGACGATGTGTGGATGTCCCAACCCAACAAGAAGCAAAAGTGTCGATGTTCAAGAGTGACTAGCTGCCATAGACAATCAATGATAAACCTGTTGTTGAGTCCAACCTAGTAATAATTTAACAAGCCCTAGGGAGGAGAAGCTCGAGTCTCGTCATGGTGACGAGTTCAATGTCGTCAGGGTTTAACAAGTTCGACATAGGTAAAACTCAGAGTCTTTTTCATGTTTAGAGAGTTTGAAAAAGATACAGAAAAGAAAACTCCAAGGGGGGTCCTTTTTCGTAGATTTGTGTCTCTCGAGCCCGAAAAAGTATAAAATGATACTCAAAGGAACCACTTGACCATTACGATCAAGGAGTACTTTTCGCGATTAGTGACATCGACCTGAAAAAGTAGTAAAGCGATCGAAGACACGTCATTTCGTAACCAATATCGAACCCGAAACGACAAAAGTCGGGCAATCTTTTCGTGTTTACATGGTCAGAAAAGAGCTTAAAGTGGACTGCCTTTTTAATTCCGTTTAACGAGTCAAAAAAGGAAAACTCGGCAATATTTTCATTTTTTCAAGTCGAAAAAGAGTGTTAAAGATGACTTTTCAGATCAAGTGTACACGAAGCTGACATAATTCCAGTACCTGTAGTTCTGCTCAAAGCACATCAAACGTAAACCCATTTGATATAAAATGAACAATATACATAGAAACATAGTTAAAAAGCCAAATTTTGACTAACTATGTGACAAAAAATGAGAAAAACCTACATTTATAAAATATAATTTTTTGATTCTCAAAAATTACTATAAAAATGGGTTAATCCATCCATTTTTACCATTGTTACTGTTCATTCCACTGTGGAGCATTCTGGAGCACCAAATTTGGCGAGCTAATTTCAGCCTTGTTCGTCCACCATTCACCCTGAAACTAGTTCTAGGTAAACAGACCTCGTCCTGTGCTTCAATTCAATACCTTTTTCATGCATTTTGAACGTTAAATGTGTTAGTTTAGGAGGAATTTTAGACCGGGCTCCGCCGCTCAGTCATTGCGGGTATACTCCTTGGGTCTGCGATGACCGAAAAGATTTACACATAACACACTCCGATCATTGTGGGAAAGTGATGTACTTCCATGATGACCACGAAAAAATAGAACTAGCGACCTTGCATCATCGCGTCTATTTTAAAAATAGACGCGATGACGTCACGAACTTATATTTTTATGCAAATTATGTGTTGAATTTTGAAAATGAAGTGCTAATTCATTTTTTCTCATTATGCAGGCCATAATGGCATTTGTCTGGCAAGAACGAACACATGATGACACTGACGTGGAAGCTTTTGCTGATGTGGGGTGCCGAAATGCATTACGAGCATGCGGATTGCTCAAATTCTTCCTAACTCCGCACCTTCGGTCACAACCTGATTTACTAGAGCTACTGATCCGGGCCTGGAATCCCACAGATGGGAAATTCATCATCCAAGGCCGGGATATCAAGTTTGATGCTATAGACATATATTTTTTGACTAGGCTGTCCCATAGTGGTGAGAGGCCCATTCTGGAGGGGCAACGACCTGGGGGCGATTCCTTAGAGATGTTGATGGCTCAAGTGTGCCCATGGGCATGCAAGACGAGGAGCGAGAAGGTGGCAATCTCAACAGTGGATGACGTGGTACTTCATGCTATGCTTTTCATGGTGACATGGGTAGTGGGCTCCCAAGCCCAACACGAGGCTTCGAAGACCCATCTTCGGTTGGCTCTTGAATGTCTCAATCCAACCATGTTTAACTGGGTAGAAACTGTTGGAAATAATACTGAGAGGGGGGGTGAATCAGTATTATCAGATCAATAAAACTTTTCAATGCTCAGAAACATATACGCTACTTCAGTTAAGTGAACCAGCGTGTACACGCTACTGTGTCTAAAGAAACTAGCGTATAACCATAAATCTTATAATTCAGTTAGTTTATCTATCTTCAGTTAAATGCATCAGGACATTATTCATCATATTAAGAGTAAACAGATGCAGTATAGCAGAACAGATCATCACACAAAAGCCACACACATGAACACCATGATATAAGGTGGAAACCCAATGTGGGTGAAAACCTCCTGCTGCAAGTCGTCTCTATCTTTCTTTAATAAGAACTTCAGTTTACAATCTTTTGTACTGGTGCAACCTTATACCAGTATGCAGGCTACAACCTGCAGAAGGCTTCAACCTTCTCTCGTTCTCCAAACTTCCTTGGAAGGGAGCTCCAACCCCCTTTTCTCTTGTACTAGCTAAGATACTAGTACGTAGGTACTGGCCTACAATCTTCTTTTCCTTCAGGTACCACTTTTCATCAATTTTCAGTCTGGATACTCCTGAAGCACAACATTACAATCTGAAGACCATGATTCATTCACAAATCATTGAAGCATAAAACAACCAATACTAGCATCATCAATCTTTGAATCACTGAACCACTGAAACCCTGTCGAACCCAGTCACCAGAACACAGAGCAGACTACAGAACTCTGCAATAACAGTCAGATCCAGCTGCAACCCAAAAATCAAGCTCCAAAAGATATACGCTACTACAATGAAGGCAACCCGCGTATACACGCGGTTTTACCGAAGACAACCTGCGTACAGATATAAAAATAATTTTTCATAACTTGCAGCTGTACCAAATTTCAGTTATACCCAGAACATAACATTGCGTCAGTATGCAGATCTAGAAATACACATAATCAACCATATAAATATAGTTCATTTCAAACCATTTGATCCCGATCTCTCCTTAGATCTTGTTCTCCATCAACCGATGAGATCTCTCCTTAGCTCAGATCAAGCAATACATCATCAACCAATAACCTGCATACTGGATCTAATACTTCATCAGATATTCAAGACTTTTTTTTTTGGATACACTTGCCTAATGATTTCCTTCTCCTTATATAGCCTTAGGCCTTGTTCAATACCAAGAGCCAAAACCATAGAAATCCAATACCATCATCTTCAAAACTAGGGATCAACACGTCCGTCGAGACACCAAGGTCCAAAACCATAGGCACAACTTCCAAGGAATAACCGTCGTGGACCAAAGATAAGTTTTCCACATACACGCGCTTTTACTGAAGCCAACCAGCGTGTACACGTGACTTGGTATATAGCGAACCTGCGTATACGCGACTTGGTATATAGTGAACCTGCTTGTATACGCGACTTGGTATATAGTGAACCGGCGTGTATATATTTTTCTTCATACTTGTAGACTGATCATCAATTCCTTGCTGCTATCCTTCTGCACTATCATTTGTTGTCAGTGTGATTTGCCATCAAGGACAACACTTGTCTCATAATGCCAACAATCTCCCCCTTTGGACTTGATGGCAACAATACCAAACCAAATCAAATCACTCTCCCCCTTTGTCATCAAGGGCAAAGCGTTGTGCTCCCCCTGAGTATATGCTGATATCTTTGCTTGGCTGTGCTGAAACATGCTTCCTCTGACTGTAGGCAAGATCTGCAAAAGATGTTCTTCAAAGGAACCAAGACTTATACACCATAAGGGACCTTCCTATTACCAAAAGACTCAATACATACATCCATACTCCCAACCAAGAGGGGATACATCAGAAACAACCAATTATATTACATTATTCATCCCAGGCATAGTGGGGAAACCAACATAGGCCATTACATGACCTTGACACCATAAAAGAGATATCACAGAAGAGATACATGACATAGAGACAACAAATCTAGACCAAGACTTACAAGCAGCATCTGATACACATTTTTTAGATCAGCAACCAAGATTTCCTTCTGAGCTCCTTCTCTTGAAACCAACAACAGTTGTGTACTAGAACCAAAAGCATCTAAATGCCAACAATGCTTTGTGAGACTTTAATCTGCTCCCCCTGAACCTGTGCCTGCTGCTCCCCCTGAACCTGTGCCTGAAGAGTTCTGGCATACCCATCTCAGACCTTCTCCGACCGGAGTCTGCCCTTGCTGTTCAGAACTCCATATACACGACTTCTCCTGCAGAAAACTGCGTATGCACGCGGATATGCTTTCTGCAACACGCGTACACCATACACGCGATTTTCCCAGCATAAATCGGCGTATATACGCGGATATCCCTTACGTAACTTGCGTATACCAAATTTTCTGTAGAACAGACAAGCTTCAACAGCAGGATGAAGCATCAACTACTCCCAGCTTTTGTCTGAGATATTCAAAGGTTTCCCTGGGCAATGGTTTTGTGAGAATATCAGCAACTTGTTCCTTAGAAGAAACATACTCCAACTTGACCTTCTGCTCAAGCACTTGTTCCCAAAGAAAATGGTACTTGATTGGTATGTGCTTGGTCTTTGAGTGCATGACTGGATTCTTTGAAATGCTGATTGCACTTGTATTATCACATAAGATAGAGACTGGTGAAGTGAAAGTGATTTGAAAATCCTGCAAGGTCTGCATCATCCAAAGAAGTTGTGTGCAACAAGATGCCGCAGCCACATATTCTGCTTCAACTGTAGATAAGGCAATTGAACTCTGTTTCTTGCTGAACCAAGATACTAATCTGGATCCCATAAAGAATGCACCACCACTTGTGCTCTTCCTGTCATCCACGCTTCCGGCCCAATTTGCATCTGTATAAGCATGAAGTATGAGATCTGTATCTCTAGGATACCATAATCCATAATTTTGTGTCCCTTGAAGATATTTGAAGATTCTCTTCACTGCCTGAAGATGAGTCTCCTTTGGATTTGCCTGAAACCTCCCAACTATTCCGACTGCATGCATGATGTCTGGTCGGGTACCTGTCAAATAAAGCAAACTCCCAATCATGGATCTATAAGTTGGTTGATGAACTGCTGCTGATTCATCATTTGCACTGAGGCTGCATCCTGTAACCATGGGTGTACATACTGGCTTTGAATCTTCCATGCCATACTTCTTCAAGATCTGCTTGAGGTACTTGGTTTGAGACAAGAAGATGCCTCCTTCATTTTGTTGGATTTGCAATCCAAGAAAGTATGTCAATTCTCCAAGTAGTGACATTTCGAATTCTTTCTGCATAACCAAGGCAAAGTTTTGACTCATAGTCTCTTCATTGCTGCCAAAGATAATATCATCTACATAAACAACAAGTATTAGAAATTTGTTATTTTCAATTTTTATATAGAGATTGCTATCTGCTGATCCTTTTGAAAAGCCTTGTTGGTGAAGATATTTGTCCAATCGATAGTACCAAGCCCTTGGAGCTTGTTTGAGACCATAGAGAGCCTTTTTTAATTTGCATACAAGGTTTGGATCATTCCCAAGAATGAAACCATTTGGCTGCTCAATATATACTTCTTCTTCTAAGTCTCCATTCAGAAAGGCTGATTTCACGTCCATTTGAAATACCTTGAAGTTTTGAAAGATTGAGAGAGCAAGGAACATTCGGATGGCCTCAAGTCTTGCTACAGGAGCAAAGGTCTCTTCAAAATCTATCCCTTCTTGCTGCGCATACCCTTTACAAACAAGTCTGGCCTTGTTTCTAATTACTTCTCCATTTTCATTCAATTTATTCTTGAAGACCCATTTTGTCCCTATGACATTCTTATCTTTTGGTCTAGGAACCAGTTCCCAAGTGTTGTTCTTTTCGATCTGCTCAAGTTCTTCATCCATTGCTTTGACCCAACATTCATCTTTGCATGCCTCTTTCACATTTTGTGGTTCAGTGGAAGAGAGTAATGCCAAATAGCTTGAAGCTTCTGCAATTCTTCTTCTTGTTTGTATTCCTGCTTCATTCTGCCCCACAATCTGAGATTCTGGATGATTCTTTTGAACATATCTGGATGGAGTCTTCTCTTCTATTCTTGCCTGCTCCTCTGGTTCTTCTTGAGGTTCTTCTTCTTCATCATTCTGCCTTTGAGTGTAGCCTTCATCTTCTTCAATGTCTTCATAATGAACTTGCCTAGGAATATATCCCTTCTCATCAACCACTACATCAATGCTGTCAACAATTCTGCCAAGTCTTTTATTGTAGCACTTGTATGCTTTGCTATATGGAGAATAACCAAGAAGAATGCCTTCATTTGCTCTTGGTTCAAGTTTGCCAAGTTGCTCATCAGTATTCTTAATATAACATTTTCTCCCAAATATTTTGAAGTGCTTCACCGAAGGAGTCTCACCACTCCAGAGCTCATGAGGTGTTTGAGTGCTGTTTACTCGGACATTTGTTTTGTTAAGAATAATAACCGCAGCATGTGCAACTTCACCCCAGAAAGTTGCAGGAGTACCTGATTCATCAAGCATAGCACGAGCCATTTGTTGGATTGTTCTGTTCATTCTTTCCACCACCCCATTTTGCTGAGGAGTTCTAGCTGTAGAGAATTCTCTTCTTATCCCATGTTCTTCACAGAAATCGAAAAATTCATTTGAGGTAAACTCCCCACCTCTGTTAGATCTGAGGCACTTAATTTTGTGTCCTGATTCATTTTCAACCAAGGCTTTGAAGGATTTGAATTTTTCGAATGCTTCATCTTTGTGCTTCATAAGTCCTAACCAGACAAACCTGGAGAAATCGTCAATGAATAATATCAAGTATTCTTCTCCTCGAGGTGTTCTTTTTCTGAATGGACCACATGTATCTGTATGTACTAGCTCAAGAGGCATGCTAGCTGATCCTTCCTTCTGTTATCACAAAACCAGTACTGAGGGCTGCAACTAAGCATGGTCTCATGTAACTATTTCAACCTATCTTTAGACCAAAGATTAGCCTCTTTGATCAGAGAGGGCTCTCTCAAAACTCTTGATAAAATCCTTCACACACTAGATGGCTAACTCTTTATTTACTTATGAAAACATAACTGGTTGGAAACACACCAAAAGATATCTCATTGGGCTATGGAGTCTATAATATCAAGTAGACAAGAAAACCACAGTGATCTCATAGAAATCAAGGCTCTTAGCATTACAAGTCAAACATATTCCACCACACATAGCTTGCTGTATACACAGGAAGTCAGAGCATATAATTATGAATTCTGAGTGATTGCATACAACAAAACCATAAAATAACATAAGGTATAACACATCATCACTTCATTTGACCATGACAATCCTTCGAGAATCTTGAGAAGAGAATAACTCTGTTTTACTATTACTGTCAAAAAAGGTCTTACAGTGGCCCAAAACAACACACTTTTTCTATTAAGTATCCAACCTTTTTTACATCTAAGTTATTCCTATATATAGCCTATCAAAACACTGCTGTACGAGACTCCTCATCAAGCATGAAGGGAGCTCGGGCTTTTGACATAAATGACCTTAACAATAACATAAACAAACTAATTGATTACAAGAGATATGATGCTACGAAAACAGAGGATTCCATCATATTGGCACTTTAAGTCTTCTTCCTTGTATACCCTGCTGTGTCCTTGGAGCTTGCCACCTGTAGTATTGCAATAATAACCATATCCAAACTTAAAATAGATTCAATGTATATACAGCTCCGGATACTTGATGCATAGATGATTCAACAACCGAAAAGAAAATGAAGCCTATATTCTTGGTTGCTGCCTCCCCTCGGTGTTCATATATTAATGATCCATCTTTAAGCCATTTAAACCTTGGATAGTCCCGTGTGACTGAAGAGAACTCATGACCCAGCCATCCCACAACTGGACAAGTGTATCATTTAACACCTCAGCAGCTCTATCCAAACCCTAAAATTTCGGAGATAAAGTGACTTTTAGGCAAAAGACAAAACTTCGGCTTTTCTTTGAATATTTACACCTGGCCTCCTTTTCAAAATATCTGACTGATCTTCTATAATCTCCATGCTGATATTAAACCATCTCTTTAAATATATGCTGACCTCAGCATTCCAACTCAAGCTTTAAACCTAACCAGTCATCTACAGTAGTTTCGTAGCGCGCTACGAAACTGCTGTAGGTCATCAAAATTAAATATATGAACCTCAAAACAGCAATATTTCAAATCTATGATTCCTTTAGTCATTCCATATAGGTGTGAAGACACAAAAAAGTCTCAAAAACTTTTAAAAAGACAATGGCCCAAAATATATCAAAATTTGAGAAAACACATTCCTCCTTGAATCATTTAGCTAGCTTGTCTAGCTTTTCTTTCAGGCTGATGACTTCCTCCTTCAACTTCTTGTTCTCTGCTCTTAGACTTGCATTCATTTGTTTCATAGTTTTTGCCTGTTTTAGAGCTGGTACTGTCCATACATAGGCATCAGATACCGAACTAGCTTGACTGATCAAACTTGTTTTACCTTTCATCACAGCTTTCTTATAACTAGTATATCTCACTGCCTTCTCTTTAAAAATATTATGAACCTGAGGTATCTCCTTACTTGCTCCAGCTTGTTTTTTAATGGCAATCACATTTCCACTTTGACTAATAACCACCTTATTGTCCTTATTCTTGTTTTTAGCTGCTTGGACTATTTTAGAGAAGATTTCAAGTGCCTCTGTCCTAGGCATGTCTGAAGGGACTTTCTCTTTTTGAGCCTTTTCTGCTTCCTTCATTTGCCTCCTAGTCATTGGTCTGCGAGGTTTAAAGGCATACTCTTCACCTGGTTCTTCAAACTTTAACCTTTTGGAAGCCTTTGACTTCTTAGAACTCTCAGGTGAAGATTGTGTTAGATCAATATGCATAGGTGATACCAATTGATCTTGTTCTATTTCAAGTGGTTCAACTTGAATTGGATGTTCTTGTTCTAATTCAATGGCTTCCAACAAATCATTTAGACTACCCTTAGAAACAGGACTCTCTTCCACATGAGCTGATTTTCCTTTTTCTTTGTTCAGCTGGCCTCTAGTTCTTACTCTTGAAACTCTTTCAACTTCACTAGACTTAATTTCATCTTTTCTTTTGTGAGTCTTCTGTTTAGATGATTCTGGTGTTTCTTTAAGAGGCAACTTAGAAGCTTCTTTTTCAGATACTTTAGATGATTTTGAAGTTTTGACTACTGATGCTTCAGGAGTTTCTTTAACTGCTAACTTAGGAGTCTTCTTTGTTGATGCTTCAGGTGTTTCTTTGACTGTTACAGACCTCTCTGGCTTCTTTGTTTTAGCTTTGGGCTTCTTATGGTCTGTTATTTCTTTCCTAATCTCAGCCAAAGTAGTATCCTCACTCCTATCTTCTCTTTCTCTTACAGGTAATGGAGTGAGGCCCGTTTTACTAGGGAAACCGGCCATGAATACAAACGAATCCCAGTCCTTACCAATTTTATGTAGGCTATCCAACACCAATAATTTAACCAGACCATGATGAAAAAGAGATGTTTCATAAGCTTCCTTCTTCAACTGAATCTTGTCACACATCTTAGTAATACTCCTGAATAAGTAAAAAGGGATGTCTATTGAGCTCTTACCAGTGAAGTGTAGTAGCAGCTTGAAATGATATGAGTAGACTTTGTTGTATCGACCTTCACATGTCAAGTACTTCTAGATGCATGTCAATAATGTAGCATAATTCTCCTTAAGATAGCTCCTTGGGACAACTTTAGTAAGATCTTCGTCTACATATGGTGCCTTTAAGAACTCCTTACACGGACCCATATCAAACTTGAAATTCTTGAACCATTCTTGGCCACCTCTTGGGATTTCTGTGACTGTAGAAATGACTTCAGGGGAAACCGGAAACTCCAGCATGGCCACTTTTGAATTTAATCCCGTGAAGTTCACTGCAAATGCCTTGGTCACTTCTGCATGTCCACCTTTGAGTTTTTCACAAAACCGCCAACAACCAGCACCTCTGAACGCCTTTGCTACTTCCTCATCCCTGAGGGTTACATCTAATCCCTCCGGCTCTGTTCTCACACATCTACCCGAACGGTGCTCCTTTCTTTCCATGTTTCTTTGCACAATTCTACACAAGGAAATGACGGTGGTTTGCAGCACGAAAACACTCTTTGGCTGTAGAAATCAGGCTCGCTTGCAGTAGTCTGTTTAGAATAAAGCTCACGCTTTTCATAGAGCAGAAGACATTCATATGTTACGAAAAACACATTATGGAATGACCACTTCCTATAACGTCCTCCAAACTGACACCTAACTCAATGAAATCAGACCTGATGGCAAAGTAATGGCTAATCATGACACATAAATGGTGTGAGGAAACAATCATAACCGGACTCGTGACTCACTACTTCTCGGATTAGACATTCAAGGAAAAATGCTGCACAACAGCCCGAAACCCCGATTTCGTAGCGCGGGCAGTTCAAATTTAAAGGAATGCGCTACGAAATCGCTGACAAACGGGCCGCTACGAAAACACGCAAACATTATTTAGCAGCAGAACTGACCAATCACACTCGCGCTACGAAACTGCGCAAGTACCTAAGAGATCATACCCGCGCTGCGAAACTGCGCAAGTACCAATGACATGACATGACATAACTAACCATGATGGAAGATGACTAATGCCCTTGCCTTTACACGAATTTCATTCATAACTCTTGAATTTCAAAATTTGAAATTGACATAAGTTAACAAACCTATTTACAAGACTTCAAGACTCTTCAAAAACTTATAGACAATTATCATATACATGGACTATAATTTCTAGTGATAACACCTTCTTTGGAAAGTTAGTTCTGGTTTGCTTTCCAAACTGACAAGATTTTCATATAGTGTTGTCTGGAATTTTGATATCTGGAAGACCACGAACTGCCTGATATTTGCATGCTTTCCGTATTTGTGAAAAGCTTAGATGCCCCAACCTTCGATGCCATAGCCAGTGTTCATCATCCTTGCTCAAATAGCATTGTTGTGGTCCTTCTTCAAATATGTATAGATTATTTGGAGTCCTTCTTCCTTTGATCACTGTTTTACCTGTATCAAGATCACGAACACGACATCCATTTGATCTAAATATTACCTCTGTTCCTTGATCGCACATCTGACTGACACTCAAAAGATTATGCTTCAATCCATCAACATACAAAACATTTCCAGCTTTGACCTTCTCTTTCAATGGAGCCACACCTTTTCCTTTTATGGCTGCAGAGATATCGTTTCCAAAAGAAACTTTCTTCCCCTTTTCTAATGCGGTATATGACTCAAGCTTTTCTTTGTCCCCTGTCATATGCTTCGAACATCCGCTGTCAATGTACCATAGACTTTCTTGACCTTCTGCATAAAAGGCTATCCCACATCTTTCTGGTTGTGGTTCCTTTATTCTCCATGTTCTGACATTTGAGTTTTGCTCCTTCTGAATTGTCTTCCGGAACCTGCTCCTGCATTCAGAGTCTTCATGACCAAAGTTATTACAAATAGAGCATTCAACTTCATTTTCAAGAACCGAGAAGTTGTTATAAGTCCTTTTCATGGTTTCAGTCATTCTCCCTTGCTTTTGAGCTTCTCTAGTCATGATTGTCTTGTATGCAACACATTGAGCTGCTTTGTGACCGAAGTTATGGCAAGAAAAGCATTGGCCATTAAAGAAAATTCTGCGATAATCAGATCTATCATCCAACCGATTGTAGCTTCTATTTATTCTTGGAGCAAATTGGGAAGATTTTACCTGTGGCTGATTGTAGCTTCTGTTTGTCCTTAAGGCAGTTTGTCCCCAAATTTCTTGATGGTCTTTATTTGTTCTTGAGGTAAATTGTCCCTGATTCACCTGATTACTTTTATTTGGCCTTTGCTCGCTTTTCCTTGCTGCATCAAGATAACTTTTAGAGGTAGAGGCTTGAGATGTTTCTCCATGATATCCAAGACCTGTCTTGATCAGAGGAGATCGCTGCACATTGATAATCTCATCCAAGGTTTCAGATCCTTTAAAAAATTTAAGATTAATAGCTTTTGTTTTCTCAATCTCTTTTCTAAGACCAACAATTTCACCTTCTAGTTTTTCAATATGTTTTTCCTTTTCATCAATTTGAAATTGTAGAGTATCAATGATCATATTCTTTTCTTCTATACATCTCTTGAGTCTAGTAATTTCATCATAAAGATTATCCACATCTATAGCATCCATATAATCATCATCTTCAAATGCCATTAACAACTTATATTCATTACCTCGTTCATCTTCATCACTATTCGATAGACCATCACTATCTTCATGAGTGTAGTAGCTTTTCTTATTTGCACTTTGTTTCTTGTTCCATCTAGCAAGTTCCTTTCCTTTATCCTTATAAGGACATTTTGCAGCATAATGACCTACTCTTCCACAAGCAAAGCATTTAAAAGGTAACTTACCTCTGAACCTTCCAGAACCCCTTTGAAGATTTCTGACAAAATTTGATTCTTCTTCCTCTTCTTCTGGGACGTGGCTTGCTTCATAATAATCTTCTTTGCCTGATGCCTTGAAAGCAGCTTCTCTTCTGTCTGATGGACCTCCCTTTCTCATTTCATAAGCAGTTAGAATTCCATGTAGCTGAGACATAGTAAGAATTCGTAGATTTTCCTTTTCTTCTATTGCTGATACTTTAGATTCAAACTTGGGGGACAATGATCTTAGAACCTTTTCAACCACTATAGCCTCTTTTATTTCTTCACCCAAATTTTTCATACAATTAACAATCTCATCTACCCGAAGAAAGTAGTTAGCCACACTTTCATCATTATACATCTTGAGAGTCTCATACTGAATCCTGAGAGTTTGAAGTTTAGCACGCTTTACCTGTTCATCTCCTTCATAGCTCGTGACAATTTTGTCCCATATCTCTTTTGCGGATTTGTAGTGCATTACCTTCATGAATTCCGTTTGGGATATACATCCTAATAGGGTACTGTCTGCTTTCGCATTTGTTTCATACTTCTTTTTCTCAGCTGCATCTGTAGGAGTAGCTGAAGGAAAAGCGTAGCCTGTTTCTATGATGTCCCAAACTTCTGTACCAAGAGATTGAAGATAGGTAGTAACTCTTACCTTCCAATAATTGAAGTTTGTCCCATCAAAAACCGGTGGTCTGATTGATGCTTCTCTCTCGTAGTTGCTCATGATGAATGATCTACCTTCAAGCGATCAAGCTTCTTTGAAGAACTTGGCTCTGATACCAATTGTTGGAAATAATACTAAGAGGGGGGGTGAATCAGTATTATCAGATCAATAAAACTTTTCAATGCTCAGAAACATATACGCTACTTCAGTTAAGTGAACCAGCATGTACATGCTACTGTGTCTAAAGAAACCAGCGTATAACCATAAATCTTATAATTCAGTTAGTTTATCTATCTTCAGTTAAATGCATCAGGACATTATTCATCATAATAAGAGTAAACAGATGCAGTATAGCAGAACAGATCATCACACAAAAGCCACACACATGAACACCATGATATAAGGTGGAAACCCAATGTGGGTGAAAACCACCTGCTGCAAGTCGTCTCTATCTTTCTTTAATAAGAACTTCAGTTTACAATCTTTTGTACTGGTGCAGCCTTATACCAGTACGCAGGCTACAACCTGCAGAAGGCTTTAACCTTCTCTCGTTCTCCAAACTTCCTTGGAAGGGAGCTCCAACCCCCTTTGCTCTTGTACTAGCTAAGATACTAGTACGTAGGTGCTGGCCTACAATCTTCTTTTCCTTCAGGTACCACTTTTCATCAATTTTCAGTCTGGATACTCCTGAAGCACAACATTACAATCTGAAGACCATGATTCATTCACAAATCATTGAAGCATAAAACAACCAATACTAGCATCATCAATCTTTGAATCACTGAACCACTGAAACCCTGTCGAACCCAGACACCAGAACACAGAGCAGACTACAGAACTCTGCAATAACAGTTAGATCCAGCTGCAACCCAAAAATCAAGCTCCAAAAGATATACGCTACTACAATGAAGGCAACCTGCGTATACACGCGGTTTTACCGAAGACAACCTGCGTATAGATCTAAAAATAATTTTTCATAACTTGCAGTTGTACCAGATTTCAGTTATACCCAGAACATAACATTGCGTCAGTATGTAGATCTAGAAATACGCATAATCAACCATATAAAGATAGTTCATTTCAAACCATTTGATCCCGATCTCTCCTTAGATCTTGTTCTCCATCAACCGATGAGATCTCTCCTTAGCTCAGATAAAGCAATACATCATCAACCAATAACCTGCATACTGGATCTAATACTTCATCAGATATTCAAGACTTTTTTTTTTTTGGACACACTTGCCTAATGATTTCCTTCTCCTTATATAGCCTTAGGCCTTGTTCAATACCAAGAGCCAAAACCATAGAAATCCAATACCATCATCTTCAAAACTAGGGATCAACACGTCCGTCGAGACACCAAGGTCCAGAACCATAGGCACAACTTCCAAGGAATAACCGTCGTGGACCAAAGATAAGTTTTCCACATACACGCGCTTTTACTGAAGCCAACCAGCGTGTACACGCGACTTGGTATATAGCGAACCTGCGTATACGTGACTTGGTATATAGTGAACCTGCTTGTATACGCGACTTGGTATATAGTGAACCGACGTGTATATATTTTTCTTCATACTTGTAGACTGATCATCAATTCCTTGCTGCTATCCTTCTGCACTATGATTTGTTGTCAGTGTGATTTGCCATCAAGGACAACACTTGTCTCATAATGCCAACAGAAATAGTGACAACGAACATGAAGAGGCAATTTACCAACTGCCGTCGAGGAGAGACAAAGCAGTTTGGTTATGCATCCATCTTAGTCCCACTCATGCTGGAGCGGGTGCCGACATTGCAGTTACAGGACATGGATTTGGATTTGCCCAAACCACGTGAGCCTAGGGCCACATAGTGGGCACATGTCATGCCACGAGGAGGTGGCGGACGACCAGTGTCATGGGGGACACTGTTTCGAGAGTGGCTGGAGCACCAGAAAATCTTCATTGAGGATTGGCCATATGTTGGCATGGATTTCCACGGAGATCCTGACATGCAGCTGCCCGCTGGAGAGTAGTGGGATGATGGTGATAAGACACTTGATCACATTTTTTACTTTATTTTTTACGATGTTTTTTGATTTTGCATGTATATGTCCTAATAACGAACGCTATGGTATGCAGATGTAGGACCAGTGAGACCCGTCGGGCTAGCTCCAGAGGTGTAGAGGGATGTGTAGGGTATTGCAGCACTAGCCTTGGCTCCCCCAGCTGATGATACTGTGGAGACAGTGGCTCGGAACCTTGAGGGCCTAACAGTAAGGATTCCATATTACATGAGGATCGAGGAGGTCCCCATAGCGTTCTAGATCCACACAGTAGGAGTGGAACCCAGGGTACACTGCCTATTGAGGCGAGTGGTACGAGCGGTGGTATGCTATAGGGAGCATAACCCGCCATAGTATACACCTAGGTTTTATTTCCTGCTGGTGATTTTTTGAGAGACATGTGTCTCGGATGTATGGAGAGCACAAACTCTATTTGGACATGTACACTTATTTTTTGAGTGCCTCGGTGCGCTACACGAGGTATATATATATATATATATATATATATATATATATTCCTATGGTTCATTATTGTGTTTTACATGCTTCTTGTACGTTGTTTTCATTACATGTTACGCAAATGTCTGTCTAATACATGATTAGCCAATGCATCAGTTAACGTGTTTAATCTTCGTGGAATATGCTGATATGTGATGAAATCAGAATTCCTTTCTAACAATTTAACACGTAAATACAACCTTAAAATCTGATGGTCTTTGACGGAATATTGCCCATTGAGCTGGTGGACGACAAGCTGAGAGTCCAGATTCACAACCAATGTACAGATACCGAGATTGATTGCCTCAGCCAGTAACTCAATAACAACACTATATTCAGTGACATTGTTCATGGTACAACCTAGAAAAACACCTTGGAGGTCTATCAACTCACCATGAGGATCGTAGATCACCCATGCCGCAGAAGACAGGTTGTGAGTACTGCGGCAGGCACTATCCACGAAACCAACGTAAGGTGCACTAGAAATCTGCACAAGAAGCAAAAGACACAATAAGAGGCAATCATGCTTACACACCAAGCCAAAACATGAACACACACACATGACACACCTGCTAAAACCACACGTATGTACAAATCAAAGTGCATGAAATTCACGCTGTCATGCGGAAAGAGTCGATAATGCGGACAAAACCGACCTCCCTAGAAGCAAAGGCTTTCTAGTGACAAACAAGACAAATAAACACTACCTTTCTCTAAACATGCATTGAGAATACAAGTAATCAGGTGATTTTAACATACCTTTAGTCCAACGCTTTGTAGTAGTCCAGCCTCGCCGATCCGGATGAGCTCCTCCTTCTCTTCGAAACCTGCATTCACTAACAATCCAAAAGATTAAATAGCACCTGATAAACTCATAAAACAATACATATCCATCATACAGACCAAGGAGTATATGAAACAAATCATGAATAACAATTTGTTGAGAAAAATGAGTTCATTTGTATTAAGTGGAAACAAAAGAAACCATTACAACCTGAGCCTTGGTGTTGTGCAGGTCCCTCCTAGGGTCCAGCAAGAGTTTTCCTTTACTTTGATCATCTCACCCACTCTCAAATAAGGCTAGGAAAGGATGGGAATCTCTCCTCTCAAGCTTTACAAGGGAGTCCTAATTCCAGCAGCATCTACCCTTAGGAATGTTCAGCTTTCAACCTCCCCTCCCTCTGGCCCAATGCCTGTATTTATAGTGCTCTAGAGGAAGTTATTCAGGTCCACCATCAATGGGATAAGCCCCTCTTTGGATGGGATAGCTCCCCTCTTGGTGGGATAAGTTCCTCTTTGATAGGGATACATGAACCATCTGGAGGCGCTCCATACACATCAAACAAGCTTCTAGAATGCTCTAGAAATGACCACAAGTAATTTTTTTGGAGTGAAACTTGCACCTTTTGACCTTTACAGTAGTACGCACCCTCCCCTTTACAGACAGAGCGTACAAGTACGCAGGTATTGTGAACTTGGGGTGCGTACACGCAGGTAAGGCTAAGAGAAACTGCGTACCCATAGATATATAGATTTTTAATGACTTTCTCTCTTTCTTGGAGTTTGACATGGAGAGCAGAGGTATGAGACTTGCCAAGGAGGATAGTGTGACAGTTGATGGAGCCATACTAACTGCAAATAGTCATGGTGAAAAATTTTAGTGTAACAGATTGCCCCCTAAAGTGCGAAGCCTGTAGTAGATAAGGGTTTCATATCATCTAGGAAGGGTGAAGTACTTTATCATTTCAAGGATTATCTTGTGGAGATCCCAGTTGGAACCTACAAGTATTCAACACAAAATACATATATAAGATCATATCATCATTGAGGTAGGCATTCCCATACTCAGATTGAAAACTTTAACTAATTAACTATCTACTGCTTGTTGGAAATAATACTGAGAGGGGGGGTGAATCAGTATTATCAGATCAATAAAACCTTTTCAATTTCATACTCAGAAACATATACGCGACTTCAGTTAAGTGAATCCGCGTGTACACGCGACTGTGTCTAAAGAAACTAGCGTATATGCAGATATCTTATGATTCAGTTAATCTTATCTTCAGTAAATGCATCAGAACATTATTAAGCAATTTAACAGTAAACAGGTGCAGTATAACAGAACAGAACATCACACAAGAGCCATACACATGAACACCATGATATAAGGTGGAAACCCAATGTGGGTGAAAACCACCTGCTGCAGTTCGTCTCTTTCTTCTTTAATGAGAAACTTCTTTTACAATATACTGGTGCAGTCCTTTACCAGTATGCAGGCTACAACCTGCAGAGGGCTACAACCCTCTCTTTCGTTTTCCAACCACTTCTGGAAGGGAGCTACAACCCCCTCAGCTCTTGTACTAGCTGATCCATTTACTAGTACGTAGGTGCTGACCCTACAACCTTCAGGGACCACGTTTCATCAATTTTCAGACTGGATCCAAGAGTACAAAGAAAACATTACCGCAATACAATCATCAACTTATACTTGCATTATAATTCATTAAACAACCCAATACCGAATCACTGAAACCCTGTCATCAAGAACACAGAACCCAAACCAGAATCTAGAACTCTGCAACAACCACCAGAATCAGCAACAACCTGAAATATCAACCCTTATCATGCATACGCTACTTCACTGTACCAAAACCGCGTGTATACGCGCTTTCTCCAAAGGCAACCCGCGTGCAGATCTAGAAATGATTACTTCTGCCTTTGCTGTCAGATCCGACCCTTGCCAAGCGTCCCGAACAGATAACCAGCAATACCAGATCCTCTCACTGCGTCAGACACCCACACACACTCTCTTTGCCTAGTGATCTTCTCCTTATATAGCCTTAGGCCTTGTTCAATACCAAGAGCCAAAACCATAGAAACACAATACCATCAACTTCAAAACTAGGGATCGACACGCCCGTCGAGACACAATGGTCCGAAACCATAGGCACAACTTCCAAGGACTAACCGCCATGGACCAAAGGTACTTTTCCACATACACGCGCTTTTTCTGAAGCCAACCTGCGTGTACACGCGACTTGGGCTTAACAAACCTGCGTGTATGAACTTCCTTGGCAAGCTGTACTAGGATCTGTCTTCTGATTAAGTTGCCATCTCCTGTACCAACTTCTGAGCATCTGTACCAACCTCTGAGTGAGTTGCCATCAAGGACAACACTTGAATCATAATGCCAACAATCTCCCCCTTTGGACTTGATGGCAACCACCACACCAAGTCACTCTCCCCCTTTGACATCAAGGGCAAAGGGTGGACCAAGATATTCTCTTCTTTGGTATACCCTCTCCTGTCCATACTGCTGTCCATACTCCCCTGAGTACATGCTGAAATCTCCAAATGTGCTCCCCCTTTGTGTATGCCAAGGTGTACCAATCTGCTCTTGCTGAATTGTGCTGTTCATGCTCCCCTTGACTGTAGGCAAGATCTGCAAAAGATGTTCTTCAAGAAGAACAAAGTCTTATACATCATAGAAGACCTTCCTATCACCAAAAGACTCAACATACATTCATCACCCACCCTAGTGGGGATATACCAATATTGACTCATCTACCTAACCATGTGAAGATGATAATACATGAACATTTCATCATTCATCCCAGGCATAGTGGGGAAACCAACATAGGCCGTTACATGACCTTGACATCATAAAAGAGATACATGACATAGTGATGAAATATCTAGACCAAGACTTATGAACGCCACCAACAGCATCATGATCTGTACCATAAGCATCAGCCTGCAATACCATTCCTAAACAGTAAGATGTATCATTTAGCTTCATAGACTTTATCAACACCTTCTAACCATAATGCCAACAATGCATTATTTGAAGAATATTCTCCCCCTGAGTGTAAGCCAACCATGTCTGAACCATTTCCTGAGTCTGTTCTGCTCCCCCTGAGCCTGAGCCAACCATGACTACCCTCTGTTCTGCTGCCCTTTCTCCATATACGCGACTTTGCAGCCTGTAACTCGCGTATATACGCGACTTGTCTTCATTATATAAGCGTATGCAGGATGGAATACTGAATTTCACTTTCAGATTCCCCTGTGTCTGTTATGTCAGCTGACTGAGCTATCCCACACCTTTCTGTCTCTGTCTTCTTCAATTCCTGCAACTGTGATGATGTATGGTCCTTTTGTCTTGAATTTTGAAATCTGCTCCTGCATTCCCTTGCTTTATGCCCATAGTTGTTGCATGTATAGCACCTTATATTTTTCATGTTCCTTCTATCACAATCAATTGCTTTGTGTCCATATGCATTGCAGGCAAAGCAATACCCTCTGAAGTACCTGGGATGCGATGATCTTTCTTGAACCATTCTACTTCTGCATCTGGCTGCAACATGTCCAAGATTATGACATACATAACATTCAACATTATTCAGTGGAGGAAATAATCGTCTATCACGTCCATAGTTAGGAGTAAAGGATCTTCCTTGAGGAATTTCTTTCCTTGGTTGTTCCTTGAGCATTTCAGATTTCTCATTAGAGTTTCTTGTCTCACCTTGTGAACTAGATTCACCTTCAACATATTCATGAAAACCAAGACCAGTCTTGATAGCAGGAGATCTTTGACTATTAAGAATATCATCCAAGACTTTAGAACTATCTTGAAATCGTAAGAGCTTATCCTTTTCTTCTAGTTTACCTTTCAAGATATTTACCTCAACCTGATGTTGTTCTTCCTTTTTCAGATACTGCTTCCTTAGGTCTTCTTTACTTTTCTCCCTTCTTCCACTTGTCGCTTTAGTTTGATCACTTCATGTTCTTGATCTTCAAGATCTTCTTTTAGAGAGAGGATCTTTGATTCAAGTCTCTAAATAGTTGTGCTCTGATCTTTTGCTATATCCTGCAATCTCTCCCTTACTCTGGTTTCTGTTTCCAATAGTTCTTTTAATTTGGCAGCTTCTTCAGTTTCTGCATTCTTCTCTTCATGTGCCATGAGACTTTTAATATCCTCGCTATTATTGGATGAAGCATTCTTCTTCTTGTGCGCCATGAGACTTCTAATATCTTCACTATCATTTAATGAACTTTTAATATGGGAATAATAGCTTCTACCATCTTCTTCATATATCCTTTCTTTGTTATGAGGACATCTAGCAGCATAGTGACCAACTCTACCACATAGAAAACATTTGAAAGGTAGCTTATCTTTGAACCGTCCAGTTCCCCGTTCAAGATTCTTGACAAAATTTACCTCATCTTCTTCCTCCGACACTTCGAATGCGGCCTCTGGTGGTACCTCTTGTCGCATTTCAAAAGCAGTTAAGATCCCGTGAAGCTGTGACATGGTAATTTTCCGCACATTCTCCTTTTCTTCTATGGCAGATACTTTAGAATCAAATTTAGTAGACAGAGATCTCAAAACCTTTTGAACTAAGACAACTTCCTCAAATTCTTCACCCAGATCCCTCATACAATTCACAATCTCATCCATACGCAGGAAATAATTAGCTACGCTTTCATTACTTCGCATCTTAAGAGTTTCATACCGGATTCTGAGAGTTTGAAGCTTCGCTATTTTTACCTGATCATCTCCTTCGTAGCTTGTAACGATTTTGTCCCATATTTCCTTAGCTGATTTGAGATGCATGATCTTCATAAATTCTGATTGAGTCAAAGTACTCAATAGGACATTAACTACTTTGGCATTGAGCTCATATTGCTTTTTCTCTGCTGGATCTGTAGGAGTTGCTGATGGGAATTTGTATCCTCCTTCTATGAGTCCCCAAACTTCTGCTCCAAGAGACTGTAGATATGCAGTGGTTCTTATCTTCCAGTGAGTAAAATTGTTCCCGTCAAAGACTGGTGGCCTGATGTGTGCCTCTCTTTCTGGATTAGCCATTTTGATGGATCTTTTCCTTCAAGCGATCAAGCTTCCTCTGAAGGACCTGCTCCGATACCAATTGTTGGAAATAATACTGAGAGGGGGGGTGAATCAGTATTATCAGATCAATAAAACCTTTTCAATTTCATACTCAGAAACATATACGCGACTTCAGTTAAGTGAATCCGCGTGTACACGCGACTGTGTCTAAAGAAACTAGCGTATATGCAGATATCTTATGATTCAGTTAATCTTATCTTCAGTAAATGCATCAGAACATTATTAAGCAATTTAACAGTAAACAGGTGCAGTATAACAGAACAGAACATCACACAAGAGCCATACACATGAACACCATGATATAAGGTGGAAACCCAATGTGGGTGAAAACCACCTGCTGCAATTCGTCTCTTTCTTCTTTAATGAGAAACTTCTTTTACAATATACTGGTGCAGTCCTTTACCAGTATGCAGGCTACAACCTGCAGAGGGCTACAACCCTCTCTTTCGTTTTCCAACCACTTCTGGAAGGGAGCTACAACCCCCTCAGCTCTTGTACTAGCTGATCCATTTACTAGTACGTAGGTGCTGACCCTACAACCTTCAGGGACCACGTTTCATCAATTTTCAGACTGGATCCAAGAGTACAAAGCAAACATTACCGCAATACAATCATCAACTTATACTTGCATTATAATTCATTAAACAACCCAATACCGAATCACTGAAACCCTGTCATCAAGAACACAGAACCCAAACCAGAATCTAGAACTCTGCAACAACCACCAGAATCAGCAACAACCTGAAATATCAACCCTTATCATGCATACGCTACTTCACTGTACCAAAACCGTGTGTATACGCGCTTTCTCCAAAGGCAACCCGTGTGCAGATCTAGAAATGATTACTTCTGCCTTTGCTGTCAGATCCGACCCTTGCCAAGCGTCCCGAACAGATAACCAGCAATACCAGATCCTCTCACTGCGTCAGACACCCACACACACTCTCTTTGCCTAGTGATCTTCTCCTTATATAGCCTTAGGCCTTGTTCAATACCAAGAGCCAAAACCATAGAAACACAATACCATCAACTTCAAAACTAGGGATCGACACGCCCGTCGAGACACAATGGTCCGAAACCATAGGCACAACTTCCAAGGACTAACCGCCATGGACCAAAGGTACTTTTCCACATACACGCGCTTTTTCTGAAGCCAACCTGCGTGTACACGTGACTTGGGCTTAACAAACCTGCGTGTATGAACTTCCTTGGCAAGCTGTACTAGGATCTGTCTTCTGATTAAGTTGCCATCTCCTGTACCAACTTCTGAGCATCTGTACCAACCTCTGAGTGAGTTGCCATCAAGGACAACACTTGAATCATAATGCCAACACTGCTCTGATACAAGAATGATTTTGCAGTACATCATAATCATAGACTTTTGTAGACACAGTATGGACGTAGCCATCTGTTTATTATTAGTCTACTGTATAATGAATACAAAACTCCTCGCAGCCTGGATGGTGGAAACTAGATCCAGGGTCTTCATTTCTACTTCCCAAAAAGGTACGATTCTATCCATGCGAATAAATGAGTTGATGTCGAACATGGTAGAAACCACTTGATTACCAGTCAATGATATAAACTGTTAACAAGCGTGAGAGAGACCACCAGTGATGTCAATGGTTCTCAAAGTACCCAGTACAATCCATAAGATGTGAATGAATGAGTTGACGTCGAACATTTCACGGAATCCTTCGATCGAAAGTCAATGATGTAAACCGTCGTCAAAGGCGAGAAACCTGCCATTGATGCATGCAGACTTCAAGGTACTGACGATTTCTAGGTCATCTTTCTAGATAATGTGCTGATGTCGATAGAAAGTGACCCGTTGCAGGCAAGCCCACAACACGAAATCATAGATCAAGTTGAAGAAATGTAGCTGTAAGGACCGACTCAGGGATGGTCAAGATGGATGACGGGTATTTTGCAGATGAATGGTTTATTTGCAGAGACCTCTTGAACACATAACGACATAACAGACGGTTTGGTGACATTTGACCCAAAGTTAATACCCGGCTGAAGACTTTCAATGTGGTTTGATCAACTGTGAGGCAAAGGATTTCCCAACCCAGGTGAATGCAAAGTGTCGTGTTCAAGAGTGGTAATAAGGCTTCTTCTGAGACAAAGGATAAAAAATAGGCTCATTTTTCCCTCTTTTCCCCCATATTTCTGGCAAGTACCTCTTTATTTTTTACAAGCTTGAGGAGGATAACATATGCTTGATTATAAGCTCATCCTTCGGATGAGTCCAACTTAGTTTTGATTCGAACCCTAAGAAGGAGTGGTCCGTTCCTGTTTGTAATCGAACAGGTCCTTTACTGTGAAATTTTAACGAGTCCAGTATAGGAGAAACTCGGCGTTTTTCAATTTTAGAGAGTCTGAAAAAACTTAAGAAGACTCTAGGTTGAACTTTTTCGTAAAGTTGTGTCTCCCAAGCCCGAAAAAGTATAAAATAATACTTGAGAGAACCGCTTGATCTTGCAACCAAGGAGTACTTTCATGATTAGTGTCTTTGACCTGAAAAGTAAAAAGCGATCAAGGACACGTCGTTTTATTTCCAGTATCGAATTTGAAACGACAAAAATCCGGCAATCTTTTCCTGTTTTTACGGTCAGAAAAGGGCTATAAGGGGACCGTCTTTTAATTCCGTTTTAATGAGTGTAAAAGAAACGCTCGGAAATCTTTTCATGTTTTAGGAGTCAGAAAAGGGCTTAAAAGATGACTCTGATATTTTGGTTCGTGAAAAATGATAATTTTCCCTGAAAGTCCTTTTGTCCTGCACAAAAACGACACATTACTCATACCTGTTTAAGATAGGCAAAAATACATTGAAAAATATCCTTTCATGGTGAAAAATAAACAAACTTGGCATTCATTTATCCAAAAAACCTATAAAAAGACCTTTTACCATGTTACTGTTGAGGGAGAGAAAAGGGCTTTTGGCAAGAAACTTCCCGTGGACTTTGCGGAGAATCCGACCGTCAGAATCGAGCGCCGTCTCTTTCAGGTATTTAACAACATCCTCCTCTTTGTTTTCATCCATTTAGAATTTCATTTTAGGCCCTAGTTTGATTTTTTGGGGGCTTTAGGGTTTCAAGATCCGCTTTTCGGGGTACGCAGGTGCCCCAGGGGTGACCTGCGTACCCCAACATTTTCTCCATTGGGAAAATGGCAGGTGTACGCAACCTACCTTCAGAGCAGTTGCGTACCCATGCTCTGTTTCTGAATGCGGGGTGCGTACTCCGCGCAAAGCATTTTTTAACCCTCAAATCTCAAATTTGAACCATTAATTTTTGATTTAGTGAATTCTAATGGATGTTTTCTGGTGTGTAGATTGCCCACCATGCTTGATTGGCACGAAAGAGAACATGAAGATGTCGATTTGGCCGCAATAGATCATCAACCTTCCATTGATGCTTTGAAGGCATGCGGTCTCTACAAATACTGGGCCATACCTGGCATGAGGGCCCAGGTGCGATTCTTAGAGTGGCTGGTTGAAAGGTGGAATGTTCATGATCAATGTTTTTACATCGGAGGGCACCAGCTCGAGATAGAGCCCTCAGACATATATTTTCTCACTGGTTTGCCTAATATGGGCGAGCAACTGTCTCTGTTCGGGACTAGGTCGGGTGGCCAATCCCTTGCTAGTCTCCGGCTAGAGTGGTGCAATAATCAGCACCAGGAGAAGGGGATAGAAATCAAATACATATCCCTACCTGAACTTATGGTAATTGCCTTTACAGTTACCAGACTCTGCGGCACAGCCGCTTTGCACATTGCCACCGGGTCCCAAATGCGGATGGCGATTGATTGATTCCGAGGCACCATTTTCAACTGGTGCGACGCTGTGTTGGCCAATATGAAGGGCCAACTGACTAGGGCAAAGAACGGGCAATTAAAGACCTTTGGGTATGGGCCTTTAGTTGTGAGCTTTGCCTTAGAGAGAGTTCTGATGCTGATCCCGCAGCATCTCACTGTTGAGGTTGGGCCTCCTCGGGAGCCAAAGTTGATGCGATGGGTTGCGGTGATGGCCCGGCATCCTGATGAGGGAGCGGGAGTTGTCCGATTTCCTGCGGGTTACTTTCACTGGTTGGAGGACCAGGTCTTTGCGATCCAGGATTTTCCTTATGCCGGAGTGGATTTTCACGGTGATCCGGACATGGTTCTTCCACAGGGAGAACAATGGGACGATAGAGGTACTTCATTTTTCACAAGTTTTTAAATTATCTATATTTTTTTGTTTTTATATCGTCTCAAAAATGATAGTGACAATTTTCAAAATGCAGATGTAGGTCCACAGCATCTGGCCAATCTCCGGCCTTTCGAGAGGAGACAACCAGTTGCACAGGTACCGGTCCCGCAGGACGCGGCCGCAGAGACCTTAGCCGAGCTGGAACAGGACCTAGAGCGTCTTACGACGGACATACCAGAGACGACTATAGACGATATTCCTATCCAACTTCAGCGCTATGTGGTCACAGTCCCAGGACCTTTTAGGAGGTTCTTGTGTAGGGTAGCGCGTGCAGTGGTGTCGTATAGAGAGCACCACCAGTGATTGGCTAGTCACTTTTTGTAGACACATGTGACATTTTGATTTTTTGTACTTATCATTTTTGCCGATCATAAGGTGTTTTTCAACCTATGATCGAAGATGATGTATATTTTGACACACTCCTATCTATATATATCATTATTACCGGCTTATCTTGTTAAACATGTGTGATGAAATGTTTTTAAATTTACATGTATGATTATCGCAAATGTCTGTCTAACATTTGAGAAGCAATTGCATCTGCTAATGTATTTAACGACCTTGGAATATGCTGATATTCAATGTAATCAAATTCACGTTCCAAGAGGCGCACTCTCAAAAATAACCTTAATAACACTGGATTTCTAATGGCATAAACTCTATTAAGCTGTAATACAACGAATTCAGAATCTAACCTCACTATCAAACTCCGAATCCCAAATGAAATAGATTTAGACAATAACTCAATCACTGCACTGTATTCTGCAATGTTGTTTGTTGTTTGACCGAGGCTCACCCCATGCATAGAAACTAACTCGTCAGAGGGCGAATAGATAACCCAAGCTGCAGAAGAGATATTCCGTGTACTACGACAAGCACCATCAGCGAATCCAATGTACGTTTGGAGAGGCGTCGACATCTGCAATATCAAAAGTAAAACCAAGATAAGCCAGAATAACGACGAAAAACACACTCTCTAAGCTAAGAACACTGTCTATACTAACAAACACACCTGCTAGAAAGAAAAAATAACCTAACTAAATCTCCATACCCATCATTTAAGCATAATACCTCTTTAAGTAAATTCCATTTCTGGGCTTACCCAAAGAGTCCCCATCAAAATCTGCCAGCTCATAGGCCCCTTTTGCTAGCTTTCGCTTGACAATGTAGGGCCCATGCCACATAGGAACGAATTTTCCAACACCTAATTTATCGTTAGCTTGATCATATAATAGCACTAGGTCTCCTTCCGAAAAATTACTAGGGGTCACGTTGTGATCATACTGAGCTTTCATCCGTTTTGCGTGAGTCTCGATTGCCAATGCAGCGTCACGTTGAGTCTCATCTAATTGAGCTAAGTATAATAGACACTTCTCCTCTTCGGAAGTAGCTGGAAGTAATTCGACAGCCATTTGAAGTGACGGGATTTCGCATTCAATGGGCAGCACTGCTTCCAAACCATAAACTAGTTGGAAAGGAGTGAACCCTATTGATGTTTTCACTGAGGTTCGGTACGCCCAAAGCACGGAAAATAACATGTTGTGCCAATTCGACCGATGAATACCAATGATTCGTCAGATCATGATAACTAAAACTTTGTTGATAGACTCAACCAGGCCATTGGCTTGTGGATAATAAGGAGTTGAGCTATCGTGATGCAAACCAAGCTGGCCTGTAAGTTCTGTCATCATAACGTTTCGAAAATGGCGCCCATGGTCAGTGATTATCGCTTGTGGGACACCAAACCTAGCAATAATATGATTGAATATGAAAATCGCAGCTATCTTGCCGTCTGCCTCAGATGTAGGCATCGCCTCGGCCCACTTAGTAAAATAATCAACCGCAAGGGTGATATACGCATGCCCCCCGGCCGAGTGAGGGTTACATGTAATAAAATCGATACCCCATTTATCAAAAGGACCAACGGCAATTATAGGGTGGAGAGGAGCAGGTGGTGTGCGCATCTTGCGATCAAACACTTGACAGTTGTGGCATTTCTGGATCGCAATAATACAGTCTTTAAATAAAGACGGCCAGAAGTAGCCAGCGCGCAATATCTTTTGGGTTGTGGCATACCCAGACATATGACCGCCACACGCTCCAGAGTGACAGTCATTCAAAACCCTTTCAGCTTCCTCATGAGTTAAGCAATGACGAAAAACCAAGTCTGCCCCACGGCGATAAAGAGTATCTCCAATATTTTTGTACTTTTGGGACTGGAATCGAATTTTCCGACGTTCCGACTTTGAAAGTTCGGGCCAAAAGGATTGGGTTTGGAGATAGACAATTATATCCCCATACCACAGATCTAAAGTGCTGATGAGAAACAAAGATTCATCCGCAAGGGGTTCCTCTGCCACAGTTTCCGTGTCAGCACGCGGGAAATCACACATCAATTCCGCAAAAACTAAAGATTTCTTAGACTTAGACTTTTCAAATTCCAAGTCGAACTCCTGCAGGATAACGATCCATTTAGAGTACTTGCCCCCTAGCAATTGTTTAGTCAAAATATAGATCATAGGGTTGCAATCCGAAATGACTGTAGTTTTACGGAGAAGAATGTAGTGACGAAAACGTTGGACAGCTTGAACGGCTGCCAAGGCCAATTTCTCCACATGTGAATATTTGAGCTTAGTGGGATTTAACGTCCGACTAAGATAATAGATCACATGTTCCGTTCCGAATTCGTCTTCCTGGACTAAGACCATTCCAATGGTGGAATGAGCGGCGGCGAGGTACAAAAAGTAATCTTGGTTGTAGTTGGGAGGATGCAGCAACGGTGCATGGGTCAACGCGTGCTTTAGTGCATCAAAAGATTTCTGAGCGATCTCATCCCAAGAGAATTGAGCATTTTGTTTCAACAACCGGGTAAAACCCTTGGTAATCTCGGTGTAGTTAGGAATGAATTGGAATAAAAAGTTTGCTTTCCCCTGCAAACTTTGGAGTTGGCGCAGACTCGAAGGAGGAGGCAATTTGATGATAGCTTCTACCTTCGAGGGATCGACGCGAATGCCGGCTTTTGAAACTACAAATCCCAGCAATCGTCCCACTTCTATGCAGAAGACAAATTTGTGTGGGTTCAACCGTATACGATAATGCCTACACCTCATAAAAATTGCTCATAAATGGACAAGGTGATCAGCTCGATGTAAGGAGTGAGCGGGTAAATCATCGAGATATGGTTGCACAATGTGCTTGATGTCATGAAATGCGTAAGACATCGCCCTTTGAAAAGTGGCTCCGGCATTCTTAAGCCCAAAAGGTAATTTGCAATAAGCAAATGTCCCCCATGGACAAATGAAAGCTGTTTTTGGTTGATCGGCAGGTAGAATATTGATTTGGTTGTAACCGGAAAAACCGTCCATAAAGGAAAATATTTCACTGCCGGCACAATCATCAATTATTTGATCGATATAGGGTGTTGGATAGTTGTCCTTGGGACAAGCATGATTGATATCCCTATAGTCAATACATATTCTTATTGTTCCCTGTTTTTTGTTAACGGGAACAATATTCAATACCCAATCCGTTAACGGGATCAGATAAATGAAACCTGCTTTCAACAGCTTCTCAACTTCTGCTTTAATTGCAGCCGCTTTTCGTGGGTGAATCTGACGCAAACCTTGCTGGATGGGTTTAGTGTCCGGGTAAGTCTTGATTTCATGGACAACAATGGCGGGATCAATTCCTGGCATTTCCTCGTAAGACCAGGCAAACACGTCGCGGAATTCTTGAAATAGGGCCTTGTATGTTTGAATTTCGTCATCTAAACACGAGGCACCTATATGAATGTGTTCAACAATTCCGGGCTTCATTGAAATGTCAATGGGAATAGTGCGAGAAATGTTTCCCAAATTCAGCTGTGAATCAGGATGTTTCATTGGAATCTGAGCGTCTTTGACATATTCAGCTGTAAATATTGATGAGAAATCGTTTTCAAAACGATCATCCTCAGGTAAAATCGAAGATCTATGATGGAGATCTTCCCATGGTAAATCTTCTACACACAGGACTTCACAAAGTTGTTCGTCAGATGACACAACTTCGGGAAATGTTATTAACTCCGAGGTTGACGCGAAAAGGGATTCCTCACGGACCACATTCATTTGGTCGATTTTGGTTGAACTTGGGTCGGTAAAAGACTGCACGGCTTCATAGGCTATTTCATATGGACTCAAAGGCATTGCATCACCAAATGAGTCTATCTCAGATTCAGAAGGAACGATCCAAGGATCGTCATAAATAATAGTGTCTGAAGTAATCATATGAATAGATGCAAACGAAGACACGGCGTTGATTGGAGGAAAAGGAAAAGTTCCCAGTAAACCAGCATCTTTAACTAATCCTACGCCAACATCCTTGTAAGGGATAGTCGTTTTACCGACATGCTGGATACTCTCTGAAGAGGTTGGGTCAGATGAAAATTAAGCCAGCTGGTCTATGGTTACGATCTTGCCATTCTGTGGAAACTTTATTACTCTGAAGACCGATGAAACGACCGCTGTCATAGCGTAAGACCAACTTCGACCCAAAAGAAGGTTGTAGTCTAGAGGGGCATCAACCACCTCCACATCTAGACTAACGGTTTTTCCTTCAACCCCTATAGGAAAATCCTGTATAATGCCAAACGGATGGAACCCACGGCCATCAAAGGCCTTAAGAATTGTCGGGGATTGGTTTAGTGAAGGAGAACCAAGCGATCTCCAACACTGTATCGACATAATACACGTGGAAGCTCCCTCATCAATTACAGTTCGATGAATAGGCCTGTTTTTGACTATCACTGGGATTTGGAAAGCCATCTGATGAGGCAAACATGGTGTACTATTTTCTAGATCAAAGATTATTAGGTTCGGGTCCTGAACATCAACAGCTCCTATAGTCGACAAAAGTAATTTTCGCTGTGCTGGGCATGATTGCAGCACTTGTAAAGCTGACATTGCTGAGGGTGAAATAGCTAAATCCTCAACAATGTTGTAATTCTGGGCCGCTCTCGCATGTGGATTGAAAGCAGACCTTCGAAGTACACCCTTGGCAGGTGGTTTTATTACTAAGTCAGGGTTAGGTTTCTCGATCTGTAGTGGATCGGAACCGGGAGCTGAGGTTGATGGATTTGAATGAGAAGATTCTGCTTCTTTCGATCCATCAACAGGACTTTTACTACCATAATCTTGTGATCGAGTCGCAATCCTTACATGAGACATCATCAATATGGGTTCTTCAGTGGCACCCGAGGAAGAACCTATCATCTTACTCTCCTGCTTTGGAAATGGATCTTTCAAAACAGCAGGAGTTGAGGAACCTTTGACGTTTTTCACAACCTCGGCCCGATGAGGGCAATCTCTTGTAAAATGATCCTTTTCAAAAATAAGACAAGGATATCGAGGTTTGCGCTTTTCGTCATTGGTTTCCGACTTTTTTGTTTTCTCCTTTGGAGTCTTGTCTGCTTTACTCTTCTTCTTACCTTTCTTCTTTCCACCGTTTTTTGATTTAGCCGTAGATGACTCTACAGCATGAATATCAGCGGAAATTTCAGGAGAAGACTCTCCTGTCGGGGAATCTGGTAAGGTTATAATGGGCAAAGAATTCTTTGAAGACTTCTTCTTGCTTTTAGTATTTACCGTACCAATCATGCCATCAGCAGCATGAGATCCCGAAGGAGCAGCAGCGATTTGATTTGACTTTGGAAGATCTGGGATCTTTTCGTGTAACGTACCTGACTGAGTGTAAACTAAGTCAAGGTACTGCGCTTGAGCAATTACTTGCTCCTCAGTAACTACTCCGGCCTTAGCTACGTCTTTAGTAATCTTCAGTAATAATGATTTAACAAACCATTCAGCTAAGATTTGGTCCGCGATAAAAACTTTCACTAATCGCCATCGACGTCTCCATTCATGTATATGATCAGAAATATAAGTGGACGTCGACTGTTTTAGTGAAGTTAGTAGCTCCGTGCCATTATCATATCTGACCAGCAACTGAAAATGAGTTAGGAACGAGGTAGCTAACTGACTAAAATTGTAAAAAGAGGCCCGTGGTAACTCAATGTACCACTTGGCCGCGAGACCAATGAGCGTACGCTGGAAAAGACGTAAGCGGATTGAATCATCCGAGATGAAATTTGAAGCACACTAGAGGTGGTAAGTCATCACATGATTTGATGGATCCTCTCCAGACTTACCTTCGAACTTGGGTATGTCACTGGGCAACTTATTTGGCATTGGCGGCCAGAACGGAAGATAATTTATTGGATCGTTCGTTAGGTGCGGCAAGTCCGGTAAATCCAAAGTTGCGATAAACGGTAACTGCCGATTAGGATCCCTAAAACTCTGGGTCACAAGACTAGTCCCAGGAGGAGGATATCCAGGATAACTTGGAATAGGAATCGCATTCGGGATATTATATCCTCCTGGAAAACCAGGATTAACCGGACCGTATTGGGGTTGTTGAGGTTGTTGATAAGTGTACCCAGGATACGGTTGATACTGGTAAACCGACTATTGGACAGCAGGCCCGTATTGGTACTGTCCCTGGTACGGTTGATAAGTGAATTGTGGTTGACTAGTGACAACCGTACTTAAACCAGGTTTTCCTATAGGCATCTGAACCATAGTTTGAATCGTAGATCCAGACAATGGTAAAGATGTCTGAGGAGTAGTTGTAGAGACAGTAGAAACCGGAGCTGTCGATACTCCAGAAGCAAGTGTGGTGGAAGGAATAGATGTTGTGGTAGTTGCAGCAGTCGTTTGAGATGGAGTACTAGGTGCAATTGGCGACTGAGTAACTACTGAAGGTACAGAAGTTTGAACATTAGACTGGACTGGTTGCTGGGATGAACCAGCAACTAAGGGTTGTCCAGATTGAGACGACAACTGTACGCTTGGCTGCAATACCTGTTGAACTTGTGATGGATCCCACACTATGTTCATTCCGGGGTATTGACCCATGACAGGTTGAGGATATTGAGATCCATAACCGGATTGAGGGTAGGATTGATAGCTGAAAGGCACAGTTCCCGTACCTTGAACATATGATTGACCTTGAGGTGGTTGATAACCTTGACTCGAGTATTGACCTTGAGGTTGATACCCTTGAGGTAAATACTGATACTGGGGTTGACCTTGAGCTATGAATTGATACTGAGGTTGACCTTGGGGTACATATTGAGGCTGGGGTTGGCCTTGAGGAATGTATTGTATAATGGGTACATACTGTCCTTGAGGTTGCCCCCCAGACGCAATTTGTGTACCTTGAGGTTGCCCCCCAGGCGTTAATTGAGGCTGCCCCCCAGGCAGTAATTGGCCACCTTGAGGTTGAGAACCGGGAACTGAACCTGACATCATGTAAATGTCCCCTACACCCAATGGTTTATTACCATTGTTTCCAGCTAATAACCCATGTGTTGGAGAGGTAAATCCCCTCTACGGATAGAGGCGATCCCTACTAGCCCAGCAAGGGTCTAGCAACAATCAGTCAATGCTACTATGCATGTTCCTAATTGCAATTAAACAAGAGGTAGAGAACACCTACTTGGATTCCAGCGCTGTCGTTTGATGAAGAGATGCCACCTTCACTCCTTCGCTTTGGCTGGTCACGATCCTCCGCGATCCCCGCGAACAGACACCTGCACACTCGAAGAAGAAACAAACACAAGCGTGAAATCTAATAAAAGCAACCATACATCAGTCAGAAAAGATGTAATTCACATAAACCATTGCATAGACAAATGAGAATGGAACAATAATAGCAGTCATCTATTATTAACCAAACAGAGAAGAGTAAAACCAAATGTTCTGACGTCGGTAACCTTCTCAGGAGGGGCCAGTCAGCAAGTGTCTCAAGCATTCACCTTTGGAAATGATTCTACCAAGACAAGAAGCTCTCTCTCTCACACAAGCAACAAAACAAAACCTTCCCTAAGCTATCATGCACTTCCACACCTAGCACACCAAATACCTATAGTAGCAGCAATCTGAGCACTATAAGCTCTACACAATCCAAGCTATTCCAAAACTAGCTGCTCATGGTAATGGTGGAAGTTTATATAGGAGAAGGAGCCTCCTAAAAGGGTGGAAGGATGAGCTTATCCTTAAGGGAAGTAGTTGCAAAGGGTCGAACAGACATGCCATAGAAGGGAGTCGATACTCACAAGGCCAACAACCAAGTCTGGAGTTATCTGGAAGGCTGGCTGTTGGAACAAATTCGCCAAAACTGGATCAGCGCGGGTGCATAACTGGTCTGTCGCGCTGACGTCGCAGAGACATAATGGAAAGGGTCATATCGGCGCGGGTAGGTACACAGAAGGGCTGCGCTGGTCATGAAATTTCGATCAGTGCGGGAAAGGCGTGTGCTTCTGCGCTGGCAGCGCATGCGGTCTATTATAAAGCGCCAGTCATCGCGGATATTTTAGAAACAGACGCGCTGATGAGGAAAACTTTGGAAAAGTGGGTTTTTTGACCAGTTCAGAAGGCATGAACTTGATTATTGTGAATTCCTGACACAGTAGGGTGACTGACAGGGAGATAGTGACAAATTACTGTGTAACACCATGTTCAATGGGTTGAGGAGATGCTCCCGCAAAAGTACCAGAAAGTGACTGATACCCAGAGGGAACAGAAGGACCACCGTACAAAAAAGATTCAGGAGACTGAGTGAACACGGACGACTGACCAGACATATTTACAGGAGTATAAATACCTCCAAGTGGAAAAGGAGTACGAGGTGGAGAAAAACTTATCCCTGAGTTGTCTAAATAATTGGTTAACGAAAGGTACCAAGTAGTACTTCTAGGAGGACTGTAAAAGATGGATTCACGCTCCCTTAGATCAATGGTAGGTTGATCTTCAAGGATAGAAACGCCAAATTCTTCCTCTGGAGCAAGTTCTTCAATAGCTATCAAACCAGCAGGAAGATTTTCAGTGATAACTCTTTCTACCCTAGGTGAATCAGGTGCACTAGAAGTTGGAGTAACAGGTTTAGATATTTCAGGTTCTTTGCCTATATCACTAGTAGACGAAAAACTACCAGCAAGCTCGGAAACTGCAACAACTTCGGGATTATAACCTGTTTCTAGACCTTGGTAATCTGGATGGACTACCAACGACGATTCTCCTTCTTCAGGTGAACCTACTTTACTGCCACTAGGAGTTACAAGGACTTTCAAACCTTCGTAATGACCCGGAACCTCTTCAGGAGGTTCTCCCCGAAGTCTACGAGACTTCCTCAACAAATCGGCCACGGTAACAATCTCAGGAGACTTGCCCCGAAGTCTACAGGACTGTCTCGGTAATTCAGCCACAGCTAAAAACTTTTAACTACTACACACGCAAACAAAGTAAAATCTCAAAGCAAACCACCTAAAGTCTCTAAAGAACCAAACAAATTTGAATCACACGCCTAAAGAATCTAGGGCGTCAAACCATACACAAACAGTAGCCTTCCGGACCGAAAACGCTAGTTGGAGATGAAACCCAACATCGCCGAATTCAGTACAGAAGTGGTGGGCGGAACAGTTACCCCGGCAACCTGCTTAATAAATAGACCGGCACAAGTTCCTCCACTTTAACCGTCTCGAGTGAAGTGAACCCCCGGAAAATCCAAGTGAGTCTAGCCGACGTCTGCTCCAGGTACAGTGGGATCTTCCCTCCACCGTCACCTCGGTAGAATCCTAAAGATAATGGTCACTAAGGTTACCAACAGCAACAAATATACCTGGGGGAACAGTCTACGACCCGATAGCACGCAAGGGCAGAGTAACAAGCTCAATCCCCTTGCCGGCTCCTTGACAATAATCCAAGGTTTACCGAAAAGTGACCCCAGGCTCCTCGACAATAATCCGAGGTTTACCGTTTGTAGTACGTGCGTATCTGGCGTCTTTCCCAATGAAGGAGGATTGATCCCCTCACTGGTTCGGACACGGTCTCGTGCTTCTCCTTTAAGAGGAGCTTTCCCAGAGTACAAATGAAACAATTGGATTTATCCTACCACAAGATGAGCTACTTGTTTGGTTTTACTGTCTTGGAGAGTTAATTACTCTCCTACTCCAAGACACTAGCCTGATCTATATTGGTGTTTCAGAGCCCTAGTAAATAAAAAGTTACTAAGTTGATTTTACTTTAAGCGTTAATTTTATGGCTTTTCTTTAAGACAAAAGGTAGTGGAGATGAAACTGATGGTGTGTAGACTCGACCGAAATCCACTAAAAAGATGCACTTAGGATGATTTAAACTAATTTTTTCTTTTTCAATGAATTCCCTAGCTAAGAGAGTTAGAAAATGCAAAATTGATATAAAACAACTTTCTTGGCAATGAAAATCAAAGAAACAAACTCTTTATCTTTTCAAAACATGTTATGCTCTTAACCTGCAAAGCGATACCCAAACATAGAATTTGTGAAGAAAAGATACCGAGAACACAAAATATGCGAAGAAAATATACCCAGAGCACAGAATAGCAATGATTTTATTATCCAGAGAGAAATGTTCACAGGCCTCTTCGAGGGGGCAACCTCCAACAGAGCAGAGCTCGATTACAAAACAAGACACAATACTCCTCGCAGGGAGTCTCTATCCTTTATATATGACTCATACATGCAATACCACGAGCCAATATCGTGGATTTTATTAATACCATCTATCTAATACTACCGCCCATTTACCATCTAACTAATACTACCGCCCATTTGCAACTAACTGTGGTCCCGTCATTAATTGCGGGTTAACCACTTACAATTATTAATATGGGCTTTATTGACTCTTGACTATGACGTGATCCCATGACATAAATAAGGGGGTTAGGGTGGGACCCTAACATGCCCTCCCCCTTAAGACTATCCTTGTCCTCAAGGCTGAAGCTGCGGAAACTGCTGAAGAATAGCGGCTGGTTCCCAAGTTGCATCTTCTGGCGAGGTGTCTTTCCACTTGACTAGGACCTCCTTAATCACGCGGCCACGCAGGTACTTGTCTCGTGTGTCTAGAACCTGTTCAGGTTGAAGCCAGATTGATCCTTCTTCATCCAATTCAGGTAGACTGGTTTGAACTCGGCAATTGTTCCCAATCACTTTCTTGAGGCATGATACATGGAAGACTGGGTGGATTTTTGCTGTAGGTGGCAAAGCCAGCTTGTAAGCCACTTCTCCAATGCGCTGAAGTACTTGATATGGTCCGTAGAATTTTGGAGAGAGCTTTTGACAGCCCTTGTCTTTGAGTTATGTTTGCTTATATGGTTGCAGCTTCAAAAAGACCTAACCCCCTTCTTGAAATTGGCGCTCTGAGCGATGTTGGTCAGCCTGTTGCTTCATATGGTTCTGAGCTTGATGAAGATTCTCGCGCAAGTGGGCCAGCATGGTTGCACGGTGTTGTAAGAGTTGATCCACTGCTTGGACTTTGGAGCACCCCATGAGATAAGAAGTAGGGGACGGCGGAAGTTGTCCATAGACTGCTTCATAGGGAGTCATTTTGGTGGTGGCATGATAGTTGGTGTTATACCACCATTCTGCCAGAGGTAACCACTGTGCCCAAAGGTGTTGTTTTTCTGAAGTGAAACACCTAAGGTAGGTTTCTAGACATTTGTTGACGGCTTCGGTTTGACCATCTGTTTGCGGATGATATGAAGTACTGAGTTTGAGTTGAGTGCCTTGTATTCTGAAGAGCTCCTGCCAAAAATTACTGGTGAAGATTGGGTCGCGGTCGGACACAATCGAAGTGGGCATGCCATGCAATTTGAAGATTTGATCCATGAAAGTTTGAGCAACCAAAGTAGGTGTGAATGGTTGGGGTAGAGTGCAGAAATGAGCATACTTCGATAGTCAGTCCACAACCACCATGATGACTGATTTGTTCCCAGACTTTGGAAGACCTGTAATGAAATCCATGGAGACCTCCATCCAAATTGACGCTGGAATGGGCAATGGTTGTAATGTGCCTGGTGTGTTGACGGTTTCCCCCTTGTGGCGTTGACAGACGTCACATTCTGCTACAAAAGTAAGGATGTCCTGTTTCATGCCGGTCCAAAAAAATGATCTTCTGGTGCGAGCGTATGTCTTCTGAAAGCCCAAATGTCCTGCAATGGGAGAGGAGTGCAATTCTGCCAAAATGCGACTTTTGAGGGTGGATGTTGGTGATATGACGACTCTGTCCTTGTAGCGAAGAATATCATTCTGCCACGAGTAGCCCTTGCTGGAATTAGGATTTGCCTGTAATTGAGAAATGAGTTGGGAGAGCTCAGGATGTGAAAACCATTCCCCGCGAGCCTCTTCAATCCAGTCTGGAATGGGGAGGGATATTGCGAGCAGAGTAATTTCCTCCTCAAATTGGCGTGACAATGCATCTGCTACCCTGTTGTATTTCCCTTTCTTGTAAATGATCTCATAATCATAACCCAGCATTTTGGCTAACCATTTATTTTGTTGGGGGGAAGATAGGCGTTGCTCCAAAAAATATTTAAGACTGTGATGATCTGTGCGGATTTGGAAACGTCGCCCCAGCAAGTAAGGTCGCCAGGTCTCAACTGCATGTAAGATGGCCATCATTTCCTTCTCATAGGTAGATTGGCCCAAGTTCTTCCCACTTAGTTGTTGGCTGGTGAAGGCCAATGGTCGCCCTTCCTGCATTAAGACTGCTCCAATACCTGTTCCTGAAGCATCAGATTCAATGACAAATGTTTTGGTGAAGTCCGGTAGTGCTAATACCGGAGTGGAACACATGGCGGTTTTGAGAGCGGTAAATGCCTGTTGTGCTTCTTCGTTCCAGAAGAAGGAATTTTTCTTGAGAAGTTGCGTCAGGGGCTTCGCTATGCGGCCATAGTTGCGGACAAATTTACGATAATAGCCTGTGAGACCCAAAAATCCTCTCAAGCTTTTCAAGGTCTTAGGTTGAGGCCATTCTTGCACTGCCTGGATCTTTTTGGGATCAACCTTGAAACCTTCACGGCCCACAATGTGGCCTAAATACTCAACTTCTTCCATGCCAAACGCACACTTAGACATTTTGACAAATAGTTTATGCTTGCGGAGCAGTTGCAAGAGGATATCTACATGCTTAAGATGTGCCGCCCAAGTGCCACTATAGATGAGGATGTCATCGAAGAAGACCAGGACAAATTTTCTGAGATATGGTCTGAGGAGGTGATTCATAAGGCTCTGAAAAGTAGAGGGGGCATTACAGAGACCAAATGGCATGACCAAGAACTCATAATGGCCTTCATGAGTTCTGAAAGCTGTCTTGGGAATGTCAACTTCCTTCATGCGAATTTGGTGGTAGCCTGAGCGAAGATCCAATTTAGTGAAGAATTGAGCCCCATTGAGTTCGTCCAGCAAATCGTCAACCACTGGGATGGGAAATTTATCTTTGACTGTTAACTTATTGAGGGCCCTGAAGTCTGGACACATCCGCCACTCTCCATATTTCTTGAGGACCATGACGACTGGAGATGAGTAAGGACTAATACTAGGACGAATGACACCTGCTTCCAACAATTCCTTGAGGATTTTTTCTATTTCATTCTTTTGGGTGAACGGATGTCTGTATGGCCGCACATTTGGGGGTTGGGCCCCTGGGACCAATGTGATGCTATGATCATGTTCCCCTCGCGAAGGTGGAAGTTCATGAGGTTTGTCAAAGACCGTCCGATGTTTATTCAAAATCTGTTGCATCTCAGGATGAATTGGCGAAGACATGGTATCTACTACCTGGATGGCATTAAATTGAGCTACTACTCCATGATGGCCCTTTTTTAACAATTTTTCCATACGATGCGAGCTTATGATAGAAGGGGCTCCCGCTTGTAGACCACGGAGGGTATGTGTGTAGTCGTTCTGCTTAAAACTCATATATAACTCCTGGAAATCCATTGTGATTGGTCGAAGAGTGCGGAGCCATTCCGCACCTAAGACAATGTCGCAACCCCCCATGTGTATTGCAAACATGTGGGTTTTCAATTGATAATCCCCCATTTGAATTTTGACATTTTCACAGCGACCTTCACATTTCATTGTGCCTCCATCTGCAATCTGGACTTGGAAGTTAGAAACTGCTCGGACATAACAATGTGCTGCTTCAGCGATCTTTTGGTGGATGAAATTATGGGTACTTCCACTATCAATCAAAACTATTACTGGCCGATGTTTAAGAAAACCCCTGATTTTGAGAGTTTGAGGTGAAGAAATTCCTGCCAATGCATGTAGCGAAATCATTGGTTCATCAGATACCATCTCCTGTTGGTTATCTTCTTCGGTCGCCTCTGATTCCTCAAGTGGTGGATCTTCCTCGGTGGAGCTGTAGTCAGTGGCATCTATTTGAAAAAACTTTTGCTCTTTGCATTTATGACCAGGGGAATATTTTTCATCACAGTAGTAACATAGTCCTTGCTTCCTTCTTCCGGCCATTTCTGCAGGTGACACCTTTTGAATCTTAAGTGTTTGGGTCATATTGGGAGCCTGTGAGGGACGACCTTTAGCGGGAAAGTTGGGGCGGTTGGATTGAGCTGTTAATGCCCGTTCCACCTTACGGGCTACCTGGCAAGCCTCGTTCCATGTGGGGGGGTGGTGGAGTAGAACCTGAGCTTTGATGGCTTCTTTAAGACCGCTGATAAAGCATTCCATGTAGAATTCATCTGTGAGACCCTTAGTGCGGAAGGCTAAGGCTTCAAAAGCGGTAATATATTCATCCACTGTACCCGTCTGTCGGAGCTTAGTGAGACGCCCCAAAAAAGAGTCTTCCTGTTCAAAGCGATTTCGAAGAGCTTTGGTAAATTGGCCCCAATTCTGAAATTGTCCATTGCAACGCTGATACCATTCCTTCCATTGCCATCGTTCACTGTCCAAGTACATGGTGCCCACCATAAGCTTAGTCCCCTCATCTATGATATGATTCAATTGAAAATACTGCTCCATTTGGGCTAGCCATGCGGACGTGTGAGAACCGTCAAATTTATGCATATCCAACTTGGGAGGTCTCTGATTGGGTGGTGGATGGGTGTGCCAGACGTGAGGAGAGTGGCTAGACTCCCCCTCATGGTATTCATGACCCTTATACGCCTCCTCGTGGGCTGGCTCCTTGCCCTTGTCCTGTAGTAGGCAATCTAATCCTTTAAGATGATTTTCGATCCTTTCCACCGCAGAGTGGAGGGAGTGCACATCTTCTTCTATTTTTTCTATCCTTTCATTAGCCATTGCTTGAGCGCGAGTTTCTACCATACACCCGTCTGACGAAAATTTGGGACCGCCGAAAAAATGTGATCCCTCGAGAGAAAGGGAACTATGGTCTTGGGGAGTGTCAGGTGCTACAGATCGCAATATACATAAGGGTCTGATAGTAGTACTCGGCCCAATGTTTCAGGGCTCTAACTAAGGAGGATCGACCGTACCCTTAGCCGTACAACCCGACTACCCTATCGTACGGGCGAGTAATCTCTCCGAGTGCTGTTCTCGGTGTACTGTAGCCACAAGACGACCGAAGTTTTATCTATGGCGAGGTTTCAAGGGAGCTAGGGGGCTTCCTATATACCCAGAGGGTACGTGGAAGATAGTCCGTGCGCGGTTCTGTCTAATGCGCTACTACTCGAAGGGGTACCCACAGGGGTTACAAGGGAGTCCAACAGACGTGACCACCTCTTGTATTTCCTACGTGCATGCCTCCCCAAATCCGCAGGTTTATGCGCTTAACGACAGATCCCATGGTTTAAAGACGCCGGAACACGTCTCTAGCCTAAAAAAAATTTTGCTAAAATTTGGAGATCCCACCGAGCCCTGGAAAGTGCTCTGATACCACTTGTTATGCTCTTAACCTGCAAAGCGATACCCAAACATAGAATTTGCAAAGAAAAGATACCGAGAACACAAAATATGCGAAGAAAATATACCCAGAGCACAGAATAGCAATGATTTTATTATCCAGAGAGAAATGTTCACAGGCCTCTTCGAGGGGGAAACCTCCAACAGAGCAGAGCTCGATTACAAAACAAGACACAATACTCCTCGCAGGGAGTCTCTATCCTTTATATATGACTCATACATGCAATACCACGAGCCAATATCGTGGATTTTATTAATACCATCTATCTAATACTACCGCCCATTTACCATCTAACTAATACTACCGCCCATTTGCAACTAACTGTGGTCCTGTCATTAATTGCGGGTTAACCACTTACAATTATTAATATGGGCTTTATTGACTCTTGACTATGACGTGATCCCATGACATAAATAAGGGGGTTAGGGTGGGACCCTAACAAAACATACAACACATGACCACTAATCACTTCACGAAAATTCCTTTTCCTTTCAAAGACTCAAATGCTACCAAAGCAAACTTTCCTTCAAAAGATATTTTTTGTATTTTTCCTAATTAATAAAGCATGTAAAACTTACTTTAACAAAAATCAAAGTTAAAAAAATCTATGGCAATCAAATCAATTCAATTTTACTCAAAAGCAAATCTAAGAGAAAAGCACCTAAAAGTAAATCTAACGAGGCAAAAGCCTACTAAAGATGATTCCTGGATGTTTTACTCAGTCAAAATGTAACTAAGGACTAGTTGATGCAGAACCAAAAACCAGTCAAAAACAAAAATCAAAATCTTTTGTTCTTTTTCTCAAGAATAAAATTCAAAGTTCAATCAATAAACTTTTTCGAGATTTGGCAAAGAGAGAACACAAAGGTAGGTTTCTCACAAGGGTGGATTCTATGAAAGGTCTGACTCCTAAGAGGACTGAACAAAACCAGGGAGATCCAAAGTTTGACAACCTCTAATGCCAAAGTCACTACAGGACTAGTGCAAAAATCAAACCCTAGGGCAAAATCTCTATGAATTTCACTAAAACTCTTGACACTGACGAAACAAGCTTAGGTGAAGATTGATGGCAGATAACCAGTGGATCTGGGCAGAAAAAAGAAATTAAAAACAAAATCTAAAAGGCAAAAAGAAGAAAATTGAAATTTTCTTAATTTTGACAGGGTACGCAGGTGACCTGTTTGCACAGGTGCGGGTACGCTCTGTGCACAAAGCTGCAGTGCGTACAGGTACGCCCTGTGCTCAACGCAGAGGATGCGTACTTCTAGCAAAACAAAGAAAAACTAAAATCTAATTTAACCCTAAGCTAGCCCACCCAAAAACACAGTCAGACAGCCAAAAACCAGAAAACAAACGACTTTTCTCAGATCAAAATTTCATACAAAGGAAAAAAACATTCACATCAATGGAGTCCCCAGCGGAGTCGCCATTTTGTCATGCGGAAAGAGTCGATAATGCGGACAAAACTGACCTCCCTAGAAGCAAAGGCTTTCTAGTGACAAACAAGACAAATAAACACTACCTTTCTCTAAACATGCATTGAGAATACAAGTAATCAGGTGATTTTAACATACCTTTAGTCCAACGCTTTGTAGTAGTCCAGCCTCGCCGATCCGGATGAGCTCCTCGTTCTCTTCGAAACCTGCATTCACTAACAAGCCAAAAGATTAAATAGCACCTGATAAACTCATAAAACAATACATATCCATCATACAGACCAAGGAGTATATGAAACAAATCATGAATAACAATCTGTTGAGAAAAATGAGTTCATTTGTATTAAGTGGAAACAAAAGAAACCATTACAACCTGAGCCTTGGTGTTGTGCAGGTCCCTCCTAGGGTCCAGCAAGAGTTTTCCTTTACTTTGATCAGCTCACCCACTCTCAAATAAGGCTAGGAAAGGATGGGAATCTCTCCTCTCAAGCTTTACAAGGGAGTCCTAATTCCAGCAGCATCTACCCTTAGGAATGTTCAGCTTTCAACCTCCCCTCCCTCTGGCCCAATGCCTGTATTTATAGTGCTCTAGAGGAAGTTATTCAGGTCCACCATCAATGGGATAAGCCCCTCTTTGGATGGGATAGCTCCCCTCTTTTTGGGATAAGTTCCTCTTTGATAGGGATACATGAACCATCTGGAGGCGCTCCATACACGTCAAACAAGCTTCTAGAATGCTCTAGAAATGACCACAAGTAACTTTTTTGGAGTGAAACTTGCGCCTTTTGACCTTTACAGGAGTACGCACCCTCCCCTTTACAGAAAAAGCGTACAACTACGCAGGTATTGTGAACTTGGGGTGCGTACACGCAGGTAAGGTTAAGAGAAACTACGTACCCAGAGATATATAGATTTTTAATGACTTTCTCTCTTTCTTGGAGTTTGACATGGAGAGCAGAGGTATGAGACTTGCCAAGGAGGATAGTATGACAGTTGATGGAGCCATACTAACTGCAAATAGTCATGGTGACAAATTTTAGTGTAACACACGCATAATACTTTTTCAAGTAAAGCCCATTTCGGGGATTATCTAGAGGACTCCCTTCATAATCAATCAGCTCGTAGGCCCCTTTTTGCAAAAATCACTTTACAATATAAGGTCGGTGCCACATGGGCTTGAATTTTCCTGCCCCTAGCTTATCATTAGCTTGATCGTAGAGTAGGACTAAATCTCCTTCAACAAAAGAATGAGGATGGACAGTATGATCGAAGTGAGTTTTCACTCTCTTCTTCTGTGCTTCAATAGTGAGAGAGGTTAGTCGACGGGTCTCATCCAGCCGCTTAGGTAGAGAAGGCATTCTTCTATCAGAGTAATGTTGGGGAGTAATTCAACGGCTAATTTCAAAGAAGGGATCTCGCACTTGATGGGAAGAGCAGCCTCCAGTCCGTAAACTAATTGGAACGGAGTGAAACTGGTGGCATCCTTCACAGAAGTTAGGTAGGCCCATAAGGTAGAGAACAACATCAAGTGCCAGTTAGACTTGTGCATGCCAATGGTACGTTGAAGCATCATAACTAGAACCTTGTTGATGGCTTCTATTTGGCCATTGGCCTGAGGATAGTATGGAGTCGAGCTATCATGCTGCAAGCCTAGCTGGGTTGTTAGCTCAGTCATCATATGATTACGGAAATGCTTACTATGATCAGTGACGATATCTTGAGGGACTCCAAACCGTGAAATAACATGATTAAACAAAAATTCCACCCCTGTGTGACCGTCTTCAGATAGTGTGGGCATCACCTCAGCCCATTTTGTGAAGTAATCAATGGCAACGATGATATACCCATGCCCCCTGGCCGAGCAAGGGTTACAAGTCATATAATCAATGCCCCATTTTGCAAAAGGGCCGACGGTAACAATAGGGTGCAATGGAGCGGGGGGGGGGTGCATCTTCCGCTGGTAGATTTGGCACTCGTGACAGGAGTGGATGGCAAGAATGCAATCCTTAAAGATGGAGGGCCAAAAGTAATCGGCACAGAGGATCTTTTGAGCAGTAGCATATCCGAACATGTGACCACCATAGGCACTAGAGTGGCAGTCATTTAAAACTCGCTCAGCTTCCTCGAATGTTAAGCATCGACGAAGAACAAATTCAGTGCTGAGACGGTACAGGGTGTCCCCAATAATACGATAGGGCTGATACTAATGACAAATCCATTGGTGAGCATCCTTAGATACATCGGGACGAAAAGAGGACGTCTGCAGGTAGACAATGATATCTCCATACCAGGGATCGAGGGTGCTAATTAAGAATAGAGTTTTGTCCGGAATATGGTCCTCTAACCGAGAGGGCGCGGTAAGAGATGGCAGAGAGTAAAGCAATTCAGCAAAGACAAGGGATTTCTTAGACTTGGCAGTGGTGAATTCCAAGTCGAACTCTTGGAGGATAACAATCCACTTCGAGTACTTGCCCCCCAGCAACTGACGTGACAAGATGTACGTCATCGGGTTGCAATCAGAAACCACTGTCGTAGTACGCAATAAGATATAATGGCAGAAACATTGGAAGGAACAGACAATGGCCAATGCCAACTTCTCGACATAAGCGTATCGAATTTCTGTATCTAGTAGATTGCAGCTGAGATAATAAATGACATGCTCAGTGTCATCATCATCATCTTGAAATAGAACCATGCCAATAGTGGTATTGACATCGGCCAAATACAGAGTGTAGTCACGATGATAATTCGGAGGACGCAACAATGGAGCAGAAACAAGGAGAACCTTGAGACGCTCGAAGGACTCTAAAGCAGTGGCATCCCAAAGAAAAGGTGTATCCCGCTTCAATAGCCGTGTAAAACCTTCGGCCACTTTGGCATAGTTCGGAATGAATTGTCGTAAAAAATTCGCTTTGCCCTGCAAACTCTGCAATTGCTACAAAGAAGCAAGGGGAGGAAGATTTAGAATGGCCTCGAATTTAAGGGAATCCAAATGGATGCCCTCTCGGGAGACGATAAACCCAAGAAGTCTGCCAGACTCAACGCAGAAGACACACTTATGAGGATTGAGCTTGATGCGGTAGTGTCAATAGCGGAGAAAGATTTCGCGAAGATCAACGGGATGGTCTTGGCGTTTAATTGAATGAGCTGGTAGATCATCCAGGTACAGTTGCACAATGTGTCGAATATCATGGAATGCATAAGACATCGCGCGTTGGAAGGTAGCACCGACGTTTTTCAAACCAAAAGGGAGGCTTTTGTAGGCGAAAGTGCCCCACGGACAGATAAAGGTGGTCTTGTGCTGATCAACGGGCACAATATTAATCTGGTTATAACCAGAAAAACCGTCCATGAATGAATACATTTCACTCCCAGCACACTCGTCAATGAGCTGGTCAATGAAGGGTGTGGGGAAGTTATCTTTGGGACAGGCCCAGTTAATATCATGGTAATCAGCACAGACTCTGATAGTGCCCTATTTTTTAGTCACAGGGATGATATTGGAGACCCAATCTGTGAGTGGGATGGGGTAAATAAAACCAGCCTTAAGAAGCTTTTCAACTTCCGCTTTAATAGCTGCAACCTTTCGGGGGTGCACGAGGCATAGACGCTGCCGGATAGGCTTAGCACCTGGACACGTAGGTATCTCATGCACCACGATACTAGGATCGATGCCGGGCATCTCTTCGTAAGACTAGGCAAACACATCACGGAATTCATGAAAAAGATTAGTATAGAGTTGAATCTCCTCCAGAGTACAAGTTACTCTGACATGGATATGCTCGACAATCCTTGGTTTAACAGAGATGTTGATTGGCTAGGTTTGCATGATGTTTCCCATGTTCCCTTCAGAAGACACTTGATAGACTTGAATGAGTGTCTGAAGGGGTTGGGATGGGAGACAAGGAGCAAACCACTCGAGACAGGTAAGCATTTCCCGGTGGGCAGGGAGAAATGAGGAACGATGGTGATGATTGGACCAAGGGGGTCCCCCGAGAGACATGGTCTCGATAATGGCTTCATCAGAAGGAAATATTTCCTTTAAAGGGTCTAAAGAAGCGTCGTCTCCAAGCCAAGGGGAATGAGCGTACGAGTCGACAGCTCTGCTCAAAGGAGCAGATTCAGAGGATGGAGCCGATGCAGTAACGATTTCGACGTAGTTGAGCTTGGCAGGATTCAATGACATCTCATCACCCCATGAGTCTGTCTAATCGGTGGGGGGAAGAACCCAAGGATCAGAGTGAACAGAAATTATATTAATAGAAGCGACGTTAGGAGGTGGGAGTGAAAAAACACCCATAAGGGCGGGATCTTTAAAAAGTCTAGCTCCCACACTCTCACATGGGATGGAGGTATGCTCCACAAAAGGCATGTTGCCTTCAAAAGAGGAGGCAAAGAAAGACAGTTGGTCTACTGTGACGATCTTCCCCTGATGAGGGAAACGAATGACACGAAATAGAGATGAAGCCACGGCTCACATGGCATATGTCCAGCTTTGTCCCAAAAGGAGGTTGTAAGTTAGATTAGCATCAATGACTTCAACCTCCACTTTGAATGTCTTCCCTTCCAAAGTAATAGGCAAACATTGGAGTATAACATAAGGGCGAGACTCTCTCCCATCAAAGGCTTCCAAGGTTGTAGGAGACTGGCTCAGAGTCGGAGAACCAATAGCGTTCCAACAAGCAACAGACATTATGCAAGTTGAATCGCCTTCATCAATGATGGTACGATGAATCATTTTAGAATTGATGATGACCTGGATAAGGAAAGCAATTTGTTGAGGCAGTCTCGGTATATGGCACTCTAGGTCAAAGGTGATCAAATTCGAGTCGGCCGGGTCGATGCCACCGATGGCCGATAGCAAGGACGTCCTCTGAGAGGGGCAGCTCTAGAGAACTTCTAGAGTGAACATAGCTGACGGAGCCTGGGCTAAGTCCTCAATGATGCTATAATGCTGAGCAGTATGAGCAATAGGGTTGTAAGAAGATTTCCAGATTACACCTTTAGGAGGGGGTCGGATGGGCGTCTTAGTACTAGGTCTCTCGATATGGAGTGGACTAGAACTAGACGGAGGAGCACTAGAGGTAACCTTAGGCTCTTTCCCGGTAGGCGACGGATACTATTTTGCCTGAGTACTATTGTGGATGGGAATCATCCCAGCCATAAACACTTGAGAACTGAAGGGAGAAGAGGATTGAGATGGATCAACCACCATTTGCGTTTGTTGTGAGGGAAAAGGCTCTTTGAGCACAACAGGAGTCCTGGGAGCACCTTTCAACAAACGACTAACTTCAAACTGCCTCGGGTAGTCTTTGGTATAGTGATCCTCATTGCAGATAAGGCAAGGATACTTGGGCTTGCGTTTGGCACCTTCTGCGGGTCGAGGTTTAGGGGAATCTTGCTTAGGTTGATCAGCTTTATTCTTTCCTTTTCCATTCTTCTTTCCTTTCGAGGCTTTGTCTGCCATGGTGGACTGGACGACGTTAACCTCGGAAGTATTACCAGAATTGGATAGAGGCTGAGAAGTATTTTCATTCGGAGCATTCGAATTTGTCTTCCCAGGGTTCGCGGAAGATTTCTTGGAAGGTGGATTAACAGAACCAATGACACCATCAATAGATGGCGTTGGCGGGGCTTTGGAAGTTCCGAGTCTTGGGGCATCAGGAAAATAATCATATAGCATACCGGACTGGGAGTAAACCAAGTCAAGGTACTGAGCATGTGCAATAGCCTGCTCCTCAGTTACACATGCCCCCATAGCAATGTCCCGTGCTATCGGACCGACAAATGAGGTCGTGAACCAGTTGGTCAGGAGCTGATCGGGAATTCAAAACTTAATCAGACGGTGACTCCATCTCCATTCATGAATATGATCAGAGATATGTGTAGCCGTTGTTTGTTTCAAGGATGTCAAGAGGTGTGTGCCCGTTTCATATCGAATCGGCAACTGAAAATGAGTTAAAAATTCCATAGCCAATGAGTTAAAATCCTGAAAAGATCCGCGAGCTAACTGTAGAAATTTTGAATAATTTAACACATATTCAATGGATATTATCCTGATCATGTACTATTGTGGAATACATACACAATACATAAGCTCCTCTATGTTGATCATCAATTTAGCAACATCAATAACAATAAAACATCAAGAGTATTCACACATTAACACAGTATGTAACCCGGGGAAAGCATCTCGCTAAAAACCCCAAATATCTGTATATTAATGATTGAGACCATGTAACATTACAAAGTACAATGCTTATCACAAGAAATCCAGTACCAACTCCACCTGTTACACACAATACAACTAAGATCTGATCTCCAAATCTATTCCACTGCTTGCCTGCCTCCACTGCTCAATACCTGCTCAAGAATGAATGAGAATGGATTAACCAAACTCGTATTTACCTCCAAAGAATCACTCACACTGTGAAAGACGTGAGAATAGGCTATAATATTGGGCAAATACTTGGGCAAACTCATTAGCATACTTAATCCCTTGATTGTGCAAATCCTCATGCACAACTATAGTCACAACTGATAGCAATCTGATCCTCTAACACCTGTCCCTGTTGAACTGAACATGCACTAACATGCAACTGAGTTAACTGATGTATTCTATAGTTGAATTATGAGTTAATAATTAGTTTAACGACTCATCATTAGTCAATTTGTAGTTATACTAATTACAACTAGTTTAACCAAGTCAAACTGAACACAACTCCATCAACTCCACAATCAACTCCACCAAACTCAACTGATTGAGTTCTAACTGAAGTCATGCATGTAATAACACAACTGACTCATAAGAAAAGCATACTTCTTTCTGATAGCTGCATGGGCCACATCTGTAGCTCAAACTGAAGTGCTCCAAGAGAATAAGATCAAGTTTATAGTCCAAATATTATTATGAGACAATAATATTTGACTTTTCTATTTTGGACAACCAGTCTAAAAATAGACTTTGATCACTCTTGCTGTGATCACTTCTGCAGTGGTCACTCCTGCTGTGATCATCCCTGCTATGGTAACTCCTGCTGTGATCTGTTGGCATTATGATTCAAGTGTTGTCCTTGATGGCAACTCACTCAGAGGTTGGTACAGATGCTCAGAAGTTGGTACAGGAGATGGCAACTTAATCAGAAGACAGATCCTAGTACAGCTTGCCAAGGAAGTTCATACACGCAGGTTTGTTAAGACCAAGTCGCGTGTACACGCAGGTTGGCTTCAGAAAAAGCACGTGTATGTGGAAAAGTACCTTTGGTCCATGGCGGTTAGTCCTTGGAAGTTGTGCCTATGGTTTCGGACCATTATGTCTCGACGGACGTGTTGATCCCTAGTTTCGAGGTTGATGGTATTGTGTTTCTATGGTTTTGGCTCTTGGTATTGAACAAGGCCTAAGGCTATATAAGGAGAAGATCACTAGGCAAAGGGGTATGGATTGTGGGTGTCTGACGCAGTAAGAGGATCTGGGATTGCTGGTTATCTGTTCGGGACGCTTGGCAAGGGTCGGATCTGACAGCAAAGGCAGAAGTAATCATTTCTAGATCTGCACGCGGGTTGCCTTTGGAGAAAGAGCGTATACACGCGGTTTTGGTACAGTGAAGTAGCGTATGCATGATAAGGGTTGATATTTCAGGTTGTTGCTGATTCTGGTGGTTGTTGCAGAGTTCTAGATTCTGGTTTGGGTTCTGTGTTCTTAATGACAGGGTTTCAGTGATTCGGTATTGGGTTGTTTAATGAATTATGATGCAAGTATAAGTTGATGATTGTATTGCGGTAATGTTTGCTTTGTACTCTTGGATCCAGTCTGAAAATTGATGAAACGTGGTCCCTGAAGGTTGTAGGGTCAGCACCTACGTACTAGTAAATGGATCAGCTAGTACAAGAGCTGAGGGGGTTGTAGCTCCCTTCCAGAAGTAGTTGGAAAACGAAAGAGAGGGTTGTAGCCCTCTGCAGGTTGTAGCCTGCATACTGGTAAAGGACTGCACCAGTATATTGTAAAAGAAGTTTCTCATTAAAGAAGAAAGAGACGAATTGCAGCAGGTGGTTTTCACCCACATTGGGTTTCCACCTTATATCATGGTGTTCATGTGTGTGGCTCTTGTGTGATGTTCTGTTCTGTTATACTGCACCTGTTAAATTGCTTAATAATGTTCTGATGCATTTACTGAAGATAAGATTAACTGAATCATAAGATATCTGCATATACGCTAGTTGCTTTAGACACAGTCGCGTGTACACGCGGGTTCACTTAATTGAAGTAGCGTATATGTTTCTGAGTATGAAATTGAAAAAGTTTGATTGATCTGATAATACTGATTCACCCCCCCTCTCAGTATTATTCTCAACAATTGGTATCAGAGCAGGTCCTTCAGAGGAAGCTTGATCGCTTGAAGGAAAAGATCCATCAAAATGGCTAATCAAGAAAGAGAGGCACACATCAGGCCACCAGTCTTTGACGGGAACAATTTTACTCACTGGAAGATAAGAACCACTGCATATCTACAGTCTCTTGGAGCAGAAGTTTGGGGAATCGTAGAAGGAGGATACAAATTCCCATCAGCAACTCCTACAGATCCAGCAGAGAAAAAGCAATATGAGCTCAATGCCAAAGTAGTTAATGTCCTATTGAGTACTTTGACTCAATCAGAATTTATGAAGATCATGCATCTCAAATCAGCTAAGGAAATATGGGACAAAATCGTTATAAGCTACGAAGGAGATGATCAGGTAAAAATAGCGAAGCTTCAAACTCTCAGAATCCAGTATGAAACTCTTAAGATGCGAAGTAATGAAAGCGTAGCTAATTATTTCCTGCGTATGGATGAGATTGTGAATTGTATGAGGGATCTGGGTGAAGAATTTGAGGAAGTTGTCTTAGTTCAAAAGGTTTTGAGATCTCTGTCTACTAAATTTGATTCTAAAGTATCTGCCATAGAAGAAAAGGAGAATGTGCGGAAAATTACCATGTCACAGCTTCACGGGATCTTAACTGCTTTTGAAATGCGACAAGAGGTACCACCAGAGGCCGCATTCGAAGTGTCAGAGGAAGAAGATGAGGTAAATTTTGTCAAGAATCTTGAACGGGGAACTGGACGGTTCAAAGATAAGCTACCTTTCAAATGTTTTCTATGTGGTAGAGTTGGTCACTATGCTGCTAGATGTCCTCATAACAAAGAAAGGATATATGAAGAAGATGGTAGAAGCTATTATTCCCATATTAAAAGTTCATTAAATGATAGTGAAGATATTAGAAGTCTCATGGCGCACAAGAAGAAGAATGCTTCATCCAATAATAGCGAGGATATTAAAAGTCTCATGGCACATGAAGAGAAGAATGCAGAAACTGAAGAAGCTGCCAAATTAAAAGAACTATTGGAAACAGAAACCAGGGTAAGGGAGAGATTGCAGGATATAGCAAAAGATCAGAGCACAACTATTCAGAGACTTGAATCAAAGATCCTCTCTCTAAAAGAAGATCTTGAAGATCAAGAACATGAAGTGATCAAACTAAAGCGACAAGTGGAAGAAGGGAGAAAAGTTGAAGAAGACCTAAGGAAGCAGTATCTGAAAAAGGAAGAACAACATCAGGTTGAGGTAAATATCTTGAAAGGTAAACTAGAAGAAAAGGATAAGCTCTTACGATTTCAAGATAGTTCTAAAGTCTTGGATGATATTCTTAATAGTCAAAGATCTCCTGCTATCAAAACTGGTCTCGGTTTTCATGAATATGTTGAAGGTGAATCTAGTTCACAAGGTGAAGCAAGAAACTCTAATGAGAAATCTGAAATACTCAAGGAACAACCAAGGAAAGAAATTTCTCAAGGAAGATCCTTTACTCCTAACTATGGACGTGATAGACGATTATTTCCTCCACTAAATAATGTTGAATGTTATGTATGTCATAATCTTGGACATGTTGCAGCCAGATGCAGAAGTAGAATGGTTCAAGAAAGATCATCGCATCCCAGGTATTTCAGAGGGTATTGCTTTGCTTGCAATGCATATGGACACAAAGCAATTGATTGTGATAGAAGGAACATGAAAAATATAAGGTGTTATACATGCAACAACTATGGGCATAAAGCAAGGGAATGCAGGAGCAGATTTCAAAATCCAAGACAAGGGGACCATACATCATCACAGTTGCAGGAATTGAAGAAGACAGAGACAGAAAGGTGTGGGATAACTCAGTCAACTGACATAACAGACACAGGGGAATCTGAAAGTGATGAAATTCAGTATTCCATCCTGCATACGCTGATATAATGAAGCCAAGTCGCGTATATACGCGAGTTACAGGCTGCAAAGTCGCGTATATGGAGAAAGGGCAGCAGAACAGACCCAGGTTCAGTCATGGTTGGCTCAGGCTCAGGGGGAGCAGAACAGACTCAGGAAATGGTTCAGACATGGTTGGCTCACACTCAGGGGGAGAATATTCTTCAAATAATGCATTGTTGGCATTATGGTTAGAAGTTGTTGATAAAGTCTTGGTCTAGATATTTCATCACTATGTCATGTATCTCTTTTATGATGTCAAGGTCATGTAACGGCCTATGTTGGTTTCCCCACTATGCCTGGGATGAATGATGAAATGTTCATGTATTATCATGTATCTTCACATGGTTAGGTGGATGAGTCAATATTGGTATATCCCCACTAGGTTGGGTGATGAATGTATGTTGAGTCTTTTGGTGATAGGAAGGTCTTCTATGATGTATAAGTCTTTGTTCTTCTTGAAGAACATCTTTTGCAGATCTTGCCTACAGTCAAGGGGAGCATGAACAGCACAATTCAGCAAGAGCAGGATGGATAGATTGGTACACTTTGGCATACACAAAGGGGGAGCACATTTGGAAATTTCAGCATGTACTCAGGGGGAGTATGGACAGCAGTATGGACAGGAGAGGGTATACCAAAGAAGAGAATATCTTGGTCCACCCTTTGCCCTTGATGTCAAAGGGGGAGAGTGACTTGGTGTGGTGGTTGCCATCAAGTCCAAAGGGGGAGATTGTTGGCATTATGATTCAAGTGTTGTCCTTGATGGCAACTCACTCAGAGGTTGGTACAGATGCTCAGAAGTTGGTACAGGAGATGGCAACTTAATCAGAAGACAGATCCTAGTACAGCTTGCCAAGGAAGTTCATACACGCAGGTTTGTTAAGACCAAGTCGCGTGTACACGCAGGTTGGCTTCAGAAAAAGCGCGTGTATGTGGAAAAGTACCTTTGGTCCATGGCGGTTAGTCCTTGGAAGTTGTGCCTATGGTTTCGGACCATTATGTCTCGACGGACGTGTTGATCCCTAGTTTCGAGGTTGATGGTATTGTGTTTCTATGGTTTTGGCTCTTGGTATTGAACAAGGCCTAAGGCTATATAAGGAGAAGATCACTAGGCAAAGGGGTATGGATTGTGGGTGTCTGACGCAGTAAGAGGATCTGGGATTGCTGGTTATCTGTTCGGGACGCTTGGCAAGGGTCGGATCTGACAGCAAAGGCAGAAGTAATCATTTCTAGATCTGCACGCGGGTTGCCTTTGGAGAAAGAGCGTATACACGCGGTTTTGGTACAGTGAAGTAGCGTATGCATGATAAGGGTTGATATTTCAGGTTGTTGCTGATTCTGGTGGTTGTTGCAGAGTTCTAGATTCTGGTTTGGGTTCTGTGTTCTTAATGACAGGGTTTCAGTGATTCGGTATTGGGTTGTTTAATGAATTATGATGCAAGTATAAGTTGATGATTGTATTGCGGTAATGTTTGCTTTGTACTCTTGGATCCAGTCTGAAAATTGATGAAACGTGGTCCCTGAAGGTTGTAGGGTCAGCACCTACGTACTAGTAAATGGATCAGCTAGTACAAGAGCTGAGGGGGTTGTAGCTCCCTTCCAGAAGTAGTTGGAAAACGAAAGAGAGGGTTGTAGCCCTCTGCAGGTTGTAGCCTGCATACTGGTAAAGGACTGCACCAGTATATTGTAAAAGAAGTTTCTCATTAAAGAAGAAAGAGACGAATTGCAGCAGGTGGTTTTCACCCACATTGGGTTTCCACCTTATATCATGGTGTTCATGTGTGTGGCTCTTGTGTGATGTTCTGTTCTGTTATACTGCACCTGTTAAATTGCTTAATAATGTTCTGATGCATTTACTGAAGATAAGATTAACTGAATCATAAGATATCTGCATATACGCTAGTTGCTTTAGACACAGTCGCGTGTACACGCGGATTCACTTAACTGAAGTCGCGTATATGTTTCTGAGTATGAAATTGAAAAGGTTTTATTGATCTGATAATACTGATTCACCCCCCCTCCAAAGAATCACTCACACTGTGAAAGACGTGAGAATAGGCTATAATATTGGGCAAATACTTGGGCAAACTCATTAGCATACTTAATCCCTTGATTGTGCAAATCCTCATGCACAACTATAGTCACAACTGATAGCAATCTGATCCTCTAACACCTGTCCCTGCTGAACTGAACAGGCACTAACATGCAACTGAGTTAACTGATGTATTCTATAGTTGAATTATGAGTTAATAATTAGTTTAACAACTCATCATTAGTCAATTTGTAGTTATACTAATTACAACTAGTTTAACCAAGTCAAACTGAACACAACTCCATCAACTCCACAATCAACTCCACCAAACTCAACTGATTGAGTTCTAACTGAAGTCATGCATGTAATAACACAACTGACTCATAAGAAAAGCATACTTCTTTCTGATAGCTGCATGGGCCACATCTGTAGCTCAAACTGAAGTGCTCCAAGAGAATAAGATCAAGTTTATAGTCCAAATATTATTATGAGACAATAATATTTGACTTTTCTATTTTGGACAACCAGTCTAAAAATAGACTTTGATCACTCTTGCTGTGATCACTTCTGCAGTGGTCACTCCTGCTGTGATCATCCCTGCTATGGTAACTCCTGCTGTGATCATCCCTGCTGTGGTCACTCCTGCTGTGATCATCCCTGCTGGGATCCAAAAATAGAACTTGCACCATAATTTTCCTGCGGGCCCACTTAGTGAAGGCGACTCTTTTCGCTAAGCTCCATCATCTTGTTGCAATATCAACACTAACTCAATATACCATTTAGCAAAAAAGCCAATGAGAGTCCTTTGAAAAAGGCAGAGCCTGACTAAATCATCAAGGCAAGAATTTGACGAACACAATAGATGATAAGTCATAACGTGAGCTTGGGGATCTCCTCCATCTTTACCATCAAATTTGGGACAATCACCCGGAATCTTAGTTGGAACCGGTGGACAATACAGATTATGAAGGATAGGATCATTCGTCAATTTGGACACATCCGATAATTCCAATGTTGCTAAAAAGGATAATTGAGGGTTAAAGGACATCTAAGGCCATGGGTAGGAGGTAGCACCAGAGTTCCAGCCAGTTGCTTGTTGCCCTCATTGATTCTGTCCAGACAGATTTGGCCTAGGAGGGTTTTGTCTGTAGGGATTTTGTCCATAGGGGTTATAGGATGGTTGACCCTAGATTTTCCCTCCAGCATTCCATTTATTACCAACTTTTCCTACAGGTGTAACATACAGTTGCTGGTAATTTTGATAAGGACTCACCTGTAGTTGTTGGTAATTTTGGTACGGGGCAAATTGGGTTTTCCCTTGGGATTGCTGGAAACCATAAGGCGGCTGGGCTCCAAATTGAGCCTGGGAGCCAGGCTGCGTTTGATAGGTCAGTTGAGATTGAGATCCAACCTGCATTTGAAAACCAGATTGGGTCTGGAGCCCAGACTGAGGTTGGAAACCGGGTTGAGCTTGAGAAGCAACAATCATTTGAGTGCCCGGTTGTGTAGGCCCAGATGGATGTCCTTGAGAGAACTGAGGCTGATCCATTTGGCCAGAAGGTTGACCTAGTTGAGATTGAGATTGACCCATTTGCCCAGAAGGTTGAGCTTGACGGGTATTGGGTTTTCCTTGCACAATTGAGGGCTATCCTGATGGACCGGATGGCTGAGCAGACTGGACAGTTGGTTGACCTGATTAGATTTGAGACTGACCAACTTGTCCAGATGGTTGACCAGACTAGACAGTGGGTTGGCCTTGCTGAACGTAAGGTTGACTGACTTGCCTAGAAGGGTAGCCTTGCTGGACACCAGGTTGGCCTTGTTGCATGTAAGGTTGTCCCGGATTACCAGAAGGTTGCCCGAAATAGGTAAAAGATGAACCACCAGAGGCCGAAGGTTGTCCCTGGAAGGGTTGTCCTTGTGGGCCTCCAGGTTGCCCTGGATAAGGCTATCCATAATACTGCTACCCATAGGAGGGTTGCGTGTAAGACGGCTGACCTTGATAAGGTGGTCCTTGAAAATTCGCAGGGGATACTTGGGCACCATGATAACTCGTGGTACCCCAAGCAACAGATAATGGGAATGTAACCTCAACCACAGGCTAAGAGGGTAAAGGTCTACGATAATAAATGTGAGCTCCTCGAGAATCATAATAATGAAACGGATCTTGATGGTCCAGATTCTGAAGAGTGTGCAAATATTGATCGTATGCCCCCCCTACTGGAATGGAACCAGAAGAAGGTGGGGCACTTAGTGTAGGATCAACAACTCCAGGTACAGATGCCGATGGGCCACTATTTGCTGATCTGGATGGAGGTCCAGCAACAATGGTCACAACTTAGGATGCAGTCACGGCACCAACAATAGGGGTTGAAGAAGCCACACAGACAGTTGGAATAGTCGGGACAGAAGTGACAGACACATTGTGAATTTGAGGAATAAAAGACTCTGAGGTCAGAGTGACGGTGTGAGACCACATAGAACTCGTAAGGGAGGTCCTAGAACCCATAACATCCCTCAAAGCCTTATAGCATAAAGGTAACGTGACACCGAGAGGGGTGACACAGAAAGGTGTAGTTTCCATTGAGATAGGAATTTCACCGCTGGTCGCAATGGATTCTTCACTCGTGACGAGGGAAGTGTCCTCCATGTCGGAAGAAGACATTAGGACCGAAACACTAGGAGGAGTACTGGGAATATCTTCTTCGAAAGGCTCCAAAATGGGGTTCCAGTGAATATCGTAAGACTCGTCCTCTGAAGTGTGAGAGTTAATCAGTTGGATACTTGGAATAACAGGGAGAGTATCACTAACAACCGGTATCTCAGGAGCAACAGAAGAAGTTGACCCTTGGTCACTTGGAACGGGAGACGGGATCGGTGATTCCACCAGGATGATGATTCAAAAACCCTAGGAAAACTAACGAGAAAGAACCCTACTCAAGCTAACGCAAACAAGATCTAACCGGGTAAATATGGATCGTGGCTGAATAAATTTTAAAGACACAGGAACAGAACTTGACCTTTTCATCTTTAAAGAGTTGAGAAAAGGACAAAAAGCTGACTCTAGTTGCCTTCGAATATTTAATGTGCCTGAAGTGACAAGTGCTCAGATGGACCTTTTCTTTTAGGGAGTCTGAAAAGGAACGAAAGTGACTACTCTAGAGAACTAGGCAAAAGGTTTACTAGACAAATCCATAAAACTGCATATACACCTTGGCAGTCATCTGAAAACCAAGGACTTTCTGTACGACAGTCAATCTTCCCAAACGCTGTGTTTGGTGTGTTACGGTTTGTAAGGTGGCAAACATGGCTTCTTAAGGATAAAGGATGATAACCTAGTGGGGTCTCCCAACATATACTCGATGGTACATGGGAGCACAATGCCGTGCTAGACCACTATTGAGTCACAGAAGGAGGAATCACCCAACCTTGAGTGGAAACAAAAGTGACTAGGTTTACCGACACCAGAGCACGTCTATAGCCTAGACCTCTAAATAATGTGCATTATGTTCCAATGAATTGTTAGATTTATTCAGTTCATTTTAGAGTTGATCTTGAATTATGTTTCAGTTTCAAGCCTTACCGTATGTATACAACGAATCCTAGGATGCAGCTAGAATGAACGAAATAATCCTTTTTATTCGATGAACACCTACCTACAAGAGGGTAGGGAGATCATTCCCAAACCAAGAAAACCAAGACAACAAAGGCAGTCACTCAATGCAAGCAGACATCAATTCCTAAAGTGCACAAATACTACTAATGAGAGATCTTATTGTTTGCTTTCCAATATGAAAACTTGAAATGCAAATTCACTTTCACTTTCGTATACTAAATGAATGCAACTCTTTTGATTTTGATGCCTTTAAATCTAGAAAAAACAAATAAGCAACAAGCAAGTGTGGAAAAAACTGGTTGATCCAAACAATCGTGATCTATGTACAATAGTGAAGAGAAATCGAACCAATGCCAAAGATTGGTTCAATAACAGTCACTAAACAATCAACCAAAAACAAGCAAAGGGGAAGGCTCAATCAAACCAACAAGAAGCTGCAAACGAACCTTGAGCAAACAAGCGACCAAGCCAACCGATCCAAGAGACTTGAAACAATGAACTAGGTCACATAAGAGAAAAAGAAAGATTCATTCAACAAAGCTCACAAAAGAGTGCCTCAACCTATAAATAGTGAAAAACAAGTTATTAAACAAGTGAGAAAAGCAAGGGACCAGCAGGATTGATTGACTCAGGAGGAAGAATTTAGAAAATCAATTCTACAGCAATCAGTGCGAGTAATACACAAGAAGCAAGCACTGATAAAGAACTCGCCGCAGCAACAGAGCGATGTCAGCGAGGAAGTACACGAATTTTTTGCGATGGTCAGATTTTCAGAACCATCGTGACTGTGAGGCGTAATTGCGCGATGAACAGGATATTACAAAAGGGTGGACGCGATGAAAATGCAACTGTTAAATTTAAAGCCGTGATGATGTTCAAAACAATGACAGGCGAACCAAAACTCCCAAATCAAAAGCAAACAATCCTTCAGTCAAATAGGGGTATTTCCCAGATCAACCCAGGAAACTCAAAAGACTGGTAACTAATCCCAAAACTTCAAAAGAGACCAAATCAAAAAATCAAGACAAGAGTAAACAAGAAAAGAACAAAGGCCAAATCTCCCCAGCGGAGTCGCCAATTTGTGATGCAGGAAAGTGTTCCCTCTGCGGACAGAGGCAACCCCTCTAGCCCTAGAGTGGGTCTAGTCACAAACAAGGACAGATCAACAATAGCTTTCCTTAAACAGTCATAGTTGGAGGCCTACCTCAACCAGTGGTCAATGGAGTTCCATTGCGCTGCTCTAGCTTCCGCTTCCTTCTCCTAATGAGTAATCAACCTGAAACAATGCAAAGGAAATACAACAAAGCACGTAACCAGAACAACAATGATCTATTTACTCACAAAGTCAAGAAGTCATGAGCTATCAAGTACATTACATACAAGACATAGGAAAACATCATTGATTGTATTAATAATGAAATAAGAGTAAGCTTACAACCAAAGTCTTGATGTCACAAGCCTTCTCAGAGGGATCCAGCCAGCATGTTCCTCAAGCATTCACTCTTTGAAGATGGATCTCCCAACATACAAGTCTCTCTCACTCATAAGTTTTACACAAGATTAAGGGCACTTCACAACCTTCCACAAGCTATCAACAATCCCACACTTGTCACACTCACACTAGCTATCTAGAAAACTCACAAACACTAACAACACTGCTCAACTAGCCAACTATCAGAAAATAGCAATGCACAACAATGGTGAGAGTTTAAATAGGAGAAGGAGTCTCCATGATAGGTGGAAGAGTGAGCTTATCTTCAAGGAAGGTAGCACAAATGACGAAACAACCATGCTAGAGAAAGGAGGGCGATACAAACTATGCCAACAACTAGGTTTGGAGTCATCTGGAAGGCCGACTGTTGAAACAAATTCACCCAATCTGGATCATCGCAGGGGCATAAATAATCTATAGCGCTGACATCGCTATTGAGTAATGCAGCCAGTCATGTCATCACTAAAGATTACAAGTAAACTCGCGTTGGGACATAAAATCGGACCATCGCAGGAATCAGGTGTACTTCCATGATGGCAGCGCTTCTGGGCTGTTTATGAGCGCCGTTTAGCATGTATATTTAGTCCATAGCCATGATGAGGTAGATAACTTAGGAAAAGTGGGTCATTTGGAAACATCAGAGAGCATTTGTCTAATATGAGCATGTTTGACTTGGACACATGACACAGTAGAAGGACTGGAGTGAAGACAGTGACAAATTACTATGTAACAGCTTCCAACCCTGATTGAATGGCATAGTGGTGCTGCTCTCTGACTTCTGGGGGTGTAGAGGGCTGCGCCTTCAGAAAAAGTTCTGTGATCTACAGGTTGAGGTCTAGCTGGATCCTCATTGCTTCCTCCTTTGCCTCGCGGAATCCACTGGCCAATTTGTGGATCCGTATACCTACTAGTAAGTCTGTTGCAATCTCTAGCTCGGGGACGCAGTGACATGCTTCCTCGATGATTTGATCCAACTGTTGAGTCTGCAGTACCGCTTCATTGCATTGGAGGCTTAGTTGCTCGATGTTGATTCACTGTTCACTGAGCATCTATACTGTGCGTCCTTCCCTAGCGCAGAGCTCTGTCATCGCTCCATCCTATAACTGGTATAATATCTCTCGTGGAAGGGCAACCAAGTTTAGGCCAAGTCCCTTGAGCTGGCCTACCATAGCTCTATCCTCCGTGTTGTCCACTGTCAGTGCTCCTTCTGGCAGTGTGACAGTATTAGCCATTTTGGCCCACAGCAACTGCTCGGTTGCTGATGTATCCCTAGCCCTGTAGACAGCTACCGTTCTCTGCTATGGGGGCTACACCTGAAGTTCCTGAAGTTGCACCCTGAGTGGCCCCAACACATTCTGCTACTCTGTCATTGCTTCCTAGAGCGCCTCTCTAGTGACTTCGTGAACTATGTCAACGATGTCGTATAGGTCACCCTCAGTTAGTGTAATAGGTTCCCCATCTAATTTGGAATCCTTTGTCTTTTTCCTAGGCCCTTTCCGTTCCGTACTGTGCAATCGCTTTAGCTATGTTGATGATGTTTGTGGGTTTGTGCCTTCCACCATGTCATGTCCTGTGGTTAGGTCTGGGCCTCTTTCCTCCTATGTCGTGGTGGCCCTTTCTGCTGCTATTTTTTCGGCAGCTATGGTCTGCTCTGCGGTGACCTTCGCTACCTCGCGGGAAGCCCTTACCTCCTTGGTGAGCTGCTTGTTCTACTTCTGTTGTGTTAGCAACTTGGCAGCATCGTTATGTCTTTGTATTGCTGCCAAATCCGGGGCATGCCATTCGCGTGGTCATGGGTCGAGCTACGAACACCGCATCATCGATTGCGATGAATGGCAGTTTGGTCCAGTTCTGCTCCGGGTCCTTCCGCGCCTTGATATATACATTGTGCATATTCGCTTTAAAGTCTGTAAAGCTCTGTAGACTGTCGTATATCGCGGGGGATAGGCACGGCCATTTGTGGATCCACATCCGTATGCTCGCCTCCATGAGGATCCAAAAGATCTTGATCTCAGGAATGCGAATGGTGTGCCTTGTCGCCCAGAGCGACGCATATTTCGCTGCTTCTGGCAAGTATTGGTCCATGGGAGGGAACTGACTATCCTCCGGTAGTTCCCCTGCAACTAACAAGATGGATAAGAGCAACCATGCATAGTGGAAGGTCTTACCCTGCTCCTGAGCCTCCTTGTAGTTCATCAGGAACTCCTCGCAGAGGAACTGCGCCTAGTTGAACTGTACCCCCTCAGTGCATTGCTCGGCCAGCGTGATGACCGTTGCTGGTACCTCGTTGCCGTGGCATTTTCTCATCACTTTTCCTACCAATAGCTGAGTGGCTACATGCACCCCTTTGTCTTGAATGCTAGTAATCACATACCCGCTCTGCTTCTTTTCTAACTTGTTTTTCTTCTTCATGGCTTCTGCGAGCGCCAAGTCTCTTCTTTGTCTAGCTATTTCTATGGGGTCCCTTCCTATGTAGGGAAGGTTTGAAATCCTATGAATCAGCTCCGTCATAATGGGAATTGGCTCCTCCAGCCACAAGTACCCCTCATGCACTAGGAAAAGCAGTTCCCTGATGACAAATATCGTGATTGGTGCCCGGTGAAAGTGCAGAATCCATAGTAGGTGGAGTAGCTCGGCCTCCTCCACCCTGCGTAGCCATTTGTATGGCTGCAACACTGTAATTGTCCCCTCCTTGCTTTGTTCCATAAGTTGGCTAGTCTCTAGATATGGAAAATTTTCGCTATCCACGAGGTCCCAATCTTCAAATTTGATACATGGCCCAAGGTTGAACCCTCAAACAAAATTCCCTCTAGGAGCAATGGGGCTTCGAGTGCGTTCTTAATGGTATCCATGTCCTTGGGTACTTTTTCCTTCCCTTTCCATGGGGGGATATATTTAGGTAGTTTTGCTGCAACGCGCACTGGCTGAACATCTTCCCCCACTTCATTTGGTTCAATCTCTTATACAAAAGCCTAAAGATCCTCCTCCTCATCATCTATCTCAATATTAACCATCTTGCCCTTTTCTTCCATAGACAGTTTACCAAACCGTGGATTTCCCAGAGACATACGGACTAGTCCTGCTGCCTGTGGGTCCTTTTTGGGCCTCGGCGTCTGGGGCGATTTAGGGATTTCCAGTGCATCCCCTATCAATGGCGTAGAGCTTTACATGATTCCCTTGGTTGTTGACATTATTCTGATCAGGGAATCCTTTGTCTCCTTCAACAATGTTTCAAACCACGGACTTTCTCTCACAACCTCCAAATTTGTTAGGTTCATACCCACTTGATAATGCAACAACTAAATTCTCAAAACACCAAGGGTTGTTTGATGGAGAGCCACCTCTGATTTATAGGCCCTTTTGAATTCAAATTCGACCATTCCCCCCACATTCGGCTCATTAATGCGAGAATGGCAGTAGATAGACCCAAATCTGGTTTTGGCTTTGTGTCTTAATTATCCATCATCTACTCCTCGTTGCCTTAAATTGGACATCTTGTCATGAACAATGCCACCAATGGTCACTTTCCAACCTACCTGAGTGGCAGTGCAACCCCTTGTGCGTGAATGCGACCCAGGCATCATACTGATCTTGCGTGCAGCTTCCATATCACGCAGCTCCCATACAGACTCTTTCATAGTCCTGCGCTCTCTTTCAACTGCTTGGAGTGCTGAGACTCTGCTTTCTCCGACTAGTCAGGTGGTCGCACTACTGGTGTGAGGCATCAAGTCACCTGCCAACCCGGTCCACGGGCCTTCCTTAGTTACTCTCGCACCAGTCAATGCCTCGCGTTCTTCCTTATGTGGTGCGCTTCCTTGGTTACTTTGTCTAATAAGGTGCAGGCGCAACCATGGTAGCATAGCCAAAAACTCTCAATGACAATCTTCTAGTGCAGTGGTAGGGCTGCCCATATGTGGCCCCGTCCTTTTGTCAACGCGTAATGCTTGTGATATTTTGGTTTCTAGTTTCTTGATATCCTCGTCCATTAATATGCTTTTCTGCTTTAGTTGTACCTGATCTTCTTCGAGTTCACAAAGCTCAAGGTTCCCTAGCTGAATGGATTCTTGAATTTTCATATGTCCATCCTCACACGGCTACATAATCTCTTCGCTCTGGTCCTTGCGTGCTATCGCAATTATGGGAGTTATTGCGTGAGGATTCTTTCCCAAACCTATGACCTTGACTCTGCTCGTCATTTTCAGAATCATTTCCACGCTCAGGTTCTTGCACATGGCGCTATAGGCCCATCGAATTGCTGGCACACGTAGGTCCCAATCAGTTCATCCGGCCTGGTAAAATCTGTTCATGATTCCGCATAGCTTCGTGAATGCTCCGATGTGGAATTTTTGTGGTGTGCGTCGCTTTTCCTGCTGCCATGTCGGGTTCTGATTTTCCATCCTTAGTTTGGTATGTGTTTGCATAGCACACGACTGCATCCATTGACATAGGTGGGCACACAACCCATGTCGTCCTGGCTACCCAGCTCTCATTCGACGCTAGGGACTTCCAAACCATAAGCACATTCATCTTCTACATTTGCACTAGTTTCCAATAGTCTTATGATGTGTACTCCACCATCATGCGGGTGTCGCATGCAACACCCATTCCAGTGCACCATACCACTGCTGTTCTAGTACTGGACTTTCGAATTTGTCTATGAATTCATCCACTGCTGTTACCCCATCATATGTTGGCAGTTCCCTTTATTTTTCATCACACACCACAGTGATCTAATCATCAAGTTGCAATTTAGCGTTGTCACTTCGTGCAACCGGTTCTGCTAGCATTCTACTTCTTCGTCTAAATCCAAAGTACAGGAACTGTCACACTCCCATGCTATTCTCCCATCTGTAGTTGGGTTCACCCGATCTTGGTCTTGTGCCATTATTTGGTAAATACAATCCAGCTCATCATCACTTTCATCATCGCGCACTGGTTCGGTGTAGCGCACTCCTTCGGCTGGGTCTATCGGAACTACTATGCATACGGACTTTTTCTCGAATATCATCTTCCGCTTCTTCAGGTTTATGACTCCATTCATATCAGTGGCCCAATCTAATCCTAGCAGTGTGGGATAAGGATTGCTATCATCAACAATCTATATCACTTCAAAGTCCGTCTACATGCTCACGCCTTCGATATCAACCGTTACCCCTTGCAACATCCCCATGGGCAAAATCTTCTGTTGGTTCGCCATTCATAATTGAATAGGGGACCATTACAACGTGGGCCTACCCATGTGTTCCCATGTTTGCTTTGGTAACACATTTGCATCCGAACCCAGGTCTAGGATTACGTGATCCATTTCATATTCGCTAATCTGTGCCGTTAATCTCATTTCCCTCCCGGTGCACAATGTATGCTTTCCTAGTTTCCAGACTACACGTGGATCATCCAAACCTATGCACTTAGTGATTAGCTCTTGTAGTCCTTTAACTGCCATATTGTCGCGTAGTAGCTTCATGCATGTCTCTAAAAGGGTAGTAAGCATAGAAGGATCCATTCCTAGCTTTGGTTGATCCTGACTACCTGAAGTAGAGGCCTCCGCGAAGCTCTTCTTAGCTTCCATAAATGTATCCTTTCCGTGTTCCAAGTCAAACTTAGGTTCCTTTGTAGGAGCCTTGTGAACCCATGTATCTTCCTCGAGCTACTTCCCCTTATCCTCCCCTGTGTTCGCGCCACTTCTCAGCATCACGTTCACGTTGGGGTCTTCTTTGTGCAGTTCAGACCTCATCATTTGGATATTCTGAGTCGGAGTAGGCTATATCACTGCTTTCTCGCACATCTGTGTGATCAACATAGGATAATTTACCATTTCATGATCAAATTGAGCATAGTACGAACAAGATATTCTCGTTGGGTTGGTACAATCACGAGCGTAGTGTCGTAGTCCTCCACAATTGTAACAGATTAACTATCCGCAGCCCTTCCTTGCCCCATTCCTCCTTGTCCTCGACCTTGGCCTTGAAATCCAGCGTGCTCCAGGCCCGCGGTTGGGTTGAGGCCTCATGTTTCTATCTACATTATATATGCTGGGGTCCGCTCCATCATTAACTCGTAGCTATGACAAGTACACTTGTTGTGGCCCACCGATATACAAAAATTACAAAACAGTTGTTGGGGAGTCTGTGTATACTTCTGCAACAAATGACAGTTATTCGTCGTGTGCTTTCCTCCTATCTGACAAATTGCACACCATAGCATGGGTGCTGCACTTGGCCCTACCTGTGCCTCTGGTATCAATGGCATTGGTCCCCCTCCTGCCAAGTAGTTCACGAATATTGGATAGTGGTCTTTGTTGTGGTCCTGACCTTTGCATTTTATGCACCACACTTCTTCATACACCTCTGGCCATGGTGCCCTATCCTACTTCAAAGTCTGCATCTGTAAGCATATATTCTGTAGTTGTGTGTGGATTTGTTGGACTCCCAACCCTGGATCCTATATCGGTGTTTCATGCAACCTCATCGCCATTTCCAACACTTTCGCCTAGGTTGAAAGCTTCTGATGTGACAACGGCGTCCTCTGGTGTGGTGTCAAAGATGCCACAAGCTATGCATGGTGCTGCGCATCCATTAGCGTCATATTAGCCTCATGGATCGTACTCTTTAACCTTTGATCTAGATCCCAGGGGGTCTCACCTGGAAGCAACGCGATTTCTTTAAATCCAATGATTGATTGTGTCTTTGATTTCGGCCGGCTAAATTCTATATTCAACACATTTTGGATCTTTGTTATTCCTGCATTTGGGTGATCTTTAAAGTGCTTGATATACCATGTCACCAATGTGGACTTCTTAATGTTGTTGTCTGTGACCCCTTGTGCTTCCCATACTGCTCTTACCACGAACCAGAATTGGTCTGGATCCTCATTCCCTACTCCTCTGAATACGGGTAGCTTGATCGTGCTCACCATGCTGAACTATGGGGGTGGTGGAGGTGGGGTGGGTGATGGAGGTGAAGTAGGTGAAGCGGGTGATGGTGTGAGTGGAGGTGATAACTGCAGAATGTGCTGCCTTATCAGATTGACCACACTTCTCGAAGAAACCCGAGCGATCCCTTCCTCGCTCTCTCGTGAAGGTGAAATTAAGGGAATATTTCCTAATCCCTCGGTAAGATTGTAGATCTTTCTTCTCCGCATCGTTCCAAACATTAATGTATTTGCATAACCCGCTTTTCACATAACAACATCTTAATCTAGGTATTCAGGGATTTAATGTACCTACCTCGTGGTCCCTGGATAAAACATTGTTCTGCTTCTCTATAGATCACGGTCGTGTCTACCGCGAACTCAGTGATAAATCCCCCTATTATCGGATCGAGCCAATGGTCCACAGCTCACGCAATATTATCTTCTACTGTCTCTAGTCTGCGCACTAATTCTGGAATCCACACTATCGGTTGATCGAGCTTGTACCTTCCCTGGCTGTTGGCTAACCTCCTGATCCACTTGTATAGTTCGAAAGGAAAGGATGCGAAGAAGATCTCATGGATTTTCGCATACACGTAGTGATCTAGCCACCTTTTCTCGGATACCTGTGGAGTTCTGTTTTCCTGTGTCACGAACTCATGAAGATTCTTGTCCAATGACTCTTCAATTTCCTTCTTTGTTGGGTTCCAGTGGCACGACATCAGACATCCCTTAGGCAGATCCCTGTCCTAGCAACAGAAGTATTTGTTGGCTTGTTGGGCCTGACCTAGTTTCATATGTGATTTAGCCAAACAAATCCAGAAACTACCAGCCCTTTCGACAATATTCTGCGGTACGCAGACTGAGGTCTCACCCGAGGTAGTATGGAGGGTGCTAGGACCAGGTTTCTGCACCCTAGGGATGTCTTGATGAAGTCTAGGAAGTTCGCGAACTGAACCTGCGTGTATGTGCTGCTCCGCGAAGCCGTCTGTCCTTCGCAACTTGTACAACCACTTTCGCATAGCTCTGTATAGAGCGCGAAGAGGCGTTGCCTAGATCCTTAATCCTGACTATGCATTTATTATAGATCTTAACTTAATTATGTGGGCCCAATTAACCATTCTACATTCATAACAAGTGTGTGTAATCATAAATAGTAAAGGCATGCATAAAGATAGAAACATAGACACAGAATATTCCATAATTAACTTATCTTTTATTAATCCTCTGTTCAGATACAATCCCAACTCTGCCCTATGCACTCAGCTGCAGGGGTCCGCGCAGATAGTTGCGGACTCTACCAAGCCTCTGCGCACTCAGCTGCAGAGCCTCTCACTACTACTATGACCCAAGACTCGGACTTTTAGACTCAGAGTGAATTCCTCATTCAAAAACCCATATTACTTCAGACCAAAAAACTACCTTTTACACTTAGAGCCTCGCTCTATTTATACATTCCCATGGTCCACAGACCATGGGTAGGCTGACACATTCTATATTAAATTACATTATTTTAGGGCATACAACCCTAAAATCTCATGCTCCGCGCCCGCATTTTGCGAGGTCTTTACATTACATTGACCAAAATCCAGGCTTTAAGCCCCAAAACCTACTAACGGGAGATCGATTGCCCAACACTAGACCGTGGGTAAGAAACAACCTGAAGAAAATGCGATCACAGGGATGGGAATGGAGATATTTTGTTGGCGCATTCATCTGATTGATTGACTTGTTTCATTTTCCTGAAATGTGTCACCATTTATTGGAGCAATTAATTTTTGTATTAATTTCGGGCCACAGAGCCACCCCAGGCCAAGACAACTAGTCAATCTAATAGCTAAGGCTTGGCTAAGATATTTTGTTGTAATTACTGGTCAATGCTCCCCTTTCGAGATAGCTAGGGGGAAGCAATTGTCGAATAGTAAAAAGGGTCTTTTTCACCTCTATTTACCCTACATTAACTTATCAATCCAGGAACGATTTGTTATCTCAAAGAGTGTACTCAGTTTGAGGTGGTCATTTGTCAGAGTAATGCTAGTAGTATAGTTCTCTAAATAAAAGAGTAAACGGATGCTTGAAATAAGATCTACTTACAGAAAAGAACCTTAAAACTCAAATCATGCACTCAGAAAACTATAACAATTTATCAATCAAGGGTATAGTAATGGTAACTCATCCCTTTGTAAACTGATGTAATTAAAACACAATCAAGGAAAAGATCAACAATCTGGGAGGTAGACAACATCTGTTAATGCTCACTATAGTCTTAGATCATTCTACACACCAAAGCAATGATAATACAAATGACAAGAAATGGAACAACAACTATTCTTATGAACAAGATTGAACAACAAACACTTAATCTATGGAAATGAATGCGGCAATTATATTCTACAGGATTTAGGTAACAATCTTTACTCTAAAGATAAATCGGACAGAAAACGGAAATAGAACGACAACTAACAGAGATGAAATATAGAACAACAACTTGAATCAACTATAAATGTACAATAAACCAAAACGAACATCACACACTGCACGCTTAATACTGAAAGGAACAGTAATCTAACTTCGATACAACAAGTATAAATCACAGTTATAAAGAATAACGATTGTGATTCGTAATGGAACAACAACGCCAGTTGAACAACAATCGCGGTTAAGTGTAAACCATAGATAAATACAGTAATATTGATTTATGAATGTACAGCATGGTTACTCTGTAGTTGAGAAGCAATGGCAATCTGCAAGGAACAACAATGTTATATCAATGGTTAAAGGAACAATAATGTGTTATAAAGTCAGAATGAACAACACAACATTCCTGTTATAGAGAACAACATTACTCAGTTGAGTATAAACAAAATATAACAGAACTGTTATGTAAAATAGCAAAACACACTAGATTACCGAATAGAGCTAATAACAAAAACCACACACAAATTAGAAATAATGGTACAGGAGCAAGTGTTCCACCAGGGCCAAGCCCTTAGCCTCCAGGGACACACCGCTTGAGATTACTCCAGAATCAAAGATGGAACGACAACCAGATTTATATTAAAACATCAAAATAGTGTTACAGTGGATCGATCTTCAACTAGAGTCGATGTTCAAAGTTCCAAATACAAAGGAGAATTACATAGAAACAACAACAGTTCGTCCCCCGGGCTAGCAGTGCTGCCCCTTCTTATAACAACCGAGCGGAGATATCAATGATACAAAAAATCGTTAAGATAGCGATCCCTCAAGATCAAAGGATCCTGAGGGATTCGCCAGACTGTTAATTCTCAGTTATCCTCTTGTTCTCTTGCGCCGATTTGGTATCTCCTTTTCCCTTTCCTGGCTGATACGCTCCAATTTGGATCACCTTGTTTGCATGCGGTTCCCTGTCAAAGGGACAACAGTTAACTTTGTCCTGTCTTTTCCTTTGGGACGACAATCTTCCATTTTCTCCTTTTCCTACATAAGAAAAGGGCAATTATTAGCTATTTTGTGTTACATACAAATCCTATAGATTTTATCATAATTTCTTATTATCTACCTAGTTCATGATGCAAAAAGGTTATGAGTTTTAAAGAAAAGATGACAAGATATACGATAATAACATACCTTCTCCAGTACTCAACACACCCCCCTGCTTGCCCTTTTTCATGCCCTCATGAAAACATTGTAGTTGACATGCAAGGCAGTGAGAGAGTAGGCCGGAGACAGGATCTCATGAGGTGGTCTACAGCCATGATGCCTAGCTACATGTTCAAAAAGATGTCCTATCTGACCCTCAGGCATTTCATACAAGGCTTGGTATCCTGGTGCAGGGTGCCAAATAACCGGACTGCGGAACCTACAGCCTAACCAAGATGGGCCTTCTCTCAAAATAAGGTCACCATAGAGACCCAAGCAATCAACAGCTAGCTTAAAGTTCTCATAGTTAAACGGTTCCCTGAGTTGGATGTTCGGATTAGAAGTCTGATATTAGAATTTGGCAGCTGCAATGGCAAGGTCCTTGATGGTAAAGAAATATTCTATCCCTTGCCGATTGATTGTTGTATGAATAGGTCCTAATGCCTCAATCACGCCCGGAGTCCTCATGAGGTTCCTATGTTTATTCCACAACTGTAATGGGTCTCTAGGCTCAGCTTGCACCCATAAGTCTAATCCATTTTCTTGTCTTTGAAAGGGATTATAGGCTTTAAGCCATTTTATTTTAACACCAAAAGAAATGAATGCCTACAGTTGGATATCCCCAATGAAAGGGCTAGGATCCTACTTTGTTTCTTGAGCTAACACAAGATTATGCAGATAGAATTCACATAATAATCTTTGAACCTTCACCCCATAGTGCTTACAACAATTTATGAAATCGTTAATAGTGTTTATTTCTATCGAGGCTCCTGCTTTGATAGCTTTAATTTTCAATTGCAAATATCGTTCCATTAAAAACAAGGCATAGTTCCTAGTAGGTGCTCTACACGCTAGGATGTCAGTATACAAAGAGCATAAGGTATCCATTTGTTTGATGACTACATCTAGTCTATGAGTTACCTTTTTGACCCTTTCTTCTTCCTTTCACCAAAATTCAAAGGCTTGGCTTTCGGATAAGTTGACATTCCTCAGTTGCTGTTGTAATTTTTCATACTTTTCTCGAGAGACAGTCTATTCTGTAAGTTTCTCTACTGTTTGTTGGGCTTGCACCAAGTCCTTTCACAGAGTTACTGTCCTCAGATCACTGTCCCACATAGTAGTTGTAAGCAGAAGGTTTACTTGAATCTTCTTATTGCATCATCTCGTGTTTATGGTTCGCATTCCCTTAGAGGACTATGCCTCTGTCTGAACTTCTTTGTCACAGGCTGATATATTATATGTTTGTACTTTGACATGGGCGACAGCTGAATGCTGTTCCTAATGGTTTTGAACGATAGGATGGACTTGAGTCCTCCTAATCTTTTTCTTGAGGGGTTTCGCCGGAATGGTTGCATGTTTTACCCCCAAGGTCCTTTTTGCTCTCTTTCCCATTTTCAAAACCTTGATTTGCTGTCAAAGTCGTGGTATCACATTAAGCAGTCTTTTTTGTTCTTTCTGTAATCTTTTAATTTCCTCTGTTTTCTTGGAAGGAACAACTATCTGTTTACTCGGGCCTGGACTTTTGCCTTGGCCAATTTCCTGGTTCTCTTCTTGGGGTGCTTCCTCATTGTTCTGATCAAGTTGTTCAGGAGTAAAAACCCTAGCTTGTTTTATTATTTCTTGGGTGACTTCTCCTTCATGAAATTCTTACGGTGTAGTCTAATTGGGAACAGATTGTTCCTCTTCTTTATCTTCATCACTTTTCTCTCCAGATATACTTTCATCATGAGCGGAGTGATTCTCTTCTTCTTCTTCCTCATCGCACAATTATGCGGATGCATTTTTGTCATGAGCAGAATGCTCCTTTGGTTCTTCTTCGATGTGCAGGTTTAGTGGGCTGAGAGGCTAAGCATATTCTCCCATATTGGCTAGAATTTGGGCCAATTCATCCTCTTGCAATGGATTTTGCAATGGGATTTCTTTGTGTTACTCTGTCTCTTCCTCCACCTGCCCAGACTGCTTGGTCTCTTCCTCTGTTTATCCTTCCTAATTTTCCTCCAACTCTTTCTCATTCTCCTCTCCTTCCAATTGCGGGGGTTGCTCATCCCCTGAATCATCTATCTCCGCTGGTTTACTGGCATTCCCTTGGGAATTTTCCAGCCTCCCTCTGATCCATGCCAATCTAATGGATTTCCTCAATTTCAATGGTCTATTTGATGTACTGGTAGCATGTTTTCATTTTGGGGCCGGCAGAGCCAATCCCTCATCTATTGTGACGATCAGTTCCTCCCAAATGCTCTACTGTTGAGCAAGACTATAGCTAACTATCAGTGATATCAACCCATGGTGACTTACTTCCGATTCTACGTGGTGTGATTTTTTCATTCTTCGGGAAACATCATGTAATAAAGAATTTAAAAATGCAGGCAAATTCACAGAGAATTTCTATTTTAATACATCTAAAATTTTAAGGTGGCGTGGTCTTACCACGTCTTTCCTGCCTTCACAGGTGATGTAACTTTGGATGATTCTTGGCAATTCTACCCATAGCTCTCCCAATGCTGCTGGTAGAACTCCCTTTCCTCTTACAGTCAGGTTCTGGCCTTCATCTTGGAAGATTTTTATGACGTTTCACAGTCTCTCCTTCTTCAGAGTCCACACAGGTCCAGTAGCTGGCAGTCCCGAGACCTTTGCAATTATGTCATCGGTGACTACTGTGTGTCTCCCTCTTACCGTGAAGTGATGTTCTTGCAAGTTCTGCAAGAATTCAATTGCTACGGTCTCGTTGGATTGTTGTAAATGATTGAGATAAACTATCCATCTTGCCCTTGTTAGGATTTCTCATACAACATTAGAGACTGCCAATACCTATGGTTCTCTCCAAATTGATCTTATTCCCATGCTTAGCACAATGTAAAAACGCAGAGACGGCAATGGAACAACATGTTGTTCAAGCTGTTAGGAAACATAGAGAAAATAATGAAACAACAAGCTTGTTCAAATCTTGAGTCACTTACTAATTGTTGCAGAGCATAATACGGAAATAGCTTAGGAACAACGAGCCATGCAAATTGGAAAACAATATACCGTTAAGCCTTGCTATTCCCAAGTGAAAGTTCTCTAAATAATAGTCTAACACATATGCTAGCAAATTATGAGGTCACCTGCTCCCCCCTTGCAATGTGATAGGTCGTCCTCGGCCATCAAATGAGGGAGCGGCGTGCCGAACTGCCATGGTACAGAGTCATAAAGGAATAGCGTATACCGAGATGCCATGTTTACAAAAGGAGCAGATTACCAAAATCGAGCTGTATAATAGAATCACTTAATAAATAAGAGAATGCCATGATATGATGCGAGGTTGGGAGGATAGGACAGCTGACGTGCATAAAAAGTCTGATGCAGTCATTATCAACTTTTCTGTCATAATTGGTTGTAATAGATTTTCATATGTTTAAAGGTTCGGGGAAGTTATATACATAATCTCATTTGACCTATTAAAAAGGTATAAGGCAAAGAAGGGTCTTGATAATTGTTATTGGTGTATAAGGAATGTGACTTCAATACCATCAACAGAGCTCTGTTGCCCACATGTGTCCATAACTTTGATAGAGTTGTTTGTTTCACCCATGGAACCGTGATCCTTTGTGTATGCTTAGGAAGTGTTGTGCAATGTCAAAATGGAGGCCATTATGCTGGCTTGGTAACCAGATAAACCATAATGCCATTCACCAGGAAAGAGTGAAAGGTGGGCAGGCCGGCTCATGATGAGACCTCCTATTCCAAGGGATCTTTATTTTTTCTGATGTGCCTCTTGGATCATATCCCTGGTGTGGTGGCCATAGTGGGAATGCCACTTCACTTTCTTCTTTATGATCATGGTAGGCTGGCTCTTGATGAGACCCCCTATCCTTCATTTGACAAACCATATTAGCAAATCATATAAACATTTTTCTCTTTTATAAAGTACTTTCTTATTTATACGCAAAGGGTGGTTCAGCAATCCTTAAGAGTAGGAATGGTGGAAGAAGTCTTAACATCTCAATAGAAAAATATACCCTTTGTTCTTATTCCTTAATAATGATCAAAGAAGATTATGGGAATTTAAAAAGAACCACCATGATAAAGATAACCAATCATATCAGTATTAGTAGAATAATGACAGCAAAGTGATCAATAGTTGTGTCCTTTCCTCTTTTCTCCTAACAATTCAAAGAAATTTCTTGTAAAAAAAATAACGATTTTATGTAATTTGCTGATTTCAATATGCTCTAGTTCTGTATCCATTGCATAAGTGTATAGTTGTTCTCCAAATCACAAGAAAAAGACTCGAAACTGTTGTACATTGAGAGGAACAGCAGCTGTCCTTTAATTGGAACAGCAAGGAGAACAAGCGTAAGTAAAAGAAATGCAAAAATGTTGTCCTTTCAAAAAGGAACAACAGAAAACGCAAGTGATATTTCTTCGGAAAAGGAAAAACAGAAAACAAAAGTGTTGTTCCTTCGAAAAAGGAACAACGAAAACAATTGTGTTGTTCCTTTAGAAAAAGGAACAGCAGAAAACAAAAGTGTTGTTCCTTCGGAAAAGGAACAACATAAATGAAAGTGTTGTTCCTTCGGAAAAAGGAACAACAGAAAACAAAAGTGTTGTTCCAATGGAAAAAGGAACAATAGAAAACAAAAGTGTTGTTCCTTCAGAAAAGGAACAGCAGAAAACAAAAGTTTTGTTTCTTCGGAAAAGGAACAACAGAAAACAAAAGTGGTGTTCCTTCGAAAAAGGAACAACGAAAATAATCGTGCTGTTCCTTCAGAAAAAGGAACAATAGAAAACAAAAGTGTTGTTCCTACGGAAAAAGGAAAAATAGAAAACAAAAGTGTTGTTCCTTCGGAAAAGGAACAACAAAAACGAAAGTGCTATTCCTTCGGAAAAAGGAACAGGGGAAAAGAAAAGTGTTATTCCTTCAGAAAAGGAACAGCAAAAACGAAAGTGTTGTTCCTTTGGAAAAAGGAACAGCAAAAAATAAAAGTGTTGTTCCTTCGGAAAAGGAATAGCAAAATCGAAAGTGTTGTTCCTTTGGAAAAAGGAACAACAAAAAACAAAAGTGTTGTTCCTTCGGAAAAGGAACAACAAAATCGAAAGTGTTGTTCCTTCGGAAAAAGGAACAACAGAAAACAAAGGTGTTGTTCCTTTGGAAAAGGAAAAACAAAAACAAAAGTGTTGTTCCTTCGAAAAAAGGAATAGCAGAAAAAAAGTGTTGTTCCTTCGGAAAAGGAACAACAAAACTGAAAGTGTTGTTCCTTCGGAAAAGGAACAACAAAACTGAAAGTGTTGTTCCTTCAGAAAAAGGAACAGCAGAAAAATGCAAGTGATGTTCCTTTGGAAAAAGGAACAGCAAAACGGTGAAAATGTTGTTCCTTCTGAAAGGAATAGCAGAATGCAAAAGTGTTGTTCCTTCAAAAAGGAAAAGAAAAAACGATGGAACTGATGTTCCTTCAAAAAGGAACAACAAAAATGATGGAACTGCTGTTTCTTTGAAAAGGAAGAAAAAAATGCAGAGGTGCTATTCCTTGAAAAAGGAACAACAAATTGGTGAGAATGCTATTGCTTCCTAAAAGGAACAACAAAGTGCAAATACAATAAATAAATAAATATGTACATAGAATAATTTATGCTAATAAAATAAAAGAATTATGTATAGAATGTAAGAACAGTTGAATCACTTAATGAAGCAGAGGTGAGGAAGATTTCTCTTCCTCCACCAAAATTGCATGTCGGAGTCTTCGTGGAGTTGCTAGTAGAAGGATTCCCAAGTAAATGGTTTGCGGTATAGTCGAACTCTGTGGCTGTTTTCCTTAGAGGTATGTCCATATTTGTCAATGGTGGTTAGAGTAATGGTGCCATTATCATGTACCTTCTGGATTTCATATAGCCCCAGCCAACGAGTCTGAAGTTTCCCTAGAAAATCCTGAAACCTGGAATCGTATAGGAGTGCCCAATCTCCTTTGCGACAGACTTTCTTTCTAATGAGGGCATCATGCCATTTAGCTCTCTATTGTTGGATCAATGCAGTGTGTTGAAGGGCAGAGAGCCTGATTTCATCTAGCTCATTGATTTGTTGTAATCTATTAATCTGTGCCTTGTTTAGATCTAGACCGACTTCTTGTGCTGTTCACAGTGTCTGTATCTCGAATTCTATCGGAAATATGGGTTCCTTTCCAAATACTAGTTGGTATGGTGAATAACTCGTAGTGCTTCTCCATGTTGTTCTGTAAGCCCACAAGGCTTTCGGCAATCTTGTATCCCAATCGCGTCTATGTGACGCAATGGCTTTTTTTAGGATTGCTTCTATTATTTTATTGCCGCTTTCTACTTGACCATTTGGCTGTGGGTGGTATGGAGTAGAAATTTTATGCTGGATATGATAGTTTTTTAGTGTTGTAGCAATTTTGTTACCAGCAAACTATGGTCCACCATCTGTAATTATATCTCCTGGGAGGCCATATTGCACAAATATATGGAACAGGAACTGTATGACAGAATCCTCTGTAGCTCTCAAAAATGCCTCTGCTTCAACCCATTTGGTGACATATTCTGTTGCTACCAAAATATATGTTTTCTGGTCCGATGATGGGTTAATTGGACCAAAAAAATCGAGGGGCCATCACTTGAATGGTTCAATAACTAGTTGTGGGTTCAGGGGCATTTCGTTGGACTGTCCAGGGCGTCTTGCTCTTTGGCAGCTGTCACAAGCTTGAACGAACTTCTTTGCATCTTTGAAGATCGTGGGCCAATAATACCCTGTTTGCAGCACCTTGTGACCAGTTCTCTGATCGGGGAAATGTCTGCCACATGGTCCATCGTGACAAGCTTTCAAAATGTCAAAACTTTCATCTTCACAAACACATCTCCTGATGTGCATATCTACCCCTGTATGGAACAGGTAGCCCCAATCCAAGAAAATCGAGTACTACGTTGTATAATCTATTTTCGTTCATTGGGGGTCAGATGTTTTGGTAATTTTCCTACTGCTAAATAATTTGCAACATCAGCATACCAAGGTTTTTTAACAGTGACAACAAACAAATGTTCATCTAGAAATTGATCTTCAATTGCTGCTGCATCCAATGGTTTTGGCATTCGTGAGAGAAAATCAGCTACAGGTTTTTGTTTTCCAGGTCGGTCCTTTATTCTAATATCGAATTCCTGCAATAAAATAAACCATCTGGTTACTCTACCATTTGTGATTGGTTTATTTGCTAAATATTTTATGGCAGAGTGATCTGTATATAAGATAACAAGATATCCAGTAATATAATGCCTAAATTTATTAACAGCATGTATTACAGCTAAAAATTCCTTTTTCAGTAATAGTATAGTTCAATTCAGTAGGAGATAAATTATTGCTAATATAATAAATTGCATATGGTTTTTTATCTTCTTCCTGCCCAAGGACTGCTCCAACAGTTGTATCTGAAGCATCTGATGAAATTTGAAATGGCAGGTCCCAATTTGGACCTCTAAGTACTGGGGCTGTTGACACAAGCTTTTTCAGATCCTGAAAAGCACGGTCGCATTTTTCTCTATCTAAGTGATAGGAGTGGGAATTAGCAAAATTATTTGAATTTTGGCCGGGTATATCTGTATTCTAGCTGCTAAGATATAATGGCCTAAAATAAGTCCTTCATTCATCATCATATAGCATTTTTCATGGCTCAAACAGAGCCTAGTGGCAATGCACCGCTGTAGCACTTTTTCCAGTGTGTCCAATGTTGGGTCGAAATCATCTCCGTATGGTGTACAATCATCCATGTATACTTCAAGCCCTTCATTGATTAAATATGAAAAGATGCTGAGGATAGCCCTTTGAAATGTGGCAGGGGCATTGCATAGGCCAAAAGGTAGAACTTTGTAGGCAAATGTTCCCCAAGGACAAGTAAAAGTAGTTTTGTCTTAGTCTTCAGGGGCAATCTGAATCTGATTGTATCCACTGAAGCCATCTAAGAAAGAAAAGAATTTATTTCCTGCTAAAGTGTCTAATACTTGGTCAATGAATGGAAGGGGAAAGTGGTCTTTTTGTGTTGCTTTATTTAGTTCTCTGTAATCTACACAAATCCTCCATTTTCCATTCTTCTTTGGCACCACAACAAGTGGAGAGACCCATTTACTATTGGAGATAGGGTAGATGAAGTTCACATCTAAAAGTTTTTGAAGTTCAGCTTTTACAATGTCTTTTAGATGAGGGTTAAGTCTCCTTTGTGGTTGGCGAACGGGTCTTGCATCCTTCTCTATGTAAATGTGGTGTGTACATAATTGGGGATCGATTCCTTTCATGTCAGGGTAATCCCATGAAAATGCTTCTTTGTATTTCCTCAGTAGTTGGATCAACTTCTCTTCTTGTTCGGAAGTTAGGTTGGCATTAATGTTTAAAGTCTTTCTTGGCTCAATTTCTACAGTTTTGCTATTTGAGACAGAGGTAGTAGGTATTGTTTGATCGTGAGTATCTTTAAGAGGATATTCTTCTAATTCATTATCAAATGCTGCTTCTATCATGTGACATTGTATGTGGGGTCTGGATTCAGCTTGGCTAATAAAATTGTTAATGGCATCATCTTCTGTTTGATCTTTGAAATCGAGGGCATCTTCTATGGTTAATGGAGATCTAATATTTTCGGTGAGGTATGATACAGGATGTTTGTTAGTTCTTATTATTGTGACACTTGGCTAGGCTGGAGGATATAAAGCTAGATTCTTGATATTAGCCCCCTTAGTTATGGTCATACTGCCTTGTCAGCAGCCAATATAAGCGTCAGCAGTTGCAAGCCAAGGTCTGCCTAAAATCAACGGATGTCCATCAAGTCAGTTTTTGGGGTTTATTATCAAAAAATCGGTAGGATACTCCCAGGAATCAACAGATATCATGACATCATGCAATATGCCCTCTGGCCTAACCAAGAATCGGTCAGCCAATTCTAACAAAGTGGAAGTCAGTTCTACTGATGCAATGCCCAGTTTTTGACAAGTGGTGGTTGTTAAGATATTGATTGCAGCTCCTAGATCAACTAAGGCATTTGAGAAGGTTTTTCCATTTATTTGTACTGTTACTATTGGATTTCCTGGGTCTTCATATTTAACGGGTGTTTCTTTTCCTGATAATATATCGAATAAGGTACCAACTACTTGGATTGTTGGGTTATTTGTTATTTTCCTCAGTTTTTTTATACATAGCTCTTTGATGGTCTTTGCATATATTGGGATGTCTTGGATGGCTTAGAGGAGTGGGATTTTTATGTACATATTTTTTAGTTCTCCCAGAATGTCAAAATCAGGATGTTGTATAGGTCGAGGTATAATTAATCGTTCTGGGAATGGGGGAGAAGATGTGGTTGCTTGATCATGAATTTGTTGTCTGGTCACATCCTCTTCTTATGGTGGTTGTTCTATAGGTAACTGATTTTCCACTTGAGTAGTTTTATTTCCCTATGTTTCTATAATGCGCCCAGATCTTAATTGAAGATCATTACACTGCTTTAGATCAGTTTCTAGTTCTAGTGTTTCAATTATTTGGATAGATTGGACCGATCTATTATTTGGATTAGGGTTGGGTTGGGCTGGGAGTTGTGGTATTAAGTTAGACTGAGGGTTTTGTTGTAATGCTGGCAGTGTAGGTTGAGAGAGCAGAATGGTTCCTACTAGCTAATTCAGCGGTCTTTTCCAGTTTGTCTGCTAGGCTTGACTCTGTGAAATAGGAGGGGACCATTGTGCTGGATATACATTGTTTTGCCAATATGGTGGAGTATAGGGAAAATTTGGCCAACTGGGTTGACTTGCTTGGTTTGGCCATGGTGATGATGAAGGAAATGGTTGTTGTGACCAATTTGAGAAGGGAGGTTGATTTTGCCACATTGTATTATATTGTTGAGCATGATATTGCGGAGGCTGAAAAGAAGAAGCTGGATCTGGGAACATACCTGATTGTCGCGGCTGCCATTGACGACACTGATTGAGTAGGTACACTGGTTCTGGCTCTTCTTCCGCTTCCTTGTATACTGCTTTCAATCCAAGAAGTGAGGGATAGCTCTCTGTAGAGTGGTCTTTTGTACAAATGGCGCAAACTTGGACTGCATCTAATGGACACTCCTTGTGGCTATGTTTCTTTTTGCATCTGGGACAGAAGATTGCCAAATTCTGTTCTGCCTTTGCTTGCTTTTGTTTGGCCTGCATAATATCAATTTGTGTTGCCAGTGTCCCCAATATGTCAGTTTTAAATTTTTCTAATAAATTTCCAATTTCTGTGCAAGTTACTCCCTCTGCAGCGATCTTGCTGTCTCTTGTAAACCTGTCATGTTCCGCTGGTTTTAGTCTTGTGCTGCCTCTCGAACTCCTAATACATAAATCAATATTGTCATCAAAATTTTCCTGTTAAATATCTCCTTTTCCCATAATATTTAGTGTTTCAATCCATTGTTCCTTCATTCCCCTAATTAATGTTGTTTTTAATACATTATCAGGTAAGGGTAATGATGCATAAGGAGATCTTTGAAGATTATACTGGAAACGTTCAACATACTCTTCTAATGTTTCATTTGGTCTAGCTACCATCTGAAATATTTCATCTTTTAATTCTCTAGACTTGCAATAGTCCTGATATTTCTTTAGAAAAGCATCTTTCATTTGATCCCAATTGTTTATAACACCACCACCCAATCCCATAAACCATCTTAAAGTAGCCCCTTTTAATGTAGAGGGAAACAATTTCAGTTTCTGGGGATCGGTGGTATAGTCATATCCTCTACACAACACATCAAATTCAAATAAGAATGCATCCGGATCTTCTGATGTAAGGCCATGGAATGTAGGGATATGCTGGAGAGGAATTGCTTTCATAGGTGCATTAGCTGCAGTATCCATAATGGGGTATTACAGTGTAGAGGTTTGGGTGTTTGGCTGGTTCTAGGCCATTTGGTCAAATATATGCCAATAACCTTCTGGGATATCTAGGAGGGTATTCCTAGGCTGTTGAGGGGGAATGGCTTTAACAGGAATGGCCTTAACAACACTTCCTTTATCTGGGATGATGAGAGTGCCTAATGTCTGGGGGGATTCTGGTTCTTGAGGTTCTTCAACTTCGTTATAAATGATTTTTGCAGCACTTCCCTTATCTGGGCTACTTAATGGCTGAATTATCCCAAGAGGAGATCTTGGTTCTTCAGTTTCTCCTGTTTCTCCTCTCCCTTCACAGAGGTTGCTAAGGTTCCCTTCTTGCAATGATTTTGGGCTAGAATTCTCAATTTCTTGAAAATATTGCTCTTCGGTTTGACTATGCACCTCAGCAAAGGCTACAGATGGTGATCCTATGGCTTGAAGGGAACTAGTAGGTTATCTAGAAGCAACTTTTCTAGGTCCTACTGAAGGCTGAGATTTTGCTTTCTTAAAGATTTCATCTATAAAGGTCGATCGGCCAAGGGTCACCGGCCCCTTAGCTTTTTCAGACTTGGGTAGTGGTTTAGGATTCTTTTCAGGCTTTTTCTACTTAGTTATGCACACAAATCAAATGCTAATTTCTACCCAAAGAATAGCAACAAATCTGCACGAAAGCAGGTAGGGGAGTAGGGCTATTACATGCTCTGTACACAGGCTCTTACCTTCCATTTTTAAAACCTAATTCTCTCCTAGAAGGTTCTTACATCACTTTGGAAAAGAAACAAATCGCTACGCTCTTCCCCGTCAACGACGCCAAAATGTTGAGCAGTTATGAAACTACCTTTTTAATTTATTCATATAATTTATTTTATATATAGGTCCCTTGTTTACTTTTAATTTAATTTATAGCTGATTTGTTTGACCCTGGTCCCTATTCTAATTTAGACGTTGTCCTAGTTAGCCATTGGAAGCTCTGCTCAAGGTATTTAATTGGCAAAGATAGATCTGATTTTTCAACTTGTCCTGATGATGAACCACACTGGTTGGTTTGAAACGTGTCAACAATGATTTTCTGAATGTGATTTTCGCCAAAATTTCTTCTTATAATTGTTATGGATCACAGAAGCCTCAATTCAACAAAAAGGGTCTTTTTCACCTCTATTTACCCTACATTAACTTATCAATCCAGGAACGATTTGTTATCTCAAAGAGTGTACTCAGTTTGAGGCAGTCATTTGTCAGAGTAATGCTAGTAGTATAGTGCTCTAAATACAAGAGTAAACGGATGCTTGAAATAAGATCTACTTACAGAAAAGAACCTTAAAACTCAAATCATGCACTCAGAAAACTATAGCAATTTATCAGTCAAGGGTACAGTAATGGTAACTCATCCCTCTGTAAACTGATGTAATTAAAAGACAATCAAGGAAAAGATCATCAATCTGGGAGCTAGACAACATCTGTCAATGCTCACTTCAGTCTCAGATCATTCTACACACCAAAGCAATGATAATACAAATGACAGGAAATGGAACAACAACTATTCTTATGAACAAGATTGAACAGCAAAACCTTAATCTACAGAAATGAATGTAGCAATTATATCCTACAGGAATTAGGTAACAATCTTTACTCTAAAGATAAATTGGACAGCAAACAGAAATAGAATGGCAACTAACAGAGATGAAATTTAGAACAACAATTTGAATCAACTATAAATGTACAATAAACCAAAACTAATATCACACACAACACACTTAATATTGAAAGGAACAGTAATCTGACTTCGATACAACAAGTATAAATCACAGTTATAAAGAATAATGATTGTGATTCATAATGGAACAGCAATGCCAGTTGAAAAACAATCACGCTTAAGTGTAAACCATAGATAAATACAGTAATACCTATTTATGAATGTACAACACGGTTACTCTGTAATTGAGCAGCAATGGCAATCTGTAAGGAACAACAATGTTATATCAATGGTTAAAGTAACAACAATGCGTTATAAAGTCATAATGAACAACACAACATTCTTGTTACAGAGAACAACATTACTCAGTTGAGCATAAACAAAATATAACAGAACCGTTATGTAAAATAGAAAAACACACCAGATCACTGAACAAAGCTAATAACGAAAACCACACACGAATTAGAAATAATGGTATAGGAGCAAGTGTTCCACCAGGGCCAGGCCCTTAACCTCCAGGGACACATCGCTTGAGATTACTCCAGAATCAAAGATTGAACAACAACCAGATTTATATTAAAGCATCAAAACAGAGTTACAGTGGATCGCTCTTCAATGAGAGTCGATGATAAAAGTTCCGAATACAAAGGAGAATTACATAAAAACAACAATAGTTCGTCCCCCGGGCTAACAGTGCTGCCCCTTCTTATAATAGCTGAGCGGAGATATCAACGATACAAAAAATCATTAAGGTAGCGATCCCTCAGGATCAAAAGATCCTGAGGGATTCGTCAAAATGTTAATTCTCATTTATCCTCTTGTTCTCTTGCGCCGATTTGGTATCTCCTTTTCCCTTTCTTGGCTAATACGCTCCAATTTGGATCGCCTTGTTTGCATGCGGTTCCCTGTCAAAGGGACAGTAGTTAACTTTGTCCTATCTTTTCCTTTGGGACGGCAATCTTCCGTTTTCTCCTTTTCCTACATAAGAAAAGGGCAATTATTAGTTATTTTGTGTTACATACAAACCCTATAGATTTTATCATAATTTCTTATTATTTGCCTAGTTCATGATGCAAAGAGGTTATGAGTTTTAAAGAAAAGATGAGAAGATAAACGATAATAACATACCTTCTCCAATACTCAACAACAATACTTCACAAAGGTTCAAAATTCTAAAGAAAGAACTAATGTTATTTTCAAGACTATATGATTGTATGATATGCGTATTTTAGAATATTAAGAATATGGTGGTGATTCCTCCTTCGAGTACTACAATATGTTATCCTTCTATTAAATTCCATTATGTTCATGTTTCCTCTCTCAATTCATGTAATCGTAGCTGCTAGAAAGGATTCATATGTTCTTACATGTTCATTTGTATTAATTCTTTAATGCATCTTCCTGTATGGATATTTGATATTATATCTTTAAAATTGCGCTCCATGAATCATCCCTCCCATCCTTTTTCATCCATTTTGTCTACATATAGCTCAAAAGTGTAGAATTCTGGAGGCTTCAAGATCTATGCGATAAGTGTAGAATTCCTGACACTTCAAGCTCTATGTGATGAGTTACTCTATCTCCTTATCCTCTCTCATTACTCTACCAAAGCTTATTAAATTGTAGGTCCTTGAACTACTTGGCCTACACTAGTTTATCATATATTTTTGTGAGTCATATATGTGAAGAAGTACCAGAAATGCACGGCTTATGCTTGTATATGAATGAACCAACCCAAGTTGTTTATTATATATATATATATATATATATATCCAAAATATATGTGATGTCCCCAGTTTCCTGAGAATCATATGAGACACACAAAATCTAGATGTTCTAGGCGCTGGCCTTGTAAGAAATCTGAGGCTGTCTCTGGAAGCGACAACACTAGCAATCCTAGTAACATGAAACAGGGTCTATACCATCCATTTCATATAGCCACTCATCCTTGGGAAATCATTTTAATGGAATTTGTGGGAGATTTATCAACAAATAGGAAGGAAAAGGCTACCTATTCACGGTACCAGTTGAAAGGTTCAACAAGATGTGTGTTTTAATCCCTTATAAAAGGACCATTAGTTGGAAAAAAGCAGTGAACTTGTTATATGGACAATTCTGAGTGCACTTTTGGATACCAAGGAGCATCGTTTCAGACAAGGACACTTGATTTCTTAGTGCATTTTGGACTACATTGTGTGAGAATATGAACACAAAGTTGAAGAGGTTTACAACATTCTATCCACAAACAAATGGGAAAATATAAGTAATCAATAGGACGTTGCGCAATTTTTGAGGGGTACAATCAAAAGAATCCAAATACTTGGAATATATATATATATATATATATATATATATATATATATATATATATATATATATATATATATATATATATATATATATAACACTCTTATAATAGAGCACTCCACACTTCTATTAGTAAGTTCCCATTTGAAACTTGTTTTGGATATTTTCTGCCTTCACATTTGGATATTCCATATGGGCAATAATGAGGAGTGAGGGAGGAAATTACAGGGGTGCCTTAAGGGTAGAAAAATTTGTTGAGAAGATAAAGTATATCCATATATCAATACAAGAGACCCTACAGAAGTCACATGAAAAATCCAAGACCACGAATGTTCAAAACATAATAAAGAAGCCATTTAAAATGGGACAGAGTATGGTTACAATTGAACAAGGAGAAGCTACAAGGTCCTAGTAAGAAAATAAAGGATTTGTGATATGGTCCTTTTGAGATAACAGAAAAGGTAGGAAAATTCCTATAGAATCAATCTACCACCATATATGAACATTTACTAAGTGGTGAACTTAGAAAATTTGAAAATTTATGAGGCTTCCATGCTAGATCAACAAGAGGAATAGGTCCTTCCTTTTGTAGAGGAATTAGATATATATGCTTAGGAAAAGTTGAAAAATGATATAGTTTTGCAGTAGATGTCTTGAACTACAAGATAGTTGTAGCACGACCTTTGGTGGATTGGGTTGAAAGGACAACTTCTAGGCAAGGCTAAATGGTACACTCAAGAGAAGGTGTAGGAAAAATTTCCACACTTCATTCAGTAAAAGATTTTGGAGACCAAAAGCCTCCCAAATTTGGGATATATGATTTGAACTAGAACATTAAAGTATTTTTCATCCATATTGATGACTTCAAATTTGAAAATGTGGAAGAATCCATTTCTATTGGCAGGTCCTAGTTTGACGAATTGAGGTCTGAAAATTTACAAAAGTATTTTGAGGCATTAAACACTATTTATTGGGAGTGAACATTTTCCACTTAAGTAATACCCCTTATAACTATTCTACACTTAGATACATTTCCAAAAATTTAAGAAAGACCTAAAATAGAGCATATAGGTAAAAGTTATGTCACCCAAAAGTTGACCTTTTGTTTTGATCGCCACGATTCGAGAGTATGCCATATGAACCCCCATTAATCATGGAAAAAAAGATATCCATGTGACCATCATGAAGAAAAATCTAGAAGAGTTAGTATTGTAATTCTAGTTAAGGATTAAAGGAGTCAAAATTAACCACCAGTTGTCTATCAGGCTATGTATACTTGAGACACTAGGAGGTAAAGGGGTTCCATTCTATTTAGATGCACTTTGTTCCATAGTTGAGAAGAGTAGCTAAGAGTGGATGACAAGAGAAAAAATAGAGAGGTTTGGTGTTCTGTAGCAACCCACAAGCTATAGGTTTCACTTGTTTGTACTTGCATCCATTTCCATTTAGATAAAGGGAGAGTATTCCAACATCACCTTCCAACTGGGTTTTCTTTTGTAAGGGTTTCTCAGATCATATTTTGTGTTCGTTGTGGTATGTGAGTTTTATTTCACCACTCTCCATTTTCCACATTGTTTGGTGTGCATTATATTGTTTCCATGACTATATTAGGTGGACAAACCTACCTATGGTTTTGTGTGTGGATTTCACACATGGTTTTGGGCATGATGGTTTTCTGTCCATGGTATTTTGTAGATCCGGTCAAGGGAACTAAGGTTATGTTCTAATCCAGGGTTAATGGATTAGGGCTTATGGATGCTTCAGCATGTATATATATGTATTGTAACATTGAAAGGAATATAATGAAAAATCAATCTGGTAGTCTTGGTTTTGGGATCCAGGGGAAAATCTTTGTGTATATCTATTTTATAATTTATGCTCTCACCATTGTTTATTTTTTGTTTGTAGAATTCATATGCAGGTAATTTATGTATGGGTTTAAAACCTACATTTGGTATCAGATTTGTTTTGGCTTCAAGGGGATGCCTTTTCTATTGAGGGGTTTTGCTTGGGCCTTTGGTAGACCTTGTTTAGTGGGAGATATGTGGGAACAATTATTGTGGTGAAAGAAGATGGCGAGTAATGGAAAGATATAGATCAAGAAATTTAATGGTCATAGTTTTGAGTTGTGGAAACTCAATATGGAGGATCTATTGGTGGATGCAGATCAGTGGATCATGGTAGATCCAGGTACTAAACCAACACCAATGTCAGTTGAATATTGAGCGAAGTTGGATCGAAGGGCAAAGGGAAAAATATGATTGTGTGTCTCAGATTCAGTATTGCTGAAAGTATTAGGGGAAGCTATGACGAAGGCTTTGTGGGACAAGTTAGGGACTTTATATCAATCTAAGTCTCTGGTGAATAAACTGTTCCTACGAAAAAAGTTGTATAACCTAAGGATGAAATATGGAGACTCGATGATAGAGCATATGAATGCCTTCAATACTATGGTAAGATAGTTATTATCTGTGGTAAGTACATCAATTTGTTGTGTTCTCTACCAGATTCATGGGATAGTATGGTTGTTGCAATAGGTAGCAATGCAAATGCCTTGTATTTTGATGAAATAGTCTCATCCTTGCTGTTGGAGGATATGAGATGGAAAAATATGGAGGGCCAGAATGGTGATGCCTTGTCTATATGAGGATGGTCCTGTTAGCGCTCAAATTTGCCTCAGGCTGAAGAAGGCAAAACTCAAGGCAACATCAAACCAAGCTCAGCCTCGTATCTAGCCCTACGAGGACAGGAGAGGGTTCTCTCCAGTCAATCTCGATAAAATGAACAATAGGGTGCAAGATGACTTAAAATGGGAACTGATTTTAAGCTAGTAAATTGATAGAAAGGGGTTTTTTTTTTATAAATGATTGAGTTTTCTGGGCTGCATGGGGCAAAGACAGCAAGAGCAGAGATTAAATGAAAAACACAGATTATCTCTCGAGGCAAGATAAGCATGACTTTTAACAATCAAATTGGAATTATATGTAGTGAAAGACCGCTGCGAGGTTGACAAGGGCAATAGTTGAATCCTTATCAAACTGAAGAAAACATAGAAAATGAATACCTCCCAAGGCAGAGCAGTAAACTGGATTCTGCCTTTCTCATTTAAAAGTATTCAACAGAAAATGATTATGAAATGAAATGTAAAACATTACAAGCTACATATGAAACATAAGAAAAGACAAAATGCTAAATCCACACCACAAGAATCTCAGGAGTCAGAGCTGTATTTTGCCATTAATCTCTGTCAAACAACTATACAATAAAGCTCTCCGTTCTCCTCCACGCACCTCTCAGAACTCTCTCCTACAAATGTTTTTCAATACAATATATAAAACTTAGCTAGGAGAAAATAGATCGACCCAAAAACAAGGGCGTTGTTTCAACTGAAGCCATGAAGATAGAAAAAGGATCATCCATCTGCTCTAAAGATAGAAAAGCGTTACATTATTCCAGCTGAGAATTTCTAATGACCAATGAAAACCAAACCTGGAGCGTAGACCCTATGAATTACTAACTGAAGTCATAAATAGACTGCCTAATCCTATTCTTCTGCTGTAGTGGGTAGTCTGCGTTTAATTTGGGTTTTTACTTTTCCTTTACCATTTGAATACAACCAAATTTTTTAATAATTAACATCCTTTGTAACTTTAGGGTGATTTCATCCATGTTACCATAAATGATTACACGTTGCAAAGAGTCCTGGCCAGGATATAGATATGATTTAAAATAATTCAGTTTCCCCCAAATATATGACCCATTTGACTAAGGCGAAGAAAATCTTAGCAGCCCACTAATATTTGCACGCATGGAAGTGAAGAACTTTTAGTTTTGGCGTCCTATGTAAAAATGTTGGAAGACAGTATTGATTTGCGGAAAAGAATAACGCCAAATCTTCCACCTCTGGAAAATGAATTTGACACCAATCTTGTTCTTGCATTGCACCTGTGTAAATTGAAACAAACTAAGCGCGAGATGCCTGATCTTTGTTTGGCCCACTACAACACCAATCACTTCTTCCATGTCCCCTAGCACCTCGATTAAAGACCCAGAATAGACTAACCAATTCGATTTGCTTTGCTGGGATAGTTATCTGTACCTCAACTTGGCTTTGACTGCCACGTTACATTTACCATTTGAAAAAAACTATTTTTAAATGAAAACACTTTCGATCGAAAACCTTGCCTTGAATATCGATCACATTTCTTTTGAATATAGAGCCATCCAGCCACGTGCAAAGGAGATATCCTAAGTATAGCCTTTTACAGTTCCAGCAAATATTCTCTGTACAGGTCCAAGTCCGAGACTCTCAACAATTAGAATGTAAACGCAGAGATTAGAGAAGGCGAGGGTCCAATCATAGAGTAGATTTGTGCGTTGCAATGTTTGTCAAGCTCGCTGGACCATGTGAATCATCTATATTGCCTTCACTGGCATGTATGCAAATTGCAAGTCGATGGAGCCGATTTGATAAGAAACTGGGTGCATTAACAAAAATTTCTTGGTGTTGTGACTGTGTGCGTAGCGTAGAAACCCAACGCGTAGCGCACACCGAGTGCGTAGCACCTATGTATTGTTACACTGTCCAGTGAGGCCCAATGCGTAGCGCCCACCTAAGTGGGTAGCACACACCTTGTGTGGGTAGCGCGCACCTCTTTTGGCAATTCTTGAACTATTGGCTACAACCAAAGTGAATGTATACAGCAAAGCAACTTGAAGAGAGGAGGCAACATCCATGATAAGCGAGAAACCATAGGATGAGAAGAACAAACATCAAAAGTGAATGCAGAACCATTTTGAGAGGTGGAGACTGAAGCCTTTTTACTACCACTCCTTTTAAGGGCACTCTAAAAAATGGTGACTCTATGGAAAATATGCCACATTAGTTCATTCTCTGGTGTATTTGGGCCTCTAATTAAAAGATTCACCAAACCCAAGATATCTTGCAACTCTTTTTTAATCCACTGTTCTTTTAAAGGTTCAAGTAACCAAGTTAAAACGCTTTGCTGTTGCTCACTCCCAACAGCTGAAGTCATCACAAGAAATGTTTCTCCAACTCACTAATTCGTTCTTTCACTTGAATTTTTTGGATGCAAATGAATTGACAATTGTGGAAATATATTATGTATGATAGATTTTGATCTTCGATCTGGAACCTGTTGTGGTCACCAACAACCCCCCTCTTTGTTTAGTATTAGCAATAATATCAAGCAAAGGGGGACCCTTAACAAGAAAATCCCAAAAATATTTTTATCCAAATTTTTGTATTTTAACTCCCTAAAAGCTATATCGCATCGCATAGAGAGAGTGAAGAGTTTTCCTATGCACATAAATAAGCTGCAAAGAAGCGATGCGAAATTCATCGCATCGCATATTTTGAAAGCGCCCTTAAAAGAAAATGAGAAGGAATCGCCGACGGCCGATATGCGACGTCGCATATTGCAAACGTCGCAAAAGCAACACACAACGAGCAAAAGAAAATTATGATATTGCGATCTGCGATCCTATAAACTGTGATTTTGCGATTTACGACCTGCGACGAATGAGACTATTAATTGCTGCGATACGAATCGTAGAAACCACTCATCACAAAGTTTCTTCGGCATGATCTGTAAACCCAAAATCGAGCGCTCACCCTAAGGGAAATTAATGATTGCACGCATGAGTATCCAAAGATGATCATGTTGCGTTTTTCGAAGAGTCAAGTCATTATGAGTGTCATGATTATGCATTCATTATATTTTAAAGCTTTCATGTCAATCTTTTCGTCATGTCTCTTTTCCTTTGCGTAAACTGTAAGGTAGTAACTGATATAAATCTATATGCAGGAAACATCCAAGGAAAAGGGGAAAGCGCCAATACTTGAAGAACAGAGAGGAGATGCCTTCGCAAATGAATGCCGCATGCAGCAGAGCCGCGGAGTCCAGAGTATCACTCCACAGACACTGATGAAAATAGACTATCCAAGACTCAGAGTCAAAGGCGCACAAAAGCAGCATGTTTGCAAAAGATCCTGAAGCTCAGATTAGGTAAAGCAAAAAGAAAAACGCTGAAAAGGGATGATGCTTCAGAAAAGCCTGGAACAAAGAATGGAAGAAATTTTCAATATGTAAGATTGTTCAGGCAACGAAATCCCTAACTCATTGAGTCATTCACACGGCGGGAAACCGAAATAGTAACAACACAATCAGTTTGAAAGAAATTTGGGTTATACTAAGTATACACACAGCAAAAAACACCCAGTCAGAGGGAGATTTTCAAAAATATCTTCTAAGTTGTCAGGAAGAGGTGCTAGCTTTTATTATTTCTACTTTCATCGCCCGAGCAAAAGGAAAAGACAACCAGCCGACTCTTTCTAGGCGAACCTCACATTGCTTACAACACTAAGGAGCAGATACAGAAACGGTTAGAAATTAGATTCAATTTTTAGAAATAAATTTGCTTTAGTGAAAGGGCGGTCATTTGAAGCCGTTCCCTAAATTTGTGTAATTAAGATTAGTTAGTTAGTAGTATTTAACCCTTCTCATGGCATTTGGAGAAGGGTCCGGAAATTTGTCAAAAAACTTGTCCTCAGAACATGCACTTTTGCACCCTCGGAGGGGGTTTTTGATGAATGGATGGATCGAGATTTATTTATGTTTGCATTTTAATGTCTACTACTGATGTTGCACTTCTGTACTCTTAGTAGATGTTAGAAGTAAGTAGAGATAAATTGTTATTGCTTGAAGTTTGTGAGTGAAATCAGTCATAAATGGTACTTTTATCTCTTGATTAATTTCTGCTCATATTCTTAGAGTGATATACAGCTGATTTGTTTATATGTTAATGTATGAATGTCTAGATTACCATTTGGCACTTTTGTACGGTGGAATCATTTGTTTGTGCTTGACATATGAACAACTAATTATGCGATATGCTGTTCACAACTGTTTTGCCTAACTTCTTATGCAGAATGGTTTATCTTAATTGATTTATATTCTTATGATAGCTGAATGATCTTTATTACCAGTTGTTGTATGAAATCTTTTTAGATCGCATAATGAAAGAATTTTACCCCGGGTTAGTATAGATTAGATGTGTTGTTTTTGTTAGATTACAGTAGCATAGAGTCAGTTTAGAGTCTAGAATTAAATTAGTTTAAAATTACCTTTTGATTAGTATCTTCAAAATCTACACACACACACACACACATCTTTTAGATTGGGAAGTTGGTCCCATCATCCCCAGTCGGACCCGCTACACCAAACGGGCAAGGAACCGCCAACCAGGTTCCCGACCGGGTGGGTATCCCCCTTGTTTTTGACCCGATTTCGGGGCCCTCAACATATTTGGCGCTAGAAGGAGGGCACGAACTATGAATGGCAACTAAGTCAAAATCTAAATGCCATTCTGAGAGTAAATCACCCTCATCAACTCCCCTGACTTCTCCACTACGGTTGAACCCGGAGTTACAAGTCACTCGAGTGTCCACCGCTGCTACCTACTCCAATATATCAGACCAACTCATTATTGAACCCCCTGAAATTCAAACTTTGATTCGTAAAGTCCAGGGATTCTCTATTTTTTCTCATAGGTCTGATAAATCTAACAGCAGCGTGACTTCGCAGTACAATCCTGCTCACCCTCTGACCAGATTGAAGAGTGAAAAATTTGGTATTCAACCAAGTGACCTCCCTCTTCCTACTAGGAAAAGAGCAAGGAAAGCACCACCAGAGTCTGACCGTGAGACTCTTTCATCCACTTCGTCCATTTCAACACCCTCACCGCGAAGTCAACCACCCAAATCCTCATCCCAAATCACTCATCCATCTTCCACACTTCCTCTTCAATCATCAACGATCATAATAACTTCATCTTCTCAGCATCAGGGACCGTCTTCTGCACTCTCATTAACTAGCAGCTCAACGATGGCCTAGTCTCCATGGAACAATCCTGGGGCGGTTTTAATGCCTCCACCCCTGAGCCCAATACTGGCCCATCCTGAGAAGTGGCTACCTAAATTCAATCCAGAAACAGGCATGCTAGCTGAAGAGCATATCAATAATTTCATGCTTTTTGTTAATCTCAACGGAGTTACCAACGAAGATGCTGTCGTCCGACTTTTTCCTTACACAATGCAAGGAACAGCCGGGTCATGGTACTTTTCGTTACCTTCCGGGTCCATCACAAGTTGGGACATTTTTCAAAGTCAATTCCTCACCAAGTTTGGCGATGACAGATCAACAACGACATTGATCAATGACCTATCTAATCTTAAAGCTGAGGCTAGAGAACCCATTAAAGATTTCAATTTACGGTTCAACAAGATTGTGGAGCGATAAAAAGGTGTCTTTTGAACTCCTAATTACCTTCACATTAATTATCAACCCAAGGATGACTTTTTATTTCAAGAGTGTACTCAGTCTGAGGCGGCTATTTACTCAAGAGTAATGTTTAGTAGTACAGCGTTCAGAGAACACAAGAGTAGACAGATGCTAAACTATGACTAAATTACTTCAAAAGGATAAAATCACACAAGACAGCTTATCAGTCAAGGGTGCAGAAGCGATAACCCATCCCTCTAGAAACTGATGGAAAGGAAATTAGAGCATGGACCATAGGTCTGGGAGCTAGGCAGCGACTGCTGAGGCTCACCACAGCCTTAGACCTTCTCTCACACCAAAGCAGCAAATGCAAGTAAATGGAACGGTAGAAAGTAAAATAGAATAGCAAATAGGAAATGGAAGAGAAAGTCTAAAATGGAACGGCCATAAATGGAACAGCAAACTGGAATTAAAGGAACCGAACAGCAAAACTAAGTAATTGGAAAGACACAACAAACTATAAATGTAATTGAATCAGCAACCTTAATCCAGCAGCATGAACATTAATCGCAGTTATTGAAGCAATTACAATCGCAGTTATATTTGAGTAGTAACTTAATTGAACAACCATGGCAATTATAAATGAGCAGCAGTTAAATGGACCACGGTTCTTAATTAGACAGTGCAATATTAGATTGAAATTATCAGAAGTACATTTCAAGTTATAATTAATAATTCTATCACTCACGTAATCCAATTATGATTTCAATATAACAAAGTAATTTCTGCGAAATGTTCATAAACAAAAGATCGCTGAACAAAACAATTTAAAGAAATGAAAAGGAAAACAAACCGTCACACAGCAGCAATTTTAAATATATGATACACAGCAGCAGCGTACTCCACTAGAGGCTGGGCCCTTAGCCGCCAGCGGACGCTGCTGGGTTACTTCAGAAGGAAAAGAGTGAACAGCAACGCCCAAATTATGTATTAATCATTAAATAGTGAAATCATTACAATAGTTGAAGCTTTGAGACTTACAGCATAAAACAATCCTTCCTTCCTCCTATCCTACCATGAATCCTTGCTTCTAAATCTCTAATTCAAATCATCAATTTGCCATCATTCGAATCCCCAAATTCATCCTGAAGTCTCTTCAAATCATCCCCATCTCTGATCTCTGTTTTCATTTAAATAGAGAGAGATCAGAGAGAAGTTACAATAAGGATAAGTACAACATGATTCCTATTACAAAATTGGTTTGCTTCTAACCATTTGATCAACAAGAACAAGGCGAATTTGGCTTTGCAGCTGAGATTTGGAGGACGGCCGCAACTGCAAATCTGAGAAAATCGTGCTCAAAGAACCCTGCGTTTCTCTCTGTACAAGCCGAATTTGGGCAAACCGTTCTTTGTTAAAGTTAATTGGGCCCGTTCTGGAAAAAACCCATGTTCCGGATTTCTCAAATTCGTCTTCATTTGCTCAGAATCTCAACCGAAAAACTGTCACTCCTTAAACCAGCGAATTTCTGAGTTGGTCGATTTAAAAATCAAATCTTCGATCTGGAAGTTACCTTGGAGGTTAAAAATGGTGAATAATGTTATAACCAACTTATTAGAACTATCATTGATAAAATAATGCATAATCATCAATTTATTAGAAATAAAGGAGAATAAATAATATTCATCTATGAGAGCATAAATCATTTATAAAATGGATTTAAATGATAAATTATAATAGATGATATAATAGAGAAGAGTAAAAATGGATGAAATAAGTGTTACAAAGTGGTCGTATTCATGGCCCAACAAAGATCCTCAACAAGATTCCCGCTGCTTCTCAACCTAGCGAGGAAGTAAGATGTGAATGGTACATCACGGCCTTACCGTCTAACTTGGCTATCTTCGTAGATAGGGCAAACAAGACGACCTTAGTTGAAAACTTAACTGAGGCGTTAGCAGTAGAAAAACGTGTAGTCGCCTTAGAAAAGAGATCTGCAATAGAAGAACGCAAATCTAAGAAGATCTCTTTCAAAGAAGACACCAAGAAGAAGCAAACGAAAGATCCTTTCGATATGGAAGGATTACAAAAGGTGTTAAAGGCCATGTCCAACGAGATGATTGACATAAGAAAACAAGTAGCATAAACTTCTTCAAAAAATCCCTACAGATCTTCTAAAAGAAACCTTCCCATAGAGGTGAAACCACCCAATGTTGTCTCAAACGTCGAATCTGAAGAAGAAGAAGAAGAAGAGAATACCACTGAAGGGCAGACTGATGATGAAGAAGTTGTGGAACTACAAGGAATGTGGGATTTCATCCTCCCACAAGAAGAGGATCAAGAAGCATTTCCGGTTAGCACACGAAGAAAAAATCAACTTGATCCTCCCCAAACTACCCCTAAACAGAAGGGCGCAAGCCCTGCAACAAAAGATAAGGTCGCAACAAAGAAAACAACTGCTAGAGCGACCCAATTTAGCCCAGTCCAATCAGATCAAGCACCTCCATCAAGAACACTGATAGTGTCGGATGAAATCGAGTATAACATTATCGATGACATGAAAAAGACTAGGGCTAATATCACTCTTTACGAATTGAGCAAATTGAAACATCAACAGAGAATAATGATGAAGGAATTACATGCCGTGCCTACTACATCTTTACCTACAGCTGTAGCTTCCCACAACATGGGAAGACCTCCAACCAACATGATCAATAAGATTGATCGGAATGACATTGCCTTGATTGGAGGAAGGTCAAGATCCCATACTCCTCCTTTTCTCCTCACTTATGAAATTTTCAATAAAAACGTGCACAATTGCCTGATTGATTCTGGTGCTTCAATGAATATTCTACCCAGATCAATATGTGCCAAATTGAATGTTCAGCCTCAGAAATCTGCAGTGCGCATAGTTCAACTTGATCGATCTCAGGTTGAAGTGATTGGTGAACTTAACCAGGTGACCATAAGATTGTCGTCTAACCCGAAAGTATGTCAGGTTATCGACATTCTAGTGGCTGATATCCCTGAATTCTATGGTTTAATTCTTAGCAGGGATTGGTCCGAGAAACTCCACGGATATTTCTCAACTGACTGGTTGCACATGTGGTTACCCTACAACGGCAAACCCAATCAAATAAAGGTTGAACGAGAATTGCACCAAAAGTACATAGTGACAGAATTGGAAGGAGAGAACGAAGCAATAGCATACAACAACAGTATCATAGGAAACTACTCGGTAGATTCTTTCCTCGGCAATTTCAATGCTCACACTTCACCTTACTTAGAAAATTCAGTTGTGTCCCAAGTTGAAAACTTTTCCCAAACTGATGATTCAAGGTGTTTTAATTTTTTAGATAGTTCTTTAAATACATCTTTATTTTGGAAATTATATTTTGATGGCTCTAAATCTAACGAGGGAGCAGGAGCAGGATGCGTTTTGATTAACCCAGATGGGAACAAGACCATGCTTACATGCAGACTTGAGTTCGATTGCATAAACAATACAGCAGAATACAAAGCCTTGGTGCAAGGCCTATACAAAGCAATCGGCTTGAATGTTAAGTATCTTCAAGTCTTTGGAGATTCCGAAATTGTCGTCAAACAGGTACGTAACACCATACATTGCCTGTCAAGTCATTTAAAGCACTATCAATCTTTAGTACAAGATCTGACTTCACATTTCATAGCATTCAATATTTCGTCAATCCCAAGACTCCAAAATGCGAGCGCAGACCTGTTAGCTAACGTAGCCTCTAGATTGATTCCCTCCGAAGATTTTAGTCCTGATAGGTTTTCAATAGAATTAATCTTTAAACCATCCATCCCTGACAACATCACCAACTGGAGAGTATTCAATGACAATCCAGACATTGTAAATTTCCTTACTTCTGAAGGATCCTACTCAAATCAAATAATTGACGAAGACCATCATGATCACCAAATTCAGCAAAATAGCACTGATAACGCTATACCTAAATCAGTGGTTATGTTAGAAGATTTATATGATTTGAAAAGTCGGTTTAAAAGGTCTGCCAATTCTAAACTCTACAGTTCAACTCTGAACTATGAATTAGTGAACCTAGGAACCGATCAGAAGCTGCAAAACGTTAATCTAGGCCACGGCCTGGCCCCTGAAGAAAAATCAGCATATATCTGTCTTCTGAGACAATTCAAAAACGTTTTTGCATGGAATTACGATGAGCTGAAAACATACAACACTTCTATCATTCAACACACTATCCCTATCATTGACAATGAAAAACCTGTCCAGCAGAAGCTCAGAAAAATCCACCCCAACTTAGAAAATCAGATAAAGACTGAGCTAAATAAATTGTTGAGAGCCAGTATAATTTTCCCCGTCAGACACTCCAAATGGGTATCCAATATGGTGCCTGTTAGGAAGAAAAACGGAGATATTAGAATCTGTATTGATTTCCAGAATCTCAACAAAGCCTGTCAGAAAGACAATTTTCCCCTCCCACCTATGGAGCAAATACTACAGGCAGTAGCGGGCTCAGAATTAATGTCTTTCTTGGATGGATTTTCAGGATACAATCAAGTGCTGGTGCATCCCGATGATCAGTTGAAAACCACATTCCAAACCAAGTGGGGCACATACGCATATCGGAAGATGCCATTTGGTCTGATCAATGTCGGCGCTACCTTTCAGAGAGCCATGGACATCGCGTTTAAAGGTTTGGTCAATAAATCGGTAGTGATTTACCTGGATGATATAACAGTGTACTCCAAGAAGCGAAGCGACCATCTCAAAGATTTGAAACAGATCTTTCAAAGATGCTTAAGGTATGGAATTTCACTTAACCCAAAGAAATCTTTTTTCGCATTAAGTGAAGGGAAATTGCTCGGATTCATAGTGTTGAAATCTGGTATTCACATTGAACCTGACAGAATCAAAGAAATTTCTGAAATATCCATACCCCATAACAAAAAGGCCATGCAATCTTTCCTTGGACAAATCAATTTTGTAAAAAGGTTTGTCCCCGATTTTTCACGTATTATTTCTCCTTTACAAAATATGATAAAAAAGAATTCAAATTTTAAATGGGGCATAGATGAGCACGAAGCATTCAACTTGATCAAACAAGCTATCATCAACGCTCCATCTTTAGCTACCCCAAATTTTTCAGAATCTTTCATCTTATACACTTTTGCCTTAGAGAAATCTTATGTCGCGATTTTGACTCAAGTAAATCAAGAGAAGGCGGAAGCTCCAATCGCATTCTTTAGCTCGAACTTACAAGGTGCTGAACTCAATTACTCAGACGTGGAGAAATAGGCTTATGCTATTTTCAAAGCGATCAAATATTTTAGACCTTTCTTACTTAAAGCCCATACCAAAGTCGTAGTACCGTTTCCAGCGGTAAGGAACCTTTTGGTACAGAAAGATGTGGGCGAAAGGAGAGCAAATTGGCTTACCGCTCTACAAGAATACGATCTTGAGATCAAACCAGCAAGCATCGTAAGAGGTCAAGGCTTCTGCAAGATGTTAGCTGGAGCATCGCAAATTCTTGAGAACTCATCTGAAGAGGTACACACGTATGAGGTAAGCCTAAATGACGCAGAATCATTTTATGCGGACATCATTTATTATCTTAAGAACGGGTATGCTCCATCGCATTTGGATCACACCAAGAAAAGAGCTCTAAGATTGAAAGCTAAACAATACCAGCTCATAAATGATGTTCTGTTTAAAAAGAATTATGATTCTGTACTTCTTAGGTGTCTTGATAAAACTGAAGCCGAAAAGGTTTTGCAGGAACTTCACGATGGACCAGCAGGTGGACACTATGCTGGAGAGACTACTGCACATAAGATCTTACGTGTAGGATATTATTGGCCCACGCTATTCAAAGACTCATACAATTATGTAAGGAAATGCCAAATCTACCAGACTGCTGCAGGGAAATAAAGGAAATCGTCCATGCCACTACAGCCGGTCAACATCGAGCAACCATCCAACCAATGGGGCTTGGACATAATAGGTGAGATCGTTCCTCACTCTTCTAAGCAACATAGGTATATCCTCACGGCAACAGATTATTTTACTAAATGGGTAGAAGCAGTTCCTCTCAAGACAGTTAATTCTGAAAACATTATTGAATTCATAGATCAATTTATCATCACTAGGTTTGGATTGCCAACGGCCTTAATGTTTGATAATGCATCATACTTTTCTGGAAATGCAATGACTGAGTTTGCATTAAAAAGAGGGTTCAAATTGAAATATTCTGCTAATTACTATCCGCAAGGTAATGGGTTGGCTGAATCAACAAAGAAAAACCTAATCAGGATTATCAAAAGAATAGTCGACCAAAACCAAAAGAATTGGCACAAAGCGCTGGTAAATGCTTTATGGGCAGATAGAATCACGAAGAAAGCTTCAATCGGCACTTCTCCCTTTAATTTAGTTTATGGGAAAGAAGTGGTTCTTCCAACTCACTTAGTCATTCCCTCTTTGTCTCTAGTACAACACATCGATGAGGTATCTACTTCCTCTTTACAATTAAGACAAATGGAAATAATCAAACTAGAAGAACGCCGAGAGCAAGCTAAGAAAACCCATGCTCACCACCAAGCGCTAATAAAATCCTCTTTTGACTCAGCCATCATAACCAGAAAGAACTTTCAGATGGGAGATTTAGTTTTGAAATGGGATAAGGCTCATGAAGAAAAGGGCAAACATACGAAATTTCAGAAGCTGTGGCTTGGTCCTTTTCAGATTGTAGAAGTCAAAGGCCCATCGACGTTTGTGTTGCAGGATTTGGCAGGTAGAAGAGATTCTTTGCCTGTGAATGGACAGATTCTTAAAATGTATTTTCCATAGAAGATCTCTCTTCTATTTTTGTAGGATAGTTTTAGTTTCTTTTATTTTGTTTTTCTCTTTCTTATAAATAAAATCGGTTGTAAATGATCATTGAATAAGATTCATGAAAGAGCACACTAACTCTCTATCAGATTTTGATTTCACTTGTACAAATAGCAAAACTTTTCGAAAAATCTGATTTTTATTATTGACAAATAGAGTTAACTTTAGCCTGAATAATGATATTAGTTTCAACCTTTCGAAAGACTTTGATGAAATCAACCTTTGGTTAAAAATTGTTTTATCCCAGCACAATGAAAGGTATCATCAATAATAAAATAAATATTCTCTGCAAAGCTGTTATTTTCAAAACTCTATTATTGTCGTCCAGAGCTTTCTTAAGGAAAAACAATGACTTCCTCCCTGCCAAAGGAAACCGCAGCATTCAGAGAAACAATCCGAGAAAGCACTATATCTCAAAGAATAAGAGGTCTCATCACGAGCCGGCTTATCATGATCACAGATATTATAACTTGCTGACTTTGCCAATACTGTCTATCAAAACAGGGCAACGACTCAAGATTGTTGCAATCAAAAGACAAGGGGTCTCATCACGAGCCAGCTTGTTCAGCAAAAGTGTAAATCAAGTGAATGACTGTGTCATAATTTGGCCACCAAACCAAGACATTGTTCTTTAGAGAGTAAAAAAGGAAAAAGTGCCAAAAAGGATTTTTCTCTGAAATGTTGTAAATAACCTCAAGCAGGAAAAAGGATCATTGCTGGATAACATGGTAACCCTGTCGAGGCTATGGACGCTTGCGGGCAGCAGAGGCTCTACCTACGACAAATGAGCATATTTTAAAGCCAGCACGCAGAGAAGACCTTATTTTATCTTTTAAAAAGGACCGAGTAATGTCTGGTATGAATGCAAGAACTAAGCCTAGGGAAGCAGACAATTGGAATAAAAGAAGGATTGAAGCAAAGTATCATTGACAGGATGAGGGGTAATCTACTCTATCTGTCCATAACAAAATTTAGACATATGAAAACTTTTCTGTTTCGGAAGTGGAAATGTCAATAGAAAAGCAGAGATAACTGGTTCTTCACAGTGAATCGCCATTGTTGTGGTCACCAACAACCCCCCTCTTTGTTTAGTATTAGCAATAATATCAAGCAAAGGGGGACCCTTAACAAGAAAATCCCAAAAATATTTTTATCCAAATTTTTGTATTTTAACTCCCTAAAAGCTATATCGCATCGCAGAGAGAGAGTGAAGAGTTTTCCTATGCACATAAATAAGCTGCAAAGAAGCGATGCGAAATTCATCACATCGCATATTTTGAAAGCGCCCTTAAAAGAAAATGAGAAGGAATCGCCGATGGCCGATATGCGACGTTGCATATCGCAAACGTCGCAAAAGCAGCACACAACGAGCAAAAGAAAATTATGATATTGTGATTTGCGATCCTATAAACTGCGATTTTGTGATTTGCGACCTGCGACGAATGAGACTATTAATTGCTGCGATACGAATCGCAGAAACCACTCATCACAAAGTTTCTTCGGCATGATCTGTAAACCCAAAATCGAGCGCTCACCCTAAGGGAAATTAATGATTGCACGCCTGAGTATCCAAAGATGATCATGTTGCGTTTTTCGAAGAGTCAAGTCATTATGAGTGTCATGATTATGCATTCATTAGAGTTTAAAGCTTTCATGTCAATCTTTTCGTCATGTCTCTTTTCCTTTGCGTAAACTGTAAGGCAGTAACTGATATAAATCTATATGCAGGAAACATCCAAGGAAAAGGGGAAAGCGCCAATACTTGAAGAACAGAGAGGAGATGCCTTCGCAAATGAATGCCGCATGCAGAAGAGCCGCGGAGTCCAGAGTATCACTCCACAGACACTGATGAAAATAGACTATCCAAGACTCAGAGTCAAAGGCGCACAAAAGCAGCATGTTTGCAAAAGATCCTGAAGCTCAGATTGGGTAAAGCAAAAAGAAAAACGCTGAAAAGGGATGATGCTTCAGAAAAGCCTGGAACAAAGAATGGAAGCAATTTTCAATACGTAAGATTGTTCAGGCAATGAAATCCCTAACTCATTGAGTCATTCACACGGCCGGAAACCGAAATAGCAACAGCACAATCAGTTTGAAAGAAATCTGGGTTATACTAAGTATACACACAGCAAAAAACACCCAGTCAGAGGGAGATTTTCAAAAATATCTTCTAAGTTGTCAGAAAGAGGTGCCAGCTTTTGTTATTTCTACTTTCATCGCCCGAGAAAAAGGAAAAGACAACCAGCCGACTCTTTCCAGGCGAACCTCACATTGCTTATAGCACTAAGGAGCAGATACAGAAATGGTTAGAAATTAGATTCAATTTTTAGAAATAAATTTGCTTTAGTGAAAGGGCGGTCATTTGAATCCGTTCCCTAAATTTGTGTAATTAAGATTAGTTAGTTAGTAGTATTTAACCCTTCTCATGGCATTTGGAGAAGGGTCCGGAAATTTGTCAAAAAACGTGTCCTCAGAACATGCACTTTTGCACCCTCGGAGGGGGTTTTTGATGAATGGATGGATCGAGATTTATTTATGTTTGCATTTTAATGTCTGCTACTGATGTTGCACTTCTGTACTCTTAGTAGATGTTAGAAGTAAGTAGAGATAAATCGTTATTGCTTGAAGTTTGTGAGTGAAATCAGTCATAAATGGTACTTTTATCTCTTGATTAATTTCTGCTCATATTCTTAGAGTGATATACAGCTGATTTGTTTATATGTTAATGTATGAATGTCTGGATTACCATTTAGCACTTTTGTACGGTGGAATCATTTGTTTGTGCTTGACATGTGAACAACTGATTATGCGATATACTGTTCACAACTGTTTTTCCTAACTTCTTATGCAGAATGGTTCATCTTAATTGATTTATATTCTTATGATAGCTGAATGATCTTTATTACCAGTTGTTGTATGAAATCTTTTTAGATCGCATAATGAAAGAATTTTACCCCGGGTTAGTATAGATTAGATGTGCTGTTTTTGTTAGATTACAGTAGCATAGAGTCAGTTTAGAGTCTAGAATTAAATTAGTTTAAAATTACCTTTTGATTAGTATCTTCAAAATCTACACACACACACACATCTTTTAGATTGGGAAGCTGGTCCCATCATCCCCAGTCGGACCCGCTACACCAAACAGGCAAGGAGCCGCCAACCAGGTTCCCGACTGGGTGGGTATCCCCCTTGTTGTTGACCCGATTTCGGGGCCCTCAACAGAACCCTCTTTGCAATATTTGAAACTTTGATGTTTCTTTTCAACTTTATTTTGCTTTGTCTCTGATTGCTGATGATGTTCTTTCTGTTTGTGCTTTTGCAGGGATAGGAGTTGCAGAAGCTGCTGCCATTTGAAGAGCTGGAAAATTTTGAAACATTTTGACAAATTACATATTCTAAAAAACACATTTAATGATTTCTTCTTCAAAACAGGGTTTTGAAGAAGAATCAATCTCACATTATTAATGATGACATTCGTAAAAAACTTACTGCATTATTTCACAGTTCTGCAGACAAAACCCTGGACTCAAGACATAAATGACTCTTCTGATCAAAATGGCATTTAATGATTGCCAGTGACGGGAAATGAACCTTGGTGAATTTGACTGCAATGGGCTGACAAGATGAAGTCTAACTGTTACACTAAAATTTGTCACCATGACTATTTGCAGTCAGTATGGCTCCATCAATAACCATACTGTCCTCCTTGGCAAGTCTTATACCTCTGGTCCTCATGTCAAACTCCAAGAAAGAGAGAAAGTCTTTAAAAAGTCAATATAACTCTGGTTACGCAGTTTCTCTTACCCTTACCTGTGTGTACGCACCTCAAGTTCATAATACCTGCGTACTTGTATGCTTTGTCTGTAAAGGGGTGGGTGCGTACTCCTGTAAAGGTCAAAAGGCGCAAGTTTTACTTCAAAAACGTTACTTGTGGTCGAATCTAGAGCATTCTAGAAGATGGTTTGACGTGGATTGAGTGCCTCCAGATGGTTCATGCATCCCAATGAAAGAGGAACTTATCCCATCAAGAGGGGAGCTATCCCATTGAAAGAGGGGCTTATCCCATTGATGGTGGACCTGATTAACTTCCTCCAAAGCACTATAAATACAGCCATTGGGCCAGAGGGAGGAGAGGTTGAAAGCTGAACATTCCTAAGGGTAGATGCTGCTGAAATTAGGACTCCCTTATAGAGCTTGAGAGGAGAGATTCCCATCCTTTCTTAGCTTCATTTGGAAGTGGGTGAGCTGATCAAAGTAAAGGAGAACTCTTGCTGGACCCTGGGAGGGACCTACACAACACCAAGGCACTGGTTGTAATGGTTTCTTTTGTTTCCACTTAATACAATTAAGTTCATTTTTCTCAACAAGTTGTTATATATAATTTGTTTCATATACTCCTTGGTCTTTATGATGAATATGTTTTATTTTATGAGTTATTCAGGTGCTATGTAATCGTTTGCTTGTTAGTGAATGCAGGTTTCAAAGAGAAGGAGGAGCTCATCTGGATTGGAGAGGCTGGACTGCTACAAACAGCGTTGGACTAAAGGTATGTTTTAAACACCTGGTTGCTTGTATTCTAAATGCATATTTAGGGAAAGATAGTGCTTAATTGTCTTGTTTGTCACTAGAAAGACTTAGCTTCTAGGGAGGTCGATTTTGTCCGCAAAATTGACTCTTTCCGCATGACAAAATGGCGACTCCACTGGGGACTCCATGGATTTGATTGATTTCTCTTTTGATTGATACTTTGATTTGAGAAAAGTCGATTTATTTCTGGTTTTTGGTTGATTGACTGTGAATTTGGGTGGAATATCTTAGGGTTAAGTTAGATTTTATTTTTCTTGGTTTTGCTAGCAGTACACACCCTCTGCGTTAAGCACAGTGCGTACCTGTACGCACTGCAGCTTTGTACACAGAGCGTATATGCACCTGTGCAAACAGGCTGCCTGCGTACCCTGTCAAAAGTTGAGAAATTTCCAATTTTTTCCTTTTTGCCTCTTAAATTTTGTTTATAATTTGTTTTTTGCTGCCCAGATCCACTGGTTACCTGTCAGAAGTCTTCATCTAAGCTTGTTTCATTAGTATCAAGGGTTTTAGTGAAATTCATAGAAGTTCTAGCCCCAGGGTTTGATTTTTGCATTGGTCTTGTAGTGACTTTGGCTTTGGAAGTTGTAAAACCTTGGATATCCTTGGTCTTTTCAGTCTTCTTAGGAGTCGGACCTTTCGTAAAATCCACCTGTGTGAGAAACCTACCTTTGTGTTGTCTCTTTGTGGAATTTCGACAAAGCTTGTTTGTTAAAGCTGTGAATTTCATTCTTAAGAAAAAGAACAAAAGATTTTGATTTTTGTTTTCGACTGGTTTATGATTCTGCATGAACTAGTCCTCGGTTGAATTGTAACTGAGTAAAACATCCTGGAATTATACTTTGTAGGCTTTTACCTCATTAGATTTGATTTTAGGTAAATTTCTCTTAGATTTTCTTTTAGGTAAAATTGATTTGATTGTCATAGATTTTTTAAAAATTGATTTTTGTTAAGTAGTTTTACATGGTTTGTTAATATAGGGAAAAATACAAAAATCTCTTTTGAAGAAAAAGTTTGTTTTAGTAGCATTTGAAGTCTTTGAAAAGAGAAAGGAATTTTCGTGAAATAATTAGTGGTCATGTGTTGTATGCTTTGGAAAAGATAAAGAGATTGTTTCTTTGATTTTCATTGCCAAGAAAGTTGTCTTTATATCAATTTTGCATTCTCCAACTCTCTTAGCTAGGGAATTCATTGAAAAGGAAAGATAGTATAAATCATCTTAGGTGCATCTTTTTAGTGGATTTCAGTCGAGTCTACACACCATCAGTTTCATCTCCACTACCTTTTGTCCTAAAGAAAAGCCATAAAATTAACGCTTAAAGTAAAATTTACTTAGTAACTTTTTATTTACTAGGGCTCTGAAACACCAATATAGATCAGGCTAGTGTCTTGGAGTAGGAGAGTAATTAACTCTCCAAGACAGCAAAACCAAACAAGTAGCTCATCTTGTGGTAGGATAAATCCAGCTGTTACATTTATGCTCTGGGAAAGCTCCTCTTAAAGGAGAAGCACGAGATCGTGTCTGAACCAGTGAGGGGATCAATCCTCCTTCATTGGGAACGACGCCAGATACGCACGTACTACAAACGGTAAACCTCGGATTATTGTCGAGGAGCTTGGGGTCACTTGTCGGTAAACCTTGGATTATTGTCAAGGAGCTGGCAAGGGGATTGAGCTTGATACTCTGCCCTTGCGTGCTATCGGATCGTAGACTGTTCCCCCAGGTATATTTGTTATTGTTGGTGACCTTAGTGACCATTATCTTTAGGGTTCTACCCAAGGTGACGGTGGAGGGAAGATCCCACTGTACCTGGAGCAGACGTCCGCTAGACTCACTTGGATTTTCCAGGGGGTTCACTTCACTCGAGACGGTTAAAGTGGAGGAACTTGTGCCGGTCTATTCATTAAGCAGGTTGCCGGGGTAACTGTTCCACCCGCCACTTCTGTACTAAATTCGGCGATGTTGGATTTCATCACCAACTAGTGTTTTCGGTCCGAAAGGCTACTATTTATGTATGGTTTGACGCCCTAGATTCTTTAGGCGTGTGATTCGAATTTGTTTGGTTCTTTAGAGACTTTAGGCGGTTTGCTTTGAGATTTTACTTTGTTTGCGTGTGCAGTGGTTAAAAGTTTTTAACTGTGGCTGAATTACCGAGACAGTCCCGTAGACTTCGGGGCCAGTCTCCTGAGATTGTAACCGTGGCCGATTTGTTGAGGAAGTCCCATAGACTTCGGGGACAACCTCCTGAAGACGTCCCGAGTCATTACGAAGGTTTGAAAGTCCTTGTAACTCCTAGTGGCAGTAAAGTAGGTTCACCTGAAGAAGGAGAGTCTTCGTTGGTAGTCCATCCAGATTACCAAAGTCTAGAAATAGGTTATAATCCCGAAGCTATTGCAGTTTGCGAGCTTGCTGGTAGTTTTTCATCTACTAGTGATATAGGCGAAGAACCTGAGATATCTGAACCTGTTACTCCAACTTCTAGTGCTCCTGATTCACCTAGGGTAGAAAGAGTCATCACCGAAAATCTTCCTTCTGGTTTGATAGCTATTGAAGGACTTGCTCCAGAAGAAGAAATAGGCGTCCCTATCCCTGAAGATCAACCTACTATTGATCTAAGGGAGCGTGAATCCATTTTTTACAGTCCACCTAGAAGTACTACTTGATATCTTTCGTTAACTAATTATTTTGACAACTCAGGGTCAAGTTTTTCTCCACCTCGTGCTCCTTATCCACCTGGAGGTATTTATACTCCTGTAAATATGTCTGGTCAGTCGTCCATGTTTACTCAATCTCCTGAATCTTTTTTGTACGGTGGTCCTTCTGTTCCCTCTGGGTATCAGTCACTTTCTGGTACTTTTGCGGGAGCATCTCCTCAACCCATTGAACATGGGTTATTAACTGGAAACAATGGTAATAAACCGTTGGGCGTAGGAGACATTTAGATGATGTCAGGTTCAATTCCCAGTTCTCAACCTCAAGGTGGCCAGTTCCGCCTGGGGGACAGCCTCAATTAACGCCTGGGGGGCAACCTCAAGGTACACAAATTGCGTCTGGGGGGCAACCTCAAGGACAGTATGTACCCATGGTGCAATACATTCCTCAAGGTCAACCGCAGTCTCAATATGTACCCCAAGGTCAACCTCAGTATCAATTTATACCTCAAGGTCAACCCCAGTATCAGTACTTACCTCAAGGGTATCTACCCCAAGGTCAGTACTCGAGTCAAGGTTATCAACCACCCCAAGGTCAATCTTATGTTCAAGGTACGGGAAATGTACCTTTCAATTATCAATCCTACCCTCAATCCGGTTATGGATCTCAATATCCTCAACCTGTCATGGGTCAATGCCCCGGAATGAACATAGTGTGGGATCCATCACAAGTTCAACAGGTATTGCAGCTAAGTGTACAGTTGTCATCTCAAGCTGGACAACCTTTAGTTTCTGGTTCACCCCAGCAACCAGTCCAGTCTAATGTTCAAACTTCTGTACCTTCGGTAGTTTCTCAGTCTGGGCCTATTGCACCTAGTACTCCATCTCAAACGACTACTGCAACTACCACAACATCTGTTCAGTCTACCCCACTTACTTCTGTAGTATCGACAGCTCCGGTTTCTACTGTCTCTGTAACTACTCCTCAGACATATTTACCATCGTCTGGATCCACGATTCAAACTACGGTTCAGATGCCTGTAGGAAAACCTGGTTTAAGTACGGTTGTCACAAGTCAACCACAATTCACTTATCAACCGTACCAGGGACAGTACCAATACGGGCCTGCTGTCCAGCAGCCAGTTTACCAGTATCAACCGTATCCTGGGTACACTTATCAACAACCACAACAACCCTAGTACGGTCCGGTTAATCCTGGTTTTCTGGGAGGATACAATATCCCGAACGCGATTCCTATTCCTAGTTATCCTGGATATCCTCCTCCTGGGACTGGTCTCGTGACCCAGAGTTTTAGGGATCCTAATCGGCAATTACCGTTTATCGCAACTTTGGATTTACCAGACTTGTCGCGCCTAACGAACGATCCAATAAATTATCTTCCGTTTTGGCCGCCAATGCCAAATAAGTTGCCCAGTGACATACCCAAGTTCGAAGGTAAGTCTGGAGAGGACCCGTCGAATCATGTGATGACTTACCACCTCTGGTGTGCCTCTAATTCCATCTCGGATGATTCAATCCGCTTACGTCTTTTCCAACGTACTTTCATTGGTCTCGCGGCCAAGTGGTACATTGAGTTACCACGGGCCTCTTTTTATAATTTTAGCCAGTTAGCTACCTCGTTCTTAACTCATTTTCAGTTGCCGGTCAGATATGATAATGGCACGGAGTTACTAACTTCATTAAAACAATCGACGTCCACTTATATTTCCGATCATATTCATGAATGGAGACGTCGAAGGCGGTTAGTGAAAGTTTTTATCCCGGACCAAATATTAGCTGAATGGTTTGTTAAATCATTGTTACCAAAGATTACTGAAGACGTAGCTAAGGCCAGAGTAGTTACTGAGGAGCAAGTGATTGCTCAAGCGCAGTACCTTGACTTAGTTTACACTCAGTCAGGTACGTTACACGAAAAGATCCCAGATCTTCCTAAGTCAAATCAAATTGCTGCTCCTCCTTCGGGGTCTCATGCCGCTGATGGCATGATTGGTACGGTGAATACTAAAAGCAAGAAGAAGTCTTCAAAGAATTCTTCTCCTATTATAACCTTACCAAACTCCCCGACAGGAGAATCTTCTGCTGAAGTTTCCGCCGATATTCACGCTGTAGAGTCATCTACGGCTAAATCAAAATCCGGTGGGAAAAAGAAAGGTAAGAAGAAGAATAAAACAGACAAAACTCCAAAGGAGAAAACTAAAAAGTCAGAAACCAATGACGAAAAGCGCAAACCTCGATATCCTTGTCTTATTTTTGAAGAAGATCATTTTACGAGAGATTGCCCTCATCGGGCCGAGGTTGTGAAAATCGTCAAAGGTTCCCCAACTCCTGCTGTTTTGAAAGATCCATTTCCAAAGCAGGAGAGTAAGATGATAGGTTCTTCCTAACCCATATTGATGATGTCTCATGTAAGGATTGCGACTCGATCGCAAGATTATGGTAGTAAAAGTCCTGTTGATGGCAAAGAAGCAGAATCTTCTCATTCTAATCCATCAACCTCAGCTCCCGGTTCTGATCCACTACAGATCGAGAAACCTAACCCAGACTTAGTAATCAAACCGCCTGCCAAGGGTGTACTTCGAAGGTCTGCTTTCAATCCACATGCGCGAGCGGCCCAGAATTACAACATTGTTGAGGATTTAGCTGTTTCACCCTCAGCAATGTCGGCTTTGGAAGTGCTGCAATCATGCCCAGCACAACGCAAATTACTTTTGTCGACTATAGGAGCTGTTGATGTTCAGGACCCGAACCTAATAATATTTGATCTAGAAAATAGTACACTGCATTTACCTCATCAAATGGCTTTCCAGATCCCAGTGATAGTCAAAAACAGGCCTATTCATTGGACTGTAATTGATGAGGGAGCTTCCACGTGTATTATGTCGATACAGTGCTGGAGATCGCTTGGTTCTCCTTCACTAAATCAATCCCCGACAATTCTTAAGGCCTTTGATGGCCGTGGGTTTCATCCGTTTGGCATTCTACAGGATTTGCCTATAGGGGTTGAAGGAAAAACCGTTAGTCTAGATGTGGAGGTGGTTGATGCCCCTATAGACTACAACCTTCTCTTGGGTCGAAGTTGGTCTTACGCTATGACAGTGGTCGTTTCATCGGTCTTCCGAGTAATAAAGTTTCCATATAATGGCAATATCGTAACAATAGACCAGCTAGGTTACTTTTCATCCGACCCAGCCTCTTCATAGAGTATCCAGCATGTCGGTAAAACGACTATCCCTTATAAGGATGTTGGAGTAGGATTAGTTATAGATGCCGGTTTACTGGGAACTTTTCCTTTTCCTCCAATCAACGCCTTGTCTTCGTTTGCATCCATTCATATGATTACTTCAGACACCATTGTTTATGACGATCCTTGGATCGTTCCTTCTGAATCTGAGATAGACTCATTTGGTGATGCTATGCCTTTGAGTCCTTATGAAATTGCTTATGAAGCCGTGCAGTCTTTTACCGACCCGCGTTCAACCAAAATCGACCAAATGAATGTGGTCCATGAGGAATCACTTTTCACATCAACCTCGGAGTTAATAGCATTTCCCGAAGTTGTGTCATCTGACGAGCAACTTCGTGAAGTCTTGTGTGTAGATGATTTACCATGGGAAGATCTCCATCACAGATCTTCGTTCTTACCTGAGGATGATCATTTTGAAAACGATTTCTCATCAATCTTTACAGCTGAATATGTCAAAGAAGCTCAGAATCCAATGAAACATCCTGATTCAGAGCTGAATTTGGGAAACATCTCTCGCACTATTCCCATTGACCTTTCAGTCAAGCTCGGAATTGTTGAGCACATTCATATAGGTTCCTCGTGTTCAGATGACGAAATTCAGACATACAAGGCCCTATTTCAAGAATTCCATGACGTGTTTGCCTGGTCCTATGAGGAAATGCCAAGAATTGATTCCGCGATTGTTGTACATGAGATCAAGACTTACCCGGACGCTAAACCCGTCCGGCAATGTTTGCGTCAGATTCACCCACGAAAAGCGGTTGCCATTAAAGCAGAAATTGAGAAGCTGTTGAAAGCAGGTTTCATTTATCCGATCCCGTTAACGGATTGGGTATCGAATATTGTTCCGGTTAACAAAAAACAGGGAACAATAAGAATATGCATCGACTATAGGGATATTAATCGAGCTTGTCCAAAGGACAACTACCCAACACCCTATATCGATCAAATAATTGACGATTGTGCCGACAGTGAAATATTTTCCTTTATGGACGGTTTTTCTGGTTACAACCAAATCAATATTCTACCTGCCGATCAACCAAAAACGGCTTTCATTTGTCCATGGGGGACCTTTGCTTATTGCAAATTACCTTTTGGGCTTAAGAATGCCGGAGCCACTTTTCAAAGGGCGATGTCTTATGCGTTTCATGACATCAAACACATTGTGCAACCGTATCTCGATGATTTGCCCGCTCATTCATTACATCGAGCTGATCACCTTGTCCATTTACGAGCAATCTTCATGAGGTGTAGGCATTATCGTATTCGGTTGAACCCACACAAATGTGTCTTCTGCATAGAAGTGGGACGATTGCTGGGTTTTGTAGTTTCAAAAGCCGGCATTCACGTCGATCCCTCGAAGGTAGAAGCTATCATCAAATTGCCTCCTCCTTCGAGTCTTGCCAACTCCAAAGTTTGCAGGGGAAAGCAAACTTTTTACGACGATTCATTCCTAACTACGCCGAGATTACAAAGGGTTTTACTCGGTTGTTGAAATAGAACGCTCAATTCTCTTGGGATGAGATAGCTCAGAAATCTTTTAACGCACTCAAGCACGCGTTGACCCATGCACCGTTGCTGCATCCTCCCAACTACAACCAGGATTACTTTTTGTACCTCACCGCCGCTCATTCCACCATTGGAATGGTCTTAGTTCAGGAAGACGAATTCGAAATGGAACATGTGATATATTACCTTAGTCTGACGTTAAATCCAACTGAGCTCAAATATTCACATGTGGAGAAATTGGCATTGGCAGCCATTCAAGCTGTCCAACGATTTCGTCACTACATTCTACTCCGTAAAACTACAGTCATTTCGGATTGCAACCCTATGATCTACATTTTGACTAAACAATTGCTAGGGGGCAAGTACTCTAAATGGATCGTTATCCTGCAAGAGTTCGACTTGGAGTTTGAGAAATCTAAGTCTAAGAAATCCTTAGTTTTTGCAGAGTTAATGTGTGACTTCCCGCGTGCTGACACAGAAACTGTGGCAGAGGAACCCATTGCGGACAAATCTTTGTTTCTCATGAGCACTTTAGATCCGTGGTATGGGGATATCATCATCTATCTCCAGACCCAATCCTTTTGGCCTGAATTTTCAAAGTCGGAACGTCGGAAAATTCGATTCCAGTCCCAACAGTACAAAATTATTGGAGATACTCTTTATCGCCGTGGGGTGGACTTGGTTTTTCGACGTTGTTTAACTCACGAGGAAGCTGAAAGGGTTCTGAATGACTGTCACTCTGGAGTGTGTGGCGGTCATATGTCTGGGTATGCCACAGCCCAAAAGATATTGCGCGCTGGCTACTTCTGGCCGTCCTTGTTTAAAGACTGTATTACTGCGGTCCGGAAATGCCACAACTGTCAAGTGTTTTTTCGCAAGATGCGTGCTCCATCTGCTCCTCTCCACCCTATAATTGCCGTTGGTCCTTTTGCCAAATGGGGTATCGATTTTATTACATGTAACCCTCACTCGGCTGGGGGGCATGCGTATATCATCCTTGCGGTAGATTATTTTACTAAGTAGGCCGATGCGATGCCTACATTCGAGGCAGACGGCAAGACAGCTGCAATTTTCGTATTCAATCACATAATTGCTAGGTTTGGTGTCCCACAAGCGATAATCACTGACCATGGGTGCCATTTTCGAAACGTTATGATGACAGAACTTACAGGCCAGCTTGGTTTGCGTCACGATAGCTCAACTCCTTATTATCCACAACCGAATGGTCTGGTTGAGTCCATCAACAAAGTTTTAGTTATCATGATCCGACGAATCATTGGTATTCATCGGTCGAATTGGCACAACATGTTATTTTCCACGCTTTGGGCGTACCGAACCTCAGTGAAAACATCAACAGGGTTCACTCCTTTCCAACTAGTTTATGGTTTGGAAGTTGTGCTGCCCATTGAATGCGCAATCCCGTCACTTCAAATGGCCATCGAGTTAATTCCAGCTACTTCCGAAGAGGAGAAGCGTTTATTATACTTAGCTCAATTAGATGAGACTCGACGTGATGCTGCATTGGCGATCGAGACTCACGCAAAACGTATGAAAGCTCAGTATGATCGAAATGTGACCCCTCGAAATTTTTCAGAAGGAGACCTAGTGCTATTATATGATCAAGCTAACGATAAATTAGGTGCTGGAAAATTCGTTCCTATGTGGCATGGGCCCTATATTGTCAAGCGAAAGCTAGCAAAAGGGGCCTATGAGCTGGTAGACTTTGACGGGGACTCTTTGGGTAAACCCAGAAATGGACTTTACCTAAAGAGGTATTATGCTTAACTGATGGGTATGGAGAATTTTTAGTTAGGTTAGGTTTTTTCTTTCTAGCTGGTGTGTTTGTTACTTTAGACAGTGCGCTTAGCTTAGAAAGTGTGTTTTTCGTCGTTATTCTGCTTATCTTGGTTTTACACTTGATGTTTGCAGATTTCGATGCCTCTCCAAACATACATTGGATTTGCTGATGGTGCTTGTCATAGTACACGGAATATCTCTTCTGCAGCTTGGGTTATCTATTCACCCTCTGACGAGTTAGTTTCTATGCATGGGGTAAGCCTCGGTCAAACAACAAACAACATTGCAGAATACAGTGCAGTGATTGAGTTATTGTCTGAATCTATTTCATTTTGGATTCGGAGTTTGATAGTGAGGTTGGATTCTGAACTCGTTGTATTACAGCTTAATAGAGTGTATGCCATTAGAAATCCAGTGTTATTAAGGTTATTTTTGAGAGTGCGTCTCTTGGAACGTGAATTTGATTACATTGAATATCAACATATTCCAAGGTCTTTAAATACATTAGCAGATGCAATTGCTTCTCGAATGTTAAACAGATATTTGCAATAATCATACATGTAAATTTAAAAACATTTCATCACACATGTTTAACAAGATAAGCCGGTAATAATGATATATATAGATAGGAGTGTGTCAAAAAATACATCATTTTCGATCATAGGTTGAAAAACGCCTTATGATCGGAAAAAATGATAAGTACAAAAAACCAAAATGTCACATGTGTCTACAAAAACGACCATCCAATCACTGGTGATGCTCTCTATACGACACCACTGCACGAGCCACCCTACACAAGAACCTCCTAAAAGGTCCTGGGACTGTGACTACATAGCGCTGAAGCCTGATAGGAATATCATCTATAGTAGTCTCTGGTATGTCTGCTGTAAGACGCTCTAGGTCTTGTTCCAACTCAGCTAGGGTCTCTGTGGCCTCGTCCCGTGGGGCCATTGCTGCTGCAACTGGTAGTCTCCTCTCGAAAGGCCGGAGATTGGCTGGACGACGTGGGCCTACATCTGCATTTTGAAAATTGTTACTGTCAGTTTTGAGATGATATAAAAAACAAAAAAAGGTAGATAATTTAAAAGCTTGTGAAAAATGAAGTACCTGTGTCATCCCATTGTTCTCCTGGTGGAAGAACCATGTCCAGATCTCCACGAAAATCAACTCTGGCATAAGGAAAATCCTGTATAGAAAAGATCTGGTCCTCCAACCGGTGAAAATACTCCGGAGTAAATCGGACAACCTCCGTGCCCTCGTCAGGGTGACAGGCCATAACCGCAACCCATCGCATCAATTTAGGCTCTCGGGGAGGCCCAACCTCAACAGTGAGTTGCTGTGGGATCAGCATCGGAACCCTCTCTAGGCTAAAACTCACAACTAAAGGCCCATAACCAAAAGTCTTTAGCTGTCTGTTTTTGGTTCTAGTCAATTGGCCCTTTAAATTGGCCAACACAACATCACACCAGTTGAAAATGGTGCCCCGATAGCAATCAATCACCGTCCGCATCTGGGATCCAGTGGAAATGTGTAAAGCGGCAGCCCCGCAAAGTCTGGTAACTGTAAAAGCAATCACCATAAGTTCAGGTCGGGATATAGTTTTGATCTCTATCCCCTTCTCCTGAGATTGAGTGTTACACCACTCTTGTCGGAGACTAGCGATGGACTGGCCACCCGGCCTAGTCCCGAACAGAGTCAAGTGTTCGCCTCTCTTGGGAAAACCAGTGAGGAAATAAATATATGAGGGCTCTATCTTGAGCTGGTGCCCTCCAATGTAAAAGCACTGGTCCTGGACGTTCCATCTCTCTACCAGCCACTCTAGAAAGCGCACCTGGGCCCTCATGTCAGGTATGGCCCAGTATTTGTAAAGGCCGCATGCCTTCAAAGCATCAATGGATGGTTGATGATTAATGGTGGCCAAATGAACATCTTTGTGCTCTCTCTCGCGCCAATCAAGCATGGTGGGCAATCTACACACCAGAAAACATCCATTAGAATCCATAAAATCAAAATTTATTGGTCCAATTTGGAGAATTTGGAGTTTGTAAACCCTTTGCGCAGAGTACGCACCCCGCCTTTAGGAACAGAGCGTGGGTACGCGGGTTCCTTTAAGGCAAGGTGCGTACGCCTGCCATTTTCCCAACTGAGAAAATGTCGGGGTACGCGGGTCACTAGTGGAGCACCTGCGTACCCCGAAAGGCAGACCTTGAAACCCCAAAGCCTCTAAAAAATGAAACTAGGGCCTAAAAACAAATTCTAAACAGATGAAAATGAAGAGGAGGATTTTGTAGAATACCTGAAAGAGACGGTGTTCGATTTCGACGGTCGGATTCTCCGCAATGTCCACGGGAAGTTTCTTGCCAAAAGCCCTTTTTCTCTCCTCAACAGTAAAATGGTAAAAATGAATTGGTAAAATCCCTTTTTATAGGTTTTTTGGGTAAATAAATGGTGAATTTGTTTATTTTTCACCATGAAAAGGTATTTTTCAAAGTATTTTTATCTATCTTTAAACATGTATGAGTAATGTGTTGGTTTTTGTGCAGGATAAAGGATTTTCAGGGAAAATTGTCATTTTTCACAAACAAAAACATCAGAGTCATCTTTAAGCCCTTTTCTGACTCCTAAAACATGAAAAGATTGTCGAGCGTTTCTTTTACACTCGTTAAAACGGAATTAAAAGACGGTCCTCTTATAGCCCTTTTCTGACTGTAAAAACATGAAAAGATTGCCGGATTTTTGTCGTTTCAAATTCGATATTGGAAATAAAACGACGTGTCCTTGATCGCTTTTTACTTTTCAGGTCAAAGACACTAATTATGAAAGTACTCCTTGGTCGTAAAATATCAAGCGGTTCTCTCAAGTATTATTTTATACTTTTTCGGGCTTGGGAGACACAAATTTACGAAAAAGTTCAACCCTGGAGTCTTCTTAAGTTTTTTCAGACTCTCTAAAATTGAAAAACGCCGAGTTTCTCCTATACTGGACTCGTTAAATTTTCACAGTAAAGGACCTGTTCGATTACAAACAGGAACGGACCACTCCTTCTTAGGGTTCGAATCTAAAATAAGTTGGACTCATCCGAAGGATGAGCTTATAATCAAGCATATGTTATCCTCCTCAAGCTTGTAAAAAATAAAGAGGTACTTGCCAGAAATGGTGGGGGAAAAGAGAGAAAAATGAGCCTATTTTTTATCCTTTGTCTCAGAAGAAACCTTATCACCACTCTTGAACACGACACTTTTTCATTCACCTGGGTTGGGAAATCCTTTGCCTAACAGTTGATCAAACCACATTGAAAATCTTCAACTGGTTCTGGGTATTAACTTTGGGTCAATTGTCACCAAGCCATCTGTCGTGTTGTTATGTGTTCAAGAGGTCACTGCAAATAAACCATTCATTTGCAAAATACCTGTCATCCATTTCGACCATCCCTGAGTCAGTCCTTACAGCTACATTTCTTCAACTTGATTTATGATTTTGTGTTGTGGGCTTGCCTACAATGGGTCGCTTTCTATCGACATCAGCACATTATCTAGAAAGATGACCTAGAAATCGTCAGTACCTTGAGATCTGCATGCATCAATGGCCGGTTTCTCGCCTTTGACGACAGTTTACATCATTGACTCTCGATCGAAGGATTCCGTGACATGTTCGACATCAACACATTCATTCACATCTCATGGATTGTACTGGGTACTTTGAGAACCATTGAAATCACTGGTGGTCTCTCTCACACTTGTTAACAGTTTACATCATCGACTGGTAATCAAGTGGTTTCTACCATGTTCGACATCAACTCATTTATTCGCATGGATAGAATCGTACCATTTCGGGAAGTAGAAATGAAGACCCTGGATCTAGTTTCCACCATCCAGGCTGCGAGGAGTTTTGTATTCATTATACAGTAGACTAATCATAAACAGATGGCTACGTCCATACTGTGTCTACACGAGTCTATGATTATGATGTACTGCGAAATCATTCCTATATCAGAGCAGTAGTTAGTTTGTTAGTTAAAGTTTTTGATCTGAGTATGGGAATGCCTACCTCAGCGATGATATGATCTCATATATGTATTTTGTGTTGAATATTGGCAGGTTCGGACTGGGCTCTCCACAAGATAATCCTCAAAATGATAAAGTGCTTCACCCTTCCTAGATGATATGAAACCCTAATCTACTACAGACTTTGCACTTTAGGGGGCAATCTGTTACACTAAAATTTGTCACCATGACTATTTGCAGTCAGTATGGCTCCATCAATAACCATACTGTCCTCCTTGGCAAGCCTTATACCTCTGCTCCTCATGTCAAACTCCAAGAAAGAGAGAAAGTCTTTAAAAAGTCAATATAACTCTGGTTACGCAGTTTCTCTTACCCTTACCTGCGTGTACGCACCTCAAGTTCATAATACCTGCGTACTTGTACGCTCTTTCTGTAAAGGGGTGGGTGCGTACTCCTGTAAAGGTCAAAAGGCGCAAGTTTTACTTCAAAAATGTTACTTGTGGTCGAATCTAGAGCATTCTAGAAGATGGTTTGACGTGGATTGAGCGCCTCCAGATGGTTCATGCATCCCAATGAAAGAGGAACTTATCCCATCAAGAGGGGAGCTATCCCATTGAAAGAGGGGCTTATCCCATTGATGGTGGACCTGATTAACTTCCTCCAAAGCACTATAAATACAGGCATTGGGCCAGAGGGAGGAGAGGTTGAAAGCTGAACATTCCTAAGGGTAGATGCTGCTGAAATTAGGACTCCCTTATAGAGCTTGAGAGGAGAGATTCCCATCCTTTCTTAGCTTCATTTGGAAGTGGGTGAGCTGATCAAAGTAAAGGAGAACTCTTGCTGGACCCTGGGAGGGACCTGCACAACACCAAGGCACTGGTTGTAATGGTTTCTTTTGTTTCCACTTAATACAATTAAGTTCATTTTTCTCAACAAGTTGTTATATATAATTTGTTTCATATACTCCTTGGTCTTTATGATGAATAAGTTTTATTTTATGAGTTATTCAGGTGCTATGTAATCGTTTGCTTGTTAGTGAATGCAGGTTTCAAAGAGAAGGAGGAGCTCATCTGGATCGGAGAGGCTGGACTGCTACAAACAGCGTTGGACTAAAGGTATGTTTTAAACACCTAGTTGCTTGTATTCTAAATGCATATTTAGGGAAAGATAGTGCTTAATTGTCTTGTTTGTCACTAGAAAACCTTAGCTTCTAGGGAGGTCAGTTTTGTCCGCAAAATTGACTCTTTCCGCATGACACTAACATTGGACTCCAATGGGGATGGCAGCTGCCGCTTCGTGGAGGTTCCAAGAACAGCAGAGCTTTGGGAGAGCAGATAGTGCCTCCATCCATTGGGCTATGGAGTCATTATTTCAACAAACAACATGAGACTTCCGACTCATTTATGGACTGAAACTTGACTGAAATGCTTAAAAAAAACTGACTCGGCAAACTTCACACTAAAACTGTAATGAGACTCAGAACGAAACACTGCCTTTTGGCTGCTTATTTATTTACAAAAGCTACCCTACTCTGCTATACAAGCAATAGATCAGGTAATACTGAAATGCCAGATCAACCATTCAAGTAAACCTGAGAATAATGTCGCTTGAGAATGTTTCCACCAGGACACAGATGTAATTGCTGGCAGCCCTACATGCACGTAATGAGCCTGATCATGTAAAATACAGTTTGATTTGTCAGTGAAACTGAAAAACATTTCCATGTACATCGCAATAGGATCACGAAATCCAGACTCTGTTTGCTGCCCCAACTCTGCAATACATACATCCAGCTGCACACGATCAATGCAAACATCTGTAGGCAACTCTATTGTTTCTTGTTTCGAAGGAGGAAGAGTTTCCAAGAACTTTTTAGGGTCTCGGAAATCATATGACTGGATCTGCTTATTCAAATACTGAATCTCCTTCTCAATTCTTTCCACAACTAACTCACAGACACCAGTTTTAGCTTCAAGAGGTAGCTTCGGAGATTTCAAACATTGAAGCAAGGCACTGAAAAAATCTTCATTAATTTCAAAATCTGCTAACTGATTTCTTACTGATTTTACAGCTTCACACAGTGCAGGGTTTGCCACATACCCTACCATTGCATAAATGGATCAGCGAGCACCGGAATGTCTGGAACGAGCTGGAGTCACTAGGTGCATGTCTCAGCCTTCATATGTGTCTGACTGCTGTCCACCATCAGCATCAGATCTACAACTTGATTTCATGTACTGGGACAAGACAATCAACAAGTCGAATGTCACATCAATAGCAAACCATCTTCCCCAGTATGGTCGCCACTATGTTAGCGCTCAAATCTACCTCAGGCTGAAGAAGGAAAAACTCAAGGCAACATCAAACCAAGCTTAGCCTCATAGCTAGCCCTACAAGGATAGGATAAGGCTCTCTCCGGTCAATCTCGATAAAATGAACAATAGGGTGCGAGATGACTTAAAATGGGAACTGATTTTAGGCTAGTAAATTGATAGAAAGGGTTTTTTTTTTATAAATGATTGAGTTTTCTGGGCTGCATGGGGCAAATATAGCAAGAGCAGAGATTAAATGAAAAACGCAGATTATCTCCCGAGGCAAGATAAGCATGACTTTTAACAATCAAATTGGAATTATATGTAGCGAAAGACCGCTGCGAGGTTGACAAGGGAAATAGTTGAATCCTTATCAAACTGAAGAAAACATAGAAAATGAATACCTCCCAAGGCAGAGTAGTAAACTGGATTCTGCGTTTCTCATTTAAAAGTATTCAACAGAAAATGATTATGAAATGAAATGTAAAACATTACAAGCTACATATGAAACATAAGAAAAGACAAAATGCTAAATCCACACCACAAGAATCTCAAGAGTCAGAGCTGTATTTTGCCATTAATCTCTGTCAAACAACTGTACAATAAAGCTCTCTGTTCTCCTCCACGCACCTCTCAGAACTCTCTCCTACAAATGTTTTTCAATACAATATATAAAACTCAGCTAGGAGAAAACAGATCGACCCAAAAACAAGGGCGTTGTTTCAACTGAAGCCATGAAGATAGAAAAAGGATCATCCATCTACTCTAAAGATAGAAAAGAATTACATTACTCCAGCTGAGAATTTCTAATGACCAATGAAAACCAAACCTGGAGCGTAGACCCTATGAATTACTAATTGAAGTCATAAATAGACTGCCTAATCCTATTCTTCTGCTGTAGTGGGTAGTCTGCATTTAATTTGGGTTTTTACTTTTCCTTTACCATTTGAATACAACCAAATTTTTTAATAATTAACATCCTTTGTAACTTTAGGGCACTTTCATCCATGTTACCATAAATGATTACACGTTGCAAAGAGTCCTGGCCAGGATATAGATATGATTTAAAATAATTCGGTTTCCCCCAAATATATGACCCATTTGACTAAGGCGAAGAAAATCTTGGCAGCCCACTAATATTTGCACGCATGGAAGTGAAGAACTTTCAGTTTTGGCATCCTATGTAAAAATGTTGGAAGACAATATTGATTTGCGAAAAAGAATAACACCAAATCTTCCACCTCTGGAAAATGAATTTGACACCAATCTTGTTCTTGCATTGCACCTGTGTAAATTGAAACAAACTAAGCACGAGATGCCTGATCTTTGTTTGGCCCACTACAACACCAATCACTTCTTCCATGTCCCCTAGCACCTCGATTGAAGACCCAAAATAGACTAACCAATTCGATTTGCTTTGCTGGGATAGTTATCTGTACCTCAATTTGGCTTTGACTGCCACGTTACATTTACCATTTGAAACAAAACCATTTTTAAATGAAAACACTTTCGATCGAAAACCTTGCCTTGAAGATCGATCACATTTCTTTTGAATATAGAGCCATCCAGCCACGTGCAAAGGAGATATCCTAAGTATAGCCTTTTACAGTTCCAGCAAATATTCTCTGTACAGGTCCAAGTCCGAGACTTTCAACAATTAAAATGTAAACGTAGAGATTAGAGAAGGCGAGGGTCCAATCATAGAGTAGATTTGTGCGTTGCAATGTTTGTCAAGCTCGCTGGACCATGTGAATCATCTATATTGCCTTCACTGGCATGTATGCAAATTGCAAGTTGATGGAGCCGATTTGATAAGAAACTGGGTGCATTAACAAAAATTTCTTGGTGCTGTGACTGTGTGCGTAGCGCACGAACCCTGTGACTGTGTGCGTAGCGCACGAACCCAATGCGTAGCGCTCACCCGAGTGCGTAGCACCTATGTATTGTTACACTGGCCAGTGAGGCCCAGTGCGTAGCGCCCACCTGAGTGCGTAGCGCACACCTTGTGTGGGTAGCACGCACCTCTTTTGGAAATTCTTGAACTATTGGCTGCAACCAAAGTGAATGTCTATAGCAAAGAAACTTGAAGAGAGGAGGCAGCATCCATGATAAGCGAGAAACCATAGGATGAGAAGAACCAACATCAAAAGTGAATGCAGAACCATTTTGAGAGGTGGAGACTGAAGCCTTTTTACTACCACTCCTTTTAAGGGCTCTCTCAAAAATGGTGACTCTGTGGAAAATATGTCACATTAGTTCATTCTCTGGTGTATTTGGGCCTCTAATTAAAAGATTCACCAAACCCAAGATATCTTGCAACTCTTTTTTAATCCACTGTTCCTTTAAAGGTTCAAGTAACCAAGTTAAAACGCTTTGTTGTTGCTCACTCCCAGCAGCTGAAGCCATCACAAGAAATGTTTCTCCAACTCACTAATTCGTTCTTTCACTTGAATTTTCTGGATGCAAATGAATTGACAATTGTGGAAATATATTATGTATGATAGATTTTGATCTTCGATCTGGAACCCTCTTTGCAATATTTGAAACTTTGATGTTTCTTTTCAACTTTATTTTGCTTTGCCTCTGATTGCTGATGATGTTCTTTCTGTTTGTGCTTTTGCAGGGATAGGAGCTGCAGAAGCTGCTGCCATTTGAAGAGCTGGACAATTTTGAAACATTTTGACAAATTACATATTCTAAAAAACACATTTAATGATTTCTTCTTCAAAACAGGGTTTTGAAGAAGAATCAATCTCACATTATTGATGATGACATTCCTAAAAAACTTACTGCGTTATTTCACACTTATGTAGACAAAACCCTGGACTCAAGATATAAAATGACTCTTATGATCAAAATGGCATTTAATGACTGCCAGTGACGGGAAATGAACCTTGGTGAATTTGACTGCAGCAGGCTGACAAGAAGGAGTCTAACAGGTCCCAAAACAAAAAAAAAAGTAAGTCCTCGAGTGGGAGATCTAAATATAGAGGGAAATCTAAATCTCCAGGAAAACCTGTAGAGGTGTGATGGAAATGTAAGGAAGTGAACTTCAAAAGGGAATGTAAATCTAAAGCTCTTGAGAAAGGAAAGGGATCTTATGATACTCCTTTTGCAGAGGCGAAAACCACCTCAGATGAAGGTGGGGATGTGTACTTAGCTTCTTCTTCAAGTACACATGTAGATCATGAGGCATGTTTGATTGACTAAGGTGCATTCTTTCACTTCACTCCCTATAAAGAGTGGTTTTGTGAGTATGAGAAATATGATGGTGGTGATGTCTTCTTAGGGGATAACAGGAAGGATAGAATTGTCAGTCGCAGAAAAGTTAAGTTGAAGTTGCAAGGTGGAAGGATTAGAACACTTCTGTGTGTTTTGCATATTCTTGCATTGGCTAGATATATGATTTTTATAAGCAAGATGGATGTTGTAGGTGTAAAAACCGTGTTCGAGAAAGATACCTACAAGATGGTTTGGGGAGGACTGATATTGATGCAAGGAGTTCAGATTGGAACTATATACAAGCTTTAGGGTAGCACTTTTTTTGATGGGTGCAACCGTTCCGTGATTCTTGAAAGTGGAGCAAAAAATCTAGTCATCTCTGGAGAAAAGACCATGCTATGGCATCAAAGGCTTGGAAATATTGGATAGAAGGGCCTTCAAATAATTCATCATAATGGTATGGTATAATAGTATGTCTAATTTCTCTTTGGATTTTGATTTCTATGAAAATTGTGTATATGGGAAGAAAAATTGGGTGAGTTTCCCCTTTGGTGCTAAGAGGGTGAAACACATATTAGAGCTTGTGCACAATGATGTGTTTGGACCTATGTTGGTTCCATCATTGGGTAAGTTTGTGTACTATGTATCATTTATAGATGACTTCTCAAGGAATACATGGATATATTTCCTTAGGAAGGAATCTAAATTCTTTGACAGGTTTAAAGAATTTAAGGCTCCAATCGAAAACCAGATAGAGAAGAAGATAAAGGTGTCGAGGATAGATAACGGTGGATATTTTCCCAAGAGGGAATTTGAAGAGTTCTATAAGAAGTGTGGTATAGCACGATAGAAGACTACTCCATACACACCAAAACAAACTAGAGTTTTAGAAATAATGAACATGTTGTTGATGGAAAAGGCAAGAAGCATGCTCAGAGGTGTCGGGTTAGGACAAGAATTATGGGCAGAGGTAGTGAAGACTACATGTTACCTGGTCAACAGATCACCTTCATCAGCGTTGGAGGATAATACTCCACAAGAGGTATGGACTGGTAAGAAACCTTCTCTTTCACATCTGAGTGTATTTAGATGTGATGCATATGTACATGTTTGTTTTGGGAAGTTTTAGTGTCTACGGATAAACGCTTAAACCCCTAGACTAGTAACTAAGTCTAGAACAATAGTGCAAAGCATTCTCTACTTTTTCTATGATCAACAAATTAAATAAGAGGTAAAGAAGCATACCTGTATCTTTCGCTTACTCCTTATCTCCCTTGATAAATTCTATCGCTCCTCTCTGTACTTAATCTGCTTGAGGAGTACCTGCACATAGATAGAAGACAACAACCGATCAAAGCATATGATAATGATCTATTGATTAAACATAGCATGGAATCAAGTACATGATACACATATGAAAGCATAAGTGAATAACACAAGCATATGGAAAAAGCTTTGAACACTTTATTAGTCAAAGGAAGAGTTACAACCCATTGCTCGATTCAGCATCACTCCTCCAGTTCAATCCCATCCTCTCCTCATAACAAGCAAGACATTTTGACATCATTACAATACTTGAAATCAACTCAAGTCTCATACTAACAACATCTCCCTATAATTCAATAATTTCTAACCAAGCCAGCCCCTGATCACTTAGATGAGTGGTATTTTTATAGGTGAATGAAGAAGTTATGCCATAAATGGTGATAATGAATACCCTCCCAAACTTAGAATTTAGTTCCATGGAGGTGTTATCACTGAAAAAGCTTTTAAAATTTTTTGGACAACCTGCATGGTTCCAAATTTTTTGTGTTAGACATGGTCAAGTCATTTTTATGTTTTTAGAGTCTAAGTCATAGGGTTAGAGTCTCATTTCCATCATCAAATAAAGTTCAACAACCTTGTTTTGCTCCTTAAGGATCCCATATCATGTTTAAAGTTTCATGTGTCTGGTCATTTCAAAAATTTGAACGTACTACGAAGTTGTCTAGGCGTTTTTGTAGCGCGAAGTCCTGAAATTACACTACATGCACTACGAAATCAGAGATTCGTAATTAGGTGTTTTCGTAGCGCAAAACCTCGAATTTACACTGGATGCGCTACGAAATTGGGGATTCATGAACAATCATGTCTAGCTATCAAATCCACCAGAATCCGTTAAAATTTCATCATCAGGTGTCAGTCCATGAACCTTACCTCTCACATGAAACCATTCATATCCATCATTAGATTCGTTAGGGGTCATTTGTCCGCAGTCATTTCAAATTTCAAAAAGGGAAAGGGTTAGTTGATCCTGGTCATATTCGTGTTGATCTTGGTCATTTTCATGTAAGAGACACTTGATGTTGTTCTTAAGTTAAGTAAACAAGCCCAGGGTGAGCAGAGACCAGAATTCTTTCGTAGGCTTCAAGCAAGGCATCTCTTCATCAAATTCAAGTGAGGCAGTTCCTCAATTAAGCAAGGCAGTTTCTTCCAGGTCTTCTATCTACAGGGATTTCAAAGGAGAAATGTCGAGGGAAAGAAAGAATCACAGGTCAAGCCGATGTCTGAGAACTGAACCTGAAGGCTTAGATGCTCTCACAAAGGATAAAACAGTTGAAGAAGCCTTCAAAAAAGTAGGTTGTTGGAGGTTCTGTGAGAAACTACAGGGAGGACATAACCAAGTGACCAAGGAATTTTCTCTAAATTTCATAGGTTTACATACAAAGATTGGAGTGTTAGAATTGCCAATTTCTCCTGAAGTTATATCTTTAGTCACAGAAATTCCAAGAGGTCAGGAAAGTGGTTTAAGAATTTCAAGTTTGAAATGGCACCATGCAAGATATTCTTGAAGCTAGAGTTTGTAGACATAGATTTAACTAAAGCAGTGCCAAGGGGTTATGTCAAAGATTCATATGCCAACCTACTCTCATGCATACAAAGGTACTTCACCTGTGAAGGAAGATACCACAAGGTGTATTCTTATCATTTCAAACTCCTATTGCATTTCACTGGGATAATATCTCTAGATCTACCTTTCTTTCTATTTCGGAGATTAGGAAAGATGTCTGATAAAATACAGTTGAAGAAAGAGGCATGTGAAACATCATTGTTCCATCATGGATTAGTTAAATTAATTGTCTTGCATGAACTTCAGAGGGTAGATAGAGAATGGTCTTCATTTCTCTTCATGTATGGTTTTAGAGCTGAAACAAGACTTAGCCCTAGGGCTAAGGAAATGTCATCGCCAGTGATTAGTCACCATGTAGAAGAAAGGTCAAGAAAGTTTGTTAAACTGAAGACCAGAAAGCAAGTTGAGGAGCCAGTGACTAGAACACCATTGGTTGTTCAAGATACTCCTCAGCATTCACAGAAGAAGAAAGTTCAAATTAAGGAAGCAGAACAAGAGCAGTCCATCGATGAAACAGTCCAGAGAAGGGTAACTAGAAGTCAAATAGCCAAAGAAAAGGGTAAAACAGTAGTCACTGATGAAAGCCCAGTCTCAAAGGGAACTTTGAATGATCTTCTTCAGGCTATTGACATTGAAAAGTCCCCTCTGTTCCAAGCAGACCTCATTGAATTAGGTGAGGGCAAGTCAAAAAAGATGAAATCCTCTAAAAAGCTACAGTTTGATGATCAGGTTTCAAAACTTGTTTTTAAGCACAAAAGGCCTGTGACTAGGCAGTCCAAAAGGTTACAGGAGGTGGAGGCAGAGGTAAGTGAGACAGGGGAGATATCAGGATTCTGTGAAGAGCTTGTAGTTCTAGTAGTGCAACCATCACTCATGCATGAAGATGACAAAAACAGAGCAGTTGATACTCAAGAAGAAGAAAATAACTATGAGGAAGTCAAGAAGAAATTGAAGCTTTTGAATCTTGAGATTGCCCAACTTAAGAAAAGGGCAAGGAAACATGCAATTGAAAAATCCAATTTCAAAAGAATGAAGGCCATGTGGGAAGATGAAAAAGTTTCAAAACTTGAAGTAGTTAGCAGAAAGGCTCAATACTTCACCTGGACTGTCCCTGCAATCAAGGAAGCAAGGTATATCAGATGGATCAATGACAGACTAAGAACTAATATCAGGGTAATGAAAAGACAAATTGAAGACCTGGAAATTCAGCTGAGCAAATCTAGAGGTTAGCCTCAGCACAAATGAATAGGGCAGTAAGTGATGAAACCCTAATACAATTTTGGTTGAAACAAAGACATTACTTTTTAAAGATGTTTCATGGATGGGTGATTTCAAGTATATGTGGCATATTTACATAATGAAACAGCTGTGAAGAATCCTTAGAAGGAAATTTTTTGGAAAAAACTATGTAAATTGATTCACATAGTAGTTTCGTAGCGCACTACGAAACTACTGTAGGTGACATGCACAGCAGTTTCACAGCGCGCTATGAAACTGCTATAGGTGTAGTTTTGATTTTTTTGATCAATCTTCAAAGGAAAGAATGGGTTATTTTTGAAGAAGGATGCTACTGGGGAAATGTGAGAAGATCATTTGAGAAGGTTTAAAGCCCAAGTAAAGAAAAAATCAAATAATGAAAGATATATGCAAGAACAAAGTTTTGTGCTACAAAAACAACAGTTTATTTCGTAGCACACCCCGATTGACTTTCTTAATGCAACTTCAAGGAGTTTAATTTTTGCACAAGTGTAAGAGCAAGGTTCTATGACTAATTCAACATGTTTTATATGATTAAAGGGGCTAGTTTGGTCAGCAGGAGATTCAAGGAATACCATTGAAGACCAAGGCTACACTGCAGGGGTCATTTTCCTAGTTTTCAGGACAAATAAAGGAGAAGTTATTGAAGACTAGCAGGAGCGTTATGGACATCATCGAGGTCAAAGTTAAGGAGGAGAAACTATCAAGTATTGAATTTAATTCCTAGTTTAGGTTGTTACTATCATAATAAGGAGTTGTACTCCTAATTGTATTAGGATTCTAAGGCTGTTAGATAACTGCTACATGTAATTAATAGTCTGTTGTAGGTATGAGTAGGTGTCAAGCTAGGAAATTCGAATTCCCCTCATGTTGGATCAGGGAATCCAAGATTGTAATGATGACTCTATAAAGGACAAGAGGTGGAATGCCTCATGGTTGGAAATTTTCAAAAGAAACAATCATACTGTGTTATTGTGGGAGACTCTGTTTTTATGTTAATACAGATATTTTGGCTTCACTACTCAAGATTCAGAGAGAGTTTTAATGTTTTATTTTCTCATGGTTTTCTTCATTTACTCACTTGCAGTGGTATGAACACATGTTACTTAGAATTCATTGACAATGCTCTAACTTCCTTCATGTGTTTATAAAATGTGTTCCTTGCATTATGTCTCTGTTTTGCTGATATATTAAGACTCCTTATGCCCTGACTTCCATGTTAAGCTGATCTTGTTGTGATACTGAAACATATTCTGACTCCATAAGCCCAATAGATGTTTATTGATTGTGTTCAACCATTTATAATTTTTCACTTGTTTTTTCCATAGAGTTAGCCATCTAATCTTTAAATTAAAATCTTTAACCTAGTGAGAGAGCCCTCTCAGATTGAGGAGGCTAAGCCTCAACCAAAAGTTTGGTTTGAAATAGTTACTCAAAGTCTTCCTGATAAATAGCTTATCAGGGGCTGATTTTGTGATAACAAGAGGAATGGATAAGGGATTTATGTTCCTTAACTCCATTCCTCATCCAATTACAAGCTCAAAGGAGTAGATAGCCTTGAGAAACTTCTAGAGGCATCCAATGGATAAGGAATCTTTCAAACCCTCATGGAAATTCACTCAAATTCACCCAATGCAGGCCAAAGAGGGACCAAGTGCACTGCATAGCACCCTATCAGTGCATGGTTTGCATTTTAGTGCACCCTAATGAAGGCCTACCTGCGTTGATCTTCTTAGAGGCTATTTATGGATGATTTTGGTCATGAAACTTCTTGGGAAGCTAGGAATTATGATGATTGACTTCTTTAGGGAATGTAACAACTGAATTAGGGTTTGATGGGCCCTAATAGTACTGATCTATAGGTTTGGGTTGATGTGACCAAATGGATCTATAACAGTTTCCCCCTAAAGCATGAAGTCGTAAATATGTATGCCGAGTGAAATTCTTTATCATGTGGAGAGGAGGTTTCGTTGCGGAAGGTGACTTGCATCAATTACAATGCATACATGATAATTTGATTTTTTCTCATGAACTTGCTGAGGTAAGGCATACCCATGCTCAGCATATAAACTTTCATTACATGTACATAAATCAGATAGTTGTTTATAGATATAGACTCATGTTTCTACATATATATACCCATGATTAGGATGACCATCTGTGTAAGGCCATTGTACATTTGATTTAGTACTCCTGAAAATATGACAACCCGTATGGATGAAACTAGATCTAGGATCTTCATTCTTGTTCAATCTTTCGCTCAAGCACAAATCTAACCATGTGAATAGATGATCTGAAGTCGAATCATGGGAAGACATCATCTGAATACTAGCCAATGATGTAAGCCGTTAATAGACGCGAGAGGAATCACCGATAATGATGATGACCCTCAAGGTACTACCATACATTTCACATGGTGTGAATAAATGATTTGATGTTGAACACCATAAAAAGTATTTCGGACGAATGCCACTGATGTCAACCTATCACCGAAAGTGAGAAACCTGCCATTGATGTATGCAAGCCTCAAGGTACTGAAGGGGTGTTTCTAAGTCAACTTCTTGGATGAAGTGCTAATGTTGACAAGAAGCGACTCATCACAGGAAGGCCTTGATGTATCCCACATCAATGACACGAAATGAGGTAAATGATTTTGGAGATGAAAAATCGACTGACAACACAAGGTTCAGGAATGGTGGTCATGAAAATGAAGGTTTATGGTATTACAAAGGATGAAGTTTGAACTGAATGACTTCTCTTGAACATGTTGGCGACACTAAGATGAATTGGTAACATTGACCCAAAACAAAGTAATGGATGGTATGATAGACCAGTGGTGTGATAACGATCAAGCTGAATGACCCAACCCACATAGTCACGGCGATGAGGTGAAAGTGTCATGTTCAAGAGTGACTTTCTACCATAAAGTTTTCTCGGCTTTTTCCCATTTTCCCCAATCATTTCTAACCAATACCTCTTTATTTTTATCAAGCTTGAGGAGGATAACATATGCTTGTTGTATAATTCCACCCTTCGGGTGAATCCATCGCTATTTGATGCTTTAACAAGTCTAGCGAAGGTGAAACTCGGTTCTTGTCTAGATGGACAAGTTTTTCGCTATTCGATGCTTTTAACAAGTTTAATGACAAAGATAACTTGGTACTTTTCATATTTAAGGATTTTGAAAAGGGACAAATAGGAGACTCCATAAGTTCTTTTTCGTAGATTTGTCTCTCAAGTCTGAAAAAGTGTAAAACAATACAAGAGAGAAATCGTTTCCAATCCTTTAACGAGCTGGAAAGGAAAAGTGCTTGGCAATCTTTTCATGTTTAGAGAGTCTGAAAAGAGCTTAAAGAGGACTCCATTTTGAGGAACGAGTGGTGTCTAGGGTAGAAGTTGGTTCTGGTGATGTTGGAACTTCTCAAAACATGTTGATTTATGTGAAGAGGCTGGCTAATAAGACCACTCATTGCAATTGTTCCTAAAAAAAAAGGTAAAACAACCAAGTGAAAGCGTATGATCGACCAAAGGGATGGTGGTGATGGGATGAAAACAAACAAGGCTCATTTGACAAAATAGGCTGATAAAATGGAAATCATGAGGGTTATAAGTGGAAATGAGTTCATTTTTACGCAAGCTTGAACCACAGGGAACTATGCTTGGATTTAGTTTCATGTTTACACAAGCTTGAAATGAAAAACTATGCTTGGCTTCAGTTTCATGTTTACACAAGCTTGAAATGAAAAATTATGCTTGGATTCAGTTTCATGTTTACACAAGCTTGAAATGAAAAACTATGCTTGAAATTGGTTTACATGCCCTCAGCATGATGAAAGGGATAATCCCCTGTAACTAGATGGAAGTCACTGTGGTGAAGCAGGATGGTTATCCAACACCTTTTTGGCTTCATCCAAATAGGGAAAAAGGTGAATGGGGTGATTCCCTTCACATAACCTACAGGGAAACTTAACTTTACCACTAGGTGCATGCCCCCCAAGCTTCATTAAATTCACCTAAGTAGACTACTCGTGGCTATTAGGTGAATGGAATGAAGGTTCTTTTATGAGATCAAGTGAAAGAATCGACTGGGATTTTATGAGATCTAATCAAAGGCTTGACTTGGAACTTTGCTCTAGGGGACCTTGTTTCATTTTTTAATGAGCTTGACTTAAGACAAGGAACTTTGCTCAGATCCTTGGTTTCATATTTTAACAAGGTTGACATAAGACAAGGAACTCTCCTCATGGACCTGTTTCATTTTTTAATGAGGTTGACACAACAAAAGAACTATCCTCATAGCCCTTGGTTTCATTTTTTAACGAGGTTGACACAAGACTAGGAACTATCCTCATAGGAGCTATTTCATTTTTTAATGAGGTTGAAACAGTAAAAGAACTATCCTCATGGGACCTGTTTCATTTTTTAATGAGGTTGACACAGTAAAAATACTATCCTCATAGACCCTTGTTTCATTTTTTAACGAGGTTGAAACAAGACCAGGAACTGTCCTCGTGGACCTGTATCACAACTCATAAGAGGTCATGAAGGAGAGATTTGGTTACAATGCCCCTAGTACATGATGTACAACATCACTGTACTGATCGTCAGTTGATGTAGGTATGGAATAGGTTGCCACATAATTAACCCATGGCGGGGATGATACCATTGGTACAAAAGGACCATTTAGGGAAGATGGTTGAGTAGGAGCTATATTTGGACTAGGAAATGAAAGTTGGTCAATAGTGACAATTCTGCCTTCATGCAGGAAACAAATCACTCGAAAGAGTGTTGAAACAATAGCTCCCATGCCATAAACATAGTCGTGCCCAAGAAGTAAATTCTAATCTAAAGGGCCTGGGACTACCATCATGTTTAGATAAACGATTTTTCCTCCCAAAGTAATAGGTAACTATGATGATGGACCATCATTCATATTCTTTCTGTTTTGTCCTGATGATGGACCCCCTTTAGGGTTTGAAACGTTGGCAGAATGAACAAGAAACTGTGGATAATCCGGGTCATGAAGCTACAAGAAACCTCCACAGAAGCCTAAAATCTAACATATTAAAGGATCCCTAATGGTTTACTGGTTCCTATATTAAAAGCCAACAGATCCTGAGTAACTGGCACAAGGGGCGGTGAACCGAGCGCTTGCTAAGCAGTTGAGGAAAGGATACTCACTGATGCACCTTCATCTATAATAGTGCTAGGTATAATCATATTACAAACTTGTACTATGATCTGGAAGGCACATAAGAAGGAAGACAGAATCCTGCCAGTCGATTCCAATCAAAGGAAGTGACTAGACTACTTGGAGGGGGTACCATAAGAACAGGAGAATTAACCCCTTGAGTTATGGAAGTGAGAGGATTTTCTTCCTATCTTGATGGAACAGGATGATTGCCCCCAAGCTCATTTGAATTTGAAGAAACAAAAAGAACTTGAATGGTATCATATTCACTCTCTTCCTAAAAGGTACGATTTTTTGAAGGTGAAATCGAGTCAACTATTACCTCGACCTGTTGATTTGGGTCGGGTACAGACTCATAGGATTCACTTTTAGAGAGAGTGGTTTCGACCGATGGTTGATTTTGGTCAATCAATTCATCAACTAGTGAAGGATTTAGGGAAAGTTTCCTGTAACCAGATGGAAATCGCTGTGGTGAAGCAAGACAATTATCTAACACTTTTTTGGCTTCATCCAGATAGGGACAAAGGTGAATGGTGTGATTCCCTTCACATAACCTACAGGGAAACTTAACTTTATCCTTCTTTCCGTGAACTTTACTAGCACTAGTTGATGGTGTGTCACCAACATGATCTCGAGAAGTTGATGACACAGGATGATGTGAACGGGAAGACCATTCTTCTATGATCTGAGGAATATCAGGAAAATTTCGAAGAAGATGGTCTCCCACACAAAGTTTGCATGGATATCGAACTTTGTGAGGCTTGATGGGCAGTTTCTCATCAGATGTTGCATTCAAAGCGATGGTTACTTGTTTGCCCCTTTGATGAATTTGCTTCTTCTTCTTCTTCTTCCCTTTCTTCTTCTTCTTAGCCACCTGGTTACTTGTACCAATACTTTCACCAGGTGAAGAGGAAGAAGGGGAGGAAGAAACAAACGAGGAAGAAGACAAAGGGTCAACTTTAGGATCAACTGGAGGTTGATTCTGTCCAGTTGGAGATGTACTCGATTGCAAAGAAATCAAAAAATTTTGAACCAAGGAGGTTGAAAAAAACTATACTGGCAATCCAATGGTAAATCCTAGAAGGGACAATGTAGCCATATAAGGAGCACCAAGATTTCTGAAAGGGGGAAAAGGACTAGGATTCCCATCAAAAGGAATTCCTTGATCAGTGGATTCCAGATTTGTCACCATATGTTTCAACCTAAGATCAACTAAGGAGAAAGCGAGGAGGATGTTATCCGTGGTCAATTAATTTTATTTTAATCAAAGTAACATAACAAAACAAAAGAGGGATAATCTAGGCAAAAAGGTTTACCAAGCAACCATGAATTGCAGAATACCTCCTAGCAAACTAAGAAGTATGGGCAGTTAATCTCCCTGAATGCTGTGTTCAGTGTATCATAGTGTACAAGGTGGCCGAGTCAGTTAACTAAGGATGGATAGCAACCTAGATTTGTCCTCCCATATATACCCAGAGGTACGTGGAGGTCCAGTCCGTATAAGCATTGTCTAATGCAAAACCGCACAGTGAGAGCATTCCCATATACTTTACGTACTGTAACACTACCCTATATACCCGAAGGTACATGGACGAGCTATGATATACTCACGTATGTGGAATGAGGTATCACACTCAGGATGTATTGCAGACAAGTTAGCGATAACTTCTTTGTTTTACAACACCGGAACATGTCTCTAGCCTAGACCTCTAAATGTTTTTCGTTAGGTGACAATGCTCCATTAGGTAAATTCAGATAAATTTTAAGTTGATATTCTTTAAAATTTCCCTTTCAAGGTTCACCACGTAATGTATGTTTGCAATTCCTAAAATGAAACTAGTATGATAAGCATTCTTTCCATTCAATTTAACAATGGAAATTCTTAGCTAGTAGGGATAGAGCAATCAGGTCTTTGACAAAGAGTAAAGAGCACAACTAATGCAATTTCCCTAGCTATTCCTTTCAAGCATTCAAAAACTACACTATGAAAAATGCAAGCTTTTCTTTTCAAATCCCTTAATGTTATGATGAAAAAAAAGGAAATACGCACAATCGATCAAAAATCTCTTTTCATAAAAATGACGATTTTGCGAAAATTTCATTTCAAGGAAAGGAAAAATTTACGACACTTTCCATTTCAAAGAAATGAGGAATTACGAAATTACGAAACTTTCAACGAAAAGACAAACCATATGCACATATAAACCAATCAATCTTTTATGAATGAATACTTTACGACAATTCAATTTTCAAAGGAAAATATCACTTTACCACACTTTCTTTCGAACAAAGATTAATCATATGCACACATCAGTCAATCAATCTTTTATGAATGAAGAATTTATGGCAGTTCAATTTTCGAAGGAAAAGACGACTTTATGACACTTTCTTTCGACAAAGATCAATTGACCAAAACCTAACTTTGACTGTAGACTGATAATGATGAAGAAAACATTAGAGAAACATTAATCAATCCAATCAATGTAGGGCTGGCTAAGGAGATGAAAACCTATTTTCTGAGACATTACAACATTGACATTCAGTAAGCAAGAAATCAGAATAATTTTGGCAAAAAATCAATCCAAAGGTGGGAATTTGACTTAAGGTTGATCAGCGCAGGTCAAAGAGGGGCTAACTGCACTGCATAGCACTGTCTCTCACTAAAGCCTGCGCTGATTTCAATGATTTCAAGATTGATCAACGCAGGTCAAAGAGGGCCTATTGGCACTAATCAGCGTAGGTCAAAGAGGGCCCAACTATGCTGATTGAAATATTTCAATGTTAATCAATGCATGTCAAATAAGGCCTAACTGCGTTGCAGAGCACTGTTTCTAAGGCTAGCCTGTGCTGATTCCTGTGAGGCCAAGTCATCTAACCTCAAATTTTTACCAAAATTCAATGCAAAAGGCTGAATTAAAACAAGTGAAGTATTTTGTTGGGTCCCTATAATACTAGTGATTACCCCATTACTATTGTAGTTATACCCCTTATTTATATTGTTGTGCCCCTATTACCCCCATATTATTATTTTTGTACCCCATAGAATCCCTCTATTGTTATTTTTGTGGCTTTATATTATTATTGTTAGGTCGGCTGGATTATATTGTGACTCCTTAGACTCCTATATATAGAAATGAGGTTTTGTCATTTGTATCATCCAAGAATTGTTCATTTATGTAATGTAAAGGAGGTTGCCCCCTCGAAGAGGCTGAATTCTAAGGCGTTTATCTATCTTTTCTATCTTTTCTTGAGCTGGTTTCATAACATTTGGTATCAGAGCTTTGGATTCTAGGGTTTCGCTGCTCCAAACAGGTCATCGTGGCATTTTCGCTATAACTTTTTTCTGTGACGTTTCAGAAGTCGCAAAAAAAACCCATTTGAGAAGAATTGGCGCTGAACCTTGGGTCCGAATTTTAGAGCCTTTCGCGCGATATTTTCGGAGATATGATCTGAGGAAGTTGGTCTTTTTGCAGACTCCTGAATTACATTCAAAACAGGTGACCTATGGAAAATCGTCATAACTTTCTCTCTGAGGATCGGATTGAAATTTCGTCAAAAGGTACAGAAAGAGGACGGACTGTAGTTTCTTGTGGGTGTTTTTTAGATCCAAAGGTCGAAACAGTGACTCGCGGCACGTCGTACAAGTTAGCTCTACTGAACTAGTCTATAATCAAGTCACTGTGGGAGATTTCGCATAACTCTTTCTTGGAGAATCCAATTTGGGTCAAACTTGTGGCATTGGAAAGAGGACACAGAGAGCTACTACAGATCACAAGTTCAGAACTAGATGACTGGAAATTACAGAGATACATCAGAGGCAATATCGAGCTCCTACAAAGTGAAAAAAGGTGTGTAGATTTTTTAAATTTTTGCTTAAGCTTGGTTTGAAAATTTATTTTGAAGGAATTCAAAGGGCATAGTAGAGCATTATTATCAGTGACTGATGCCCCGAGGAAAGAAAATGCAAACACCTAGTAAGGAACCTGAAAGCTCTAGCATGACTCATGAAGAAGAGGAAGAAATGCTACATGATATATCAAAATTACAAGAACAAGTGCAACAAATGTCACGCTCACAAAAGTTAACAGATGCTAAGATAAATGGCATGGAAGCTAAGATAAATGGAGTGGAAGCTAAGATGAACGGCATGGAAGCTAAGATGGACAATTTGAAGATAGATTTGAACACAAATTTGAAGACAGGCATGGCAGATTTGAAGACAGATTTGACTAATTTTCTACAAGAAATACTTACTAATGGTGAAAATGTAGTAAAGGAAACTCATGATGAGAACAAAAGAAATGTTAATCATGATTTCATAGACACTAATGTTGGATCGAAAAATCGCCACATTCCAAAAATCGATATGAGGAAGTTTGATGGCAAGGATCCCGCCACATGGATACTACAGATGGAGCAATTCTTCGATCTCAATAATGTGCAAACCACACAAAAGGTACGTATGGCAACTTTATATTTGGAACCAAATCAGTTTGTATTGTATCAATGGCTTTGTTCTCGTAAACAATTTATCACTTGGGCAATTTTTACGGAAGAATTGATAGCACATTATGAGGATACAAAAAGCAACACCTTTTTTAGCCAATTGATAAGTCTCAAACAAAAGGGTTCAATAATGGAGCACATTGAGGAGTTCCAAAAATTGAACATAAGGGTAAAAGATATTCCAGAGGAGCATAGGATTGATGTGTTCATAGGGTCTTTAAAGGATAATATCCAACATGATGTGCACCTTTGGGAACCTGATTCATTAGAGAAGGCATTCAGGTTAGCAAGAAAAATGGAAAGCAAAATTATGGCAACTAGGAAGCATACCATTCACAACTATAAAGACGGAAGTGTTGTTGCCCATAGTCTTCCACAACCTACAAGGTTGACACCACAACAATTGGAAGAAAAAAGAGCAAAAGGGCTTTGTTACAATTGTGATAGCAAATACACAAAAGGTCATAAGTGTGCTGAGAAGAAATTATTCTACATAGATTGTGAAGAGGAAGAAGAAAAGGAGCAAGAAAGGTCAAAAGAAGAGAATATATTCCAGGAACAAAGCCTAGATGAAGAACAAATAAATCCGACCATATCTTGTAATGCATTGGCAGGAATTACCACTCCTCAAACCATCAAGATAAAAGGACAAATCAAGAAGAAAAAGGTAATAGTGTTGATTGATTCAGGAAGCACCCACAATTTTATTCATTGTAGGGTAGCAAAAGAATTGAATTGCTTCCTATATCCAGCACCAGAGTGTCAAGTGATGATTGCAAATGGAGGAACAATAAATTGTTCTGGAAAGTGCCATAATATCAAGCTATCCATGGGAGAATATGTATTGACTAGCCCAATGCTTTCCATTCCAATGGGAGGTGCTGATGTTGTACTAGGAGTCCAATGGCTACAATCCTTGGGTACAATAGCTTTTAATTTTCAAGAACTTTTCATGAAATTTTCTGTGGAAGGAAAGGAAGTTGAATTAAGGGGTATTGCAGGGAAACCAGGAAAGATAATCAGCTCTAATGGCATGACAAAGCTTCTAAAAAAGGAGCAAAGAGGTGTAATTGCACAATTATGTTCGCTAGATGTTTCCACATTGGAATCATCTATTTCTCCAGATCTCCAAAAAGTCCTGGACAATCATTCCAAGGTATTTGAGACTCCCAAAGGTCTCCCACCTATGCGTGATCATGATCATGCTATTCATCTGATTCCAGGAAGTGTTCCTCCAAACATCAGGCCGTACAGATATCCCTATGTCCAAAAAAGTGAAATTGAACGTATGGTTGCAGAAATGCTAGAGGCTGGTATAATTCAACCGAGTCAAAGTTCTTTCTCAGCTCCAGTAGTATTGGTGCACAAGAAGGATGGATCATGGCGCATGTGTCCAGATTATAGGGAGCTCAACAAGCTCACTATTAAAGATAAGTTCCCCATTCCTGTCATTGATGAATTACTGGATGAATTGCATGGATCAATTTACTTCACCAAGTTGGATCTTCGTTCGGGATATCATCAAATCAGAATGAAGATTGAAGACATTCCGAAAACGGCATTTAGAACTCATGAGGGTCATTATGAATTTTTGGTCATGCCTTTTGGCCTTACCAATGCACCTTCAACATTTCAAGGTTTGATGAATTCAATTTTCAAACCATTCCTTAGAAAATTTGTGTTAGTATTTTTTGATGATATACTAATCTACAGCAAGTCTTGGAAGGATCATGTTGAACATGTTGACAAGGTGCTACAACTATTGGAGGAGAAACAATTATATGCAAAAAGATCCAAATGTTTCTTTGGAGTCCAGGAGGTGGAATATTTGGGTCATATTGTATCTCATGAAGGAGTTAAGGTAGACCCTAGCAAAATTAAAGCCATTAAGGAATGGAAAATCCCCACATCCATAAAGCATCTGCGAGGATTTCTTGGGTTGACAGGGTATTATCGCAAGTTTGTTAAGAATTATGGGAGAATAGCAGCACCTCTAACAACATTATTGAAGAAAGATTCATTTTCATGGACTCCGGAAGCAACAAAGGCCTTTAAACATCTTAAAGAGGCAATGTGCCAAGCACCGGTCTTAGCTACACCGGACTTCACAAAAACCTTTATTGTGGAATGTGATGCTTCAGGAAATGGAATTGGTGCTGTTCTAATGCAAGATGAAAGACCCATTGCTTTTGAAAGTCGTCCAATCAAGGGAAAGTTTTTAAGCAAAGCTATTTATGAGAAGGAAATGTTGGCAATACTCCATGCACTTAAGAAATGGCGACCCTACCTAATGGGAAGACACTTCAAGGTAAAAACGGATCATGATAGCCTTAAATACTTTTTAGAACAAAGATTATCCTCTGAAGAGCAACAAAAGTGGGTCACAAAGATGTTGGGTTATGACTTTGAAATCATCTACAAAAAAGGGAAGCAAAATGTGGTGGCAGATGCACTCTCAAGAAAGGATGAGGATGTGGAAGCATTGTTGTGTGCCATTTCTATTATCCAACCAGATTGGATAAACGAAGCAAAGGAGGAATGGAAGAATGACGAAGAAGTGTGGGCACTTATTCAAAAGCTACAACAAGATTCCAGTACTTCTGATACATTTAGCTGGCAAAATGATTCGTTATGGTACAAAGATCGCTTATACCTCTGTAAGAATTCCCAGCTAAAACAAAAGATTCTTATGGAATTGCACACTTCTCCCTTAGGAGGGCACTCAGGATTTTTAAAAACTTACCACAGGGTTAAGAAGGAATTTTTTGGGATGGCCTTAAATCAGATATTCAAAAGTTTGTGGCAGAATGTTTGGTTTGCCAGCAAAATAAAGTTGAAACAATTAAGACACCGGGTCTATTACAACCTTTATCCATTCCAAGCCAACGTTGGGAGGAGGTTTCAATGGATTTTATCACAGGTTTACCCAAGTCTGAGGGAAAGAGTGTCATCATGGTGGTAGTTGACAGACTTACCAAGTATGCACACTTTTGTGCATTATCACATCCATTTAAAGCCAGTACAGTTTCTACTGCATTTATGGAAACAGTTCAAAAGCTACATGGAAACCCAAAGATTATTGTAAGTGACAGAGATCCCATTTTCACTGGAAATTTTTGGACAGAATTATTTTCTTGTCTTGGTACTCAGTTAGCTCATAGCTCATCTTATCATCCTCAATCTGATGGGCAAACTGAGATAGTAAACAAATGTTTGGAAGGATATCTTCGTTGCTTTGTATCTGATAAACAGACACAATGGGTCAAATGGTTGCCTCTGGCTGAATGGTGGTATAACACTTCCTTCCATACAACAACAAAAATGACCCCATTTATGGCACTTTATGGGTACCAACCACCATCAATCACATCATATTTAAGAGAAAATTCTAAGGTTCAGCAGTGGAACATCACATCGAACATCAACAACAAGTCCTCCAACTCTTAAAGGATAACCTCGTGTTGGCACAAAATAGAATGAAACAACAGGCAGATCAACATCGCAGTGAAAGAAGTTTTGATGTAGGTGATTGGGTATTCCTACGGCTACAACCATATAAGAAAATGTCCCTAAAGCAAGCTAAGAAGGATAATAAATTATCACCAAAGTATTATGGTCCGTACAAGGTGTTGGAAAAGATTGGTACTATGGCATACAAATTGGAGCTTCCTTCAGCTTCTCGATTGCACCCAGTTTTCCATGTTTCATGTTTAAAGAAGGTTATAGGCGACAAGCTCCCAGTTCAAACAATATTGCCAGAACTTGACGAGGAAGGAAAAATTATATTGGAACCGGAAGCAGTCACAGAAACAAGAACTCGACAGCTACGAAATCGATCAATTTCAGAGTATCTTATCAAGTGGAAGAACTTATCCGCTGAAGATTCCACATGGGAGGATAAGAATTTTATGCAGAAGTATCCAGAACTACTCAAGCGTTGAGGACAACACTTTTTTGAAGGAGAGGGGCATGTTGGGTCCCTATAATACTAGTGATTACCCCATTACTATTGTAGTTATACCCCTTATTTATATTGTTGTGCCCCTATTACCCCCATATTATTATTTCTGTGCCCCATAGAATCCCTCTATTGTTATTTTTGTGGCTTTATATTATTATTGTTAGGTCGGCTGGATTATATTGTGACTCCTTAGACTCCTATATATAGAAAGGAGGTTTTGTCATTTGTATCATCCAAGAATTGTTCACTTATGTAATGTAAAGGAGGTTGCCCCCTCGAAGAGGCTGAATTCTAAGGCGTTGATCTATCTTTTCTATCTTTTCTTGAGCAGGTTTCATAACATATTTCAAGGCGTCTAAGGAGGTGGATAAGCTACTAGGAAAGTTGATCTTCCCCAGTAAGGTTGCCAATTTTTTTTGGGAAGTTTTAGTGTCTACGGATAAACGCTTAAACCCCTAGACTAGTAGCTAAGTCTAGAACAACAATGAAAAGCATTCTCTACTTTTTCTATGATCAATAGATTAAATAAGAGGTAAAGAAGCCTACCTGTAGCTTTCTCTTACTCTTTATCTCCCTTGATCAATTGTTTTGCTCCTCTCTGTAATTAATCCACTTGAAGAGTACCTACACATAGGCAGAAGACAATAACCAATCAAAGCAGATGATAATGATCTATTGATTAAACATAGCATGGAATCAAGTACATGATACACATATGAAAGAATAAATGAATAACACAAGCATATGGAAAAAGGCTTTGAACACTTTATTAGTAAAAGGAAGAGTTACAACCCATTGCTCGATTCAGCATCACTCCTCCAGTTCAATCCCATCCTCTCCTAATAACAAGCAAGACATTTTGACATCATTACAATACTTGAAATCAACTCAAGTCTCATACTAACAACATCTCCCTATAATTCAATAATTTTTAGCCAAGTCAACCCCTGATCACTTAGATGAGTGGTCTTTTTATAGGTGAATGAAGGAAGTTATGCCATAAATGGTGATAATGAATACCCTCCCAAACTTAGAATTTAGTTCCATGGAGGAAGGGATAAGGAATTGATGTTCCTTAACTCCCTTCCTCATCCAAATACAAGCTCAAAGGAGTAGATAGCCTTGAGAAACTTCTAGAGGCATCCAATGGATAAGGAATCTTTCAAACCCTCATGGAAATTCGCTCAAATTCACCCAGCACAGGCCAAAGAGGGACCAAGTGCGATGCATAGCACCCTATCAATGTATGGTTTGCATTGAAGCACACTCTAATGAAAGCATACCTACGCTGATCTTCTTAGAGGTAGTTTCTGGATGATTTTGGTCATGGAACTTCTTGGGTAGCTAGGCATTCTGATGATTGACTTCGTTAGGGCATGTAACAACTAAATTAGGGTTTGATGGGCCCTAATAGTACTGATGTGTAGGTTGGGGTTAATGTGCCCAAATGGATCTGTAACAATGTTCCAAAGGAGAAAAGATCAAAGTTGGACAGTAAATCTGAAAGGTGCATCTTTATTGGGTATAAGGATGGTTTAAAAGGTTATAAGATTTGGAACTCAGAAACAAGGAAGGTTGTTTACAATCGAGATGTGGTGTTTATAGAGGTGAAATATGTTATTAAACATGAAGTCCTACCAAAGGAACCTGTGAAGATAGAGTTTGAGCTAAAGGAGGAAGAATCAGACTCTACAACAGAAGAGGAATCAGAAGATGAAGAGCCACAAACTCCAGTTGTGAGAAGATTAGTTCGAGAAAGAAGGAAACCAAAAAGGTATATTCCGTATTCTTTCTGTTAAAATAATGCTTTATCTATTACTGGTGATGATCCCATAACTATGAGGGAAGCAGTAGATTTAGAGGAAGGAAAACTCTGGAAAGAGGCCATGGTTGATGAAATGGCATCTTTGCACAAAAATGAGGCTTGGGATCTGGTGGAGTTTCCGGCTAGAAGGAAACCCATTGGCAGCAAAGGAGTGTTTGAGAAGAAGATGAATTTAGAAGGAAAGGTGGATAAATACAAAGCTTGATTGGTAGCAAAAGGTTATTCCCATGTGTCAGTAATTGATTTTGGTGATATTTTTTCTCTTGTTGCCAAGGTATCCTCTATTAGATTACTTTTATCTATTGCTGTAGCTTTTTATTTTGAGGTAAAATAGATGGATGTGAAGACGTCATTTCTTCATGGGGATTCGGAAGAAGACATCTACATGAAGCAACTTGAAGGCTTTGCAGTCAAGGGTAAGAAATAACTGATATGTAAGTTAAAAAAGTTTTTGTATGGGTTAAAACAATCACCAAGGATGTGGTATCAGAAATTTGATACATTTATATGGGGACTTGGCTTCACCAGAAGCAAAGCAAATCACTGTGTGTATTTTAAATTAATTGGTGACCATGTTATTTATCTGGTCTTTTATGTGGATGATATGTTGTTGGTTGGAAATGACAAAGAAATTATCTAGGATTTGAAGACCCAATTTTCCTCCAAATTTGACATGAAAGATCTTAGTGTTGCAAACTATGTTTCGGGCATGAAAATTAAATGAGATTGGGCAAAGAGGAACCTCTAGTTAAACCAAAGGAAGTATGTTGAGACAATATTATAGAGGTTTAATATGCAGGATAATAAACCAATGAAGGTTCTTATTCCTGTAGGTGTAAAGTTATCTACTAAACATTGTCCCAAGACATAAGAATAGGAAGAGGACATGTCCGATGTTCCATATGCAAGTGCAATCGGTATCCTGATGTATGCAATGGTTTATGCTAGACCAGACATTGCACATGTAGTGGGAGTATTGAGTAGTTTTATGTCAAAACCAGGGAAGGAGCATTGGACAATAGTGAAGTGGGTTTTCAGGTATTTTCATGGCACTAGTGATTATGGTTTGTGCTACCAAGGAAGACGAGGATTGGACAGAGTTTTGGACATCCATGGCTTTGTTGATGTAGACTGGGTTGGAGATATGGATAAGAGAAGATCTACAAGTGGGTATGTGTTTGACCTATTTGGAGGTGCAATCAATTGGATGAGTAAGAGACAGTTTGTAGTGGCCCTTTCTTCTACAGAGGCAGAATACATGGCAGCTACTCATGCAAGCAATGAATAAGTTTGGTTGCAGAGATTGTGTTCAAGTATGGGGTTAGTACAACAAGCTATAAGGAGAGACTGTGGTAGCCAAAGTGAATTTTTCTTGGAAAAGAACCCTGCTTATCATTCAAATACGAAGCACATTGATATTAAATATCACTTTGTGAGGGATATGGTTGAGGATAAAAAGGTGTTGCTAGTAAAGGTGGGAAATTTGAAGAATACTGCAGATGCATTGACAAAGTCTATTAGCACTGAGAATTTCTCTTGGTGTAGAGAAACAATGGGTGTTGCAAGGCTGGAGCAATGACTAAGCTCTCTTGTGGCCCCCTGTGGAAAGAAAACAACAAGTGGGAGAATCCTAGGTGTGTGTTATATTATTTCCACGACTATATTAGGTGGGTGGACCTACTTATGGTTTTGTGCATGGATTTCACACATGGTTTTGGGCATGATGGTTTTCTGTCCATGGTATTTTGTAGATCTGGTCAAGGGAAATATGATTATGTTCTAATCTAGCGTTAATGGATTGGGATTTATGGATGCTTCAACATGTATATATATGTATTGTAAAATTTAAAGGAATATAATGAAAAATTAATCTTGTAGTCCCAGTTTTAGGATTTAGGGGAAAATCTCTATGTATATATGTTTTATGTTTTATGTTCTCACCATTGTTTATTTTATGTTTTTAGAATTCGTATGTAGTTAATTTCTGTACGTGGTTAAAACCTACAAACATCTTATCTATTTCATGCACAAGAATAATGCAATAACTAATGAATCCTAAAAAATAAGGACAAATTAACCTTCATAGTGTATATTTCGAATTTTCAAATATATTTGAGTAGATCTGTTGTGATGAATTTTCCATTGGTATATCCATTGTAGTTTATGGATTAAGGGTTCTTAATATTTTGTACTTGATTTTTCTCATTCAATTGTTGGGATTGGGTCATTTCTTTTTTACGATTTTAAGGGTATTTTTGGTTGTTAATTATGATGGCTATTTTCTTTGAGGGATTGTTTAGTTAGGTGAATTTTTTTTCTTTCTTGGGCTTAACTTGTTTAACTTTCTTACTATCACTTTTCTTATTTATCTTTTACACAATTTTTTGTGTAAATTTTCTAAAGTAACAGTGCATACTAGCCTTAGTTGGTAGCTAGGAGGTTTAGGGTCCTTTACGACAACCCTTAAGCCCACATTTCTATGCTAGCTGGAGTTGTCTTTCTCTTATTCGTTTCTTATTATTTTATTTGTAATTTTCTTATCTCTTATTGGACCTTTTTTGTGGATGATTTACTTTTCTATGACAACCATTTTTTTGTTTTGTGTTTTTACCTATAAATTAATACTTTTGTTATCTTTAGCTTTGTATTTTTCATCAAACGTATTAAAAAATGGTTTGCTTTAGGCAACTTGACTAGTTGCCCTCACAAGTAGTAGGGAACCATCAGAACACCTATTTGAGATAGATGAGTTGAAATTATAACAAAAAAATGATAAATCACTATGTAACCCCCTTCGACCCCCATCGCTCATATTTTTTAATTTCTTAGTTATCATAGTTAATTACACACATCATTGTCACACTAGTGCAAAAATTAACATAAGAATAATATCATTTTTAGCATTTTCAACCCATTAGCATTAGTATCAGTTTCATTATTTATATCATTTGTGGTTTTCTTTATTGTTGGTCAAATAATTTTCTTCTCGCTAACCAAAGAACTACTTGAATCTCCCTTTACACATGCTGGCTATGCAAATTGCAAAATGTGTCGGCCCTATTCCTTTGGGATATGTAGTATACTTTAATTTCAAATGATTTCTTTAAACTTCATAATTATTTCGACACTTTAGTCAAAGGATAAAGGTAAGTTACCTTGTGAATGGGTGATGGTGAAGTGACACTCATGCCTCTTGTAGTTAATTTCAAGTTTAATAGGGAGGGTGAAGTGGCACTCTTGTTTAATTAATTTATTTTTTGCTAACTTCTCAATTTCGAATTGTTGCTTTATTGATGAGGACAAGGTGCCCTTCAATAGACATGGACACTCTTTGGTTTGAATTCTTAATTGGAACTCACATTGTTTGGAATAGGACACCCATCCAAGTTATGATTGACAAGCATTATTGTTGAGTCCCAATTTTCCTCATTTTTGATAATATTTATGAGGCATTAAACCCCTTATTTTGAACCCTTATATCCTTAAAAACCCTCTTTTACTACATTTTGTGTGTTTTGACCAAGAGGGTGCCGTGAACCTGAAAGAATGCAAATTATTTTAAAATGTATCATTTTACTTTAATTCCTAAGTATTTTTGAAGTTAAAATGTTATCTAATCAAATCACTTACAATGTCAAAGAACTTGAACACATATTGTGTAGATCAACCATTTTCTGAAGAAGTTCCAAGATTCCTGCAACTACTCTATAATTTCCTGCAGTCTTTGATTTCCTGTAGATGCAGAGATTTCCTGCAATCGTTGATTTCATGTAGATGCAGAGGTTTCCTACAATCGCTGATTTCCTGTAACTACCCCGATTTCCTGCAGCTACTCCACAATTTCCTGCAAATTTGTCGATTTCCTGTAACCGACCTAATTTCCTGCAATGATATCCATGGTTGCGCATGTTCTGGTCAGCCTCGAGGAGAATGAAGACATGGGTTTCGTTGATAAAGACACTAATATGGATGTTTTTCTATTGGTCACCTCAGAACTACTATTGAAACTAGCTAGACCTTCATTCCTTTTTCAGATGGCCGCATTAAGAGGTAGTTCCTGTAGCTTCACAAAAAAATTTCGATCCATGCTTTCAGTCATGGATCAACCTCATCATGATTATTTCTGCTATCTTTATTAGCTATTGTTAGTCAGCAGTTGTAGGGTGTTAGATTTTCTAACTTAAGGCAAGTTATTCCCATGTATTTGTATAAAAGAACTTTATGTTTATTTGGATGGGGATGAGGAGAGGATCTGGAGAGAGGAAGGACAAATTGAATATATCAGACCTCTATTACTGTATATTTTCCAGATTAATATAATACTTGATGTTCTGCTAAATTTCATTGAGTAACTCCTTTCGTAGTTAAGGGGTTGTGAGTAAGGTAGGGCCCCCTTTACTCATAAGTCTTGTAGCTGCAGATTTATTTTATTCCCATTTATTTTTGTCATGCATTACTAGAATTAGTACACAATTTGTAGTTCTCTTTTATAATTTGTAACAACTTGTGAATGATGGTTAAATGTGAGCTCATTTGATTAATGTTTTAGAATTGTTGAATATGATTTCATTTCTATTATGCAAAGTGTGAATTGAGTTAATTTTTTTTGTGTTTGGGTTTGTATCTTTTCTGGATCTGCATAAGCAATTCTAGGTGTTGTAGAGAGATGAATTATCTACTCCATAGCCTTTGTTGCTAAGTGCTGATGAAGAAAAGAGTTCTTGAAGCTGTGTGTGTGTGTGATTTTATTTAGAACAACACTTACGGTATTATCTTGCATATATTTTTCACAGCATCTCACAAGCTTACCTACCCATGGTTGACAATCTATGTTTGTTAAATTATAAGTCTATAATTTGCCCAAATATTTTGGTGTTGTTGCCAGGGAGGTGCTAAGGGATGATGCTTGAAGTGTTTTACTTTTTTTTGAGTTTTTCAGGACTGGGCGAGTCGAAGTGGTAAGACATGGGGTAAGTCCTACGCACTTGCAAAGATCAAAATTCGCCAAAGCCGTGTCCTGATTTTTTGCTAAGTAGAATTTTTTAAATTTTTTTCATAATATATGAATAGGGTCCAATATTTTCAAATATTTTTAGTGGTGATGTGAGCACCACTTCGTCCACTAATAAACTGGTAAGGGAGAGGAAGTTCGTAAAGAACAAGGCAAAGGAAACAGAGGAATCCAACAAGAGGTTTACAACAACATTTGATAGTTGATCCTAAGTGGACTAATAATCCCACAACGAATTCTTCTACCAAAAAATCCTCTGTTGCTTCTCATTAGAAATTTTCAATGGAAACTCAAAGGCCATGGCAACCATGTCCTACAGGTATGTTACAACAACATTTTCAATTTCCTTATGCCCAGAATCAGATATGGAACATTCCAATGCCTTGGTAGCCTTGGCCTCGACAAGGGAATTTCCCTTACCTTGCTACACCAAATTACTCCCCTCAAAACTTTTATTTACAACAAATGGTACAACAACAACTTCCTGCCTAGCCAGTATCCAATCTCAACAATAAAGCCATCCAATCTACTCACAATATTGGAATTGCCATTTATCCCAGTTATCCTACCGATTACATTACACTTCAGCCTCTATAGGAAATTTCTGTACCCTTGCTGCAGGAGTTTCTTGCATCTCTACAGGAAATTAAACTAAGGTTAGGAAAAGTGGTGACCCAACCAGAAAAGATTGAAGAAATTATAGAGGAAGAAACCCCTGATACACCTAAAATAGAAAATGTACAAGAAACAACAGAACAAAACATTCTAAGATCACAAGAACCTTCCTTATCTCAAACTATCCAACCTCCTTTTCTTGAGAGGATGGGGGTGGAAGAAATGACAAAACAGCCTGAATTTGATCTAGTATCCAAGTTAAGAAATTTATGCATCAAGTTTCCTTTACTGCAAGCGATTAGGAATATCCCAATCTATGCTAAAATAGTTAGGGAACTATGTATCAAAAAGTTGGGGAGACAAAAGAAAGAACCCTCTACAATTCAAGTAGGTGGGGAAATTGCAAGCCTTGTGTCTACCAGATTTTCCATTGGAAAATATGCAGACCCTGGTGTTCTTCAGCCTAGGACTAATTTAGGGAGGTACCCTTTGATATTAGGGAGACCTTGGTTGGCCACAATGGATGCCTTTCCCACCATCACTCATGAGGCTGAAATTAAGCATATCAATCTATATCCCCCCTACTAAGCCCCTCTTGAAATTAGAAAAGGTTCATTATGCTGAGGAAGAACTTAGTTCAAAAATTATTTAACTAGTTTTGACAATAGCCCAAGCTACGAGCCTTAAAGGGAACACTGGGGATAATTTAATTAATTGCTCTATTTTAAACCTTGATTTTTTACAACACTTAGAGGGGCATTCAAGTCATGAGATAAATGTCATTGTTGAGCATAACTTCTAATACCATAGTACAATAGCCAAATTAAATTCATCCCTCTGATCCATATTTCTCGTAGAATTAAAGACTAAAGGTGGAAGCAAGGTAATTGAGATCTTTCGAGGAAAGAACTTTAATTATCAATTCCACCCTAACTTATGAACAAGAAAATCGATTAACTCAGATATTGAAAGATTTTTCAGACACATTTTCTTGGGAATATGCAGATACGGATATGATACTTCGTATATTATCTGATCTTTTATATGATTGCATAGAGGTTTATATGGATGCTCTTACGGTGGTGGGTGATACTTTTGAAGAGGCTTTACTTAATCTAAGGAAGGTTTTGAAAATATGTAGAGAGACTAATATTTCATTAAGCAGCGAAAAATGTTTTAGAATCATGATTGAAGGCATTGTCTTGGATTATCATGTTTTTGTTGCAGGAATTAATGTTGACCCAAAAAAAATCGAAGTGATTTTGAAGAAGAAAGAGCCAAAAATGGTGGGAAAGGGGGTCATTCCTTTTAATACCTCTTCTTGAATTTTTGCTGCAATAAACTAAGCTTACTTTGTTCCTACTTGTTCTCATTAAACCATGAGAGGAACATCTATTAGGTACATGTTTATTCCTTTTTCCGGGCCTAATAAACTAACTACGGAAAAGGAGCCCTCTTGGAGTCTTCTTTTTCCGTATTTAGGCTCTCTAAAAATGAAATCTGGTGAGCATAGACTATCCTGGGCTCGTTAAAATAACAGGTCAGTGGATTCTTAGAATAAATTTCATTTTTCAAGACAATTTTTGGTTTTCTCATGTTTGACTGATGTGGGATTTCTTAAGGCGCTCCTTCCAATGATCTTGGCCCATCCACATCAGCAAATTATCTAGGTTTCAAGATTAGAGACTAGTGATGCCTTGAAGCTTGTATACCTTAACAACAGGCTATCTCGCCAGCAGCAATGGGGATTCATTATGGATCCTTGATTACTGGATCCTACAAGGGGTTTGACACCAGATCATACATTCACACCTGATAGGATGCATTAGATATACCTTGGTCCTCACTCTCATCATCGATGATGGGCCTTGCGTTGGTTAAAAACTAACCTTAATGGCTGGTAATCCAGTGAGTCCACTACACATTCAACCTCAACACATTTATTTGTGTGTAGTGAACTGTACAAGAGGGGGAGAATATGGTTTCTTGTAGTTGGACTTCCTGCAGAATATTCCAACAGTAGCATTTCCACAGCAACAAAAAAATTATTTCCTGAATAACGAATTTCAAGCAGAGAATATTCTACAGAATCTCGAAAGTATCGATTATCATCATTTTTATTTGAGGCCACGTAGCTATATGATCTTTCATCTAATATGATTTCAAAGTGGTTAATAATTTCAAAGTAAGTACATGCATCATCAAATATATTGATAGTTGTAAGGTAAGATCGAAGGTACATTTTGACGCCAGAACACTTAGGGTAGAAAAGTAATGGTACTAAATTTTTTAAATTTACATGAATTTAAGTCATGTCTACCTTCGCAGAAAAGACAACCTTGACCGTTGGTATCTTACACAAATTCCCATTCCCGCCTATTATTCCGATTTGCACGATGTTATCTTCCTAATGTTTATCTGGCAGAACAGATCATGATGACAATAATGATCACATTCCCCCATAACTCAAAGTTTCCCATTACTCCCGAATCTTTCTGAATTAAACCTTCTTGTTTTCATTGGGTTTGAATTATTTCCACCTAGTTTTAGTAATAGGGGAAACTGTTGGGCGAAACCCGAAGCCGAAAAGGAACCCTCGCACCTGCTAAATGCTTTACAAGGATCCAGGCCACAAAGCTAGTGATTAAAGAACCCGCAAAGGAAAGGGCACATGCCATCAAGACTGAGGAACCAAGTTTGCCGCAGTTCTCCTAGGGAAAACACGATGAAGAGGGGACCTCTAAGGAATTAATGAGCTGACTGTTTCTGAACAGGTGCTCCGGACAAAAAAATAAAAAAACTTGAAAGAGAATAGCTTGCGATTGCAGAAAGAGGTGGAAGAGTGGAAAAAAAAAAACATGAGAAGGCCTGCCATATTATGAAGAAACGTCAAGTTCGGATTGGTCATTTGAGGAAGAAGAATGAACAGTATTGGAACACGGTATAGAAAGCAGAATCTAGCAGGGCACACCTAGACCATCTTTCTGTAGTAGCTGCAGCCTAGAATAAGGACTGAATTTTCTTTCTAGAGGAACATTTTTGCTTACATAAGGAACATGCAAGAAGCTAGCTGTGGGGGAGATGTTGAGTCCCAATTTTTCTCATTTTTTACAATATTTTTGAGGCATTAACCCCCTTATTTTGAACCCTTCTTATCCCTAAAAACCTTCTTTTACTACATTTTGTGTGTTTTGACCAAGAGGGTGTTATGAACTTGAAAGAATGGAAACCTATTTTAAAATGTATCATTTTACTTTAATTCCTAAGTATTTTTGAAGTTAAAATGTTATCTAATCGAATCACCTACAGTGTTAAAGAACTTGACCACATCATGTGCAGATCAACCATTTTCTGAAGTAGTTCCATGATTCTTGCAACTACTCCACAATTTCCTGTAGATGCAAAGATTTCCTAAAATCGCCGATTTCCTGTAGATGCAAAGATTTCCTACAATCATCGATTTTCTATAGATGCGGAGATTTCCTATAACCGCCCTGATTTCTTGCAGCTGCTCTATAATTTCTTACAAGTTCGCCGATTTCCTGTAACCGCCCCGATTTCCTGCAGTGATATCCATGGTTGAGCATGTTTCGGTCAGCCTCGAGGAGAATGAAGACATGGGTTTTGTTGAGAAAGACACTAATATGGATGTTGTCTTATTGGTCGCCTCAAAATTGCCATTGAAACTGCCCAGACCTTCATTCCTTTTTTAGATGGCCATATTAGGTGGCAGTTCCTGCAACTTCATGAAATGTGTTTGATCCATGCTTTCAGTTATGGATTGACCTCATCATGCTTGTTTTTGCTATATTTATTAGCTATTGTTAGTCAACAGTTGTAGGGTCTTAGATTTTCTAACTTGAGGCAAGTTATGCCCATGTATTTTTATAAAAGAACTTTATGTTTATTTGGATGGGGATGAGGAGAGGATCTGGAGAGAGGAAGGACATATTGAATATATCGAACCTGTATTAATGTATATTTTCCAGATTAATATAATACTTGATGTTATGTTGAATTTCATTGAGTAAATCCTTTTGTAGTTGAAGGGGTTGTGAGTAAGGGAGGGCCCCCTTTACTCACAACTCATGTAGCTGCAGATTTATTTTATTTCCATTTATTTTTGTCATGCATTACTAGAATTAGTACACAGTTTGTAGTTCTCTTTTCTAATTTGTAAAAACTTGTGAATGATGGTTAAATGTGATCTCATTTGATGAATGATTTGGAATTGTTGAATATGCTTTCATTTCTATTATGCAAAGTGTGAATTGAGTTAATTGTTGTTGTTTGGGTTTGTATCTTTTCTGGATCTGCATCAACAATTCTAGGTGCTGTAGAGAGATGAATTATCTACTCCATAGCATTTGCTGCTAAGTGTTTATGAAGAAAAGAGTTCTTGAAGTTGTTTGTGTGTGTGATTTTATTTAGAACAACACTTACGATATTAGCCTGTATATATTTTGCACAACATCTCACAAGCTTACCTACCCTTGGTTGATAATTTATGTCTGTCAAATGATAAGTCTATAATTTGCCCAAACAATTACTTAAGATGAATGGGGTTGATGATGAAATGTAGATTGCAATGTGTAGCATGAAAATTTTCACATAGAAAGTAAACTATTCTAATCTATTATATCTAGGAATGAAACTAACCCAATGGAATATTAGTTACAGATTTATAGTTATACTTCAAAAATAGATAGTTGTTAGATAAAAGAAAAGTCAACTGATAAATTTAAGTATAGTAGTTTGTAATAGCAAACAATTCATAACCATCTATCTACCATCTGAAAACAATAAATATCAAATGAGCAACATAAATGTAATAGTCATAAAATTCACTAAAGAGTAGTCAACATATGAATGATAGCCTTATAGAGGTATAAATGATAATTCTAACACTAGAAATAGTTCACAGAGAATCCACTAAACAATAGCATTGTTCCTCTTGAAAAAATGTCCCTAACGGATTCTCCTCATTAAATTTCTTGAATTAGTTCTCAAAATTACAAAAAGAAAAAGCCCTTGATACAATGTAATTCTTGATATATATACTCTATAGGTTGAAATTGTTTCTAAGGACTTCTTACATTCCCTTTTGACAATTACATCCTTTTGACCTCTTATATTTTGTACTTTTCATAAAACTTTATAAAACTATACATTATTTTCAAGATGTTGCAATTGAACTTGTTCTTTGTCTTAATATAAGACACCCAAACCTTACATTGCAAAAATATTCCTAATACTCATCTAAAAGTGAGTTGTTCTAGAGTGACATCATAAGAATCTACATCTCTAAACATGGTGCCCTTCTATATTTTTAGTGTGTTCAAAAAGGAATTGATCAAATTTATATCTCTAAAGGGATCAAATACCTACCTTTTTAATATACCTTTAGTGATTTTGCTAACCATCCCAATTAAAATTCCTTTCACATTGATGCCATCCTCCAAATCTATCAAAATTTTGTCTATGGATCTAGGTGCACCCATATCTCCAAGTTGTGGTAGTTGGCATGGATCAATCACTTTCTTAACAACTATATATAAATGCTCGCAATTACTAATTAATATTGATATATCCTTTTCAAATATAACATCTGTTGTTTGAAAATTAGTTAGGACTACATAGTTTATTTGGTTCTCTCTTTATACCATCTTTGGAAAATATGTAAAGTAATATTATTTTCCTCTTACCACTCATTTAAATCATACATAACATGTTTAAATCCATACAATTTTTTTTTCTTATCTTTGACCTTGTTTAACAATGTAAGTAATTATGTAGACAAGTATTGGAATTCTCTTAAGATTGTGTACATTTTTCTCAAGGCTTTTCCTAACTCCTCTTGCAATTCAAAGGAACATGTTCTAAATTATATGATACTAGTCTTGTTGCTTTTGTGTATTTCACTTCTTTCTTTGGATCTTAGATAATTGATTAGTAAAATTTTATCTCCTAAACCATGTTTATGACATTTAGCTCCAAGGTTTGTTAAAATTCCACCTATTGACGGTGTTAGACCTGCAAACATTAAGGGGATCTCCCTGATATGAAGTCCCAATTAGATCACACACCATTTGGTGTAGGAGTCCCAGGTGGAATACAACCCGTTGCCAATGCAGTGGGTTCTAATGGTGTGCTTTGACTGCAATAACACATAGAGTGATGTATAGTGACTTTGGTGGGAACAAATATGTGACCCTATGGAAAGTCAAGTGCGATGCATGAAGGTTCTACCACACGTAAGGTAAAATGAGTGAGCCTTTTAGAAGCCTATAAGAGTACGTATCTTGAAATGAACACACAAACATACGTGACATCATAAGCTAATATGCTAAATAGTTCACAAGTTAATCGTGATGGAATTAAAAAAAACACACAGATTCTATGAGATTCATACCAATGCAAACAAAATAGTTGATAAGCATAAGCATAAGTTAAATAACATACATTGCAAACATAATAATAATAATCCTACTATATTCAAAACATATGTATGAAAATGTGCCAAGTCTGAGCTTTTATTAAGTGAAAGTGCCAATCATACATATACCATTGACGAACCACTAGCCCCATTAGTGGAATCTGAAGTCAAAATCACATGCTCCTCAAAATAAACATGCTCCCTCTAATCTACGGAGAAGCCAAGGCTCTTAAAAACTCCCAAGCTCCTAATTCTAAGCCTAAGACTAGCCAAAGAATTAGCTCCCCAAAAGCCCTTCACATGAGTTATGAGGGTGTATTTATAACAAGAGGGGGTGACTATTCGACTCCCATTATTGACTTTTGGACTTCCCTCATGAATCTTCAACTTCATTACAAAATGTCTCATTACATTATATCATGAATCTTCACATTCCAATATTGGAACTTGGAATTCCACTTACAAATTAATTACAAAATAATATTACAATTTATTCTTGTATTGATATAAGAAAAAATTGGGTAGAGACAACTAGAATTGCACTTGATGTTTCTCGACCACATAATGGTGCCAAGCTCTGTACTACACAATGATATCCCCAAACTGTGTGATGGTGTCAGGATGGAAGTGAGCTCTACCCTCCATGGCATCTGGGTACAATAACTTGGAATTAGTTTCTGTTTCCTTCTTGAGTAGGAGCAACATTGTGTTGATTTGGACAAGGCCACCAATGTACTTGTGCATACTCTGTCTGTTTACTTTAAGGTCCTTCTTGATGGTTACCTGTCTCCAATGTTCCAATTATTCGTTAATCTTCTGTTTGAATTGGTTCCTGTGCTTGATATCTATGAGTGAATCAAATGATGGGATCCTTTGGGACTTCACCAAGACATCCATGTTGTTGTATAACCGTGCATACAAAGCCTGAATGTTACCAATGAATGAGACAAGATGTTTGGTTTTCTGGATCATCATCCAAACTATTTATTTCACTAGCTTTGCCTATTGCCTTGTTTTATTTCCCAAGTCAAGCAGTTCCCTTTTGTATTGCATTGACCATTCGTGCTCGATATCGATGGAAGATTGTACATTCCTAATAGTTTTAACAAAATATTTACACTACTGTGTTTATTTGGGGTAGCATCAGATGTGCTCTAGCCACGAAATTTGGTGGAGAGGTTGGGGCACATGAGATCTCCAATACTTAGAAAGGGTTTGGGAAGATTCTAAATAGATCAAGAGATATTAAAATAATTAATATTTTTAATGGAGTCCCTAAGTCTAAACTTACTGAAAATAAAATATTAATGTGTATTAATATGAATCTGTGTTAGAATGGTCCAAAAGACATGAATCAAGCCAGATTTAATCTTAGTCATTGATTAGGGACTTAATCTCGACCGTTGAGATGTCAACAGGAAAAGTATAAGATGAGGCTTGAGGGTCACTTGGAGAAGACACCAGAGTGATTAGTCATTCTATTCTCTAGAAGAGAGATAGAATTAGTGATTGGGAGATGCAGTTGAGGGGCATTTAAGTATAGAGAGAAAAAGAGGCAGAGATAGTGCCGGGAGAGCAGTGCAGTAGCCAAGGAGAGTGACGGAGAGTTGTTACACTAAAATTTGTCACCATGACTATTTGCAGTCAGTATGGCTCCATCAATAACCATACTATCCTCCTTGGCAAGTCTTATACCTCTGCTCCTCATGTCAAACTCCAAAAAAGAGAGAAATCCTTTAAAAACTCAATATAACTCTGGTTCCGCACTTTCTCTTACTCTTACCTGCGTGCACGCACCTCAAGTACATAATACTTGCGTACTTGTATGCTCTGTCTGTAAAGGGGTGGGTGCGTACCCTTGTAAAAGTCAAAAGGCGCAAGTTTTACTTCAAAAAACTTACTTGTGGTCGATTCTAGAGCATTCTAGAAGATGGTTTGACGTGGATTGAGCGCCTCCAGATGGTTCATGCATCCCAATGAAAGAGGAACTTATCCCATGAAGAGGGGAACTATCCCTTTGAAAGAGGGGCTTATCCCATTGATGGTGGACCTGTTTAACTTCCTCCAAAGCATTATAAATACAGGCATTGGGCCAGAGGCAAAGGAGGTTGAAAGATGAACATTCCTAAGGGTAGATGCTGCTGAAATTAGGACTCCCTTATAGAGCTTGAGAGGAGAGATCACATTCCTTTCTTAGCTTCATTTGGAAGTGGGTGAGCTGATCAAAGTAGAGGAGAACTCTTGCTGGACCCTGGGAGGGACCTGTACAACACCAAGGCATTGGTTGTAAGGTTTCTTTGTTTCCAATTAATACAATTAAGTTCATTTTTCTCAACAAGTTTATATATATATATAATTTGTTTCATAAACTCCTTGGTCTTTATGATGAATATGTTTTATTATATGAGTTATTCAGGTGCTATGTAATCGTTTGCTTGTTAGTGTATGCAGGCTTCAAGGAGAAGGAGCTTGTCTGGATCGAAGAGGCTTGGCTACTACAAACAGCGTTGGACTAAAGGTAAGCCTTAAACACCTGGTTGCTTTTATCTTAAATGCATATTTAGGGAAAGATAGTGCTTGATTGTTTTTTTTGTCACTAGAAACGCCTTAGTTTCTAGGGAGGTCGGTTTTGTCCGCAAAATTGACTCTTTCTGTATGACAAAATGGCGACTCCACTGGGGAATCCATGGATTTGATTGATTTCTCTTTTGATTGATACTTTGATTTGAGAAACGTTGATTGCTTTCTAGTTTTTGACTGATTGACTGTGAATTTGGGTAGAATTGCTTAGGATTGAGTTAGTTTTTTATTTTTCTTGTTTTTGAGAGAAGTACGCACCCTCTAAGTTAAGCACAGTGCGTACTTGTACGCACTTCTGCTTTGCACACAGAGCGTGGCCGCACCTGTGCAAACGGGCTGCCTGCGTACCCTGTCAAAAGTTTAGAAAATTTCAATTTTTTCCTTTTTTACCTATTAGATCTTGTTTATAGCTTATTTGTTGCTGCCCAGATCCACTGGTTACCTGTCAGTAGTTTTCATCTAGGCTTGTTTCATTAGCATCAAGGGTTTTAGTGAAGTTCATAGAAATTCTAGCCCTAGGTTTGATTTTTGTATTGGTCTTGTAGTGACTCTGGATTTAGAAGTTGTAGAAACCTTGGATATCCCTGGTCTTTTCAGTCTTCTTAGGAGTCGGACCATTCGTAAAATCCACCTTTGTTTGAGAAACCTACCGTTGTGTTGTCTCTTTGCGGAATTTCGAGAAGGCTTGTTTGTTAAGCTGTGAATTTCATTCTTAAGAAAAAGAACAAGAGCTTTTTATTTTTGTTTTTGACTGATTTATGATTCTGCATGAATTAGTCCTTGGTTGAATTGTAACTGAGTAAAACAACCTGGTATTATATTTTGTAGGCTTTTACCTCATTGGATTTGCTTTTAGGTAAATTTCTCTTAGATTTTCATAGATCTTAAAATCGATTTTTGTTAAGTATTTTTACATGCTTTGTTAAAATAGGAAAAATACAAAATCTCTTTTGAAAAAAGTTTGTTTTAGTAGCGTTTGAAGTCTTTGAAAAGAGAAAGGAAGTTTTCGTGAAATAATTAGTGGTCTTGTGTTGTGTGCTTTGGAGAAGATAAAGAGATTTTTTCTTTGATTTTCATTGCTCAGAAAGTTGTCTTTATAAATTTTACATTCTCCAACTCTCTTAGCTAGGGAATTCATTGAAAAGGAAAGATTGTTTTTTCATCCTAGGTGCATCTTTTTAGTGGATTTGATTCGAGTCTACACATCATAAGTTTCATCTCCGCTACCTTTTGTCCTAAAGAAAAGCCATAAAAATAACGCTTAAAGTAAAATTAACTTAGTAACTTTTTATTTACTAGGGCTCTGATACACCAACATAGATCAGGCTAGTGTCTTGGAGTAGGAGAGTAATTAACTCTCCAAGACAGTAAAAACAAACAAGTAGCTTATCTTGCGGTAGGATAAATCCAATTGTTACATTTATGCTCTGGGAAAGCTCCTCTTAAAGGAGAAGCACGAGATCGTGTCCGAACCAGTGAGGGGATCAATCCTCCTTCATTGGGAACGACGCCAGATATGCACGTACTACAAACGGTAAACCTTGGATTAACCATTGTCGAGGAGCCTGGGGTCACTTGTCAGTAAACCTTGGATTATTGTCAAGGAGCCGGCAAGGGGATTGAGCTTATTACTCTGCCCTTGCGTGCGTATCGGATCGTAGACTGTTCCCCCAGGTATATTTTTTGCTGTTGGTGACCTTAGTGACTATTATCTTTAGGATTCTTCCTAAGGTGACGGTGGAGGGAAGATCCCACTGTAACTGGAGCAGACATCGACTAGACTCACTTGGATTTTCTGGGGGGTTCACTTCACTCGAGACGGTTAAAGTGGAGGAACTTGGTCCAGTCTATTCATTAAGCAGGTTGCCGGGGTAACTGTTCCACCTGCCATTTCTGTACTGAATTCTGCGATGTTGGATTTCATCACCAACTAGTGTTTTCGGTCCGGAAAGTTATTGTTTGTGTGTGGTTTGATGCCCTAGATTCTTTAGGTGTGTGATTCGAATTTGTTTGGTTCTTTAGAGACTTTAGGCGGTTTTCTTTGAGATTTTACTTTGTTTGCGTGTGCAGTAGTTAAAAGTTTTTAGCTGTGGCTGAATTACCAAGATAGTCCCGTAGACTTCGGGGCCAGTCTCCTAAGGTTGTAACCGTGGCTGATTTGTTGAGGAAGTCCCATAGACTTCGGGGCCAACCTCCTGAAGAAGTCTCGGGTCATTACGAAGGTTTGAAAGTCCTCGTAACTCCTAGTGGCAGTAAAGTAGGGTCACCTGAAGAAGGAGAGTCTTCGTTGGTTGTTCATCCTGATTACCAAACTCTAGAAACAGGTTATAATCCTGAAGCTATTTCGGTTTCCGAACTTGCTGGTAGCTTTTCATCTACTAGTGATATAGGCGAAGAACCTGAGATATCTGAACCTGTTACTCCAACATCGGGGTTTGTCTCTCCAACTTCTAGTGCTCCTAATTCACCTAGGGTAGAAAGAGTAATCACCGAGAATCTTCCTTCTGGTTTGATAGCTATTGAAGAACTTGCTCCAGAAGAAGAAATAGGCATCCCTATCCCTGAAAATCAACCTGTTATTGATCTAAGGGAGCGTGAATCAATTTTTTACAGTCCACCTAGAAGTACTACTTGGTATCTTTCTTTAACTAATTATTTGGAAAACCCAGGGTTAAGTTTTTCTCCACCTCGTGCTCCTTATCCACCTAGAGGTCTTTATACTCCTGTAAATATGTCTGGTCAGTCGTCCATGTTTACTCAATCGCCTGAATCCTTTTTGTACGGCAGTCCTTCTGTTCCCTCTGGGTATCAGTCACTTTCTGGTACTTTTGCGGGAGCATCTCCTCAACCCATTGAACATGGGTTATTAACTGGAAACAATGGTAATAAACCGTTGAGCGTAGAAGACATTCTTATGATGTCAGGTTCTATTCCCAATTCTCAACCTCAAGGTGGCCAGTTACCACCTGGGGGGCAGCCTCAATTAACGCCTGGGGGGCAACCTCAAGTACACAAATTGTGTCTGGGGGGCAACCTCAAGGACAGTTTGTACCCATGGTGTAGTACATTCCTCAAGGTCAACCCCAGCCTCAATATGTACCCCAAGGTCAACCTCAGTATCAATTTATACCTCAAGGTCAACCCCAGTATCAGTACATGCCTCAAGGGTATCTACCCCAAGGTTAGTACTCGAACCAAGGTTTCCAACCACCCCAAGGTCAATCTTATGTTCAAGGAATGGGAAATGTACCTTTCAATTATCAATCCTACCCTCAACCTGGTTATGGTCCCCCATATCCTCAACCTGTTATGGGTCAGTACCCCGGAATGAACATAGTGTGGGATCCATCGCAAATTCAACAGGTGTTGCAGCCAAATGTACAGTTGTCATCTCAAACTGGACAACCCTTTTCTGGTTCACCCCAGCAACCAGTCCAGTCTAATATTCAAACTTCTGTACCTTCGGTAGTTTCTCAGTTTGGGCCTATTGCGCCTAGTACTCCATCTCAAACGACTGCTGCAACTACCGCAACATCTGTTCAATCTACCCCACCTACTTCTGGAGTATCGACAGCTCTGGTTTCTACTGTTCCTGTATCTACTCCTCAGACATCTTTACCATCGTCTGGATCCACGATTCAAACTACGGTTCAGATGCCTGTAGGACAACCTGGTTTAAGTACGGTTGTCACAAGTCAACCACAATTCACTTATCAACCGTACCAGGGACAGTACCAATTCGGTCCTGCTGTCCAGCAGCCAGTTTATCAGTATCAACCGTATCCTGGGTACACTTATCAACAACCACAACAACCCCAGTACGGTCCGGTTAATCCTGGTTTTCCGGGAGGATACAATATCCCGAACGCAATTCCTATTCCAAGTTATCCCGGATATCCTCCTCCTGGGGCTGGTCTCGTGACCCAGAGTTTTAGGGATCCTAATCGGCAGTTACCGTTTATCGCAACTTTGGACTTGCCTGATTTGTCGCGCCTAACGAACGATCCAATTAATTATCTTCCGTTTTGGCCGCCAATGCCGAATAAGTTGCCCAGTGACATTCCCAAGTTCGAAGGTAAATCTGGAGAGGACCCGTCAAATCATGTGATGACTTACCACCTCTGGTGTGCCTCTAATTCCATCTCGGATGATTCGATCCGCTTACGTCTTTTCCAGCGCACTCTCATTGGTCTTGTGGCCAAGTGGTATATTGAGTTACCACGGGCCTCTTTTTATAATTTTAGCCAGTTAGCTACCTCGTTTTTAACTCATTTTCAGTTGCCAGTCAGATATGATAATGGCACGGAGTTACTAACGTCATTAAAGCAATCGACGTCCACTTATATTTCAGATCATATTCATGAATGGAGATGTCGAAGGCGGTTAGTGAAAGTTTTTATCCCGGACCAGATCTTAGCTGAATGGTTTGTTAAATCATTGTTACCGAAGATTACTGAAGACGTAGCTAAGGCCGGAGTAGTTACTGAGGAGCAAGTGATTGCTCAAGCACAGTACCTTGACTTAGTTTATACTCAGTCAGGTACATTACACGAAAAGATCACCGATCTTCCCAAGTCAAATCAAATAGCTGCTGCTCCGTCAGGGTCTCATGCTGCTGATGGCATGATTGGTACGGTGAACACTAAAAGCAAGAAGAAATCCTCCAAGAATTCTTCTCCTATCATAACCTTGCCTGATTCCCCGACAGGAGATTCTTCTGCAGAGGTTTTCGCTGATGTTCACGTTGTAGAATCATCTATGACTAAATCAAAATCCGGTGGAAAGAAGAAAGGAAAGAAGAAGAATAAAGCAGACAAAACTCCAAAGGAGAAAACTGAAAAATTGGAAACCAATGACGAAAAACGCAAACCTCGATATCCTTGTCTTATTTGTGAAGAGGAACACTTTACAAGAGATTGCCCTCATCGAGCAGAGGTTGCGAAAATCGTCAAAGGTTTCCAAACTCCTGCTGTTTTGAGGGATCCATTTCCAAATCAAGATATCAAGATGATAGGTTCTTCCTCGAATGCCAATGAAGAACCCATATTGATGATGTCCCATGTAAGGATTGTGACTCGATCGCAAGATTATGGTAGTAAAAGTCCTGTTGATGGCAAAGAAGCAGAATCTTCTCATTCTAATCCATCAACCTCAGCTCCCGGTTCCGATCCACTACAGATCGAGAAGCCTAATCCAGACTTAGCAATCAAACCGCCCGCCAAGGGTATACTTCAAAAGTCTGATTTCAATCCACATGCGAGAGCGGCCCAGAATTATAACATTGTTGAGGACTTAGCTGTTTCACCCTCAGTAATGTCGGCTTTGGAAGTGCTGCAATCATGCCCAACACAACGTAAATTACTTTTGTCGGCTATAGGAGCTGTTGATGTTCAGCACCCGAACCTAATAATCTTTGATCTAGAAAATAGTACACCGCGTTTGCCTCATCAAATGGCTTTCCAGATCCCAGTGATAGTCAAAAACAGGCCTATTCATCGGACTGTAATTGATGAGGGAGCTTCAATGTGTATTATGTCGATACAGTGTTGGAGATCGCTTGGTTCTCCTTCACTAAATAAATCCCCGACAATTCTTAAGGCCTTTGATGGCCGTGGGTTTCATCCTTTTGTCATTCTACAGGATTTGCCTATAGGGGTTGAAGGAAAAACTGTTAGTCTAGATGTGGAGGTGGTTGATGCCCCTCTAGACTACAACCTTCTCTTAGGTCGAAGTTGGTCTTACGCTATGACAGCGGTCGTTTCATCGGTCTTCCGAGTAATAAAATTCCCAGATAATGGAAAGATTGTAACAATAGACCAGCTGGCTTACTTTTCATCCGACCCAGCCTCTTCAGAGAGTATTCAGCATGTTGGTAAAATGACTATCCCATATAAGGATGTTGGAGTAGGATTAGTTAAAGATGCTGGTTTACTGGGAACTTTTCCTTTTCCTCCAATCAACGCATTGTCTTCGTTTGCATCCATTCATATGATTACATCAGACACCATTATTTATGATGATCCTTGGATCGTTCCTTCTGAATCTGAGATAGACTCATTTGGTGATGCTATGCCTTTGAGTCCATATGAAATTGCCTATGAAGCCGTGTAGTCTTTTACCGACCCATGTTCAACCAAAAAAGACTTAATGAATGTGGTCTATGAGGAATCACTTTTCACATCAACCTCGGAGTTAATAGCATTTCCCAAAGTTGTTTCATCTAACGAGCAACTTCGTGAAGTCCTGTGTATAGATGATTTACCATGGGACGATCTCCATCATAGATCTTCGTTTTTACCCGAGGATGATCATTTTGAAAATGATTTCTCATCAATTTTTACAGCTGAATATGTCAAGGAAGCTCAGAATCCCATGAAACATCCTGATTCAGAGCTGAATTTGGGAAATATCTCTCGAACTATTCCCATTGACATTTCGGTTAAGCCTGGAATTGTTGAGAACATTCATATAGGTGCCTCGTGTACAGATGACGAAATTCAGACATACAAGACCCTATTTCAAGAATTCCGCGACATGTTTGCCTGGTCCTATGAGGAAATGCCAGGAATTGATCCCGCGATTGTTGTCCATGAGATCAAGACTTACCCAGATGCTAAACCCGTCCGGCAACGTTTGCGTCAGATTCACCCAAGAAAAGCTGCTGCAATTAAAGCAGAAGTTGAAAAATTGTTGAAAGCAGGTTTCATTTATCCGATCCCGTTAACGGATTGGGTATTGAATATTGTTCTGGTTAACAAAAAACAGGGAACAATAAGAATATGCATCGATTATAGGGACATTAATCGAGCTTGTCCAAAGGACAACTACCCAACTCCCTATATCGATCAAATCATTGATGATTGTGTCGGCAGCGAAATATTTTACTTTATGGACGGTTTTTCCGGTTACAATCAAATCAATATTCTACCTGCCGATCAACTGAAAACGGCTTTCATTTGTCCATGGGGGACATTTGCTTATTGCAAATTACCTTTTGGGCTCAAGAATGCCGAAGCAACTTTTCAAAGGGCGATGTATTATGCGTTTCATGACATCAAGCACATTGTGAAACCCTATCTCGATGACTTGCCTGCTCATTCATTACATCGAGCTGATCACCTCGTCCATTTACGAGCAATCTTTATGAGGTGTAGGCATTATCGAATTCAGTTGAACCCACACAAATGTGTCTTCTGTATAGAAACGGGTCGATTGCTGGGGTTTGTAGTTTCAAAAGCTGGCATTCGCGTTGATCCCTCGAAGGTTGAAGCTATCATCAAATTGCCTCCTCCTTCGAGTCTTCGCCAACTCCAAAGTTTGCAGGGGAAAGCAAACTTTTTACGACGATTCATTCCTAACTATGCCGAGGTTACAAAAGGTTTTACACGGTTGTTAAAACAAAATACTCAATTTTCTTGGGATGAGATAGCTCAGAAATCTTTTGATGCACTCAAGCACGCATTGACCCATGCACCGTTGCTGCATCCTCCCAACTACAACCAGGATTACTTTTTGTATCTCGCCGCCTCCCATTCCACCATTGGAATGGTCTTAGTTCAGGAAGATGAATTCAGAACGGAACATGTGATATATTACCTTAGTCGAACGTTAAACCCAACTGAGCTAAAATACTCACATGTGGAGAAATTGGCATTGGCAGCCGTTCAAGCTGTCCAACGTTTTCGTCACTACATTTCACTCCGTAAAACTACAGTCATTTCGGATTTCAACCCTATGATCTACATTTTGACCAAACAATTGCTAGGGGGCAAGTACTCTAAATGGATTGTTATCCTGCAGGAGTTCGACTTGGAGTTTGAAAAATATAAGTCTAAGAAATCTTTAGTTTTTGCAGAGTTAATGTGTGACTTCCCGCGTGCTGACACAGAAACTGTGGCAGAGGAGCCCATTGCGGACGAATCTTTGTTTCTAATCAGCACTTTAGATCCGTGGTATGGGGATATCATCGTCTATCTCCAGACCCAATCCTTTTGGCCCAAAGTTTCAAAGTCAGAACGTCGGAAAATTCGATTCCAGTCCCAACAATACTAAATTATTGGAGATACTCTTTATCGCCGTGGGGCGGACTCTATTTTTTGACGTTGCTTAACTCACGAAGAGGCTGAAAGGGTTCTAAATGACTGTCACTCTAGAGCGTGTGGCGGTCATATGTCTGGGTATGCCACAGCCCAACAGATATTGCGCGCTAGCTACTTCTGGCCGTCCTAGTTTAAAGATTGTATTATTGCAGTCCGAAAATGCCACAACTGTCAAGTGTTTGATCGAAAGATGCGTGCTCCACCTGCTCCTCTCCACCCTATAATTTCCGTTGGTCCTTTTGCCAAATGGGGTATCGATTTTATTACATGTAACCCTCACTCGGCCAGGGGGCATGCGTATATCATCCTTGCGGTAGATTATTTTACTAAGTCGGCCGAGGCGATGCCTACATTCGAGGCAGACGGCAAGATAGCTACAATTTTCATGTTCAATCATATAATTGCTAGGTTTGGTGTCCCACAAGCGATAATCACTGACCATGGGCGCCATTTTCGAAACGTTAAGATGACAGAACTTACAGGCCAGCTTGCTTTGCGTCACGATAGTTCAACTCCTTATTATCCACAAGCGAATGGTCTGGTTGAGTCCATCAACAAAGTTTTAGTTATCATGATCCGACGAATCATTGGTATTCATCGGTCGAATTGGCACAACATGTTATTCTTAGCGCTTTGGGCGTACCGAACCTCAGTGAAAACATCAACAGGGTTCACTCCTTTCCAACTAGTTTATGGTTTGGAAGCTGTGCTACCCATTGAATGCGAAATCCCGTCACTGCAAATGGCCATCGAGTTACTTCCAGCTACTTCTGAAGAGGAAAAGTGTTTATTATACTTAGCTCAATTAGATGAGAATCGATGTGATGCTGCATTGGCGATCGAGACTCACGCAAAACGTATGAAAGCTCAGTATGATCGAAATGTGACCCCTCGAAATTTTTCGGAAGGAGACCTAGTGTTATTGTATGATCAAGCTAATGATAAATTAGGTGCTGGAAAATTCGTTCCTATGTGGCATGGGCCCTATATTGTCAAGCGAAAGCTAGCAAAAGGGGCCTATGAGTTGGTAGACTTTGACAGGGACTCTTTAGGTAAACCCAGAAATGGTCTTTACTTGAAGAGGTATTATGCCTAAAAGATGGGTATGGAGAATTTTTAGTTAGGTTAGTTTTTCTTTCTAGCTGGTGTGTTTGTTAGTTTAGACAGTGTGCTTATCTTAGAGAGTGTGTTTTCGTCGTTATTTCTGCTTATCTTGGTTTTACTCTGGATGTTGCAGATGTCGATGCCTCTCCAAACATACATTGGTTTCGCTGATGGTGCTTGTCGTAGTACACGGAATATCTCTTCCGTAGCTTGGGTTATCTATTCGCCCTCTGACGAGTTAGTATCTATGCATGGGGTGAGCCTTGGTCAAACAACAAACAACATTGCCGAATACAGTGCAGTGATTGAGTTATTGTCTGAATCTATTTCATTTGGGATTCAGCATTTGATAGTGAGGTTAGATTCTGAACTCGTTGTATTACAGCTTAATAGAGTGTATGCCATTAGAAATCCAGTGTTATTAAGGTTATTTTTGAGAGTGCGTCTCTTGGAACGTGAGTTTGATTACATTGAATATCAACATATTCCAAGGTCTTTAAATACATTAGCAGATGCAATTGCTTCTCGAATGTTAAATAGACATTAAAGAAAGATACCAAGTAGTACCAAGTAGCAGATGCAAGTACTACTTGGTATCTTTCCCAGGGCTGATGTAGACCCATCTGGGGTGACGCAGAGCCAGCGTGAAGCAGAGAGGGGCTGACAAGGTCGAGAGAGAAGCTGACGCTGGGGTTTTTGGGGCAGATTTGTGTTGAGTAGCTACCAGAAGGATTATCCGGGGTTTCAGCCAGGAGATTTGTCTCAAACTGAGAGGTATTACTGCCAAGGAAATTCTCTATTGGGTAGGCCAGTTTCAGCACCCAGATTGTACTCTAATATTGCTTAATAATAAAACCCTTAGATAGCTGCACTAGTTTTCCCAGATTGGGTTTTTTCGGGGACATTAGTCCAAAAATAATGGTGTCATATGGCTTGTTTGTTTCTGTTTCTTTTAGTTTTTGATCTATAATATGCTGAGCATGCACTAGTGTTTATTTTCAATATTTACATTGTAAATAACTTGTTAAGTAAAATAACAAGTAGGTAGGAATAAATCAGATAAAGTGCATGGAGGGTTTCTAACTAAGTAAAATTAGAAACTTCAACATGGTATCAGAGCATGATTGCAGATCACAGGAGGACTACAGGACATCAGCCGAGTAGAGCAATAGTAGCAGAAAATAACTCTCCCGAGGTGACAAAAGTTGTTTCTAGCAGAGCAGCAACAAGGGAGGGTGACACAGTGCCTATGTCATCAAGGGTGAGCCAAGAAGAGGCAAAACAGAGGCTAAGGAAGGAAAAATAAGCCTCACACAGAGCCACATAGTAGCTGGGAGGGCTAACACAATTGGATGAGGAGATCGGGTTGCTGGTGCCGAGATTGCACGGAGCCTAAGAGCTCTCACCTTCAAGTTGTTGGGGTTTAGAAGGCTGTGGGAATATTGCAGAGTGGAGCTGGTGAGGTACTATAGCCAGAACAATACTTGACAGAGTAAGGCCAGAGGAGTTGATATAGAGGGTTTCTAGCTGAGGAACATGGATAAGTGGTGTAGTTGCACAAGACGATCAGAGTAGCAGGCATCTCGACAGAGGAAAAAGGTTTTCCAGGAGGGAAATCAGGAGAGTCCAGAAGAGAACTTCCAAACGGGAAGTAGAGACTCAGAGGAGTTGAATAAATAATTTCTAGGAGGGAAGTAGAGGAGCATCATGGTACTACAAGGAGTAAGAGACCAGGATAGACTAGATGGAGCATCGAACTTCATAGTCTAGAAGGCTAGAATCTTATCCGTACTTGACAGTAATTGTGTCAAGAACTTCGCCTTGAAGGTAATAGCTATCCAAGTTGACCCCAATGATAATTAAAACTATGAGGAGGCGATGGCGAGGGCCAAGAGTATTATCCTTGACGGGGTCAAGGATCATGTAGTACCACACACAGCCATGAAGGAAATGACATTTGAGATGTGGGAGGCTCTCAAGAAGCTATACCAGCATACTTCTATACAGAGAAGAATGCTACTTGAGAATCAATTGAGGTCATATCAGATGAAGAAGGGAGAACCAATTGACACCTTCCTCGGAGGACTGAATGAGATCCGAGATCAGTTGACTGCTATAGAGGTGACACTGGATCAGGAGTTGATGGTGAGGATAGCCTTGAATGCTGTCTCAGAAGACTGGGAAGTATTTGTCCAGAGTATCCTTGGTAGAGGGACTCTCCTACGTTGGGATGATATGTGGGTAGCTCTTCACCAGGAAGAGATCAGATGATAGTCGAAGACGGGTAGCAGCAGTAAGGGAATCAAATTCAAGCAGGAGGAGGAAGATGTGGCCTTAGCATATGAGGGAAAGCAGGAGAAGCGGAAGAAGAAAGATATCTCCAAGATCAAGTGCTTTCAGTGTGGGGAGCTGGGTAATTATGCGACTCAGTGTCCAAGGAAGAAGACTGAGGGAGAGTCTTTCGAGACTAAGGTAGTGCCAGCATGGGTAGAGAAGGAAGTTTTGACAGATGATGACTGTGCCATGAGTGCACATGCACCACTTGAGAAGAATTAGGGAGACATTGAGCTGTAGTCAGGAGGAATACAGGCGATGAGGGGCAGGATCCTCGACGTACCCAACCTCTTGGATTAGACCTTGCTACGGGAGACCCGAAGAGGAGTAGCAAGATTGGCTGAGTCGAGTGGAGACGAATGCAGATGGAGTGGAAGAGAGAGCTACAATGCAGAAGTTTGGAGACAGCGTGAGGCTAGTAGGCTGTAGTAGTGTGAGAGGCACAGGAGTGTTGCACTAGTGCAAGATGACACAGAGAGGTGTTCTACGGTGCATGATGTAGAGAGTCATTGCAGCAGCGCAGAGGTCAGAGAGGGAGAACTTGTCAATGGCAAAGGGAGCTTCAACATTAGTGGGTGTCTCTAGCCCAATAGGGAGGTCAGATTGGGAGATCAGTTACTTACTTCTCAGTAACTGAGTTTCAGTGCAGCAGTGGGCAACACGATGCAACATGATGAGAGGAGGTGTAGTGCAGATGCAGTGCTGGGGAAAGGACCAACAACAACACAGATGCAGAGGGAGCTATCATATAGATGCATCAGTGGCAGTGGCAGAAGCATGGGCATAAGTACAAGATGTAGCAGTGCAAAAGATGTTGGGTAGGAAGGACTAGCATTAGCACAGGTACCGATGCCAGATGATCAGAGTAATACTTAGTAAGGAGTATTGCTAGAGCATAGTCCTCGCTAAGAGGGAGTGTTGATTTGGGGTAGCATCGGATGTGCTCTAGCCACGAAATTTGGTGGAGAGGTTGGGGCACATGAGATATCCAATACCCAAAAAGGGTTTGGGAAAATTCTAAACATATCAGGAGATATTAAAATAATTAATATTTTTAATGGAGTCCCTAAGTCTAAACTTAGGTAAAATAAAATATTAATGTGTATTAATATGAATCTGTGTTAGAATGGTCCAAAAGACATGGATCAAGCTAGATCTAATCTTAGCCATTGATTAGGGACTTAATCTTGGCCGTTGAGATGCCAACAGGAAAAGTATAAGAGGAGGCTTGAGGGTCACTTGGAGAAGACACTAGACTGATCAGTCATTCTATTCTCTAGAGAGGGGTTTGCTAAGAGAGATAGAATTAGTGATTGGGAGATGCATCTGAGGGGAATTTGAGTACAGAGAGATAGAGAGGTAGAGATAGTGTCGGGATTGCAATGAAGTAGCCAAGAAGAGTGACACAGATCCAGCCAGGGATCACACAGGGCCATGTAGTGACAGGTGGGAGCTGCACAGAGCCTTAGAGATGTCAGTGTTGTTGACATAGAGGGCTAGAGGGCTAACGCAGGGCTTCCCAGGGCCTCCCAGGGCTGACTTAGACCCATCTGAGGTGGCGTAGAGACAACATGAGGCAGAGAGGGGCTGATGCAGTCCAGAGAGAGGCTGACACTGAGGTTTCTAGGGCAGATTTGTGCTAAGTAGCTGCCAAAAGGATTATCCAAGGTTTCAACCAGGAGATTTGTCTCAAACTAAGAGGTATTACTGCCAAGGAAATTCTCTATTGGGTAGGCCAATTTTGGCACCCAGATTGTACTCTGATATTGCTTAATAATAAAACCATCAGATAGCTACACTGGTTTTCCCACATTGTGTTTTTCCAAGGACATTAGTCCAAAAATAATGGTGTCATATGGCATGTTTGTTTCTATTTCTTTTATTTGCTGATCTATAATATATTGAGCATGCACTAGTGTTTATTTTCAGTATTTACATTTTAAATAAATTGTTAAGTAAAATAAAAAGTAGGTAGAAATAAATCAGTTAAAGTGCATGGAGGGTTTCTAACTAAGTAAAATTAGAAACTTCAACATACTACTGCAAGCCATGCAAGTGGACAACTTCCTAATACATGGTAACAAGCTTGTCATAAATATTTTGCATGGTCTCTCCTAGTGTTGATACTTCACCGATTATCATTGCCTTCAGCTCTTCTATATGGACCTATGCGGAAGCTACATTATGAGGTGCTACTTAGATTTGTTCAACCTCTTTCCTAACAACCTACAAGTTCTTTTCCAATTGCTTATTCTCGGCCAACAAATAATATGTATTTGACTTTGAAGCACCTACAAAGGCCAAGTTGGATTCAACAATGACAATTGGATTTCTTCTAGTGTCGATCATGATCACCCTTCCTCTAATGAATGTAGGAGATGCAAGGTATAGGGTAAATTTTTTCTTCCTCATGTGTACAATATTTTTCTGAAGCTCATCATAGGCAAGATTGTACAAATCCATCACTGGAAAATCGTTGAGAGGAATAATATCCGCTACCTTTCTTGGATCTTTCTATACTAGAGGATGGGGAGACTGAAAGGTGACTTTCTATGTACTTAAAATCAGGTCAACATCTTAGTTCTATGGCTCTGGTTCCTCCATGTCTTGAATTCAATCACCTCCTCTATCTATTGACCAAGGTCTTTGTCTTGCATCTATGTTCTCTCCTCCTTTGATTGTTGGTTCTAGTCTAGCTCTATAGCTTGCGTCTGCACTATTTCCTCTACTATTTCCTTTTCTCTTCACCTTTATTCTTCTTATTTCTTCTTCTTCTCTTCTTCTTATTTCCTCTTCTACACCTGTTCTTCCCTCTTCTTCCGTTCTACTTCCTACACCCTCTATTTCCTCTTCTTCTCTACTACTAAAGTGGATCTGATTTCATCTTGCGGCTTCATTCTCCCCCCAGACTATGCACAACCTTCCTCCTTCCCTTTTTGCACATGGGGTAGTGCACTTTTGTTGGTGCCACTTCTAGAGTGCTCACCTGCTGTGGAGCAACCTGTGAAGTTCTTGCCAAACTGATCGGTTCATGTGAATTGAAGGCATTGTAACAATTCCTCCATCCATCCTCCTCAATTTAGTGAAACGTCCCACTTAGCCACTGAAAATGGATTCTCACATAGTGGTATTTGTAAATTATCATCAGATCATACTGATTGAAATATCAAGTACCGAATGAAAATTTATCTATTGCTTTCCGTTCGATATCCAAAACTTTCAAGTTATTATTTTCATAAAATCTGATCTGCACAGGAAGAGATGGCCAATGCTCTTTCTTCGTCCTATACAATGCTACGCAAAACCTTGTGGAGAGATGATATGAAACTTCTTGTATGACTATCTTATCAGTGGAATACCTTGGTAAAAGGTGTGGTGACTTCTGTCTACAAAACACTCTGAGGAAAGTGCCATCCAGTGAGGCAAACCAATATGTTATCTGCAATACTACTTCCATTACCCCATGTGACATGAAAGGTGGATCTTCCTCAAATATCATGTTGTACAATGGAATGAGGAAGTGACTATTTAGCTTCTTCATTACTCCTCTATGGCTGCACTATGAAAGCAACTTGCAATAAACATACACGGAAGGCTCTTATGGTGTCCAAGTCCAATTCATGCCAGACAATGCATTGTGTGCACAGATTGCATCCAATAGATATGCAAACATATAAAATATATCTTTCCCACTCTTGGGAGGACTAAGGGCATTAGACACATGGATCTATAACTATTGAGCTAAAAGATATGACTAGTTTAATGGTTCACCTTCGTTCACAACCTAGTCCAATAAGAAAGCCCACCCTTCAGTAAAGGTGTTGGTGCTCTACTAACCATGGATTTTGCAACATAATATTATTAGCAACTGATAGACCCTCCTAATATATTTTTTCTTGTACGTGTTGGTGGGTGTTTGAAAAGAATTTGATGACTCTTTCACCCAACCTTTCACAATCTCTTTGGTGCTTAAGTGGATGGTATTCTCATAGAAGTATGAATCCATGAGTTATTATGGCTCAGGTAAGTGGTGCATAGGATTATAATATACTGCTAGAATATAAGCAAGCCTCTGTCTCTTGATACTGCCCACAGTCATAGTCTTTGGATCTGTGTGAGACAATATCCAATTGATAACATCTGCACATGGGAATGTTGGGTACTTGCATGCAACCCTATGTAACCCTGACTTCTGAATATTTAAATTCACCTACCGTTATTCTAGATCTACTTTGAAGGTCTTTGCTGAGAAAAATTCATTAACCTTCTGCCACATGAGATCTGATTCCTTCTCTAAAAATAATTGAGTGTCTGAGTATACTGGAAAGTAAACTGGTGTACTCTCAAATGCCTCCCCGATGTTGCTCTCTATGGTATCCTTTGAAGTAGTTCTCTTGGGTGCCATGATAACAGTGATTGATGAAGAGAAGTTCTCAACACCTGCAATACCTGTGGGAGGAAGAAGCACTCATAGCAGACAATAAATTAGCTTCAAAAAATCAACTTTCAAAGCAAGATCAAGCAACTAGATAGTGAACTGATGAAGAGGATTGCAAAATTTTGGAAGTGAAGGGACGGGGGCTTGCTGTGGGAAATGTGCATTGCATAGTCTCAACAACCAGTTATGTAGCTTGAGGCTAGAGACTACGCAATGTGCCTTCTAGCATTGGCAGACTGTGGGAGAGACTGTGCATTACATAGTCTCAGTGGCCAAGGTGGTAGGCCTGAGCCTTGGAACCAGGTAATGTGCAGTCTAGTCAGCCTGTATTGGACATTGTGTAGTCTAAGAGGCCAAGCTTGTAGCTTGAGCTCTATACTTGTGCAATGCCCAACTAGACAAGGTGAAAACTGGCCAAGGAAAGGGAAGATGTGGCTAGTGAGAGTGTGAGAAACAAGCATATCTGAGTGATACTGCATGCTAAAGTGTAGATATGAATAATTATGGATATACCAGTGGAAAAAATGTGTGGAAGATCAACATGTAAGAGGAAAAACAAACATGCAAGAAGAGTCACTGCCACGGTGACCACTAACGAGAAAAAACAAGAAAACTAATGCAACACTTGTGAAAGGTGAATGATGTACCAAAAAAACACTTATAAAAGCTAATATATATTAAAAATCCCACAATGATGAAAATAAAGAAGAAAAACAACACTCACAGAAGCCAAATGACAAAAAGTGACAAAAGGCGACAAAAGAAAAACTCACCGGAAAAGCACCGCAAACTCCATCGAAGGCTCCTTGATCTCCTTGGGAATGCTATAGCTCCAAGATAGAATGTAAAAATGATATTTAGGGGCATTAATTAAATATATCTCGATTGATTGAGGCTTATGACGCACATGCCTAAAATTAAGGAAAAAGAAACACTTGGTGAAAATTTCCAAAAATAGTGAGTGTGCCACCTTTGGAAACTAATTTTTGAATCCCTATTTTATAGGGATGATTTTTTGATTTTTTTTTTTCTTTTCCGTGAAACTTGCATACACACTGCCAAGAAGGACTATAGAATTCCTTAGGACTGGGAAACTTTGACTCAATGCATTGCACAGTTTCTGAGCTAAAGGGATGGTTTGTGCAGTTTCCATCATCAAGGCTGGGCTACCATATAAAATTGTGCAGTTCTTAAGCTCAATGCTAGATTGCCAAGAGGGATTGCACAATTTCTGGAGGCAAGGTTGGACTTCCTTCCAATATTGCATAGTTTTTGGAGGCAAGCCCAACAATGATGCAAGGTCAAGTTAGAAGGTAGCTTGTGACTTAAAAATACCAAATCACTATCAAAGAAAGAAAATGAAAGCACAACATAAAAACATAAGTCTTGATCTAACCACGAATAATTGAGGATAATAAAATATAAGCTCCCATGAACAGAAGGAAGGCTCCAAAATCAAAGCATGGGAAAAATTCTGGAGGGTGATTGTAGTAGCTACAACACTTGGTGATACACTGGTATAACTCCAACTCTTTATATGAGCCTTGTCTCATGCAAAACATGTTTAACTCTTCAGGAAGTATTGTTTAGTTCGTTGATGTCCATAGATTCTTCACTTATCTTGATTTAAAGATATAGATCTATTGTAGTGGCTATAATCACCTTCCAAAATTTTGACTTAGGTTCATTTTGGAGCCTCCCTTCCAACCTTCACAGCGGCTTGCCTTACTTCGTCAAGTTCACAGACTTCAGTGTTTTGCGTGAACAAAGGCAGCATGTCGATCACAGCTTGATCCATTCCCCTCATAGGTTGTTCACTCGGACTTGGTCTAGCTACAGGGTGAGCATCTTCCCCAAGAAAATTGCACATTTTTGGAGGGAAACCAACCTTCCCTCCAAAAATTGCGCAATCCTGTCTCACAGCTTGCTGGGCTCCAAGATTGCGCAATTCTGCCAGTCAACACTGTTAGGAAACCAGCTCACAAAAAGATAGAAAATATAGATCAACACCTTAGAATTAAGCCTCTTCTAGGGGGAAACCTTCTTTACATTACACAAATGAACAATTCTTGGATGATACAAATGACAAGGCCTCCTTTCTATATATAGGAGTCTAAGGGGTCATAATATAATCAAAGCCAACATAACAATAATAATGTAAGGGCACAATAATAACAATAATGGGCTTCTATGGGGCACAATAATAACAATATGGGGACTATATGGGCACAAAAATATAATAAGGGGGTTGTACTAATAACAATAAGGGGTTACACTAGTAGTATAGGGACCTAACATGCCCCTCTCCTTCAAAAAGTGTTGTCCTCAATGCTTGAGTAGTTCTTGATGCTTCTGTATAAAATTCTTGTCCTCCCATGTGGAATATTTAGCGAGTAAGTTCTTCCACTTGATGAGATACTCTAAAATTGGTCGATTTCGTAGCTGTCGGGTTCTTTTTTCTGTGACTGCTCCAGGCTCTAATATGATTTTTCCTTCCTCATTAAGTTTTGGCAATATTGTTTGAACTGGGATCTTCTGCAACTTTCGAATGAGTGGCCACACTTCTTCGTCCTTCTTCCATTCATCCCTTGCTTCATTTATCCAATTTGGCTGGATAATAGAAATAGCACAAAACAATGCTTCCACATCCTCAACCTTTCTTGAGAGTGAATCTGCAACAACATTTTTCTTCCCTTTTTTGTAGATGATTTCAAAGTCATAACCCAACATATTTGTGATCCATTTTTTCTACTCTTCTAAAGATAATCTTTGTTCTAAAAATTATTTAAGACTATCATGATACATTTTTACCTTGAAGTGTCTTCCCATTAGGTAAGGTCACCATATCTTAAGTGCATGTACTATTTCCAACATTTCCTTCTCATAAATAGCTTGCTTGAGATGTAGTTGTAAAAATACCCAATCGCCTACATCAAAACTTCTTTCACTGCGATGTTGATCTGCCTATTGTTTCATTCGATTCTGCACCAAAGTGGCATTATCCTTTAAAATTTGGAGAACTTGTTGTTGATGCTCAATGTGATCTTTCACTGCTTGAATCTTTTTCTTCTTGATATGTCCTTCTATTTTGAGAGTTTGAGGAGTGGTAATTTCTTCCAATGCATTACAAGATATGGTTGGATTCATTTTGTTGATGCTCGATGTGATATTTCACTTCCTGAACATTTTTATTCTTGATATGTCCTTCTATCTTGATAGTTTTAGGAGTGGTAATTCCGGCCAATGCATTACAAGATATTGTTGGATTCATTTCTTCTTTCTCGATGTGATCTTTCACTTGTTGAACCTTTTCCTTCTTGATATGTCCTTCTATCTTGAGAGTTTGAAGAGTGGTAATTCTTGCCAATGCTTTACAAGATATGGTCGGATTCATTTCTTATTTCTATGGGGTTGGTTCCTGGTGTATATCCTCTTCCTTTGATGTTTCTTGATCCATTTCTTCCTCCTCTTCACTATCAATGTAAAATAATTTCTTCTCATCACACTTATGACCTTTAATGTATTTGTTATCACAATTGTAAGAAAGCCCTTCTGCTCTTTTTTCTTCCAATTGTTGTGGTGTCAACCTTGTAGGTTGTGGAAGGATAGGAGAAACAACACTTACATATTTATAGTTGTGAGGGGTAGACTTCCTTATTTCCATAGTTTTGTTTTCCACTTTTCTTGCCAACTTGAATGCCCTCTCCAATGAATCGAGTTCCCAAAGATGAACCTCATGTTGAATGTTATCCTTTAAAGTCCCTATGGGGACATCAATCCTCTGCTTCTCTAGAATATCATTTTCCCTTATATATAATTTTTTAAAGTCCTCAATGTGCTCTTCCATTGAACACATTTTTTTGAGATTTATCAATTGGCTAAAGAAGGTGTTTCTCTTTGTATCCTCATAATGTGCTATCATTTCCTCCGTGAAAATTGACCACGTAACAAGTGGTTTATGAGAAAAAAGCCCTTTATACCATAAAAATTGATCTGATTCTAAATATGAAGATGCATTACGTACCTTTTGTAACAGTTTCACCTCATGTATATCAAAATATTGCTCCATATGTAGTATCCAATTTAATGGATCCTTGCCATCAAACTTCCTCATATTGACTTTTCTTGATTTTAGGATCTCGATCTTGAAACGACTGTAACTCTATACTTTCAGATCTCTGAGTTCTAAAATTACGTCTTGCAGTATCCCTATGAGTCCTCTTTCTAACCCCACAAGTCTGCTGAAGATTGGATTCTGCAATGAAGAGTTATATCAAATCTCCCCTGATGACTTGATTATAGACTGGTTCAGTAGATGGAACTTGTACGAAGTGCCACGTGTCACTATTTCAACATTAGGACCTGAAACCGATATACAGAAAACTAAATTCCATCCTCTTTCTTTAACTTCTTACGAAATTTCAATTTGATGCTAACAAAGAAAGTTATGATGATTTTCCCAAGGTCACCTGTTTGGAATGTCATTCAGGAGTCTGCAAAAACCCTAATTTCCTCAAATCATATCTCCGAAAAGATAGCAAGACAAGATCTGAAATTCAGACCCAAGGTTCAGAAAGATTTCTTCTCAAATGAGTTTTCTTTTTATATTCTGAAACTTCGTAGCGAAAATGCTATAGCGAAAATTCAACGATGACTTGTTTGAGATGGAATTATGGAGCTTGGAAAAACCCTAACTTCCTTAGATCATATCTCCGACATATAGCGAGACTAGATCTGAAATTTGTACTCGAGGTTCAGAACGATTTCTTCTCAAATGGGTTGTTTTTTAAGCTTCGGAAACTTTGTAGCAAAAATGTTATAGCAAAAATTCCGTGATGATCTATTTGGAGCAGCAAAGCCCTAGAATCCAAAGTTCTGATACCAAATGTTAGGAAACCAGCTCACAAAAAGATAGAAAAGATAGATCAACACCTTATAATTTGGCCTCTTAGAGCGGGCAACCTCCTTTACATTACACAAATGAAAAATTCTTGGATGATACAAATGACAATACCTCCTTTCTATATATAGGAGTCTAAGGGGTCATAATATAATCAATGCCGACATAAAAATAATAATGTAAGGGCACAATAATAACAAAAGTGGGCTTCTGTGGGGCACAATAATAACAATATGGGGACTATATGGGCACAAAAATATAATAAGGGGGTTGTACTAATAAAAATAAGGGGTTACACTAGTAGTATAGGGACCCAACAAACACTCCCAGTAGGAATTGCACAATTTTCCCCAGCAGGGTTGCTTAGCCCAGAATTTGTGCAAATATGGGTAGCAGTTAGCTGCTCTGCCCAGAAATTGCACAAATCTCCTGGGCAATCAGCCCAGCTCTTAGCCAAAAATGTGCATTTCCTTCAAGTAGTCAAGCAGTCTCTTGCATGTGCAGCTGAGTTGATTGCTTCCCTCCAAGACCACGAAAAATAGACTTGCATGCATGGGCTCCTCCCAAGGCAGCATGCAAAGGCATTCCTTGTTTCAAGAATCTATGTTTAGCAGTTGAAGGTTACATGCAAGGATCATTTTAGAAACCTCCCACCAAGTGTCGCTTTCCTTAGATTTGTGGCATCTGTGTCACAACCTTGATGTTATCAAAATTCATTAACTAGATAATGAAGAGCTCATTCCTCACATCAACTTGGTAGCTCTGACATCCCACATCACATCTAGGAGCAATCGGAACATTCAGCTTAGTTGTTTTGGGGTGAGCCCACTTTCCATGCCTTGTGTTACATTTCTGTCGCTTTTTTTGTTTTCACTTGTGTGAGAACTATTTGCTATTTCTTTGAATGATTGTTGTCGCTTACATGTATACTATCTTGTCCTAGCACTGTTTCAATTTTTGTTGCTATCTCACTATTTTCGCATGCATGAAACTATTTTTCATGAACGGTCGCTGATTTAGTGACTCGCCTCACCCACATGCATGTTGTTCTATTTTCTGAATATGTCATTCACCATGTGCATGCATAGTCATTTACTCACGCTTACACTCAGTATCACCATGCATTTACACTCACATTCACTTTCAATTATCCATCGGCGAGTCTGGTAGCCTTGGCTCGGACTTTGCCTCACCAAGACAACATTTCTCAATCCTGAAAGGGAAGGCTCTAGCTTCCTATCAAGAAATGTGCATTTCTACCCAGCAGCTATCCCCCAGGCCTAGTTTGCACAATCCTGAGGGACAGTGACTACTGGCCCTTAAAATTATGCAATGTAATCACTGAGCCTACAGTCATTACCAACTGAAATTGTGCATTACACAATTCTAGCAGTAAACATTCAGGCTGGGCTGTGCATTGTGCAGTTCTGGTAGCCAGTCATCCTCCTGATAGCCTAGACTATGCCTTGTGCAGTTTTGGCAGTCAGTCTCCCGATCTCCTGGTGGAAATTGCGCAACCTTCATGATCAGTCGCACAAGTATGTTGCAAGTCAGTGCTCATGTAAATTTTGGTTTTCAACTGATAGGTTGCTTTCCATGAGTGTTTCCATGTCTCGAGATATCACAAGTATTCATCTGCCTCTTAGTAGCACACGTACACTATTTCCAGGAGAGCATAGTCAAGGACACCATTCAAAGTACACTTGGGGATGCAGTCGATCAAGTGTCTATGAGCTTGCCTACTCACAAAGACATCAAGCTATTCATAAGCAAGGGCATCAAGATATGATAGAAGCAACATCACATCGAGCAACATCATGAACAACAGTTGAAGGAAGCATACCGAATGCAACGAATGCAAGAGGAAGGTTGTTGACAACACAGAGGTGGAACAAAGTTACGAGCTCAAGCTGATCCACTAATGATGAAAACAACTTTGGAGACTCAGGATATGAGTTGACGACATGACATGAAGATCACACGAAGAAAGAGAATGGAACAAACAAAGAGTTGCATCTGCTGAAGTAGCAACTTAGGAAGAACATGAAGCTACATAGACACATGAATGAGTTGCAATAGGAACAGGAACAACAGTGGGCGCAACATGCACTCATAGATGAAACTGCGCCCGTACAAGTTAAAGATCCATCTCAGCAGCTGACACATAGTAGACATGATGAGCATTTTTGTTGATTGCATGCAAGGGATTCAACAACATGCATGACATTGTGCACAAGCATGCAATCCAACCCATTCAACACACTCACTAAGGCGAAGACAAGAATCAAGTCCAACTGGAGCTGAACATGTACTTTGGCAAGTCGATGCGCATGAACACCAGCACACACTTGAAGATCAGCACAGACACTTGCATCTGTGTGTTGCTGGTTCATCCACACCCAAGAAGATCATGCGCATGTTAGAAAATGTGTTGGATGAAGGGGCCAAACCAATGCACCAGTTGCAATGGAGGCAAGAGTTCTCTTCAGCAAGATGTCACCATGAGGTGCATGCACACCATCACAGACGACCAAGCTTAGCATCAGCTCACCGCATTCACCATCACAAGCATGTCCAAGAGCTGCTCTCATCACAACAGATCGAGTGTCAGTGATGTCTTGCATGGCTTGCTCAAGCCATGTTGTCTCATATGAGAACATGTGCATTGTAATGTTGAGTCATGTCAAGTGTAATTCAAGTGTAAATAGTTGGACGTAATACTCATAGAGTAGGTGAAGAGTCATGAGGGTAGTTGAATGGTCACAAAAGGTAATGTCAAGGGTCACCCTACCCTTTGCTATAAATAGTCCCTCATAACTCATTGTAAGGGCTTTTGGTTAGCCAAGCTTATGATAAGACTATCTTGGAAAGAGCTTGGATAGTATTGTAACGCGCCTTGGCTTTTCCACTGCACAGAGCTAGTTCATCTCTTTGGAGGAGCAGGCGGATGTGGCTGTAATGTTCCACTATTGGGGCTAGCAGGTTTACATGGATGTATTGTATTATTGGAACTTACACTTCTTTATATAATAAGAGCAATCACATTTTCACACATGTATTGTATTTATTGTAAGACTGATCTTTAACACTTGTAATGCATGTTGCTTTAACTTGTGTTCTACATTTGAACTAATTCATTTGTTGTAATTCATAATCTATTAATGGAAATGTGTTGTATATGATGTTATATGATGTTAATGATGTTTCATCTGTGTCGACTGCTCTGCCAAACATTAGATAGACCTTTCACATGAACCTTGTTGTAACAACCGTTGCACTCGTTCAAACTGATCCATGAGTGTTGTATGTGTTATCTTACCTTGTATGTTGTGGCTACCACATCTGAGTGGATTGATCCGCTGAAAGTTGTGTATGTCCTTTTGTGTTGTGTGTTCCTAGCTGAGTTGGGATTGATCCCTTTCAACCTGGAACTCACCTTCACCCTCATCTCAACCCACCTGTGTTAGAACCTCTCATGCACCTTCCTTGACTCACTGCAACAGTCACACTATGGGAGCGGGATCCCCCAAGGGTAGTTTTGGGGCTAAAAGCCCATGTTTAAGTCAAGTTTTTGTAATATTATTGTAAATAATCCACATTTTATGGTCGCAGAGCGCGGAGGTATTATGTGTTATAAAGGGTAGTCCGCCCTTAGTTTTGTAAAGTAAAGTCGATTGTAAGAGATCTACCCATGGTCCGTGGACCATGGGATTGTATAAAAAGAGCTAAGCTCTAAGTATTTAGTAGCATCAGACATGTAAGAAAGTCATAGCTTAGAGCAAGGAGACTAAATCTTGGGTTATAGCGTAGGTAGAGGCTCTGCAGCTGAGTGCCCAAAGGCCTAGGGTAGAAGTCTGCAGCTGAGTGCACAGACCCTTGCAGCCGTGTGCGTAGGGTGAACAGAGTCTGTAACACTTGGAAGATATTAATAAAAGGAGTTATTCTTCAATTTCTGTATATTTGTTCTGTTAATGGGCTTGGATATCTTATGTATGAATTTCCTTTATTATGCTTATATGATGCATGAATGATTGTAGTTACATTGAATAATTGAATGCAATCATGAATATCTGCTTACGCTGAGATAACTTTAAGTATTTGACAAGATAAGCAAATCACTTAGGATAATTGAGGAATCTACACTACGTGCTGCCATAACAGTGCGAAAGTACCTGAGCCCCTGGTTAGGGCTACGCGAAGGTCGATCATATACTTTCGTGAAGGTATTGAAAGCCAGAATAAAGGTTTTATCTTACAAGCCCTAGAGCGAGATCACCTACGCGAAGGTAGGGGTAGAAGAGATCAAACGACATCAGAAACATCTCGAGGGTGCGAAAACTTGGTTCCAACATCCCCCCATATTGCTTCAGGTGAGACTTTGGTTCACGCTTCACGGGCTGATGCCGAAAGGGCCAATAGTGTAGGGATTTGTTTGGTTAAATAATGCTGAATCTGGGTCAGGCCCCCTCAAGCCAACAAATGGTTCCATTGCCGGGACCGGAATCTACATAAGAGATGTGTGATGTTGTATCACTGGAATCTGACTAAGAAAGAGATTGGAGATTGGTTGGATAGAAAGATTCACGAATTCGCGGCATAAGAGAACAAAAACCCGTGACTGACAAAGGAACAGTGGTTGGACCAGTACCTATATATAGAGATCCACGAGATTTTTTTTTGCTCTTTCCCTATTGAGATATATGAGTGGATTGCAAAGCTAGTAGATATCCAAGGAAGGTGGAAACTTGATGGTCCTATTGTGTGGACCCCTGAGCTAGTGTGAAGGTTGGAAGCATCGGAGGATAAGATTGCCTGCGTTGTTGATCATTGGCTCGATCACGTCATAGGAGGATCTGTGACTGAATTTGCGGTCGACACCTCAGTCAGCTATAGCGAGGTAGAGCGATGCTTTTTCAAAGGACCACGAGGTAAGTACGTAAAATCTTTGAGTACTTGGATTAAAATGATGTTGTGCGAAAAATAAGTTATGCAGCTACCTTGATCTTCGGGACTACGCAAAGCAGAAAAACTTACAGGAATGAAGGAAATAAGGGTCTGGAGTATAGCCCCTTGATTTCACCTCTGCGAAGAGATGAAGAAGGGATTGTGATTGTCTCTCCACGAAGTGCTATTCAATTAATAAGACAAGGATTCCTGTGAATACCACCTCCACCCACACCACCTTTGACTTCATCGCCATCACCTCCAACTTCACCCGTACCACCTCCACCTCCACTACGGTTTAGTATGGCAAATACATTAATGTTTCCTTTGTTCAAAGGCTTGCCAAATGAGGACCCAGACCAATTCTTGTTCATTGTGAGGGTTGTATGGGAAGCTCAAGGTGTTAAAGATGATTATATAAAGAAGGCGACACTAGTTAGTGCTTTGCAGGATCGCACGCTAACCTAGTATATTAAGTACTCTAACAATAACCCAAATGATATAGTAGTAGACATCTAGGTAGCACTAAATAAGGAATTTAATTGGCCTGAATCTGAGGCGCAGTCGATTGTGGGATTCAAAGAGATCGTGATGCAACTAGGTGAGATGCCTGGGGAACTAGATCAGATGCTAAAATGTACAATCCATGAAGCCAACATGAATTTGACAGATAGACAACATCGTGAGTGGTTTGTGGCTTCGTACTACCACACGTAGGGAGTGTGCTATTGCAGTAGAAGATAACAACTCAAGCAGAGGCCTTGGAAATTTCCATGAGTATGCATGAGACTACATGAGACTCCGATTCAAGATACTAATCTAGGAGTTCAGCAGATCCATGCACAACTAAAGAATATATGCCTTGAAATGTAATGTCTGAAGCAGGACAAGACAGTTCGGCTAGAGGTACATAAGGAGGTATGGTGCTTGAAATGCAAAAGTCAGGGTCATGACAAAGACCATTTCTCGGTCTTTGCAAATTACATTTCAGGAGGAGGACCATTGCCTTTAAGGCCAGAAGCCCAAGCAGGACCTAGCGTGGGGCCTACATTATGGTGCACTATCTGTCAGGTAGCCGGAAAACATGCCACAGATAACTGTCACTCGGTACAGAAGTATGGACAAGTGCCGCAACAACTTTTCTGCAACTTTTGTAGGTCGGTAGGACATGATGAGCGTACTTACAGGAGCTATGAATTGATTATGGATAGAACTCCCGCCTACAGGGTTTAGGCTGAAATGTACCCCCTTGACTAGAATGCAGGGATGGCACGGACAGGATTTCAAGGGCACGGATGAGGCCTAGGCGGAGGAGGACCTGGTAGAGCTCAAGGATAGTTGATTTGCTACAATTACGGAGGACTAGGACACTACGCTAGTGATTGCACTAATCCAACGCGTTCGTTGTGCAAGTATTGCACGCTGTTTGATCATGAAACAGAAGATTGTCCTACACTGATAGCTAGGGTACGTGACAAAGGAACTCTACCACCTCTATCGACTAAGAACCTGAAGATGATGAGATCTGAGCTGCGCGAGGGAGATCAAAACATAAATACAGTACTCAGAAGTGGGATCGCAATAGGAGATGACAAGGGGAAACATCCAAAAGGCCGTACATGGGTTCGCAAAGCCCTGGCGAAAGAGGCTGACTTTGATTTGGAGTGCACTCGTGAAGCCTTCATGGAAGCTAAGAAGAGCTTCACTGAGGCCTCCACCTCAAGAAGCAAGGATAAGCCTGAGTTGTAGATGGACCCTTCTATGCTCACAACTTTCCTCAAAACCTGTATGAAGTTACGGCGTGAAAGTAAGGCTGTGAAAGGGTTACAAGAACTCATCAATAGATGCGTTGGAACCATGCCAACTAAACCGTGTGTAGTACGAAAGACTAGAAAGCATAAAACAAGGACGGGATGGGAGTTGAGACTAACCGCACAAATAGGAGAGTATGAAATGGATCAAGTCATTTTAGACCTGGGGTCAGATGCAAATGTCCTACCAAAGTAGACTTGGCAGCAAATGGGGAGACCTGCACTGCAGTGGTCTCTGATTCAGCTAAGGATGGTGAATCAGTAGAAAATCATCACCATGGGGCAGATGCACGAGGTGACTGTGGATATTGAGGGAGCGAGCGCGCTGGCTAATTTTGAAGTAATAGAGATAGTGGATGACAACAATCCCTACCCTACACTCTTGGGAATTGACTGGACTACTGATATGAACGGGGTAATCAATATAAAGAAGCGAAAGATGATCTTTGAGAAGAAATCATTGTTCGTAATAATACCCCTCAATCCTGTTGAAGGATTTCACTATACAGAACCAGTCCGTGATTACGAGAGTGATGACAACCTAGATTGTATCTATAAGATAAGAATGCAAGACAAATACTGGGTGAATCCCACTATGGATGGATGGATTACATGGGATCGTGAGAGTTCCTGCATATCTGACTCTGACGAAGAAATAGAATGTTGACAGAATTAGTTACATGAAGTAACTATGCTGAATTGCAACATGATGATCCGGTCATTTCACTGTGTGTCATCAGAGGTAAGAAGTTTTCCTATTTATGATGGTCTAAATTATGTAGATATCTTTATGGACGCATTTGAAAGGGAGGTACCAGAAAATCAGTGCTTCCAGGCCTTGGACTGAGCATTGCGCACTATGCCTGCAAGATGGTGGGGCATGCACAAGGGAAGCTTGGATGATTGGTGTGAGTGTAGGAAGATGATGAGAACACAATTTGGGAAGCCTAAGATGTGACTGACAGACAGGTATGATGGGAAGAATGATCCGCACACGCATCTGGCCAAATGGACCTAGGCTTATGGAGAAAAGCCCCAACCTGAGTGGGTGCACCTATTTTGTCATACCCTGGATGTTATCCCAATGAATTGGTATATAGAAATAGAGCTCCACCATGGGACAGGTGAATGGGATATCTTGTGCGAAGGATTCAAGATGAAATTCATTTTTGAGGATGGGTTTGACAGTATTTATGAAGTGCTACAAGAGGTAAAAGCAACCATCTTTAGGCCTGATTCAGCTTGAATGGGCTACTCAGTTGAGTCACACATTCGACTGAGTAGTGTGAAACCTTCTATTTCTGGAATGTTAACCTTGAATGGGCTACTCAGTTGAGTCACACACTTGAATGTTATAGTATAACTACTGAAGTAGAGGATGAGGATCCATGAAAGGTTAACATTCCAGAAATAGAAGGCCACTGCAAGGTTCAAGGATACCAGATTGAGAACCCTGATATATTTGCACTGGTGGAAAAAAAGCAAGTGAACATTGGGACGGAGGTAGAACCCAAATTCACTTAGATTGGAGACTACTGGGACAATGCGATGGTGGATAAGGTCGTTGAATTGCTCCATGAATACCAAGACTTATTCCCTACCAAGTTTATGGATTTGAAAGGAATAATCAGAGACCTAGGAGTGATGAAGATCACGTTAAAGCTCGACACGAAGCTAGTTAAGTAGAGGCCTTAGCACCTCAATCCGAAATACAAGGAGAGGATCCGATTAGACCTAGACAAGATGCTAGCGACATGCATCATTGAGCCTGTGGAAGAATCCGATTGGGTAAGACCAATGGTAGTGAAAGAGAAGAAGTAGAAGGATGAGATAAGGATATGAATGGACCTCAGGAAACTGAATGACGCTTGTGTGCATGATCCTTTCTCGACTATGTTCACAGATGAAGTGTTGGACAATGTAGGTGGCCAGGAAGCATATTCCTTCACTGATGGGTTCTTTGGGTACCACCAAATCAAAGTCACGTCGGAGGATAGGAGCAAGACAACCTTCGTGACTGAGTGGGGTTGTTTTCAATACACTATAATTCTGTTTGTATTGAAGAATGCGCCTGCAATCTTTTAGCGCGTGGTTGTTACGACATTCAAGGAATTTATTCATAAGTTCCAGGAGGTATATTTTGATGAATGCATTTTATTTGGGTTGGGTAAGCGCCATGTAGAAAGCTTTCGTTTGATGTTGGATACCTGTCGAAGATACCAGATCACACTCAATCTCAAGAAGTGTTTGTTTTGTGTTCCTTTTGGGAACCTATTGGGGCATGTGGTTTGCAGACAAGCACTAATGGTATACCCTGTGAAGATCGTAGTGATACTAAACTTGGAAGCACCGATGAGTGTGAAATAGTTGTGTGCTACTCTGGGACATATGGGATATTACAGAAAGTTTATCAAAATCTATGCCGAGATCACCATGCCAATGGAAAAATTGTTGAAGAAGGATGTCACGTTCTGCTGGAACAATGACTATAAGAAACACTTGGATATATTGAAAGAAAAGATGGTTACTGCGCCGATTCTAGTCTTCTTGGACTGGAAGAAAGAGTTTCATGTACATGTCGACATGTCATGTATAGCGCTGGGGGATGTACTAACATAAGATGGTGGAGAAGTCTTGGACCATCCTATCACATTCGCAAGCTACAGATTATCCAAAGTAGAGAAGAACTATTCTACCAGTGAATGCGAGGGGCTAGCTATGGTGTATGTGCTCCAGAAGTACCGACACTACTTGCTAAGAGGCCATTTTAATATGTATACGGATCACTCTGCGCTAAAGTACTTGGCCAGTAAGCTTGTGTTGGGGGGACAAATCTGCAGATGGCCCTTATTGTTCCAAGAGTATGATTTTGAAGTTGTTGTGAAGCCTGGATGATTGATTGTGGGACTAGACCATCTGTCGTGCATCGAAATAGGGGAGGAACCTACTAACTTGGAAAAAGGATTTCCTGATGTGTAACTATTTGCAGTGCATGTCACGGATGGTCATTTTGAGGATATAATACACTTCCTAACAATAGGAACTTCACCAGAAGGATACTATGTCTAGCAAAAGAAGGAATTAGTGGTGCACCCGACATATTTCTTTGTCATTGCTGAGCATCTATACAAGATGGGGACTGATGAGATATTGTGACGGCCTGAGTTCGAATGAAGCAGCATCCTCGTGGATGCTCATGGGGGTGCCGCGGGAGGAAATTATACAGGGAGAGCAACCGCACAAAAGATTCTATGCGCCAGGTTGTGGTCGCCAACCCTTCATCAGGATTCAAAAGCATATTGCAAGGCATGTGATGTATGTCAAAGAATGGGAAGGCCATCACGCAGGGATGAAATGACCTTGAATCCACAAATGACATTGTAACCATTTGAAAAGTGGGCAATAGGTTTTGTAGGACCCATTCAGCCACAAAGGAAGATATGAGCAAGGTATATTATCATGACGACAGAGTATTTGACTCGTTGGGCAGAAGCACAGCCAATGAAGGGTTGCACATGCACAAAAACCGCGAAGTTCCTATTCGAGCATGTATTGATGCGATTTGTATGTCCAAGGATCTTAATGAGTGATCATGGTATGCACTTCCTAAATGATATGATCAGTGCACTAACGGAGGAATTTCAGGTCTATCACCAAAAGAGCACACCTTATCACCTGCAGGATAACAGGACAGTGGAGGCATTCAACAAAGTGCTTGAAAACACATTGATGAAGGTTTGCAATGCTCAGTGAAGTGATTGGGACCTACGCATACCTGCAGTATTGTGGGCTTATCGAATGACATGCAACGAGCCAAACCCCTTCTAGGCTTGTCTATGGTGTGGAAGCCATAATGCCTATGAAATACATCGTGCTTGGTCTACACATAGCAGCACTCATATGTATGATGGATCGCAGAGCCCTAGAAGAGAGGCTCACGCAGCTAGATGAGCTTGAAGAAGAAAATTTTTTGGTTGGATTTTCACCAGCAGGTCCAAAAGCAGGGCAAAAAGGCATGGCATGATCGACACATCAAGCTGCATACATTTAAGGTAAATGATCTGGTTTTTTTGTATGATAGTAAGTTTGATAAATTTCCTGGAAAATTTAGGATGCACTGGTTAGGGCCTTATGTTATTAAGGAGATTACCGATGGAGGAGCGGTACAGTTGGTCAAGTTAAATGGACAACCATTCCTAGGAAAGGTGAATGGCGGTCACTTGAAGCCATACACCAGCGATTCGGCCATGTGACTAAATGAAAGTAGCACAGTCTTAGCGCTCTAGGTAGCTGAAAGGAGGTGTGGGACTATAAACTACACTGCCCAAGTTGGGGAGCTATGCGATTGGAAGATGGTGTGAAGCAAGGACGTGTCACTGGGTTCGTGACAACGCGAAGGGAGCTGTGCTACTCAGGGAGATATTGCGGAGGTCGGCTGGAAAGTGACCGTTAAAGTCACTATTCATGAAAAGACGGTAGAAGTGAGGCCAAATGGAGCGGGTGACCAACATTTAAGATGAAATTTATGGCTTAGATGCTTGAAAATCTGCCACCAATCTGGTATTAATGAACCAATTTCAGGGGGAACAGTTGGATTTGAATTCAAATTACCCTATAAAGTACAAGTGGTTGTTTAGCAAGAAACACTTGGCATTTTTAGTATTCAGCTATTGAGCTCTCAGATGCCTATGGACCCAGAGTTTTTCGAGGCTCTCAAACAAACTCCTACATTTGCGAACTTGCCTAAGACATCACGAGTACTGATAGAGAGTGTTATGTCATCATCCCCAGAAGTTATAAATACACAGCAAGTAGTAGAGGAGCTAGTCGAGGTCCGCATCCGTAAATTGGCCACAGGTGTTACAGATCCATTTGGGCACATCAAATCCCAACATTCAGATTAGTGATTTAGGACTCATCAAACCCTAAAATTAGTTGTTTCATGCCCTAAACAAGTCAACCCTTTGAATGCCTCCTTCCCAGACAATTTCATGACTTGAAAACATCTAGAAATTGCCTTCAGAGGGACCAGTGCAGGTAAGCCCTTATGAAGGTGCGATACAGAGCAGTTGAGTCCACTGCCAGGGTTCTCTGCAGAGCACTTAGGCTTCCTTTCACCTGTGCTGGGTGAGAATGAGCGAAATTCCCATAGGGTTTGGGAATATTCTTATCTTGTGGAGTCATCTAGAAGTTTCCTTATCTTATCAACTCCTATGAGCTCGAAAATGGATGAGGAATGAGTTAAGAATCATCCTATGCTCTCATCCCTTCCTCCATGGAATTAATTCTAAGTATGGAAGGCCATTCAATGTCACCATTAATGACAAAGACTCCTTCATCTTCCTATAAATTGACCACTCATGTAAGTGATCAGGGGCTGGACTATGTTGAATTGTAAGGAGATAATGCTACTATGAGACTTGACTTTGGAGCAAATGATGTGATGCCACAAGCTTGTCTTGCTTTTGATGTGATGTGGATGGGATCCAAGCTAGAGGAATGACTTTGAATCAAACACTGATGGTTGTAATTCCTTCTTTTATCTAATAAAGTGTTTGAATGTTTTTCCATATTTGTGTTCTTTCATAATGCTTATATGTATGAATTTCTTCTGATTCCTTTCATTTATATTCAATGGATCGTATGCTTTGATCGGTTTTCGTCTTCTATTATGTTGACAGGGTACTTTTAAAGTGGTTTAAGTACAGGGAGTGACAGAATTGATACAAGGGAGATGAGAAGAAAGCGGAACTACAGGTAGGCCTTCAATCCTCTCTTCTTATCTATTGCTTATAGGGAAAGTCTAAAACACTTTAAACTGTTGTTTTAGGCACAACTACTAGTGTTTATCCGTAGATGCTAAATTCTCCAAAACAAATTGGTGACTATGGTAGGGAAGAATCCTCATTCATAGTAGCTTATCCACCTCCTAAGACATCCCTGTAGACTCTATTTGTGTTTATAGATTATAATTCAACTTTTTACATTGAAAAATTGGTCAAAAATGTGTCAAATTTCCTCTTGAAATGGCTTACTGTCACCAACATAGGATTGTGAGGGACACAGTGCGTTTAAGAGCATCCCTGGCTTAGGAATAGTGCTCTGAAGTGCACTGTCTCCCACTATGGGTTGTGCTAATCCTCCTAGGATCAGTTTCCCATCTTTGGAAAGAGGTTTTACCAAGCTTTCTATATTTGTTTGTTTGCTGATTGATCAATGTATGTAATGTCTCTAAAAATGGGTGTTTATCTCCTGGTCTGGCCTGACTTTGATTGGATTGATTAATGTTTCTTCATGTTTTCTTTGTCATTATCAATTAATAGTCAAAGTTAGGATATAATTGATTAATCATGCATTCGAAAGAAAGTGTCGTAAAGTCTTCTCTTCCTTCGAATCTGAACTGTCATAAAAGTCTTCATTCATATGAAATATTGATTGATTGTATGTGCATATTTCCTTTTTTTTTCATGTTCACATTAAGGGAATCGAAAAGAAATACATGCATGTTGCATTGAAATGTTTGTGTGTGCTGATAGGAATAGTATAGGGAAATTGAATTTAGATTGTGCTCTTTGCTCTTTGATCAAAAGAAATTTTATTGCTCTATCCCTAAGTAGCTAGGATTTTCATCGTTAAATTGAATGAAAAGAATGATTATCATGATAGTTTCATTCCTAGGAATTTCATAATACATCACGTGGTGAACTTGAAAGGAAAATTCCTAAGAAAGATCAACTTAAAATAAACATCAATTTACCTAATGGAGCATTGTCATTAATGAGAACATTTAGTGGTTCTAGGCTAGATACATGTTCGGGCGTCATAAAACAAAGCAGCTATCACTAACTTGTCTGCAATACATCCCGAGTGTGATACCTCATTCCACATATGTGAGTATATCGTAGCTCGTCCACGTACCTTCGGGTATATAGGGCAGTGTTACAGTACGTAAAGTATATGGGAATGCTCTCACTGTGCGGTTTTGCATTAGACAATGCTTATACGAATTGGGCCTCCATGTAACTTTGGGTATATATGGGAGGACGAATCTAGGTTGCTATCCATCCTCGAGTAACTGAGTCAGCCACCTTGTAAACTGTGATACACCAAACACAATATTCGGGGATATTGCCTGCCCGTACTTCCTAGTTCGCCAGGAGGTATTCTGCAGTTCATAGTTGCTTGGTAAACCTTTTGCCTAGTATACCCCTTTTTGTTTATTTCTTTTTTGATAATAAAAATAATCAGCAATCGTGGAGGAACATCAACCCATACCCTGTTGTTCGAGAAGAATAGGGAGCAAACTGCCTTTACCTCCCAAAGCGACACCAATTCGGGCAAAGTGGTCTCGCTTAACTGAGTCTAGTACATCAAGAACTCCTAGTTATTCATGTGAGATACCTGAATCGTCTATTTCGGTAAGTACAGAGACTCCAGTTACTCCAACTATTTCTAGCCCATCTGTTTCTAAAGAATAAGTTTTACAATCACCTGAGGACATTAGCACTGATCCTAGTGAAACAATAACTGAGGTTGTTCAACAACAAGTTGATCCTCAAATTGAAATTTCTCAACAAGAAAGTAATTCTAAACTTGAATCAGTTCAACCAGAAGTTAATCCAAAATCTATCCCAGTTCAAACATAAGTTACATCTGAACCTGAAGTTGTTTAGGAACCTCTTTCTAAAACTATTGTTCACTTACCCAAACATCTAGACTTCAAATTTGAACATTCAGAAGTTGTTATTTTACCGGAATACGATCAACGGTTACCCCTCAGACATCAATAACTATTGAAACTTCAACTTCGTCAACACCAGAAATATTTTACGGACTTGACAGTGAAGTTCTTCCACTAGGTTTAATTGCTATAGAGGAGGAATTAGAAGAAGATTCCACACTTAGAACCCTATTCCACTTTGGAACTGGGCTTTATCTTTACCCTAATACTGCTGATTTTTTTGCTTCATTTGATCTTGCTTCTTTTCAAGTACCCGTCGATTCTTCAGGACAACTGCTGGGTCAGTTAATAATGGCCGAACAACCGTCAACATCTCAGACTGTATCATCTGATGCAGTTGCAACAGAATCTTCTGTTGTAACCTCTTCGATGTTTTCTACCACACCTAAGTCACACCTGTATGGTGAATCGTCCATCTCAGTTGGTTACCAATAATTGTCTGGAACCCACTCAAGGGTTGCTTCTACACCATGGTCATCACCAATGTCCTCAACTGGAATTTTACCTGGTTCTTCTCTAATGGGAACTCAACAGTTTGATCCTACATATCAGTATCAGGCTGGGCAATCTAGTCAAAAAAAGACCTATGTATCCATTAAATACTGGATTGCAACCATATGGAGAGAAATATGCTTATTCACCGTATCCTCCTTATTCCGGAGGACAACCATATGGTAATATCCCACAGTATTTAGGTCAATATGGAATTAGAGTTTGTCAATGGCAACCAACAATGCCAGTTCAATCAAGGCTTGTGTATCTAACACAACCAATGAAAACTGTGTCAGCTGTTCCTACTACACCTGTTGTTACTACTGTACCACAGTCACAAGTTCAAACTGTTGTATCTCAACCAGTACAAAGTGATCCTTCTACCTTGCAACCATAAGTTTCAAGTCAAGAAGTTCAAGTTTCTCAAGTTGTTGTACAACAACCACTTGTTTCTGGAGTTCAAGAACAACTTCTGGTTAGTATACCCTTATCTGGACCGACCCAGGCTTACACTGGTATATTTTATTCACAACCTAGCCAACCTTTCATTGTTGGACATCAACAACCATTAAATCAACAACAGTTATACCAACAACAACAACAGTTGATTCAACAAGCATGGCAGCCTCAATTTTAACAACCCTAATTCCAGCAATTCCAACCCTAGTTTGGACTTGTTCCACAGGCTCAACCCAGTTTTGGTCAATCTCAAGTTTACCAAGGTCCTGGTCAACAAGGCTTCGTAGGTTATGGATAAGCACACATTAAACCTAGTTATCAACAACCACCTTATACTGGTTTTTTCAACAACCATACCAAGGTTACCAAATGCAGATGCCCTATGTTGGTATGCAAATACCTATTGCTTAGGAAATTCCATCATATCCCGGGTATGGTCAACTTGACTTGAATTAACAATTTCCATTTGTAGAAACTTTAGAATTACTGGATTTAAATCAGCTCACTAATGATCCAATCTTATATGCACCCTGGTGGCTGATAATTCCTCATAAGTTACCATCTGACATTTCGAAATTTAATGGAAATCCTAGAGAAGACCCATCAAATCATGTCATGACCTTTCATTTGTGGTGTTCATCAAACTCCTTAAATGATGATTCAGTCAGACTTCGTCTTTTCCAAAGAACACTTACTAGTCCAGCTGCTAAATGGTACATTGAATTACCAAGAGCTTCTTTCAATAATTTCACCACATTAGCCACTACATTTTTTACCCACTTCTAGTTACCTATCAGATACGAGACTGGAACGGAACTCCTAACCAACTTTAAACAGACTACTGCTACCCATATATCAAATCATATTCATGAGTGGCAACATCGTCGTCGAATGTTTAAGACATATGTTCCTGATCAGATTTTAGCTGAGTGGTTCATAAAATCCTTGTTGCCATCAATCACCAAGGATGTGGAAAAATGTGGAGTTGTCACAGAAAAGCAAGTTATTGCTCATGCCCAATACTTGGATTTGATTTACACACAATCCGACATGCTCTATGATAAAATTCCCAGTGCACCTTGACCAGCTTTCATTGTTCCCCATCCTCCACAATCGAGTAAGTACTCTCATGCCAGCGATGGTGTGATCAGTTCTTCAAGAACACAAACAGCAGGACGACCATCTAGTCAAACTCTTGTTGTTTCCAATCAAACTACCAATGCATCAAAAAATACTCTTGCCTCCGAGATTAATGATGTGTCATGTGAGAAAGGAAAAAATCAAAAGAAACCAGGTAGCAAGAAAAGGGGGAAGAACAAAATGAAACAAGAAAATACCCCTCCATAGAATTCATCTGATTCCTCTACTTTAGCAAGGAAACCTCATTATCCATGTTTGATATGTAATGACGAGCATTTTACAAGAGATTGTCCACATCGCTCTGAGGTCTCTAAACTTTTAAAGACTTCAAACACATCGATAGTGTTGACTGATCCGTTCCCAACCCCGGAGACACATTTGGTTACAACAGACCATGCTTCCACATCCCAAGTACTCATGTTATCCATCACAAAGCCAAAAAATGAAGTTTTAGTGTCAATGAGAAACAAAGATTATGGAAATCCGTCATCGTCGAATAATCAGGCCACTAATCAACCTAATTCTTCCACTTCAACTTCATCTGAAGTTGTTCCACCCATTGTACCCGAATTCACAATAAAACCACCAAAGGGAGTTGTGCACAGATCGACATTCAACCCTCGGGCTCAAGCAGCTCAAAATTATAGCATAGTGGAATATCTTGCTCAATCACCTTCCGCTATGTCGACACTTGAGGTGTTGCAAAACTGTCCCTCCCAGAAGCAGGCTTTACTGTCAGAAATAGGCAGAATAGATCCTACGGATTCAAATCTTGTGGTTTTTAACCATGCGGGATATTCACCACAGTGATCTGTGCAATTAGCTTTCTTAATCCAAGTAAAAGCTCTTAATAAGAATGTTCACTAAACTATTATTGATGAGGGGGCATCTACTTGAATTATGTCCATGAGCTGTTGGAAAACACTTGGTTTTCCGCCGTTATCATGATCACCAAGTACGTTGAAAGCTTTTGATGGAATAACATATACTCCATGTGGGATTTTGAGTAACCTACAAATCGAACTTGGGGACAAAACAGTTACTATTGAAGTTGAGGTAGTTGACGGACCCCTTGATTACAACATTTTACTGGGAAGGCCTTGGGTATATGCCATGGCTGTTGTGGTTTCCACGTATTTTCATACTATTGCATTCCCTTTCAAGGGTGGAATCATAGTCATTGATCAGCTAGCCTTCTTTGCCAATAGTTCACAGGCTACGGGAAGCATTCTGTTGGTACATGAACCCCTGCTGTCACATCAAAGTGTTGGAGTAGGTCTCTTTAAAAATCCTTCCCTAATGGGTACTTTTATCCTCTCATCACCATCTAATTTGGCGGAAGTGGCAAGAGTAGAGAATTGAAACATGATTTCCTCCACCTCATCTGATTTAAGGAGGATTACCAACAAAGTTAAAGTTGATAGTAATTTTGAGGTAATGTCGTTATGCCCCATTTAATCATCATAGCAATCAATCTTTTAGGCTTGTGCGGCAAACCCAAATCTGCACTCAACAATTGTATGGGTAGATAAGTCGTTAGAATATGGTACCTCTTCAGATCCTTTTTCACGTATACATTCTACAGATGAAGGAATCATCCAATCAGTGATGATAGGAGAGGAACCATGGGAAGATTATCATCATCGTTCCCATCTACCAGATGACCTTAAATATTATTCAAATGAACTAAACCACCCATCAATCGTTGATTTCCTATCAAATTTAGTTTTCATAGACACAATCAAATCTGAGCGAAATCTGTCAAATATTGAAGAAACAATTTCAATTAATATTTCGACCAAGCCTAATATTGTAGAGAACTTTGATGTCGACAAATCTTGTTCTCAATGGAACTTGATAATTACCGTGCTCTGTTTTGTGAATTTAGAGATATTTTTGCATGGTCTTACGAGGAGATGCCAGGCATTGACTCTAGTATTGTTGAACACGAAATTAAAATATACCATGATGTCAAGCCAGTTCGACAGCAGCTTCGACCTATTCATCCAAAGAAAGCTACTGTAATTAAAGCAGAAGTTGAAAAGTTTTGCAGGCTGGTTTCATTTACCCTGTTCCTCTTACTGACAGGGTTTCCAACATTGTTCCTATCATGAAGAAACAAGGAACAATACAAGTGTGCGTCAATTATAGGGATGTAAATCAGTCATGTCAAAAGGACAATTATCCTACACCTTTTATCAACTAGATTATTGATGAATGTGCCGGATGAGAAATATTCTCATTTATGGATGGATTTTCCTGCTACAATCAAATCAATATATGACCACAAGACCAATCAAAAACAACTTTTATTTGTCCATGGGGCACATCCTCCTATAGGAAACTCCCCTTCGGTTTGAAGAACATTGGGGCCACATTTTAGAGGACTATGAATTATGCCTTCCATGACATCAAGCACATTTTTCAACCTTACCTTGACGATTTACCTGCTCATTCACGAAAGTGGACTGATCACCTGCAACATTTGAGAGCAATATTTTACAGTGCCGACACTACAAGATTTGACTCAATCCACACAAATGTGTGTTTTGTGTTGGTTCTGGTCATTTTCTTGGATTTGCAGTGTCTCGAGAAGGGATTCGACTGGATCCATTAAAGTTTCAAGAAATTCTGGATTTTTCTCCACCTTCAAATATTTTACAGTTACAAAGACTCTAAGGGAAAGCCAACTTTCTGAGGAGGTTCATTCCTAATTACACTAAGATGGCTAAAGGTTTTACATGTCTTTTGAAAAAGGAGATACCCTTTCATTGGGATCAAGTTGTGCAAGCTTCCTTTGACGCTCTTAAAGATATCTTGATTAGAGCTTCATTAATGTACTCTCCAAACTATCAAATTGACTATTACCTGTATCTCGCCACTGCAGATACAACCATTGGCATGGTTTTAGTCTAGGAATAAAACAGTATTGAACATCCTATTTATTACTTGAGTCGTAATCTCAATGATACAGAAAGTAAGTACTCTTATGTTGAAAAACTAGCTTTGGCAGTTGTGTAAGCTGTTCAAAGATTTCGTCACTATATCCTGTTATGGAAAACAACTGTCATTTCAGATTGCAACCCTATGACATACATTCTATCACGTCAATTTTTGGGGGGGGAATATTTGAAATGGATAGTTATTTTACAGGAATTTGATTTATAATTCATCAAGTCTAAGTCAAAGAAATCTCTAGTTTTCACTAAGTTACTATGTGACCTTCCCTCGACCTCCATCGAATCAATATCTAAAACATCAACTTTGGATGAGTCTCTATTTCTAATTTCATCATCTGATGCCTGATATGGAGATATACTGATCTATCTCCAAACCCAAACTTTCCGGCAAGATACCTCTGGCTCGTAACATCGACGTATTCATTACCAAACCAAAGATTATCTAATCATTGGTGACACACTTTACCATCACGGTATCGATATGGTTTTACGAAGGTGCCTCATGCATGAGGAGGCCGAGAAAGCATTGAATGATTTTCATTTAGGTGCCTGTGGTGGACACTTATTTGGATATGCAATTGCACAAATAATTCTTCATGTTGGTTACTTCTAGCCAACTATATTTAAAGATTGTATTATTGCTGTTAGAAGCTATCATGCTTGCCAGATATATGACCGAAAAACCAGATTACCACCCGCACCACTGCATCCAGTCATTGTAGTTGGCCCATTCACCAAATGGGGCATTAACTTTATGACATGTAACCCCACCTCAGTTGGGGGGCATGGGTATATTATAGTCATCGTTGACTGTTTTACCAAATGGGCCGAGGTGATGCCAACATTGAACAACAGTGGCAAAACGACTACTCTTTCTTTTTTAACCATTTGGTTGCCCGGTTTGGTGTACCACAAGCCATAGTTACAGATCATGGGCTGCATTTTCGCAATCACATGATGGCTGAATTGACTGCTAAGTTAGGACTGTCACATGATAGTTCTACCTCGTATTACCCGCAAGCGAATGGACAAGTTGAGGCCATCAACAAGGTCTTGAAGCAGATGTTGCAAAGAATGATAGGGATTCATAAAAGAAACTGGCACTTAATCCTGTACTCTGTTGTGTGGGCATAGTGAACCTCGGTGAGAAATGAAACTGGATTTACACCCTTTTAGTTGGCGTATGGTTTGGAAACAATCTTACTGATACAATGTGAAATTTCATCACTCAAAATCTTGATTGACCTGTTACCCGACACTTTTGAAGAAGAAGCGCATTTCTTGGAATTAATCCATCTGGATGAAACCCGTCGTGATGCCACATTGGCTAATGAAGTGCATAAGAAACGTATTAAGGCGCAATATGATAGAAATGTCAAGCCTCATATCTTCTCAGAAGGAGACCTGGTCTTGCTTTATGATCAAGAAGCTGATAAAATTGGAGCAGGGAAATTCGAACCAATGTGGATGGGTCCTTATGTTGTCAAGCATGTTCTGGTGAAAGGAGCCTACAAGTTAGTAGATTATGATGGGATTCCATTGTCGCAGCCCCGAAATGGGTTGTACCTTAAACGTTACTATGCTTGATTAAGTGTAGTAAAACTCAGTCTATATATTCTTTCATTACATGTGTGTGCGTGTGTCTTTTAGAGATTTTTATCTGGTTAGTAATCCGCTTTGCATTTGTTACAGATGTCGGAGTCTTCAGAACCTTTTGTTGGTTACGCCGATGGTGCTAGTCATAGTACGCAGAATTTGTCTTCTGCAGCATGGGCCATTTTCACTCCAAGTGGCGAGTTAGTGAGTTTTCAAGGGATTTGTATCGATCGATTGACGAATAATATCGCTGAGTATAGCATGTCGATTGAACTACTCTCTGATGCCATTTCACTTGGCACTCGTTGAATCATCGTTAAGTTGGACTCGCAACTCATTGTACTACAACTAATAAACATTTATACTGTCCAAAATCCAACAATTTTTCGTATGTTCCTTAGAGTTCGAATTTTGGAAAGACATTTTTAACACATTCAATATCAACATATTTCCAGAAATCTTAACACATTAACTGATTCTCTAGAGAATTATGTGTTAAATAGACATTTGCGACATATGTAAAAGTAATATTTTCAATTCACATCATCAGTTGAATAGGATTACATGTAACCATAAAAACTCTGAAAGTAAAATAGATAGGTGTTTTAAAAGTTTTTACAAAATTTGTGCCCAAGACACATTTGGTCATCTGACCTGAAAACCTCAAAAATTCATACAAATTATCCTAAGTAGATCTAGTGGTGCTCATGGTAATAGTTCACAGCCTATGCTATTATGTGCAAAAGCCTAGCCTAATGGTTAGGAACACCAATAGTGTGGTGCTACAACCTCATAGGTAAATCCTCAATCTGGACATCTAGAATACCAAGGGTTAATCCCTCTATGTGATCCTACAACTCTGCTAAGGTCTCGGCCAAATCCAAGTCCTGGAGAACTGCTCTCCAGATGTTTCTCTGTGCTATCCCACCTACAAACTGTTGGCATACCGCAGGTTGAACAATACCCACATCTGTATGCATAAGAGTAATTTTAGTTTAGTCTTGGAAACATTAAAAAACACAAAAAACATGTAGAAACTTGAAAAATTAGAAACACTTTGGTCAAACAACTTACCCATAGTGCCCCATTGTGCTCCAACTAGTAAAATCAAATCTAGATCTCCACGATAATCCATCCCTGAGTATGGATGCTTCTCGATAACAACATGTTGTCGCTCAAGCCAACTGAAAAATGCAGGGGAGAAAATGATTTTTGACTGACCAGCATGTCGAGCCATCAATTTGCCCCACCTCTGCATATGTGGATCTCTCGGACCAACCACACCCAGTGATACATGTTGTGGTTACATCAATGGTATTTTCTCTAAGGCAAAAGCAATCAAGATCGAACCATAGCAAAAAATCTTCATCTTACCACTTTTCACCTTATTCAGTTGTTCTTTCAACAATGAAAGTACAGCCTTGCACCAGTTGAAATTTTTTTGCTCTAGACACTCCAGTGCATACTGCATATAAGATCTATTCACCAAATGTAGTGTCACACTGCCAGCCAATTTTACAATCGTAAAGAGGATCGTTCGCAAAGGCAAATCACTCACATCTCGGATGTTTATTATCCCATCCATGCTAGGCTGTGTACTTGGCCGACAAAACTGTCTGATGTAATATCTCACCGATTCACCTCCACGGGCAAATCCAGAAAGTGAGATGGGAGCACCTCACCTCAATAGTTCGGTAAGAAAGTAAATATCCTCAATAGTAACAGGGACCATCTTGTCCCTAATGTGAAATGTCTGATCTGTTGAATCCCATGAATGAACAAGGAACTGCAATAGTTTTATTTGTTGCCTCATTCTGGACAATTTGAAGTATTTGAGTAACCCACAATTTCTAAGGGCCTCAATTGTACCCAAGTTATTTAGGGCAACCATGTCTTGTTCTTCGTGCTCTCTTTCTCGCCATGTAATCGACATTCTGATCTGATGAAAGCCTAAAACATAATCATAAGCTAAATTAGTATCCATTCCATGCAAAAAACAAGACAAATTTTGGAGCAAACAACTAAAACCAACTTTGGAAATGCGCTCAGCACAGCCTAGACAATGAGACAATGCACTGTAGAGCATCTAGCCTTCTGTCTAGGTGCTCTTCAGCATAGTTTTCGATGTGAAAGCCTGCACTGATCCTAGGGAAAAAAATGAAACCTCAGGGGCCCCAAAAACCCTAAAACTTGCATGAAATGACAAAAGAATGGACTGAAAAGAAATTAGAGAGGTTTAGTTCCAACCTGGTCTAGACGGCTCGAGAAATAGTCCACAGAATATTTCACAATTAGCCGGTGAAGTTTGAGATAAAAACTTAGCTCAGAGCACAAAATTGGATGGTAAGTTCCAAATGGTAAAAATGATATGGTAAAAGCTTATTTTATGTTTATTTCATGTTAATTAATCGATTAAACATTAGTATTTGCCTATTTTTACCTATGAAACAGATATTTTTAATCCATTTGGTGATGTTTTAAGCAGGTTTACACTTGATTTGCAGAATTCACGTGCTCGATTAGAAGTTGTGCTTTTAACCACAAAGCACACTTTTATCTCTTTTTCGAGCTTTGTTAAAAATGAAAAAGGAACCCCCTTTGAATCCTCTTTAAGCTCTTTTCAAACTCTCTAAACATGAAAAGATTGTCGAGTGCTTGTCCTTTCCAGCTTGTTAAAGGATTGGAAACGATATCTCTCTTGTATTATTTTACACTTTTTCAGACTTGAGAGATTAATTTACAAAAAATAACTTGTGGAGTTTTTATTTTTGTCCCTTTTCAAACTCTCTAAACATGAAAAGGACCAAGCTATCTTTGCCGTTAAACTCGTTAAAAACATCAAATAGCGACAAACTTGTCCATCTAGACAAGACCTAGTTTCACCTTTGCTAGACTCGTTAAAACATCAAATAGCGATGGATTTGCCCAAAGGGTGAAATTATACAACAAGCATATGCTATCCTCCTTAAGCTTGATAAAAATAAAGAGGTATTGGTTAGCAATGAATGGGGAAAATGGAAAAAGTGGAAAACCACTTTGTGGTAGTAGGTCGCTCTTGAACATGACACTTTCACTCCATCACCGCGACTATCTGGGTTGGGTTATTAGCTTGATGGTTATCATACCTTTGGTCTATCATTCCATCCATCAATTTGTTTTGGGTCAATGCTACCAATTCACTTTAGTGTCGCCAACATGTTCAAGAGAAGTCATCCAATCAAAATCCATCTTTTGCAATACCATAAACCTTCATTTTCATGACTGCCATTCCTGAACCTTGTGTCGTCGGTGAAATTTCATCTCTAAAAATCACTACACTCGTTTTGTGTCATTGATGTGGGATACATCAAGGCCCTCTTGCGACAAGTCACGTCTTTTCGACATCAACTCATTATCCAAGAAGTTGACTTAGAATCACCCATTCAGTACCTTGAGGCTTGCATGCATCAATGGCAGGTTTCTCGCTTTCAACGATAGGCATACATAAATGGCCTTCGACCAAAAGAATTTGTGTGGTGTTTGACATCAAATCATCCATTCACACCATGAAGAATGTACTATAGTACCTTGAGGATCATTTTCATTATCGGTGATTTCTCTGGCATCTGTTAACAACTTACATCATCAGATGGTAATCAGATGGTGTCTTCCCATGTTCAACTTTAGATCACATATTCACATGGTTAGACTTGTACTTGAGCGAACGGTTGAATGGGATTGAAGACCTCAGATCTAGTTTCATCCATCTAGGCTGCGATATCAGGAGTACTAAATCATATGTACAATGGCTTTACATTGATAGTCATTCTGATCATGGGTCTATATCTATAGACGACTGTTTATGTACATGTAATGAAAGTTTATAAGATGATCATGGGTATGCCTTCCCTTAGCAATTCATGTAAAATCAAATATCATGATATATGTATTGTAATTGATGCAGGTCACCTTCCACTTCGATACCTCCTCATCACATTGTAAAGCATTTCATTCGACATTGGCATTTTTCTGACTTCATGCTTTAGGGGGCAACTGTTACAGATCCATTTGGGCACATCAAATCCCAACATTCAGATCAGTGATTTAGGACTCATCAAACCCTAAAATCAGTTGTTTCATGCCCTAAACAAGTCAACCCTTTGAATGCCTCCTTCCCAAACAGTTTCATGACTTGAAGACATCCAGAAATTGCCTCTAGAGGGACCAGCGTAGGTAAGCCCTTATGAAGGTGCGTTGTAGAGCAGTTGAGTCCACTGCCAGGGTGCTCTGCAGAGCACTTAGGCTTCCTTTCACCTGCGCTGGGCGAGAATGAGTGAAATTCACATAGGGTTTGTGAATATTCTTATCTTGTGGAGTCATCTAGAAGTTTCCCTGTCTTATCAACTCTTATGAGCTCAAAAATGGATGAGAAATGAGTTAAGGATCATCCTATCCTCTCATCCCTTCCTCCATGTAACTATTTCTAAGTATGGAAGGTAATTCAATGTCATCATTAATGACAAAACCTCCTTCATCTTCCTATAAATTGACCACTCATGTAAGTGATCAGGGGCTGGACTATGTTGAATTGTAAGGAGATAATGCTATTATGAGACTTGAATTTGGAGCAAATGATGTGATGCCACAAGCTTGTCTTGCTTTTGATGTGATGTGGATGGGATCCAAGCTAGAGGAATGACTTTCAATCAAACACTGATGGTTGTAATTCCTTCTTTTATCTAATAAAGGTTTTGAACGTTTTTCCATATTTGTGTTCTTTCATAATGCTTATATGTATGAATTTCTTCTAATTCCTTTCATTTATATTCAATGGATCGTATGCTTTGTAATTTTCAAGAGATTTAAGTATGGGAAGGAGTGACAGAATTGGTACAAAGGAGATGAGAGGAAAGCGGAACTACAGGTAGGCCTACAATCCTCTCTTCTTATCTATTGCTTATAGGGAAAGTCTAAAACACTTTAAACTATTGTTCTAGGCATAAATACTTGTCTAGTGAATTAGTGTTTATCTGTACATGCTAAATTCTTCAAAAAATAGGGGTGTGTGACACTCAGACGAAGATGGAGCGGGTTCAGTTGGAGCTGAACTTGCAGATTACAGAGCTCCAATTGAGGGCTTAGCCTTCAAAACCACCAGAGGTCAAGGAAGAGAGGGTCGCCACTGTCATAGAAGCAGTCGCAGTAGTGGAGAGTGCAATATTGGACTACACACAGTTGTTTGAACAGTCATTTGAGGTCCTGACCGGCTTGCAGGAGGACCCAAACATCCAGAGGCTCGAGACGGAAGTGCGCGAACTCCAACAGCGCTATGACGAAGTTAAGGGCACAACGTGAACCTTCACATCAACACAGAGGTTAGACAAGTTGCAGGAACCCTAGCAGCTGAAGGAACAGGTGGACGTAGCATTGCATAAGGAAGAAGTGCTGAAGGCATGACTAAAGCCCTAGATGGTGGAAGCTTATGCAGTCACCAAAAACATTGAAGGTAAGATTTTGACTCTACAAGTGACGCAACAACAGCTTTAGGTTGACAACGCAGGGATAGTAACTGAGAAAACAATCGAAGATGCGAAGCAGGCAATAGCTTAGTGCATAGTGAAAGTTGTAGTCATCAGGGTCGAGCTGGATGGGCTTCGCGCAAAGATCTCCATGCCTACTGAGTGACTCAAGGGTGAGTCATGATGTTTGTGTTGGTGGCCCATTGGGAGCGGGATCCCCCAAGGGTAGTTTTGGGGCTAAAATCCCATGTTTAAGTCAAGTTTTTGTAATATTATTGTAAAGACTCTGTATTTTGTGTTTGCGGAGTGCGAAGGTATTATGTGTCACAAAGGGTAGTTCGCCCTTAGTTTTGTAAAGTAAAGTCAGCTATAAGAGATCTACCCATGGTCCACAGACCATGGGATTGTATAAAAAGATCTAAGCTCTAAGTAGTTAGTAGCATCAAACATGTAAGAAAGTCATAGCTTAGAGCAAGAAGTCTAAATCTTGGGTTGTAGCATAGGTAGAGGCTCTGCAGCTGAGTGCGCAGAGACCTAGGGTAGAAGTTTGCAGCTGAGTGCATGGACCCCTGCAGCTATGTGCATAGGGTGAACAAAGTATGTGACACTTGGAAGATATTAATAAAAGGAGTTATTTTGCAATTTTTGTGTATTTGTTCTATTAATGGGTTTGGATATCTTGTGTATGAATTTCCTTTATTATTCTTATATGATGCGCGAATGACTGTAGTTACATTGAATAATTGAATGCAATCACAAATATATGCTTACACGGTGATAACTTTAAGTATTTGACAAGATAAGAAAATCACTTAGGATAATTGAGGAATCTGCACTACGCGCTGCCACAACAGCATGAAAGTACCTGAGCCCCAGGTTAGGGCTGTGCGAAGGTCGATCATATACTTTTGCGAAGGTATTGAAAGCCAAAATAAAGGGTTTGTCTTACAAGCCCTAGAGTGAGATCACTTGTGTGAAGGTAGGGATAGAAGAGATCAAATGACATCACAAACATATCAAGGGCTTAAAAACTTGGTTCTAGCATCCCCCCATACTGCTTCGGGTGAGACTTCAGTCCATGGTCTGCGGGCTAATGCCGAAAGGGCCAATAGTGTATGGATTTGTTTGGCTAAATAATGTTGGACCTGGGTCAGGCCCCCTCAAGCCAACACACACCCTTGCTACCAACAGAGTTATCTTACTTGCCTCTATGCAACATCACGGTCAAGGCATTGAAATACGACCCACTACTAGGACTCCTACACCAAACGATCGGAGGTCTAATTGGGACTTCTTACCAGGGAGATCCCCTTACATGTTGGCGGGTCCAATACCATCAACATTTTGGCAATAGAAGGAGGGCCAGATGACAAGCTGAGTCCTCACATCTATTTTGAATCTCTACACATCTATCATGACTACCTACCGAGTTGCTCTTCTGGAGTGCATGTCCTATGGAAATGACTTCATTATCTTAGAAAAGCTCTCGGATAACTTGTCTCATAAAACATATGAATGTGGAGTCTATGCAACCTCTGTTAGGCTTGCAATCAGCATTATAGGCTCATGCGAAAGACATGGAATCTTTGAGGAATACATGAGCTGCGCATTGTTCATCTACACACTTCAAGGGCACCTAATGCACTGGTGTGCCACACTGCCTGAAAAATCTATTCATTCTCTTGTTCATCTGGTCAAAGAGATAGACCGTGCTTTCAATCACTTTGACCATGAAGCGCTTGATCAAGAAATTTTGAAATTATGAAAAGAACCCATTGAATATGTTGATCAGTTTTACACACGCTTTTGTAATTTTGCATACCAATTTCCTGAAGATGAAATTGATTTGGAATTTCTTTATGGAATATTTAAGTATCTTCTTCACATATTCGAAACCCACTCAACACACTTCGGTGATGGAGTTGCGTAATCACAGGTAGGAACAGCCGCTGTCACAAGTGACTGTCCACCTTCACCTCATCAAACATCTCCAACACTGTGGAGGGATGTGGGGGATCATGCATGCCTCTTTTGAAATGCCACACTCTCCCACCCCACCTGCTCTTGATATTTGTGCAGATTTGGCTTGCAGGCCTGTTGGTTCTCATGTGCACTCTTTCCCTCGACCTCCGTCCTTTCATTCTGTTGATCCTCCAGATTGTATTGTCTTGTGTTCTCCCATTTCGGACTCCTCACCTATTGTGTACCAAGATCAAGTTGTCAACGGATTTGTTGTTATGCAACCAACCTGCACCATCATTCATGATGAATGTGCACGGGAATATAAAGAAGAGCTCGTGATGAAGGATGACTCCCTTCCAGCTGTGCCTCATCTGCTTCATTCTAACATCCCTTGTGATTCTGCCACTACTAATTTATCCTATGAAAACTTATTTCTGGATACTTCTACTTCTGATCATTCACAGGACACCTCGGATGTCAGCCTATCATTAAAATGTGGAGAGGACACATCTTCCTCGGAAAATTCGTCCAATCTATAATTTATATTTCTTGAAAACATAGAGGGTGAACATATTTTCTTCTCATCTATCCCTCTACCTGATTCATCAAATCATGAGGATGCTGACAAACATCCTAAATTTTCTGATCTTGGTTATCATGATCTATTCACTTCCTCATCAGATCACGATGTTGATTCAACCATTTTTAATCTATCCAAGACACTAGTATATGATGTTCTATCTGTCCATAAGGTCAAAATCCCCTAGACTGTCGAGGCACTTCAGCTCGAGCTGATGATTATGTCAGGTCCTCACTGTCCTGACATTGGTTTCACTTCCAGTCAGGAAATTGTTGAAACACTCAAGGCTCCTCATCACTCTCTGCTTTGCATTGAAGATCAAGCAAACACCCAATTTCACTTCCTCCACTCGAACTACATGACCCCATCACTCATGCATTGGAGGAATCTTATACAACAAGCAGACATGCACAACATAAGTGGTATACCTTTCTCATGTTTGCTTGCATTTCACAGTCAAGAGAATGCATACATTCAACATCTACATGCAGTGTATCACAACATCATGGTAGCTCCACAGAATGCATGGCATGCACTTTCAGTCATCTTTTTTCTGTGGTCACTTGTAAGCTCAAAGTGTTTTTGTCTTCACTGTTACATCTTTCTTGTTTTTTGGTTTGCACAGTTGTCTTGTTCACGAACCATGCCTTCACCAACATGGGTCAATCAATTCACCGGTGGCTACATTGGAAGTATTACTTCACGTGAGATGACCCATGCACTGTTAGCCTAAGAGTAGGAGTAGTGTTTTCTTTTGAGTGGTTTGCTTGCAAGCTTGTTTGATTACTTGCTTTGTTTGTTTTTTTGTGTGCTTGCTTGTTTTCTTACTTTCTTTTCTTTCGCTTTTTCTTCTCCTCTTGATTTGCTTTATTTTTTGTTAGTTCACTTGTTTCGTTTCATAGGATAGTTTCACATGAAACCATGTATGACTCTTGAAACGAGCTGGGTAAAGTAAAAGAGGCCTTGTGCTGGTATCACTACTTGGTTATCTGTCATCCTACCTCTATATGAAGAACTTGTTACTTTTAGTCCATGATACGTCGATGGAAAATATGTACTGTTCAAAGTGAACCTTGGTGAAAACACAAGGCTCGCACGCTAACTAGTGTCACCTACTCCAGTCAATTGTTTTTGGGTTAACCCTTGTCAGCTCAGTCAAGTAGAGTAAGGTGAAGGGGAAAACCTAAACAGGCATGTTAGAGATATAATAAACTACTTATCTGCTGGAAAAACATCTTCTTCTCTCAATAAGTCAGGATCCATCTTCCGCCTCTGAAATGAATAAGTGCTATGCATAGTTGAAAAAAACGAAAAAGTGAAAAAAGTTTGAAAAAATGAAAAATGAATAAGGTGAAAGAAGAGAAAGGCTTCTGCACAGGGAGGTGATGCAAGTAACTTTGCCAGGGTATTGACTAGGCTCGCTAGCAGTGGAGCCATGCTTGTGTTCCTATGTGACTCTGTTAGGGTACTGTCTAGGCCTATTGGCAGCAGAGCAACACCAGAGATGAAACTAAGACTCTGATGACTATACTGCTTGTGCACCAATATACCCCTCAACCCCAATCGAAACAATTGTGTTGGCTTGTATTGGAATGTGCATCAATTGACCAAGAGTTTGGTAGATGCTACATCTTACAATCAATCTATTGTGAAACCAAGATGAGCTAAGAACTGAACAATACTTCCGGAGGTGTTATACTTACTTTTCACGAACATGGTCCATTCAGAGAGTTGGAGTTCTACCAGTGTGTTGCCAAGTGTTGAAGTGGCTACAACCACCCTCCAAAATGTTTCCTTCTCTTCATTTTGGAGCCTCCCTTCCAACCTTCACAGTAGCTTGCCTTGATTTTTCAAGTTCATAGCCTTCAATGTTTTTATTGCACAAAGGCAACGTGTCGATCACAACTTGATCCATTCCCCTCACAGGCTGTTCACCAGGACTTGGTCCAGCTATAGGCTGAGTAACTTCCCCAAGAAAATTGTGCATTTATGGAGGGAAACCAGCCTTCCCTCCAGAAATTGTGCAATCCTGTCTGGCAGCCTAGTGGGCTCCAAGATTAAACAATTCTACCAATCAACACTCCCAGCACGAATTGTGCAATTTTCCCCAGCAGTGCTGCTCAGCCTAGAATTTGTGCAAATCTGGGTAACAGTCAGATGATCTACCCAAAAATTACACAAATCTCCTGGGTGGTCAGCCCAACTCCCAGCCAGAAATGTGCATTTCCTTCAAGTAGCAAGGCTGTCTCTTGCATGTGCAACTGAGTTGACTGGTTACCTCCAAGACTGAGAAAAACAGAGTTGCATGCATGAGGTGCTTCTCCTAAGGCATCATGTAAAGGCATCCCTTGTTTCAAGGATCAATGTTTAGTAGTTGGAGGTTACATGCAAGGATCATTTCAGAAACCTCCCACCAAGTGTCGCTTTCCTTATATTTGTGGCATGCGCATCACAACCTCGATGTTATCAAAACTCATCAACCAGACACTGCAGAGCTCATTCCTCACATCAACCTAGAAGCTCTGACATCCCACATCACATATAGGAGTAGTCAAAACATTTAGCATAGCCTTGTGTTTCATTTCTGTCACTTTTTGTGTTTTTGCTTGTGTGAACATTGTTTGCTTTATTTCTTTGAATGCTTGTTGTCGTTTACATGTATACTAGCTTGTCCTAGCATTGTTTCAGTTTTTGTTGCTATCTCACTATTGTCACATGCATGAAACTGTTTTTCAGCAACGGTCGTTGATTCGGTGACTCACCTCACCCACATGCATGTTGTTCCAGTTTTTGAATCTGTCATTCGCCATGTGCATGCATGATCATTCACTCACGCTTACACTCAGTATCACCATGCATTTGCACTCACATTCACTTTCAGTTGCCTGTCAGTGAGTCTGGGCAAATTTTGCTCGGACTTTGCCTCACCAAGAGAGCATTGCACAATCTTAAAAGGGAAGGCTCTACCTTCCTCTTGACAAAATCTCATTTCTGCTTAGCAGCTATCCCCTAGGCTCGCTTTGTGAAATCTTGAGGAAAAATGACTGCTCGCCCAGAAAATTGCGTAATGCATTCATTGCCAACTGAAATTACGCATTGCATAATTCCAGTAGTCAGCAGTCAGGATAGACTGTGCATTTCACAGTTCTAGTGGTTAGTCAGGCTCTTGACAGCCTGGACTATGCCTTACACAGTCTTGGTAGTCAGTCTCCCGACCTCCCAACAGAAATTGCTTAACCTTCATGATCAGTCACATAGGTATGTTTCAAGGCAATGCTTAAGTACATTTTGGTTTTCGGCTGACAAGTTGCTTGCCATGAGTGTTGCCATGTCTCCAGGTATCATAAGTATTCATCTACCTCATAGCAGCATAGGTACAATGCTTCTAGGAGAGTAGAGTCAAGGACACCATTCAGAGCACAGTTGGGGATGCAGTCGATCAAATGTCTATGAGCTTGCCTACTCATGAAGACATCAAGATATGACAACAACAACATCACAACGAGCAACATCATGAACAATAGTTGAAGGTAGCATACCGAATGCAACAAATGCAAGAGGAAGGATGTTGACAACATAGAGGCAAAACAAAGTTGTGAGCTCAAGCTGATCCACTGATGATGAAAGCAACTTTGGAGATTCAGGAAATAAGGTGACAACATGACATGGAGATCACGTGAAGACAAAGAATGGAACAAAGAAGGAGTTGCATGTGCTGAAGTAGCAACTCAGGAAGAGCATGAAGTTGCACAGACAGATGAATGAGTTGCAGCATGAACAGGAACAATAGTGGGTGCAAGATGCACTCACAAATGAAATTGTGCTCGTACAAGTTAAATATTTATCCCAGTAGCTGACTTAGAGTAGACATGGTGAGCAGTGTTGTTGATTGCATGCAAGGGATTCAACAACATGCATGTCATTGTGTGCATGTATGCAATCCAACCCATTCAACACACTCACCAAGGCGAAGAAAAGAAGCATGTCCAATTAGAGCTGAACATGTACTTTGGCAAGTCGATGCACATGACCACCAACACACACTTAAATATTAGCACAGACACTATGCATTAGTGTGTTGCTGGTTTAGCCACACCCAAGAATATCATGTGTATGTTAGCAGATGAGTTGGATGAAGGGGCCAAACCAATGCACCGGTTGCAATGGAGGCAAGATTTCACTTCAGCAAGATGTCACCATGAGGTGCATGCACACCATCACGGATGACCAAGCTTGGCATCAACTCACCACCTTCACCGTTACAAGCATGTCAAAGAGTTGGTCTCATCACAGCGGATCAAGTGTCAGTGATTTCTTGCACGACTTTCTCAAGCCATGTTATCTCACATGAGTACATCTGCATTGTAATGTTGAGTCATGTCAAGTGTAAGTCAAGTGTCAATAGTTGGATGTAACAGTCATAGAGTAGGTGAAGAGTCATGAGCGTAGTTGAACAATCACAAAGGGGAATGTCAAGTGTCACCCCACCCTTTCCTATAAATAGTCCCTCATAACTCATTGTAAGGGATCTTGGTCAACCAAGCTTCTGATAAGACTATCTTGGAAAGAGCTTGGATAGTATTGTAATGCACCTTGGCTTCTCCACTGCACGTAGCTAGTTCATCTCTTTGGAGGAGCAGGTGGATGTGGCTGTAGTGTTCCACTGTTGGGGCTAGAAGGTTTACATGGACGTATTGTATGATTGGAACTTACACTTCTTTATATAGTAAGATCCAGCATGTTTTCACACATGTATTGTATTTGTTGTAAGGCTGACCTTTAACACTTGTAATGCATGATGCTTTAACCTGTGTTCTACATCTGAATTGATTCATTTGTTGTAATGCATAATCTATTAATGGAAATGTGTTGTATATGCTGTTTATGCTATCTCGTCCATGTCGACTGCTCTGTTGGACATCAGACAGACCTTTCACATGAACCTTGTTGTAACAACGGTTTCACTTGTTCGGACTGATCCATGAGTGTTGTATGTGTTATCTTACCTTGTATGTTATGGCTACCACATCCGAGTGGATTGCTCCACCGGAAGCTGTGTATGTCCTGTTGTGTTTTTTGTTCCTAGCTGAGTTGGGACTGATCTCTTTAAACCTGGAACTCACCTTCACACTCATCTCAACCCACCTATGTTAGAACCTCTCATGCACCTTCCTTGACTCACTGTAGCAGTGACACCCTCGCTACCAAGAAAGTTATCTTACTTGCCTCTGTGAGACATCATGATCAAGGAATTTCTATAGGACCCACTGCTTGGTATCCTACACCAAACAGTCTGAGGACTAATTGGGACTTCTTACTCGGGAGATCCCCTTACATGTTGGCATATTTAGCATTGTCAACAAGTTCCTACCATTCTCTTCATCGATAACACAATTAACCAAGACAAGTCAAACTAATCTTTTTCGAATGGGAATGGGGAGTATATATAGATACGCAAGTGAAAAGAATTTACAGAGTCCTAGATTTAATCTCTTATGTTTCTCCACTACCAGCATGCTTGGACAGTACCCCGATAATGTCACTTCAAGAAAACAAACGTTGATCTACTACCAGTGAGCATGCACAACACCCCAACAGAGTTACTTTCTTTTATTTTTTTCATTTTTTTCATAAAATTGTGCATAGGAACTTATTGATTTAGTGAGGCAAAAGAGGGATCCAGAGTTATTGAGAGCAGAAGAGGTTGTCCCTTCAGAGAAGGATATTTATATATACCTCTGGCACAATTGTTAAGGTTTTTCTCCCCTCCCTACCCTACTCGATTTAGTTGACATGAAATAACCAAAAATTATAAATTACTGATTAGAGTAGGCGATACTATTTTTAGGTTTAAGCATCATGATTCCACTATGATTTTCTCCAAGAAAGAATGTATTTTCCATAAGAATACCATTGAATAGGATGACATATTGACGCAAAGAGAGGGAATAAATAGATAACCATGCGTTGACAATATCACAACTTCCACGTGAACTTCACCATGCTTTCTTTAGAAACCAAAGGAAATAAGAATAGCATTAGAACGAGGTAGGCCATATATTTCGTTCTTCTTTTCAATTATAACCTAGGAAGATGTCTAGTTGATTGTCACTTCAGTTGCTAGACCCACTCATTGGGCTAGAGGGATTGTATCTATCCACAGAGAGGATTAACCTTGTCAACAAAATTATGACTCCGCTAGGGAGCCTATGATCCTTTCCATCCCATCCTTCACCTTGATCTTTTGACTAGTTTGACCAAGTGTCAATTTTTTGGCTTGTCTGCATTAGTCTGGGTTTATACCATCACTGATTACTGCCCTAGAGTGTTAAGTCTAGATTGTTTCTTGGAATATTTTTATATTTTTACCATATTCCTTGCCCATCACAAGTTTAGCCTTAATAGTCGCGATGTAATCATGGTTTTTACCTTTACAGTCGTAATGAAATTTTTTTTCTTCATTATTTGGTTGCACTGAAATCATAACTACTTTTGTATACAAACTAGTGATGCCATTGCGGGTTTGCCTATGCAAAGTAGCGATAATCACGGGTTTTGGTATGTAAAGTAGAGATGATCCTTGAATATGAGAATTTTTTAGATTTATTCCTTAGAATCCAGTGTGTCTTGGCCCCTAAGGTCTTTTCCCATCCTGTATTCTTGGATTTGTTAATGTTTTGATTGCTTGCCTTGATTAATTTGAAAAATTTATCTCATTGGTTTCGAAGTGAAATCTGATTGAATTCTAAGGTTTCTAGTCAATTGGTCATCACTTTTTTCTTGTTGGTGTCATTGAGATACTTTTTTTGTTGATTGATTGGATGTTGTTTTCCATGGAGATCATTGAAAACATAGTTTTGCACCTGTTTTAGCTTGTTTTCAAAATTTACTTTTCATGAAAATGCATTAGATTAGTTGCATTGATAAGTTATTTTTTGAGATTCATCATTGAGAATATATCCCATTTTTCAATGATTGAAAGCTAAAAACTATATTAGGTGCATCTAACAGTTTAAAACAAAAAGAAAAGCATAATTCATATAAGTGCATCTTTATAAATTCAAAATCATTTTGCTTTCGAAAAGTTGCATTTAGGATAGTGAAAAGTCAAAATCACTTTTACTTTTGGCATTTCATTTGGAAGATAAAAATGAATGTTAATGGAAGGAATTTTGCATGTTGTATGTTGTTTGATGCCTTATTGATTGAAATTTCTTCCCTTGATTAGTCGAGATTTCATTGAAACAAAAGTTTTCCTTTGCTGGGTCCCTATAATACTAGTGATTCCCCCATTACTATTGTCGTTGTATCCCTTATTATTACTGTTGTGCTCCTATTGTTCCCATATTGTTATTATTGTGCCCCATAGAATCCCTCTATTGTTATTTTTGTGCCTTTATATTATTATTGTTAGGCCGGCTAGGTTATATTATGAGCCCTTAGACTTATATATATAGAAAGGAGGTTTTGTCATTTGAATCATCCAAGAATTGTTCATTTGTGTAATGTAAAGGAGGTTTCCCCCTCGAAGAGGCTGAATTCTAAGGCATTGATCTATCTTTTCTAACTTTTTGTCAGCTGGTTTCATAACATTTGGTATCAGAGCTTTGGATTCTAGGGTTTCGCTGCTCCAAACAAGTCATCGTGGAATTTTCTGTATAATGTTTTGTCTATGACGTTTCATAAGCTAAAAAAACCCATTTGAGGCTAAATCGTGCTAAACCTCGGATCTGAATTTCAGATTTTGTCTCGCTATACTTCCAAAGATATGATCTGAGGAAGTTAGGGTTTTTGCAAGCTCCAGAATTTCATCTAAAACATGTCATCATGGAATTTGCACTATAACGCTTTCGCTACAAAGTTTCAGGACTTAAAAAAAAAACCCATTTTAGAAGAAAATGTCTGAACCTCGGCTCTGAATTTCAAATCCTGTCTCGCTATATTTTCAGAGATATAATCTAAGGAAGTTAGGGTTCTTGCAGACCCCCGAATGACATTCCAAACAAGTCACCTTGGGAAAATCGTCATAACTTTCGCTCTGAGCATCAAAGTGAATTTTCGTAAGAAGTTACAGAAAGAGGATGGATTGTAATTTTTTTGGGTATCATTTTCAGAACCTAAGGTTGAAAAAGTGACTAGCGGCACATCGTACAAGTTTGGTCTACTGAATAAGTCTATACTCATGTCATCGTGGGGGATTTGGAATAACTCTTCATTGGAGAATCCAATCTTGATCAGACTTGCAGGGTTAGAAAGATTACTCAGAGGGTTACCGCAGGAAGTCATTTCAAACCTGGGAGATCAAAATTATAGAGATACATCAAATTCTATATCGAGCTCCTACAAAGTGAAAAATGGTGTGTAGTTTGTTTTAAATTTTTTCATAAGTTTGGTTTGAAAAATTATTTTGAAGGAATTTAAAGGGCATATTGAAGCATTATTATCGGTAATTGATGCCCCGAAGAAAGAAAATGGAAACACCTAGTAAGCAACCTGAAAGCTCTAGCATGACTCATGAAGAAGAGGAAGAAATGAAACATGATATATCAAAATTATGAGACCAAGTGCAAAAAATTTCACTCGCACAAAAAGTAACAGAAAATAAGATGGATGGTTTAAAGAAAGGCATAGAAGCTAAGATGAATGACGTGGAAGCTAAGATGGACGACATGGAATCTAAGATGGATGGCGTGGAAGCTAAGATGGATGGTGTGGAAGCTAAGATGGATGATTTAAAGAAAGGCATGGAAGATTTGAAGACAAATTTGAAGACATATTTGACAAAGTTTCTACAAGAAATACTTACTAATGCCGAAAGGGTAGTAAAGGAAACTCATGATGAGAACAAAATAAATGATAATCATGATTTCATAGACTCTAACATTGGATCGAAGAACCTCCATGTCCCAAAGATCGATATGAGTAAGTTTGATGACAAGGATCCCAGAACATGGATACTATAGATGGAGCAATTTTGCGATCTCCATAATGTGCAAAACACACAAAAGGTACACATTGCAACTTTATATTTGGGACCAAATTAGTTTGTATGGTATCGATGGCTTTGCTCTCGTAAAAAAATTGTCACTTGGGTTATTTTTACGAATGAAATGATAGCACATTATCAGGAAACAAAAAGCAACACCTTTTTTAGCCAATTGATAAATCTCAAACAAAAGGGTTCAATGATGGAGCACATTGAGGACTTCCAAAAATTGAATATAAGGGTAAAAGATATTCCAAAGGAGCATAGGATTGATGTGTTCATAGGGACTTTAAAAGATAACATCAAACATGAGGTTCACATTTGGGAACTAGATTCATTGGAGAAGGCATTCAGGTTGGCAAGAAAAATGGAAAGAAAAATTATGGAAACAAGGAAGCCTACCACTCACAATCATAAAGATGGAAGTGTTGCTGCCCCTAACCATCCACAACCTACAAGGTTGACACCACAAAAATTGGAAGATAAAAGAGCAAAAGGGCTTTGTTACACTTGTGATAGCAAATACACTAAAGGTCATAAGTGTGCCGAGAAGAAATTATTTTACATAGATTGTGAAGAGGAGGAAAAAAAGGAATAAGAAATGTCAAAAGAAGAGGATATACACCAGGAACAAACCCTAGAAAAAGAAGAAATGAATCCAAACATATCTTGTAATGCATTGGCTGGAATTACCACTCTTCAAACTATTAGGATAGAAGGGCATATCAAGAAGAAAAAGGTGATAGCATTGATTGATTCAGGAAGAAACCATAATTTTATTCATTGTAAGATATCCAAGGAATTGAATTGCTTCCTATATCTAACACCAGAGTGTCAAGTGATGGTTGCAAGTGGAGGAACCATAAATTTCTTAGGAAAGTGCCATAATATCAAGCTATCCATGGGAGAATATGTATTGAATAGCCCAATGCTTTCCATTCCAATGGGTAGTGTTGATGTCGTACTAGGAGTCCAATGGCTACAATCCTTAGGTACAATAGCTTTTAATTTTCAAGAAATTTTCATGAAATTCTCTTCAGAGGGAAAGGAAGTTGAATTAAGGGGTGTCGCAGGGTAACCGAGAAAGATAATCAGCTCTAATGGAATGACAAATCTTCTAAAGAAAGAACAACGAGGCATAATTGCACAATTATGTTCACTAGAGGTTCCCACATTGAAATCATCCATATCTCTAGATCTCCAAAAATTATTGGACAATCATTCCAAGGTATTTGAGACTCCAAAATGCCTCCCACCTATTCGTGATCATGATCATGCTATTAATTTGATTCTAGGAAGTGTTCCTCCAAACATCAAGCCTTATAGATATCCCTATGTCCAAAAGAGTGAAATTGAACGTATGGTTGCAGAAATGCTAGAGGCTGGTATAATTCAACCTAATCAAAGTTCTTTCTCTGCTCCAGTAGTATTGGTTCACAAGAAGGATGGATCATGGCACATGTGTCCAGATTATAGGGATCTCAACAACATCACTATTAAAGTTAAATTTCCCATTCTTGTCATTGATGAATTATTGGATGAATTACATGGATCAATTTACTTCACCAAGTTGGATCTTCATTCAGGTTATCATCAAATCAGAATGAAGACTAAAGACATTCCAAAAACAACATTTATAACTCATGAGGGTCATTATGAATTTTTGGTCATGCCTTTTGGCCTTACTAATGCACCTTCTACATTTCAAGGTTCGATGAATTCCATTTTAAAACCCTTCCTTAGAAAATTTGTGTTAGTATTTTTTGATGATAGACTAATCTACAACAAGTCTTGGAAGGATCATGTCCAACATGTTGACATGGTGCTCAAACTATTGGAGGAGAAACAATTATATGCAAAAATCTTCAAATGTTTCTTTGGAGTACAAGAGGTGGAATATCTAGGTCATATTGTATCTCATGAAGGTGTTAAGGTAGACCCTAGCAAAATTAAAACCATTAAGGAATGGAAAATACCCACATCCATAAAGCATCTATGGGGATTTCTCGGTTGACAGGGTATTATTGCAAGTTTGTTAAGAATTATGGGAGAATAGCAGCACCTATAACAACATTATTGAAGAAAGATGAATTTTCATGGACTCCAGAAGCAACAAAGGCCTTTGAACATCTTAAAGAGGCAATGTGCCAAGCACCAGTCTTAGCTACACCAGACTTAAAAAAACCTTTATTATGGAATGTGATGCCTCGAGAAATGGAATTGGTGTTGTTTTAATGCAAGAAGAAAGACCCATTGCTTTCAAAAGTCGTCCAATCAAAGGAAAGTATTTTCACAAAGATATTTATGAGAAGGAAATGTTGGCAATACTACATGCACTTAAGAAATGGAGACCCTACCTAATGGGAAGACACTTCAAGCTAAAAACAGATCATGATAGTCTTAAATACTTTTTAGAACAAAGATTATCTTCAGAAGAGTAGAAAAAATGGGTCACAAAGATGTTGGATTATGACTTAGAAATCATGTACAAAAAAGGGAAGCAAAATGTTGTGGTAGATGCACTCTCAAGAAAGGATGAGGATGTGGAAGCGTTTCTTTGCACCATTTCTATTATCCAACCAGATTGGATAAATGAAGCAAGGGATGAATGGAAGAATGACGAGGAAGTGTAGGCACTCATTCAAAAGATACAACAAGACCCCAGTACATCTAATACATTTAGCTGGAAGAATGATTCGTTATGGTACAATGATGAGTTATACCTATGTAAGAATTCCCAAATCAAACAAAAGATTCTTAGGGAATTGCACACCTCTCCCTTAGGAGGGAACTTAGGATTTCTAAAAACCTACCACAGGGTTAAGAAGGATTTTTTTTGGGATGGCCTTAAATAAGATATTCAAAAGTTTTTGGCGGAATGTTTGGTTTGCCAACAAAGTAAAGTTGAAACAATTAAGACCCCAAGACTATCAGAACCTTTTTCCATTCCAAGCCAACGTTGGGAGGAGGTTTCAATGGATTTTATCATAGGTTTACCCAAGTCTGAAGGAAAGAGTGTTATCATGGTGGTAGTTGATAGACATACCAAGTATGCACACTTTTGTGCATTATCTCATCCATTTAAAGTGAGTATAGTTTCTACTGCATTTATGGAAACTTTTATGCTCCTATACCAATAGGTGTCGTATTTCATGATTGACTGGTTAAAATCCCTAATATGTTCATCCTTTCCCTACTGCAAAGGTTTTCCATATTTTGAAAAGATCAGAAAATTAAGAAAAGGTAAAGAGAGTATGCCCTAAAAGAAAGATCAAAGGATAAAAAGAATGAAATGGTCAAGAGAAAAAATGAAAGAAATGAACCCCAAAGAAAAGGACCATGAAAGTGTGCTAGTCCAAAATGCCACTACTATTATGTTTTTGCAAAGAATCTCATTGTGTGCAGTTGGTTGACTCTTGCCACAGTTGATGAATGGCCAAACAACTTAATCTTGGCCAGTTCATGTTTGAGTTTCCTGTTTTAGAGATAGAGAATAAAATCTGTTCAAACTGTTCAATCTTGGCAAATAAGTAGTTAGGTAGAGAAGTAAAGGAGCTCAATTGTTAAACCTGAGCCCTTGGATGTGATAAGGGTAGATCTAGATAGGGTTGCAGTCAAAAGAAAAGAAGAAAAAGAGGGTTTTCCAGTCCAAGTGCACCCATGGAAGAAGAAGAAAAATTCTAGGTATAATAGGCTGGGTAGGTAGTTTTGGTGTTGTAGAAGCATGCTTATGATTAGTTTTTTCTCTTAAAGATATTCATCTTATGGATATCATAAGTACCATGGCAACAGTTTTGTTACAAATTAAGTGAGGCATGACTAACTTCCCTTCATCCTTTCTCTAGATCATTCACTAACTCTCCCCAGAGAAATTGAGACCTGCTCAATGTCCCCAATTCACACCATCTCAGTTCATAAAAACCCCTAAGTAAAACCCATTTTCTTAGGAGATTGTACAGAATCACTTGCAAACCTCTGTTTTCCCCTAAGCCTAAGTTGTTAAAAATTATAACTTAGTGCCTATTTTTATATCAATTTTCATACTAATTTTAACCTTATTTTATAATTCCCATATAAATTGTTCCCCCTGTATTATGTAAATATATGAAAAATCCCTAAAAAATTAATATCTCGCCCCTGGTTAATCTATAACCATAGCACTATATAAACGAGGGTTTAATGGTTCATCTAGAATTTATTAAAAACCTCTGCCACGCAAAACTTGGTTAATTAACCATCTGGGTTAGTTAACAAACACCCCAACAACCAATAATAATTACCCCGAGAAGTGTTAAACCATTGTTTATATTACATGGGCCCTGTGCCGTAACCCTCCACAAACTCCATTAAGTGCCAACCATTGGATCCAGGCCCGCTCATCGGACGACCCATGATCAAATCGCAAGGCCCTCCGCCGCCGATGTTTACCGCCCGGGGAGCCGGCGGTATTACTACCGTATCAAGGACACGCGGTGCCCCCCCGCCATGCTCGCGGCCCCTCCGCTCGAAACCACCTTAGCTCATAAGCGGTGCGGGCCGATACCGCTTACCGCCCTACCACTGACATCATTGACACGTCACAAACACATCAACATCCATACCCCCGCGTCACGACAAAACGTCACATCCCGTTGATGTCATCCGACAGAAAAGCACCAAAAAGCCCCGCGAAGCCAATTTTTGTTAAAAACTCATGAAATTTTCATTTTTTCCATTTTCATTCATTTTTTCCGCGAAATTGTTGCATGCAAACTACATCCAAGCAACTACAGAAGTGTCTAGTCTGCAACCTGACTAAGCAAAGTCCAGCATCCTGTTCCGCAACTCGTTGGTCAACCTACAATTGCCCTATTTGCCTCCAAAATATAGGTATTTACCCCGTCTCACCTCCCGACCTGTATTTTTGGTTTTCCTCTGTAAATTATACCTATAAGAGCCAAATTCAAACTGAAGCAGTCCATAATTGCCATACCTAGACATCCAGAACTGCTCTTTTCCCCGTTTTTCCCACAGAAACTTGACCTCCCATTTAAAAACACAGAGAACTGAACATGGAAGCCCCTGTGGCCCTCAATGTCGCACCCCTCGATGCACCTCACAAAGACCAGGACTGGTTGCCCTTAGCAGATAGAGATTTTCAAATTAAAGATTTATCTGGTGATATGAACCATCTCCAGGCATTTTGCAGAATTAGAAATAGTCATCTGAGTAACTCTGATATCCTTGGAATATGGGAATCTAATCTCCCCAAATATTACCTTCCCTCAGTTAATGTGTTTCTAGATCTTATCCACCATTGATGTGCAAACTATGACCTTGTCAGTAAAGCAGTTATGACTCCATCACAGACTGTTCTTTTCTACATAACTGCCGAGTCTATCAATGAGATGTTGCACTTCCATCCAGCTCAGCCCCTTGCTCCTCTTTCCATGGGATTTTTGCTTGAGCAAGGCTCTCAATTGTCCAGTGCATAAATAACTCGAATTGCTAAGTTATTTATGAAGCCAGATTGCTAACCTCAAGGCCCACCTCCCTATGTACATGCCTGGTTTATTGAAACTGGCAGGCTTATTCTTGACATGATATCCTATATCTTGGGTTTCAAAACCACTGGATATGTTGATGAAACCATCTTTGTTATGTTGTCAATGTTTACTCCAGGACAACCCCCTGCTGTCAAATATGATTATGCCTCTTTCATTGCCAATAAAATCAATGAGCAATTCATAAATCTAGAAAGAGAAGGAGTCTTCAAGTACACTTCATTCATATGTCACCTTCTACTATATTATTAGACAGACAGCTTTTCATTTCCTATCAGAAAATTGGATTCCAAAGGAGAGAGGAGGTCTGTGATCTTTTGGACCTCAGTCTTCCACAATGTTTCTAAATCCCCTTATACCTATTGTGAATTCATTGACTGGTTTATACATCCAGCCTCCACTTTATTGATAGGAGCTCCTCCTCCTAGGCTCTTTAGGGATATAAAGAAGATTTTACAGCTCTCCAAAAACTACAGAATAGGTGACTGGTACCTCTACCAGAATCACACCGAAATCAAAATATATGGTTGTGAGTTGTGCCCTTATAAGCTGCCCAAATATGTGCCTATGAGACTATTTGCACTAGAGTATTTCAGGCAACTTATCAATGCAGATTTAACTCACTTTTGCAATGTAAAGAAAAAGGCTCAGCTGAGAATAAGAAACCAGTTAGGCCCATTTATCATTAACAAGAGGGAGGCATGGGAAGATGTTGATAGGATATTGGGGGAAGAACTTAAATTGAAGAAAAGCTTCTAGTGGGTACCATATGACCCAAATAGCTTTATAAGTGACAGAAAAGTAAAAAATAGGCTATCGGCCTATAAACATTTTAGGATCCCTGAAATAGAGCAATTTGCTAATCAGGATGAGTGGGTAGAGGGTACATTAATAGAAGAGCCTACTTAGCAAGAAGTGATGGAACAAACTATGAAAGACCTTGAAAAGACCCTCGACCTAGACTCTTTTGGACAGGTATCTTTCAAGTTGCCTCAGCAAACCGGAGTGGGTACATCCTCTACTAGAACTTCACAGCAACCTGTACAGGGAACCAGTGCACCAGGTACAGGGTCTTCTAAGGGCAAGGAAGTGGCAGGCACGGAGTAGCAAACAATGACTGATCAGCAAGGGAAAATTCCTCCTGTAAAAACTAAAGCACCAGAGATACCAGTGTTATAGACTCCTCTAAATGAGGAAAAAGGTAAGAAAAGAGACATAGAAGAGGCCACACCCATCAGTGGACCTGCAGAATAGCTAGGTGCAAAAAGGACAAGACTGAATCCTCTATCTGAAGAGGAAATCATTGAAGAAACAATAGAAAGTCTAAGAGATGAGAGGGCAACCAGCCCACAGACCTCCCCAGTGATAGACACATCAACCAGCTCACACAAGTAGGAGCTGGAAAGGCAACATAGTGTGGAAATTTCATCCACTAGGCCACCAAGTAAGCATACCTTTGACATCAAAAGAACATCCACAAAGATAAAGGCTAGAAATGATCCATTGAGGTTGCAAATTTATAACCAATATCTTAAGATGGCCCCCACAAAACAAAAAAGATTAATATCAGCATATGACATTAAAGAAGGGAAAATGATCATGAGTTATTTCAAGCCCAAGGTGCAGCAACCACAATCGACAGCTGATTATATCAGGACAAATCTGGAAGTCTTGGCCAAGGATATTCATCCAATACTAGGTTGAGCTGCACAAACAGACTGGAGAGATGGTGTATTCCACGCTAGCTGATAAAGCAATGTTGGCTCATAAATTGCAAAATTCCTTAAATAATACCTCAGCTAAGTTGGATTTAGAGAAAGCTTCTTCTCTGGCAAAGGACAACAGGATCAAATCCTTAGAGGACATTGCTACCCTCAGAAAAAAACTCAAAATTCCTCCTTCTATGCATCCATAGACAGCAGATGTTGTACAGCAGAAATCCGAAGAGGACATGATGGACCTACTCATGAGGCTTAATGAGAGATTGAGTGAGACAGAGCAGGCATTAGAGAAATCACTACAAGAAAAGCAGGGAGAGTTGACCTCCCAGCCACCTGAAGTAGCTCCAATAGTCACAACTGCCCCTCCCACAACTATAACAGCAATGCCTCCCATTGTCCCGGCATCAACAGCAGAAATCACCACAGGTACCTCAGCGACAGCACCAGGTAGCAGCACAACTATGACTACAAAGCAATTAATAAAATCCATGAAGGAGTTGAAACTCCAAGTATCAAAGTTGAAACAAGTTAAAGAAAAATTAGCAAAGGTTGAACAAAGCTATGATAAATCCAAGATGAATGTGGCAGAGAAAACAAGGGAAGTCATAGCATTGGAGAACAAGGTAAGAGCCTTAGAGAAGGATCTCTCTCTGGATAAGCCTATGGCAGAAATCAGAGGAATTTTGTGGTCCAACATCACTCAATCCCTCAGTGATGTGTGGAGATCTATTCAAACCATTTATGAGCAGATTGATTGATAAGAGTGGCCCAATTGGAAATTTAGAAAATAAGAGCCTTATTAGGACAGATTCTTAAGCAAGCTATCAGGCTAATACATTTTTTGAATACCAAGACCAGTGAAGAACTGGAAGCACTAGATATTAGAGACAGAACAGGAACCATTTTGGACATCAGGAGAGTTCTAACCATGAGAACTCTAACGCAAAACTTGGACAGAAGATGCCAGGACATGTAGGTAGTGGTTGAAGGGAAAATACCCCTAGGGTCCTTTGGGTTAAGACTCTACCAGACTGAAAATTGCTTATTCAAAGAAACACACACACATCCATTATCTTCACTTTAAGCAAATTCTAATGTTTAGGGTATGTACCTAAGGTCCTACATTCGAGAAGGCCTTTAGGGTCCAAACCCTTCTTGGAGTTCCCTTCTTCTTCTTTGACCTGTAAAACAAACAAATCAAAGAACACAACAGTACATGGACAAATACTTATATGAAAACCATCTTCATGATATAAAGTTAGTTATAAAAATCTTTAAGTAACTACTTGCATAAGAATTCAAGACAAGAATCTCATAAGCATAAAGAAAGATTGTTTCGGGAACCAAGACGTGTTTCTTTTATATAAAGGCAAATAAAGTACATATAACGGAAATATATCACCTGAAACACCTTCAGCAGGCTCCAAGCAAAGCTTCCTCCCGGATTCGTTCCAGCCTCAAGCCTCCAACAAGAGCTCCTTCCAAGTCTTACTCAATGATGACATAAAGGATGAATGATCACCAATACACATGGAAACAAGGGTTTCCTATGCAAAATGGGGGAAGTGCAGAAAGCACCAAGGACTTTAGACCTGGTCTATGGGGAAAATCTCAGCATAATAATCTTGCTCTTGTTTTCTCTCTCTTAGGCCTTCCCTTTGATGTCTTTTTATACCATCTCCAAAGTAGTTTTTTAGTTAGGAGTTGGTTGGGAACAGTTGGGCCACGGGCACTAACAGGTGATCAGCAGGTAAAACCCGCGATCTCCGCCCGAAAATGAGGAATTATTTATTTTTTAAGTGTTTTAATACATACACGCGGGTTGGGTATACACAGACCCGCGTGTACACGTGTTTATCTCAGGGCAATGTCGTGTATAGGGAATAAAACACTGTTTTTTAAATTTTAGGACTAGGTCTGGAAGGAGGGGTTGCCCTAGGCCATGAGTGCAGCATCACAAACCATAAGAGTGAGATTTGGAGCTATAACAGATGCCCCCTAATATATGAGGTCAGAAGGGGAACATGATGGCCGAAATATATTATGTAAGTACATGGAAAGGAACTCTGTCGAAAAACCGAGGAGGACTGCACCAGAATTCAGCCTGCCAAGCCACTGTCACACGGAATTTGTCAAGGGTGTGGACACGACTGACCTTCCTAGAAGTCTAAGACGTTCTAATGACAAACAAGACAAAATGGAGTGATCTTTCTCTAAATACACCTTTTACAACATGAAAACTACAAGTGTTTAGGCTTACCTTATTCCAAAACGCTGTTGTTGAAGTCCGTTCTTGACGATCCGGATGAGCTCCTCCTTCAAGTCAATTCCTGCAACCACAAACAATCAAACAATTACCAAGCACTTGCATTTCATATAATAAAACATATATTCAACATGCAGACCAAGGAACACATGAAATAACTCATTAACACAAGCTATTGAGAAAAATAAACCAGTTTGTATTAATAACGAAACAAAGAAACTCTTACAACCTGGCCTTGGTGTTGTGCAAGTTCCTCCCAGGGTCCATCAAGGGTTTTCCTCTACTTTGACAAAGCTCACCCTCTCCCAAGTAGAATCAAGTGAAGACAATCTCTCCTCACAAAGGCTCTAATGGAAGACCTAAATCCTGCAGCATTTACCCAAAGAAAATGTATAGCTCCAACCTCCTCTCCTTCTGGCTCAATGCCTTTATTTATAGTGCTGTAAAGAGGTTATTCAGGTCCACTATCAATGGGATCATCCCCCTCTTTGGGTGGGATAGCTCCCTTATTGATGGGATAAGTTCCCCCTTAATAGAGATACATGAACCAACTGGAGGCGCATCCATTTCATCAAACCGACCTCTAGAATGTTCTAGAAGTAACCACAAGTAACTTTTTCAAGATAAAACTCGCGCATTTTGCCTTTTACAGAGGGACGCACCTGTCCCTTAACATACAGAGCGTCCATGGACGCAGATTTTGTGAACATGGTCAGCGTCCCCGCAGGTAAGGCTAGAGAGAACCTGCGACCCCAGAGATAAACATAGTTTTTACAAGACTTTCTCTCTTCTTTGAGTTTGAGATGGATAACAGAGGCATGAGACTTGCCTAAGAGGGTAGCATGACTGTTGATTTGAGCCATACTAACTGTAAGTAGTCAAGGTGACATTTTTTAGTGTAACAGATTGCCCCCTAAAGTGCGAAGCCTGGAATAGAATAGGGTTTTGTAATTCTAGGAAGGGTGAAGCGCTTTATCATTTCAAGGATTGTCTTGTGGATGGCCTGGTTGGAACCTGCAATTTTCAACACAAAATACATGGATAAGATTATATCATCACTGAGGTAGGCATTCCCATACTCAGATTCAAAACTTTAACTAATGGACTAACTATTCTGATACAGGAATGATCTTGCAGTACATCATTTTTATAGACTTTTGTAGACACAGTATGGACGCAGCCATCTGTTTATGATTAGTCTACATAGATAATGAATACAAAACTCCTCGCAGCCTGGATGGTAGAAACTAGATCCAGGGTCTTCACTTCTACTTCCCGAATTGGTACGATTCTAGCCATGTGATTAAATGATTCGATGTCGAACATGGTAGAAACCACTTGATTACCAGTCAATGATGTAAACTGTTAACAAGCGTGAGAGAAACCACCAGTAATGTCAATGGTTCTCAAAGTACCAAGCACAACCCGTGAAATGTGAATAGATGTTTTGATGTCGAACACTTCACGGAATCCTTTGATCGAAAGTCAATGATGTAAACTGACGTCAAAGGCGAGAAACCTGCCATTGATGCATGCAGACTTCAAGGTACTGTCGATTCCTAAGTCATCTTTCTAGATAATGTGTCGATGTCGATAGAAAGCGACCCGTTGCAGGCAAGCCCGCAACACGAAATCATTGTTCAAGTTGAAGAAATGTTGCTGTAAGGACTGACTCAGGGATGGTCAAATGGATGACAAGTATTTTGCAGATGAAAGTTTTGCTTGCAGACCTCTTGAACACATAACGACACAACAGATGGCTTGGTGACGAATAACTCAAAGTTAATCCCTGAAACCCGGTTAAAGACTTTCAAAGTGATTTGGTCAACTGTGAGGTAAAAGATTTCCCAACCCAGGTGAATGAAAAGTGTCGTGTTCAAGAGTGGTAATAAAGTTTCTTCTGAGACAAAAGGTGACAAACAGGTTCATTCTTCTCTCTTTTCCCCCACCATTTCTGGCAAGTACCTCTTTATTTTTAACAAGCTTGAGGAGGATAACATATGCTTGATTATAAGCTCATCCTTCGGACGAGTCCAACCTAGTTTAAATTCGAACCCTAGGAAGGAGTGGTTCGTTCCTGTTTGTAATTGAACAGGTCCTCTACTGTAAAAGTTTAACGAGCCCAGTATAGGAGAAACTCGGCGTTTTTCAATTTTAGAGAGTCTGAAAAAACTAAAGGAGACTCCACGTTGAACTTTTTCGTATATTTGTGTCCCTCAAGCCCGAAAAAGTATAAAATAATACCTGGGGGAACCGCTTGATCTTGCGACCAAGGAGTACTTTCATAATAGTGTCGTTGACCTGAAAAGTAAAAAGCGATCAAGGACACGTCGTTTTATTTCCTTATCGAGTTCGAAACGACAAAAACCCGGCAATCTTTTCCTGATTTTGCGGTCAGAAAAGAGCTAAAAGGGGACCGTCTTTTAATTCCGTTTTAACGAGTGAAAAAGAAACACTCGGCGATCTTTTCATGTTTTAGGAGTCAGAAAAGGGCTTAAAAGATGACTCTGATATTTTTGTTTGTGAAAAATTACAATTTCCCTCGAAATCCCTTTGTCCTGCACAAAAGCAACACATTACTCATACCTGTTTAAAATAGGCAAAAATACATTCAAAAACATCTTTTCATGGTAAAAAATGAACTAATTCATCCAAAAAACCTATAAAAAGACCTTTTACCATGTCATTTTTACCGTTTCACTGTTGAGGTTGAAAAAGGAGCTTTTGACAAGAAACTTCCCGTGGTCGCTGCGGAAAATCTGACCGTCGGAATCGAACGCCGTCTCATCCAGGTATTTTACACATCCTACTCTGCATTTCTATCCGTTTAGAATCAATTTTTAGGTTTTAGTTTCATTTTTTTGGGGGGGTTTTGGTTTTGGAATGCGCCTCTCGGCGGACGCAGGTGCCCTTCGGGTGACCTGCGTCCCCCGACTTTTTCTCATACGGGAAAACGGTCGGAAGACGCAGCCCGCCTTCAGGCCAGCTGCGTCCGGGCGCCCTGTGCTACAAAGCCGGGGTGCGTCCTCCGAGAAACGCGCATTTCAAAACCCCAACTCTCTCAAAAAACCACCAAAAATTCCCAAATTAATTTCTAATTGCTATTTTTGATATGCAGGGCATTAATCATGTTAGACTGGAGAGAAAGAGAGCATGTAGAGGAAGATGAAGCTGCAATAAATCATCAACCTTCCCTGGATGCCCTAAGAGCATGCGGATTATACAAATATTGGACCATACCGGGCATGAGGGGCCAGGTAAGATTCTTGGAATGGCTGGTTGAGCGATGGAACGTACAAGAACAATGCTTTTACATAGGAGGGCACCAGCTCGAGATAGAGCCCTCGGATGTATACTTTCTCACTGGCTTGCCAAACAGAGGTGAGCAACTCAGTCTTGCGGGGACTAGGCCGGGTGGCCAATCCCTTGATAGTCTCCGCGAGGATTGGTGCACACGTGGGGCTCACCATTCAAAAGGCATAGAGATAAAACACATCACTCTACCGGAACTCAAAGTCATAGCGTTCACGGTTACCAGAATTTGCGGCGCGGCCGCTTTACACATTGCTTCCGGATCCCAAATGCGGATGGCAATTGACTGTTACCAAGGCACCATTTTCAACTGGTGTGAAGCTGTGTCGGCTCATATGAAGAGCCAACTGACCAAGGCAAAGAACGGACGACTAAAGACTTTTGGATATGGGCCTATAGTCGTGAGCTTTGCCTTGGAGAGAATTCCAATGCTGATCCCTCAGCAACTCACTGTTGATATCTTGGGTCCTCAGCAGCCAAAGCTGATACGATGGGTTGCGGTGATGGCCCGGCATCCTGACGAGGGCGCGACAGTAGTTCGATTCTCAGATAGTTATTTTGACTGGTTAGAGGGCCAGCTTTTTGTGATACAGGACTTTCCGTATGCCGGAATGGATTTCAGAGGTGATCCGGACATGGTTCTTCCACAGGGAGAACAATGGGACGACAGAGGTACTTTTTTATTTTCACAAGTTTTCTAGTTATGTATTTTTTATATTTTTTTTTTTATATCGTCTCAAAATTAATAGTAAATCTTTCAAAATGCAGATGTTGGTCCACAGCGTCCAGCCAACCTCCGGCCTTATGATAGACTACATCCAGCTGCACCGGTACCGGCCCCACAGGATGCGACAGCAGAAGTACTAGCTGAGTTGGAGCATGATCTAGAGCGTCTCACGGCAGATATACCTGAGACTACTATGGACGACATTCCTATCAGGCTTCAGCGCTTCGTAGTCGCGGTCCCTGGACCGTTTAGGAGATTTTTGCGTAAGGTAGCCCGCGCAGTGGTGTCGTACAGAGAGCACCACCAGTGATTGACTAGTCACTTTTGTAGTCACATGTGACATTTTTGACTTTTTGTACTATCATTTTGCCGATCATAAGGTGTTTTAAACCTATGATCGAAGACGATGTATATATTTTTTGACACACTTCTATCTATATATATCACTATTACCGGCTTATCTTGTTTAACATATGTGATGAAATGTTTTTAAATTTACTTGCATGATTATCGTAAATGTCTGTCCAACACTCGAGAAGCAATTGCATCTGCTAATGTATTCAAAGACCTTGGAATATGTTGATATTCAATGTAATCAAATTCACGTTCCAAGAGACGCACTCTCAAAAACAACCTTAATAACACAGGATTTCTAATGGCATAAACTCTATTAAGCTGTAATACAACAAGTTCAGAATCTAACCTCACTATCAAACGTCGAATTCCAAATGAAATAGATTCGGATAATAATTCAACCACTGCACTGTATTCTGCAATGTTATTCGTTGTTTGACCGAGGCTTACCCCATGCATAGAAACTAACTCGTCAGAGGGCGAATAGATAACCCAAGCTGCGGAAGAGATATTCCGTGTATTACGACAAGCACCATCAGCAAATCCAATGTATGTTTGGAGAGGCGTCGACATCTACAATATCAAGAGTAAAACCAAGATAAGCCAGAATAATGACGAAAAACCACACTCGCTAAGCTAAGCACACTGACTAAACTAACACACTTGCTAGCTAGAAAGGAAATCTAACCTATCTAAAAATTTCTCCATACCCATCATTTTAAGCATAATACCTCTTTAGGTAAAGTCCATTTCTGGGTTTACCCAAAGAGTCCCCATCAAAATCAACTAACTCATAAGCCCCTTTTGCTAGCTTTCGCTTTACAATGTAGGGCCCATGCCACATGGGAACGAATTTTCCGGCACCTAGCTTATCGTTAGCTTGATCATATAATAGTACTAGGTCTCCTTCCGAAAAACTTCGAGGGGTTACATTTTTATCGTACTGAGCTTTCATTCGTTTCGCGTGAGTCTCGATAGCTAAAGTAGCGTCACGTCGAGTCTCATCTAATTTAGCCAAGTATAATAACCGTTTCTCCTCTTCGGAAGTAGCTGGAAGTAATTCGACAGCCATTTGAAGTGATGGGATTTCGCATTCAATAGGTAACACAGCTTCTAAGCCATAAACTAGCTGGAAAGGGGTGAAACCTGTTGAATTTTTCACTGAAGTTCGATATGCCCATAGCGCCGAAAATAACATGTTATGCCAATTCGTTCGATGGATACCAATGATCCGTCGAATCATGATGACTAGAACTTTGTTGATTGACTCAACCAAACCGTTGGCTTGCGGATAATAAGGAGTAGAGCTATCGTGGCGCAAACCAAGCTGGCTTGTAAGCTCAGTCATCATGACGTTTCGAAAATGGCTCCCATGGTCAGTAATGATTGCTTGTGGGACACCAAACCTAGTTATGATATGATTGAATACGAAAACTGCAGCTGTCTTGCCGCTTGCGTCGAATGTAGGCATCGCCTCGGCCCATTTTGTAAAATAATCAACCGCGAGGATGATATACGCATGCCCCCCGGCCGAGTGAGGGTTACAAGTAATAAAGTCAATGCCCCATTTGGCGAATGGACCAGCGGCAATTATAGGGTGGAGAGGAGCAGGTGGAGCGCGCATCTTTCGATCAAACACTTGACAGTTGTGGCATGTTCTGACAGCAAGGATACAATCTTTAAACATAGACGGCCAGAAATAGCCAGCGCGCAACACCTTCTGAGCTGTGGCATACCCAGACATATGACCGCCACATGCTCCAGAGTGACAATCATTCAAAACTCTCTCAGCCTCTTCGTGAGTTAAACAACGTCGAAAAACTAAGTCTGCCCCCCGGCGATAAAGTGTATCTCCAATAATTCTGTATTGCTGGGATCGAAACCGAATTTTTCGACGGTCTTCCTTGGAAGCTTCAGGCCGAAAGGTTTGGGTTTGGAGATAGATGATTATATCCCCATACCACGGATCTAAAGTGCTAATAAGAAACAAAGATTCGTCCGCAATGGACTCCTCTGCCACAGTCTCTGTGTCAGCACTCGGGAAATCACACATCAATTCCGCAAAAACTAAAGATTTCTTAGACTTGGACTTCTCGAACTCCAAGTCGAACTCTTGCAGGATAACAATCCATTTAGAGTACTTGCCCCCTAGCAGTTGTTTTGTCAAAATATAAATCATAGGGTTGCAATCCGAAATAACTGTAGTTTTGCGGAGAAGAATGTAGTGACGAAAACGCTGGACAGCTTGAACGGCTGCCAGGGCCAATTTCTCCACATGCGAATATTTTAACTCAGTGGGATTTAAGGTTCTACTAAGATAATATATCACATGCTCTGCTTTGAATTCATCTTCTTGAACTAACACCATTCCAATGGTGGAATGCGAAGCTGCGAGGTATAAGAAGTAGTCCTGGTTGTAGTTGGGAGGATGCAATAACGGTGCATGGGTCAACGCGTGTTTTAGTGCATCAAAAGATTGTTGGGCAATCTCGTCCCAAAAGAATTGTGCGTTCTGTTTCAACAACCGTGTAAAACCTTTAGTGACCTCGGCGTAGTTTGGGATGAATCGGCGTAAAAAGTTCGCTTTCCCTTGCAAACTTTGGAGTTGGCGCAAACTCGAAGGAGGAGGCAATTTGATGATAGCCTCGACTTTCGAGGGATCGACGCGAATGCCGGCTTTTGAAACAACAAATCCCAGCAATCGACCTGTTTCTATACAGAAAACACACTTGTGGGGATTCAACCGAATTCGATAATGCCTACACCTCATAAAGATTGCTCGTAGGTGGACAAGGTGATCAGCTCGTTGTAAAGAATGAGCAGGCAAATCATCGAGATAGGGTTGCACAATGTGCTTGATGTCATGAAATGCATAAGACATTGCCCGTTGAAAAGTGGCCCCGGCATTCTTAAGTCCAAAAGGTAATTTGCAATAAGCAAATGTCCCCCATGGACAAATGAATGCCGTTTTTGGTTGGTCGGCAGGTAGAATATTGATTTGATTATAGCCTGAGAAACCATCCATGAAGGAAAACATCTCACTTCCGGCACAATCATCAATAATTTGATCGATATAAGGCGTAGGATAGTTGTCTTTTGGACAAGCTCGATTGATATCCCTATAGTCGATACAGATTCTTATTGTTCCTTGTTTTTTATTGACGGGAACAATATTCGATACCCAATCCGTTAACGGGATCGGATAAATGAAACCTGCTTTCAACAGCTTTTCGACTTCTGCTTTAATCGCAGCCGCTTTTCGAGGGTGAATCTGACGCAACCGTTGCCGAATGGGTTTAGCATCCGGGTAGGTTTTGATTTCATGAACAACAATGGCAGGATCAATTCCCGGCATTTCCTCGTAAGACCAGGCAAACACGTCGCGGAATTCTTGGAATAGGGCCTTGTAAGTTTGGATTTCTTCTTCAGTACATGCGGCACCTATATGAATGTTCTCCTCGATTCCGGGCTTCACTGAAATATCAATGGGAATAGTACGAGAAATATTCCCTAAATTCAGCTCTGAATCAGAATGTTTCGTTGGATCCTGAGCGTCTTTGACATATTCAGCGGTAAAGATAGATGAAAAATCATTTTCAAATGCATCATCCTTAGGTAAAAACGAAGATCTGTGATGGAGATCTTCCCATGGTAGATCATCTACACTTAGGATTTCGCGAAGTTGTTCGTCAGATGACACTTCTTCGGGAAACGTTATCCGTTCTAAGGGTGAGGTGAAAAGTGACTCTTCACTGACCACATTCATTTGGTCGGTTTCGGTTGAATGAAAGTCGGTAAAAGACATAAGAGCTTCATAAGCAATCTCATACGGACTCAACGGCATAACATCACCGAGTGAGTCTAGCTCAGAGTCAGATGGAACATACCAAGGATCATCATAAATAATGTTTTCTGACGTGATCATATGAATTGTTGCAAACGAAGGGTCTGCATTGAGTGGAGGGAGAGGAAAAGTTCCCAGTAAACCGGAATCCTTAACTAAACCTACACCAATGTCCCTATAAGGGATTGTCGTTTTACCAACATGCTGGATAGTTTCTGAAGAGGTTGGGTCGGATGAAAAGTATGTCAGCTGATCAATAGTCACGATCTTACCGTTATGTGGAAACTTAATGACTCTGAAGACCGATGAAACGACCGCTGTCATAGCATATGACCAACTTCGACCCAAAAGAAGGTTGTAGTCTAGAGGGGCATCAACCACTTCCACATCCAGACTAACGGTTTTACCTTCGACCCCTATAGGCAATTCTTGTAGAATACCAAACGGACGGAACCCACGGCCATCAAAGGCCTTAAGGATGGTGGGGGATTGGTTCAACGAAGGAGAACCAAGCGATCTCCAACATTGAATCGACATAATACACGTAGAAGCTCCCTCATCAATCACAGTCCGATGAATAGGCCTGTTTTTTACTATCACTGGAATTTGGAAAGCCATTTGATGGGGGAGACGCGGTGTACTACTTTCTAGATCAAAGATCATTAGGTTCGGGTCCTGAACATCGACAGCTCCAATAGCCGACAAAAGCAATTTTCGTTGCGCTGGACATGATTGCAGCACTTCGAGTGCCGACATTGCTGAAGGTGAAACAGCTAAGTCTTCAACAATGTTGTAATTCTGGGCTGCTCTCGCATGTGGATTGAAAGCAGACCTTCGAAGTACACCCTTGGCGGGCGGCTTAATCACTAAGTCTGGGTTAGGTTTTTCGATCTGTAGTGGATCGGAACCAGGAGCTGAGGTTGATGGGTTAGAGTGAGAAGATTCTGCTTCCTTACCATCAACAGGAGCCTTACTACCATAATCTTGCGATCGAGTCGCAATCCTGACATGAGACATCATCAAAATGGGTTCTTCACTGGCATTCGAAGAAGAACCTATCATCTTATTCTCCTGCTCTGGAAATGGATTTTTTAACACAGCAGGAGTGGGAGAACCTTTGACTATTTTCACTACCTCGGCCCGATGAGGGCAGTCTCTCGTAAAATGATCTTCTTCACAAATAAGACAAGGATATCGAGGTTTGCGTTTTTCGTCATTGGTTTCCGACTTTTCCGTTTTCTCCTTTGGAGCCTTGTCTGCTTTAGCCTTCTTCTTTCCTTTCTTCTTTCCACCGTTTTTTGATTTGGCCGTAGATGACTCTACAGCGTGAATGTCGGCGGTAAGTTCAGGAGGAGAAGACTCTCCTGTCGGAGAATCAGGCAAAGTGATAATTGGAGTATTGGAGGCCTTGGAAGACTTCTTCTTACTCTTCGTAGTCACGATACCAATCATACCATCAGCGGCATGAGATCCCGAAGGAGCAGCAGCGATTTGGTTTGACTTTGGAAGATCCGGAATTTTCTCGTGTAACGTACCCGACTGAGTGTAAACTAAGTCAAGGTATTGTGCCTGAGCAATGACTTGCTCCTCAGTAACTACTCCGGCCTTAGCTACATCTTCAGTAATTCTTGGTAATAATGATTTGACAAACCATTCAGCTAAGATTTGGTCCGGGATAAAAACTTTCACTAATCTTCTTCGACGTCTCCACTCATGAATGTGATCAGAAATGTACGTGGATGTCGATTGTTTTAGCGAAGTTAATAATTCTGTACCATTATCGTATCTGACTGGTAACTGAAAATGAGTTAAGAACGAGGTAGCTAACTGGCTAAAGTTGTAAAAAGAGGCCCGTGGTAACTCAATGTACCACTTGGCTGCGAGACCAATGAGTGTACGCTGGAAAAGACGTAAGCGGATGGAATCATCTGAGATGGAATTTGATGCACACCAGAGGTGGTAAGTCATCACGTGATTAGACGGATCCTCTCCAGACTTACCTTCGAACTTGGGTATATCGCTGGGCAACTTATTTGGCATTGGCGGCCAGAACTGAAGATATTGAATTGGATCGTTCGTTAGGCGCGTCAAGTCGGGTAAATCTAAAGTCGCAATAAACGGTAACTGCCGGTTAGGATCTCTAAAACTCTGAGTCACAATACCAGCCCCAGGAGGAGGATATCCAGGATAACTAGGAACAGGAGTCGCATTTGGGATATTATATCCTCCTGGAAAACCAGGATTAACCGGACCGTACTGGGGTTGCTGAGGTTGTTGATAAGTGTACCCAGGATACGGTTGATACTGGTAAACCGGTTGTTGGGCAGCTTGCCCAGGTTGATACTGTCCCTGGTACGGAGGTTGAACAAATTGAGGTTGAGTAGTAACAACCGTACTTGTACCAGGTTGGCCTGCAGGCATCTGGACTGTGGTTTGAACCGTGGGTCCAGACAACGGTACAGATGTCTGAGGAGTGGTTACAGGGACAGTAGAAACCGGAGCTGCCGATACTCCAGAAGTAAGCATGGTAGATGAAGCGGTAGTTGCTGCAGCCGTGTGAGGTGGAGTACCAGGTGCAATTGGCGGCTGAGTAACTACAGAAGTTACAGGGGTCTGAACACTTGACTGGACAGGTTGCGGTTGCTGGGGTGGACCAGGAACTGCAGGTTGTCCTGCTTGAGGTACCGACTGTATACTTGGTTGCGACATCTGTTGACCCTGTGACGGATCCCATGTTAACATTCCAGGGTATTGACTCGTAACAGGTTGAGGATACTGAGATCCATAGCCGTATTGAGGATAGGGTTGATAACTGTAAGGTGCAGTCCCATATGATTGCCCTTGAGGTGGTTGATAACCTTGACCAGGGTATTGACCCGTAGGTTGATAACCTTGAGGTAAATACGAATACTGGGGTTGACCTTGACCTTGAGGTTGGTATCCTTGAGGTTGATACCCTTGGGGTTGATACCCTTGGGGTTGCCATCCTTGAGGTTGCCATCCTTGAGGTTGATATTGATACTGAGGTTGACTTTGGGGTACATATTGAGGCTGGGGTTGATACCCTTGGGGTTGATACCCTTGAGGTTGCCCCCCAGTCACGAATGAAGTACCTTGAGGTTGCCCCCCAGGCATTAACGAAGGTTGCCCCCCAGGCGGTAATTGGCCACCTTGAGGTTGGTTAATGGGAGTTGAACCTGACATCATATAAACGTCACCTATACTCAATGGTACATTACCACTGTTTCCAACTAATAACCCATGATCAACGGGTTGAGGAGATGCTCCCGCAAAGGTACCAGAAAGTGATTGATACCCAGTAGGAACAGAAGGACCGCCATGTAAAAATGATTCAGGACTTTGTGAAAACACAGATGACTGACCAGACATATTTACAGGAGAATGAATTCCTCTAGGTGGAACCGGAGTACGAGGTGTAGAAAAACCTACTGAGTTGTCTAAAAAATTGGTTAATGCAAGGTACCAAGATTCACTTCTAGGAGGACTGTAAAAGATGGATTCACGCTCCCTTAGATCAAGGGTAATTAGATCTTCAGAATCAGAAACGCCTATTTCTTCCTCTGGAACAAGTTCTTCTATAGCAATTAATCCAACAGGAAGATTTTCGGTGATAATTCTTTCTATTCTTGGTGAATCAGGAACACTAGGAGTTGGAGTAACAGGTTCGGAAATTTCAGGTTCTTCGCCTGTTTCACTGGCAGATGAAAAACTACCAGCAAGCTCGGAAACTGTAACAGCTTCGGGATTGTAACCTGTTTCTAAACTTTGGTAATCTGGATGGACTACCAAGGAAAATTCTCCTTCTTCAGGTGATCCTACTCTACTGCCACTAGGAGGAGTTACAAGGACCTTTAACCCTTCTAAATGACCCGGAATGTCTTCAGGAGATTCACCCCGCGATTTACGGAGTTTTCTTAACAAATCTATTCCGGTAACAATCTCAGGAGACTTGCCCCGAAGTCTACGGGACTGTCTCGGTAATTCCGCCACAATTAAAGATTTTAACTACAACACACGAAAACAAAGTAAAAATTTCAAATCAAACCACCTAAAGTCTTCTAAAGAAGCAAACAAATTTGAAGCACACGCCTAAATAATCTAGAGCGTCAAACCACACACAAACAGTAGTCTTCCGGACCAAAAGCGCTAGTTGGTGATTAGGCCCAACCTCGCAGGATTCAGTACAGAAATGGTGGGTGGAACAGTTACCCCGGCAACCTGCTTAATGAATAGACTGGACCAAGTTCCTCCACTTTAACCGTCTCGAAGTGAAGCGAACCCCCCAGAAAATCCAAGTGAGTATAACCGACGTCTGCTCCAGGTACAGTGGGACCTTCCCTCCACCGTCACCTTGGGTAGAATCCTAGATATTATGGCCACTAAGGTTACCAATCACAACAATTACACCTGGGGGAACAGTCTAAACTCCGACAGCACGCAAGGGCAGAGTAGCAAGCTCCAATCCCCTTACCGGCTCCTTGACAACAATCCAAGGTTTACCGATAAGTGACCCCTGGCTCCTCGACAATGGTTAATCCGAGGTTTACCGTTTGTAATACGTACTGCCTGGCGTCGTTCCCAACGAGGGAGGAATGATCCCCTCACTGGTTCGGACACGAGCTCGTGCTTCTCCTTTAAGAGGAGCTTTCCCAGAATGTAACTGAAACAATTGGATTTGTTCTACTCAAGATAGACTATCTGTTTGGTTTTGTAGTCTTGGAGAGTTAAGTACTCACCTACTCCAAGACCCTAGCCTAAGCTATGTTGGTGTTTCAGAGCCCTAGAAAAATAAAGATTACTAGATTGATTTTAATTTAAGCGTTACTTTTAAGGTTGTTTCTTAAGTCAAAAGGTGATGGAAGTGAAACCAGTGGTGTGTTGACTCGACTCGAAACCACTACAAAATGCACCTAGGATGATTTATCCACTACTTTACTTTTTCGATGAATTGCTTAACTAAAAAGTTGAGAGAATGCAATCTTTATAAAAGCAACTTCTTAATTGAAGACAATCAAAGAAACAATTCGTTTGTCTTTTCCAAGCATAAAAACATAACCTCTCTTTACATACACGAAAAAACTCTTTTCTTCTTTCGAAAACAAAAAGCTACTTGAAACAAGACTTTTTAAGAAGATGTTTTTGTATTTTTCTTTTAATAAAGCAAATAAATCTAATATAACCAAAAATCAATCTTAACAACTCTTAAAATCTATGAAAATGCACTCATAAGCAAACTAAGGGCAAATTTACTCTAAGCAATCTTAACGAGGCCAAAACTAACAATGATTATTTCTAAGGTGTTTTACTTGATCACAATCAAATCAAGGACTAGCTTATTGCAGAATCAAAAACTAGTCAAAACAAAATTCTAATCTTTTTGTTCTTTTTGTAAAATGGAAATCAATACTTTATAAACAAGCAAATCGAAATTTGACCCAAAACAACTCAAATGGCAAGTTGCTCACAAAAGGAGACTTTACGACAGGCCCGACTTCTAAGAAGGTTGACTAACCAGAGAGATCTAAGGCTGGACAACTTTTTACTATCAAAGTCACTACAAAGCCTTTCCAAAAATCAAACCCTAGGTCTAAACTTCGTTGAAAACCACTAAAACACTCAAAGCGCACAAAACTAGTTCAGGTGAAAATTCTTGACAGGGTACTAAAGGATCTGGGCAGAAAACACTAAGGAAAAACAAAATCTAAAAGCAATTTAAAGCAAAAATGGAATTTTCTTAAGTTTTACAGGAAGACGCAGGCAACCTGTTGTCACAGGTGCGGCCCCACTCTGTGCAGACGGCAACAGCGCGTCCAAAGACGCACTGTGCAGTACGCAGAGGGTGCGTCCTTCTGGAAAAATGAAGAAAAACCAAATCTAACTAAATCTAAAGCTAAGCCACCCAAATACTAATTCTCACAGTCAAAAACCAGAAAATAAAAATGATTTTCTCAAAGCAAAGTTCATATAAAGGAAAAGACTCTCTCATTAATGGATTCCCCAGCGGAGTCGCCAATTTGTCACACGGAATTTGTCAAGGGTGCGGACACGACTGACCTTCCTAGAAGTCTAAGACGTTCTAATGACAAACAAGACAAAATGGAGTGATCTTTCTCTAAATACACCTTTTACAACATGAAAACTACAAGTGTTTAGGCTTACCTTATTCCAAAACGCTGTTGTTGAAGTCCGTTCTTGACGATCCGGATGAGCTCCTCCTTCAAGTCAATTCCTGCAACCATAAACAATCAAACAATTACCAAGCACTTGCATTTCATATAATAAAACATATATTCAACATGCAGACCAAGGAACACATGAAATAACTCATTAACACAAGCTATTGAGAAAAATAAACCAGTTTGTATTAATAACGAAACAAAGAAACTCTTACAACCTGGCCTTGGTGTTGTGCAAGTTCCTCCCAGGGTCCATCAAGGGTTTTCCTCTACTTTGACAAAGCTCACCCTCTCCCAAGTAGAATCTAGTGAAGACAATCTCTCCTCACAAAGGCTCTAATGGAAGACCTAAATCCTGCAGCATTTACCCAAAGAAAATGTATAGCTCCAACCTCCTCTCCTTCTGGCTCAATGCCTTTATTTATAGTGCTGTAAAGAGGTTATTCAGGTCCACTATCAATGGGATCATCCCCCTCTTTGGGTGGGATAGCTCCATTATTGATGGGATAAGTTCCCCCTTAATAGAGATACATGAACCAACTGGAGGCGCATCCATTTCATCAAACCGACCTCTAGAATGTTCTAGAAGTAACCACAAGTAACTTTTTCAAGATAAAACTCGCGCATTTTGCCTTTTATAGAGGGATGCACCTGTCCCTTAACATACAGAGCGTCCATGGACGCAGATTTTGTGAACATGGTCAGCGTCCCCGCAGGTAAGGCTAGAGAGAACCTGCGACCCCAGAGATAAACATAGTTTTTACAAGACTTTCTCTCTTCTTTGAGTTTGAGATGGATAACAGAGGCATGAGACTTGCTTAAGAGGGTAGTATGACTGTTGATTTGAGCCATACTAACTGTAAGTAGTCAAGGTGACATTTTTTAGTGTAACAGCCACCGAAAGGAGATCAGAAAGAAACACTGTCTGAGGCGGGCATACCCATGCTCAGGAAAAGTAAAGCATGTCCGCATATCAAGTACAAGCGGATCCACTAAGTATACAAGTATAAATGACTGGGAGATACATAATGGATCATCTGATCATAATAAGTAAGTACATGTCTGAATATCACATATAAGACTATCAATGATGCTGAAAGATGCAACGGATCACTGATATCAAAGACTGATCCCAAAAGGTACCAACTGAACATGATGGAATAGGATGGTACTACACTGCAAACTCAGGTGCCAGCATATAGAATGTCGCCATGACTGACTGCAACATATAAGGTGGAGTGGTATCAACTAGCAGTAACAGGAGCAACTGTCAAGTGAACCAATGAATGCTGATACAACCTGAGGTCTTCACCGACCGCCGTGGTATATTTCTACACCATGGGAATAAATGATCTGAAGTCGACCATGTGAGAAATCATTTGATTACCGGTCATTGATGTATACCGTTAACAAACACGAGACTACTCACCGATAATGATAATGAGCGTCAAGGTACCTAGTACAATCTAACAAGTGTGAATAGATGGGCTGAAGTCGAACACCTGTAAGAATCTATCGATCAGGAGACAATGATGGTTTCCCACTGTCGATAGCGAAAGATCTGCCACTAATGACTGCAAACCCCAAGGTACTGCCAAATGGACTCTAGATCTTTGCCCCAGAGCAATGAGTCGAAGTCGATAGGGAAAGATCCGCTAGAAGGAAGGCATTAAGGCATCCTCCACCAATCTAGCGCGAGTGTAACCCGTAGGCCAATAATGTGGAAGGAAACGGACGAAAAAGATGTAGTAACCCAACTGAAGTACGTTTCCGGCGTACACAAGATGTGGCTAGCGCACAGCAGAAACCCTCTGAACCAACCAATGATGAAAGCTGACACAGAGGCGAGGTATCCACCAATAGGGTCAAATGGAAACCAAGGTACTGCACGAATCCCAATGTGTGATAATGTATGCTGATGTCGAACACAAGGGAAACCACTCAGTCAAAGACCCATGATACTGATCGATGCTGAGAACAAGGTGACCTATCAATAATGAAAATAGGGCCAGGGTGCGGCTCTAGGCCTGTCCTCAGAGCAAGGTGTCGTCGTCGATAAGGACAAGACCCGCCAGCAAGAAGTCAATGGGGACCTTCTCAAACCGGCACGAGTAAAGGACCAATATAACTGATGTGATGATAGACATGATACTGACAACCAGGGATGGCCGACTGAAAAATGAGTCAAGAGACACTGCAGAAAGGCTGACTCAGGCTAACTTCCCTTGAAAAAAAGCATGACTCAATGTGACTATGTGGCAGCATATGATGAATCTGTATAAGTTCATCATGCAGGAGGCACGAACGAACCCTCCATATGATTGGAAGAGATAACCAATCGGGGGAGAACTGACTCGATAACAAGGTTATGGCGTACCTAAGTCAAACTAAATCCCACCCATGCGGAGGAGACTTTGTTTTGAGTGCTTTGTTCAAGGGCGACATGATTGACTCTAGCTACCAACAATAAATGGAAATAATGTCCCTGTTCCCTCTCTTTTTGGAATATTTAATTTTTTTTTGTCTTTTACTGATAAGCCGGAAAAAGAATAAAAGAATGCTATGGTATAGTGGAAAGAACGAGTGTCGATGAAACAGATGATCTAGTTCCTGGGAAAGGAACGTTCCTATGCTCAATGCAGGGAGGTGAAAACTGGTCAGTGACACTCAGAGGTATGTTCCTTCCACGGATTTGGGTATGTCAAGCTGCAGAAGTCAAAGGTATGCAAGGTTGATTTTGCAGACGTCATGGTCAAAAGTTGGCTTAAACACGAGTCCAAGTGAAGCCGGCTCTAGGCCAAAAGGTGCAAATGGTCAACATGCAATGCAAAAGTACAACTTGACACTCATAGGAGCCTCTAGGGTATAAGGCCAGAACGAAGCGAAGAGGCAAAGAGGAATGAGTCTTCAACGCATAAGTCATGGCGGGACTACAGAGGACTCCCGAGCCTACTCAAAACGAAGCAGCATGGGCAACAAATGTCAGTGAGGTGCTAACTAGGATGCCCATGTAAAGGATGGCTCTACCATCGTGTCATGATTTAAAGAATCGGCGAGTGAAAATGGCTAACGAACCATAACACGATGGGGTCGACCCTATGGCAGATGTATTGGTCAAATGGAGGCTAGTATGCATAATGCAACGGAAAAATGGTGTCCCTAACATATATGCCAGTGAGAACACGATACCTGCCATGACGGGTCAGCAGTCATGGAACCGTCTCGAACCATCGAAAAATGTCCAAAATGTCCTGAAAAACAACCCAATCTCGACATTCCAAGCTCCCAAGTTAAAAGTGACATGAAACCAAACAAAATAAACTTTTGAAAAAATTTTGCATTTTCAAAACTTATAAAAAGAAATTTTGGACTTACCATTTTCACCGTTTGACTTGGAGAGCAAAAATTGTGGAGCAAAAGGAGCAAACATCCCTATGACTTTTCAACCGTTCAAACTTGCCGAAAACTTCCAGGTAAGCACTACACTTGTCTTGCAATTAATTGTGATAGTTTTTTGGAAATTTAATTGATGTTTTACCATTGGATTTTTGCAAAAAATTCCTTTGCGGCGTACACGCGGGTTGGCTATATAGAAATTGCGTATACGACGGCCCTACACGCGACTGTATACAAAGGAACCCGTGTGTGCGCAGAAAACTAATTTTATACACAAAACTAACGGACGAAAATGATTTTTTCTTCCAGGATGACTCTCACATGGCGTGAAAGAGAGCACTCAGCCATGGATAATGAAGTTATGAACAATGATGAGGCATTAGATGCCCTACGGGGATGCGGGTTGCTAAAATTCTTCAAATTGCCAAATATGAAAGCCAACACGCGTTTGCTCGAGAGACTCATTGATTATTGGGATGTCGATGAGGAAGCATTTGTGATTGATCAGATGCCACTCAGGGTAGAAGTGGAAGACATATATTTTATCACGGGCCTTTCCCGAAGGGGAGAGGTAGTACATTCCCGGGGCAGGACACGGAATAGCCTCAGTGTAGATGACTATGTACAGATTTATTGCCCGGGTCACCGAAAGGTCGGGAGCCAGATCTCTATCCCACATGTGGCGAGTTTGTCACTCAGGATAATCTTGTTCACTATAGCTCGAGTGAACGGATCATCCTCACTACATCAGGCGTCACGGGTAAATATGAGCGTGGCAGTGGACTGTCTCACTACAGTGTTTGACTGGTGTACTCCTCTCCTTGCCAACATGAAGGAACAACTCACTTCTATCAGGAGGGGACAGACCAATAATTTTGGGTTCAGAACCATCTTGTGCACTTTCTTCTTCGAGAAGGTTCCCGCACTCCGCCCCAGGGTAGGAGTGGCCATCAGTAGTCCACGTGATCCACGCATGGGCCGGTGGGCTGACTTGATGAAACGTCTGGGGGGTGGGGAAGTCCCAAGGAATGCATTTGACGATGATTTCTTTGCTTGGTGGGAGCAGCAGATCATCGCCGTGGATGACTACCCCTATGCCGGACTGGATTTCCGAGGAGATCCTGATCTAGTGTTACCACCAAATGCAGCATGGGGCGAGATTGGTAAGAATTTTTTTTTTATGTTTTTATGATTTTTTTTTGGATTTTTCAAATATAATGATGAATTTTGAAAAATATTTTTTGATGAGATTCAAATGACTAATATGATGATCATGTTCCAGACATTGGGCCCGTACGACCAGATGGATTCCCGCGGCATGGACGGCGTGGCCAAGGAGCCGAAGAGGCGGCTGCGGATACGGAACGGACCTTAAACAACGTCCAGCGACACTTGGCGAGACTAAGCTGCCAAGTACCGATGGCCGAGATAGAGGACCTTCCTCCAGATATGTAGCGTCATGTGGTTGGGATGCCACGTGACTGGGTTCGCATCTTTCGGTGCGTGGCCAATGCTATAGTTACTTATTTAGCTGCTCATCCAGAGCCGAGGCATTAGATATGCCTGACATGATTATGGGCATTTGAGTCCCAATTTTGTATATTTTTGGACACACATATGTACACTCGAGGCGTTTTATGATATATATATATATATATACAGTTTGACTTTTTGATGCATGATTTTATGATGATGAATGATTGATATGCCAGTCTAATGCTTGATTAGCGATAGAATCAGCTAACCAATTTTGAGATCTTGGAATGTGCAAATAATTAATGTAAATAAATGATCTTTGCAACAACCTCACCCTTAAATATTGGCAATATAATAATGGATCTCTAACCCGATAAATGTTATTTAACTGAGACACTATCAATTGAGAATCAAGATATACTACCAACGAGTCGATCCCATAAGAGATTGCCTCGGATAATAAATCGATAACAGCTATATATTCGGCCATATTGTTTGAAGCAGGACCGATACACACGCCTCTCGATATCATCAACTGACCAGTTGGGTAATAAAGTACCCAAGCTACGGAAGCAAGATTCCGAGTGTGCCGACTAGCACCATCGGCGAACCCAAAATAGACCAAATCATCCATCAGCACCTGCCACAGCAGACCAAAAAGCATTGATATCAGAAAACGCTCGACAATATATGTACAAATATACATAAAATACAAAGAAGCCATTGCCTGGTAAAACTAAGCAAAATACTTCTTTAGGTAGAGCCCATCAGGAGGCTCCGCCCACTGACTCCTAGGGATGTTTATAGGTACGATGATCGAACCAATCAATATACTCTCTTTGGCAAATGAATGTGTTGGAGCCGAAGGGACCATACAAACATCACTAGTCGAACTGGAGGACCGAGATTCGACTTCACGCATAGGGGCATAAAAGTGTAACCGACGATGTAAATCTTCCAAAGGTCGATCTACGACCGTCATTGCTTTGAATATCGCTTCATCCGATGGAAAAACAATATCCAAGCAATCCGATGCAAAGGTGGAATCAAGGGTCTGAAAATGGGCCACATCACCATCTATTTCTCTCCCAAAGGAAATAGTAGAATGGTTATCTACAGAGTTATCGATAGATTCGCATCTAGGTTCCACTGTAGATATAAGAGATTCTATTCCACCCACCTTTGTCATCACCTGATGTGGTCGCAGATGAAGCTAAGGTTCCAGGATTCGAAGAATAAGGAGTTTGGACAAACTCTCTTCGTAAAGGATCCCTGGAGGATGAAATTGTATCTATACCAGCTGTAGGAGGGGGAAGATTAAACGTACCCATCAATGAAGAGTACATCCTGACTCCTAGACTCTCGGTAGGCGGACGAGGGTTACCCACTAAAGGAACAGTAGAGTCGGAGCTTGCTTGAGGATCGATTGGAGAATAGTCCAATTGATCAACCTTAACGATTTTCCCCTCATGAGGAAAGCAAATGACACGAAACAGAGTCGATACGACGACTTCCATTTCGTATACCCAGTTCCTTCCTAATAGGAGATTATAGTCTAGGTTAGCATCTACGACTTCAAATTTGATATTAACGACCTTCCCTCCAACACATATAGGAAAGGCCGGGATAATCCCATGCGGCTTGTGAGAGTGACCATCAAATGCTATCAATAGGGTAGGTGAAGGAACAACCGACGGTGATCCAATGGCCTTCCAGCATGACATAGACATGACACACGTGGAAGCTCCCTCATCTACAACCGTCCGAAAAATATTCGTTTTCTGGTAGGTAGACTTTATCTGGAAAGCCATGTGATGAGGAAGTCTCTTTTTGACATTACTCGTATCAAAAGTGAGAGCTAAGGAATTACTTGGATCCACTGCCCCCATTGCCGATAGCAAGGCACGTCGTTGAGCAGGACATGACTGGAGAACCTCTAACGCGGACATAGCACATGGACTCTGAGCCAGATCCTCCACAATAGAGTAATTCTGGGTTGCCCTAATATTAGGGTTGATAGTCGCGCGTTTTGCGGAACCTTTCGGCACCCGAGGTATAGTCTCAACAGAAGGTCACTCAATATGAAGTGGGTTGTTAGTTTTGGGAACTGATTTACCCTTAGAATTTTCACCTTCACCATAATCGCGTGACTGTGTGGCCACATTAGTGTGAGCACCCATCATGAAAACATTCGATGACTTGTCCCCTTCCTGGTTGCCCCCTGAGGAGGTACCAGGGTTTGAACTTGCGCCAGCAAGAAGTTGCTGCCCTTGGGGGAAAGGGTTAGTTAACACAGCTTGGGAACTAGAAGTCCCTTGCTGTCCTAACAAGCGCTGAGCGTCTTCAATCCTAGGGCAGAGATGAGTTAGATGGTCTCCACTGCATAACTTGCAAGGAAACTTAACTTTCTTTCTCGACTCATTTCCACCACCACCGGCGTTGTTGCCTGATTTATTTGCATCTGGCTTCCCATCCGAGTTCTTCTTCTTACCACGTCCTTTCTTTTTCCCATTGGAATTTTGATTTCCTTTGGGGTTATCGGATTGGACGGCGTTAATTGAAGAAGTTTGGGAAGCGGGAGGATTAGACAATGTGACTTGGTTGTTAGAAGCAGTTTGCAAAGACAACTGCTGCAATTGATTCAACAAGTTCACTGTAGATGTGTCTACTGACCCAACGATACTGTCCGCGTACAGACCTGGTTTCGGCTTAGCTAAATCAACCTTAGATCCAGGAGCATCTGGCAAGTACTTTTGGAGGATCCCAGACTGAGAGTAAATCAGTTCTAACTGCTGGGCCCTGAAAATGGCTTGCTCCTCAGAATAGACCCCAGACATGGAGACATCCTTGGAGATCTCTGGTTGCAAAGACTTCAAAAACCACTCTAGACGGTACTCCGGAGGGATTTCGGCTTTAATGAGCCTCTTTCTCCGTCTCCATTCCTGAATGTGATCAGAAATGTGGGTTGCCTTATCCTGACGAAAGGTGGCCAGAAGTTCGGTTCCGGCGTCATAGCGGACAGGCAACTGGAAGTGATTTAAGAAAATATTGGCTAAGTCGGCGAACGATGTAAAGCTGCCCCCTCGCAACTCTATATACCACTTGGCCGCATTACCAGTCAAGGTGCGCTGAAAGAGTCTCAACCTAATCAAATCCTCGATGAGGGAGTTGGATGAGCACCACAGATGGAATGTGGTCACGTGGTCGCCCGGGTCCTCACCACTCTTCCCTTCGAATTTTGGAATGTCCGAAGGGAGTTTGGTTGGGACCGGAGGCCAGGCCGGATTATACCTGATTGGGTCGTTTGTTAACTTTGTGAGATCTGGCAAGTTTAACATTGCCAGAAACGGAAGCCTAGGAGGACCTAGGGGATTCCACCCAGACTGGGCAGAACTCCCAAAGTTCTAAAAAGATTGTCCTGGGATTTGGGAGGCACCAGGCTGCCCGAAGTGACCAGTAGAACCGGCTGAACCAAAAGGCAAGCCCTGTGGTCCAGCAAAATTCGGAGTTTGACCAACTCCTGCCGTATAACCTCCATAGCCCGCAAAGTTTCCTCCTAAAGAATGGTAAGGAGTTGATAACCCCTGATATGGGTTCCAAGCCGAAGCAAGGGGAGGAATACTTTGAAACGAACTAACCGTGGTGTACAGCCTATTCCCTTGTTGGCCGATAAATGGATTCCCAGTTCCTGCACTACTAGCCCCAGGGTTATTCCAACCTTGGAAAGGATTGCTGCTTTGTCCTATAGAAGAAAAAGGCATGGATCCTACCGTCGGGTTGGAATGTGGTATATGACCACTTCCGAAAGGAAAACCCTAGAATGAGGCCGATCCACCCATCATGGACATAGCCGCACTAAACGGAACCGATGGAATACCCTGTGATTGGGTGCCAAAAGAGAAGAGTCCAGTACTAAAAGCATTGGTTTGGGCATTTCCACTCGTGGACGGAATGGAGGTAGACCCAAGTAGAGATGTGCTCGCAAAAGATCCAAACAAGGAAGTGGAGGGGATGGAAATGGTTCTTCCCCCTTGCACCGATGTAGGGGTTTGCATAGTCGCAGCACTCATAGAAGCCATGCTTCCAGTGGTGGTCATGAATGGTAAGCGCGTAGCGTAACCTGGACTTGCTGGTCTATGTGACAGAGTCCTAACGTATTGCAATACGTCTGGATGACTAAATGGTAGAGGAGAATTTGGAACCACTAATGATTCTGAAAGTTCTTCTACCTCTACGTTATTCTCCGCTTGAAAGCAAACTCGAGAAAGGACTGGAGTATCCCTCTCTTGCTTAGAAGTGCCAGGTCTTGCTTGGCCGCTAATGTCCCCGAGAGGAGGATCAATCCCCGATGCGTCAACTGGCATGGGACGGACCCCACCGGTAGTATTGCCTCTGCGCCTTCTAGGAGAAGGCTCTAAACTAGGTGGCTAGAGACCACGAAGTCTTCGAGACCGTCTTGGAGATCGGTCAGCCACTTTGAATTTTTTGTGATGATCTAACTAAAGACTCAAAAAAAATTAAAAGCTAGGCCAACTAGGAGCACAGAGCACACACTATAAAGTCCCTAAAGATACAGCCAGTCAAACAACTCCCACGTATTTCTGCTCCGGGTGATTAGGACCGGACACCAAAATACGAGAAAGTGAATCAAAGGGCCTTCCGAAGATAGTCTGGGATGATGAGGGCCCAGTCATATCAGCGAAGGTATCAGAGGAAGTTACGCTGACCTCCTAACAACAGCCTGCGTCGGTGCAAGCCCCCAAGCTTCGCAAGGGTGCCCTCCAGTAGTACTGTCGAGAGTGATGCAACATCGACCTCAGGTGCCACGAGATTCCCCTCTGCAGCCACCTATGCAGATCCCTAGGAGAGGCAACTATGGATACCAACTCGTCGCAGAAGCCAGGAGGAACAGTCGTGAGGTAAGTTCAGACAAGTAGGAGAGGGGGTATCTCTCTTCCCTGTCTTCACAGACCCTCGTGCTTAACTCCCAGATCCGGAGCTTTCCTGGTCTTCCTAACGCTATTGGATTTACTCTCGTTAATCAGACTCTTATGTTTGACATTTTATGTGGCCTTGGAGAGTTGACTCTCCACTCGCCTAATCCAAGGCCCTAAAATCCTAAACTTGTTGGTGTAACTGACTAAAACAAAAAAGTTCTAGTGGATTTTAATTTAGCGCTTGATTTTATTAGGCTGTTCTTTAAGTCACAGGGTAATGGAGATGAAACTTGTGGTGTTTTTATGGACGCAAAAGAAATTAATAAAACTTAGCTACATGCACATGCACTTTTTGTTTTTGATGAAGAGCAATTTCTATGAGGTTCAGAGGTACTTCTAATATAAACACATTTTTCTTTTCTTTTCAGACTCCACACTCACAAAAACTAACAAAACTATATATGCCTAAAAAGAGATGCAAATTTATCCTAATGCAAGAACTATATGTGGATGCAAGATTTAAAGACTACTCTAAAAACAAAGAAGGAAAGTTGCTGCTTTACCCAATTTTGTCTTGCCACTAAAATGCTTAGATAGAAGATGATGTGTTACCAATCATTTCATCCAAACAATAAAAACAAGTTCTAAGATAAAAACAAAGCACTTTCACTTCGCAAAAAAGGAAATCAAATGAAAAGCAAGTTTAAGAAAGAGAAACTCAAAACTTTCAAAAGATTTTCTTTCAATCAAACCAAAAAGTCTTTTTCAAAGGAAAGCTCTCAAAAATACTGACACCAATGATTGGTAAATAGGCAACCAAACACTTTTGTGAATTGACACCTTTCAAATGATGAAAACTCAACAAAAATAAATGTGTTTGAAATCGCTTTTGACAATCAAAAGCAGCAATGAAAGTCCAAAAGATCAAAAGACAAGTTTCAAGAAAATGGTAACAAACAACTTTCCCGAAACGAAGGAGCAAATGGTCACAAAAATGGTTTCGTTAAGCAAACAAAAGGGTCATCAACACAAAAATGAACACAAAGCTTGAAATCCAATCTTCCTACTCTGCCAAAATAGAGCAGTCAAGATTCTTAACCAGAAATCTTGTGTGTCAAAGATCAATGACACTTGCAATCAACGAAAACAAGACTAATACTCCTTATAACTAGAGAGAGTTCAGAACAAGATACCCCCTGTTAAACAGAGGATTGTTATTGGAAAATGACTGCTTGAAACTGACCCAAACCACCAGACAAACATTCAGCAAAAAGAAAATTTATAAATCTTGAAAATTATATGGTATACGCACCTGCAGTGATGTGCAGAGTGCGTGTACACGCGACTGTAACTGAGGAAACCTGCATATACGTGGGTTAACTTATTACAACTTGCGTATATACACTTCTGTAATCCAGTAAAATAGCGTATATAAAGACTTTCAAGAAAAATAAAAAACACAGACTGAAAAAACTGGAAAAGCTTAGAGTTCAAGAACAGATCAGACAGTCAGAGCCAACAAATAGAGGGGCTGAGCCTTGATTGGCTTGAAGACTACCCAAACTAGGAACAACAAGAGTGTTGTCCCCAGTGGAGTCGCCAATTCTGGTTGAAGGGAAAATACCCCTAGGGTCCTTTGGGTTAAGACTCTACCAGACTGAAAATTGCTTATTCAAAGAAACACACACACAGCCATTATCTTCACTTTAAGCAAATTCTAATGTTTAGGGTACGTACCTAAGGTCCTACGTTCAAGAAGGCCTTTAGGGTCCAAACCCTTCTTGGAGTTCCCTTCTTCTTCTTTGACCTGTAAAACAAAAAAATCAAAGAACACAATAGTACATGGACAAATACTTATATGAAAACCATCTTCATGCTATAAAGTTAGTTATAAAAATCTTTAAGTAACTACTTGCATAAGAATTCAAGACAAGAATCTCATAAGCATAAAGAAAGATTGTTTTGGGAACCAAGACGTGTTTCTTTTATATAAAGGCAAATAAAGTACATATAACGGAAAGATATCACTTGAAACACCTTCAGCAGGCTCCAAGCAAAGCTTCCTCCCGGATTCGTTCCAGCCTCAAGCCTCCAACAAGAGCTCCTTCCAAGTCTTACTCAATGATGACATAAAGGATGAATGATCACCAATACACATGGAAACAAGGGTTTCCTATGCAAAATGGGGGAAGTGCAGAAAGCACCAAGGACTTCAGACCTGGTCTATGGGGAAAATCTCAGCATAATAATCTTGCTCTTGTTTTCTCTCTCTTAGGCCTTCCCTTTGATGTCTTTTTATACCATCTCCAAAGTAGTTTTTTAGTTAGGAGTTGGTTGGGAACAGTTGGGCCACGGGCACTAACAGGTGATCAGCAGGTAAAACCCGCGATCTCCGCCCGAAAATGAGGAATTATTTATTTTTTAAGTGTTTTAATACATACACGCGGGTTGGGTATACACAGACCCGCGTGTACACGCGTTTAACTCAGGGCAATGTCGCGTATACGGAATAAAACACTGTTTTTTAAATTTTAGGACCAGGTCTTGAAGGAGGGGTTGCCCTAGGCCATGAGTGCAGCATCACAAACCATAAGAGTGAGATTTGGAGCTATATCAGTAGAGATTGATTCTTTCACAGAAAAATTTACAGTCTTGCGTCAAAAAGGTTTGCCAAGTCCTTTGGGAAGTAATGATCATCTAATGAAGCACAAAGTCTATGTATGTAAATTAAATACATATGCTGCTAATCAAGCTAATGCATCTTCAAGCACTTCAGGAGAGAAGGCACTTCCATCTGGCCAGTCCCTTTATGACAGCCTGGAAAATCTATTCTACATAGAGCATGAGGTGAAACATCTGTTCACCATCCCACCTAATTTCTTCAGGTACATAGAGACTGACGAAACTCTAAGGAAGATGCAGAGTCATAGATTAATAGGACCATAATTGTGGCAAAGCATGTTAGAAATCCTGTAAATTTATCTTTGGTCAATGCAGAATTTTGGACCATCTACTATAATGCGCAGAACAGTAATGAATCACAGTCAGGCGGGTCAAAACGCATCACATCAGAGTTAAAGGAAGTTCGGCCAAGGCGAAATATCCAGCACAAAGGATCAGTAGAAGACAGCTGGGAACCGACTTGTAGCACCTACCTCCAGTACATCTCATAAAGATAGATCAACCAGCGCAGCATGAATTTATTGCATCTATTTATTGTCTCCCTGTTTTCGAGATTGTCTGTCTCTATCTGTGTAAAAGAAGCATTAATTGTCAACAGATATTATTTCTATCAGATATTTTGTATGATATCTTGACATTTTTGTATAAATACCCCCCCAAACGAAGTATTTGGGGTTGGTTGATTGGGATGCATTCTCAGACTTTGCTGTAATTCTGAAGTTTTTGGAATAAAAGGCTGTTGGAACCATTTTTTTTGGCTTACTGAATGAGGAATGGCTGCTAAGGGCCATGCTACAGAATTCTTGAATCATCTTATGGATCAATAAATCACTTCTAACTTCTGTTTTACAATTTTTGTGTTTACTATATCATCTATGTTTCATGATCTAAATAATAGAGAAAAAGAATAACTCAGAATTTGCTCAATTGCACTCTGTGTTCAATCTTTGTTATTATTAATGTTTTCTTCAGAATTAGAATAAACAGTGAATTCTTAATTGCTCCTATTTCCCCTGATTCTTCCATCTTGAATATTTTCTAAGGAATTCTTAGCTGCTCCTTAACAGTAGTCAGCCATCTTCCCTTTGTCAAAATGATGAAGGATTCTTAATTTCCCTTCACCCATTGACTCCATTTCGCCTTACTCCAGCCTATGAATTGTTCCATGTTTGATTACCTTGCTCTGTGATACCATCCTTGGTGGAAAAACCAAATCCAGAAAGCTATCCTCCTTTGACTCCATCATGCCCAATGGACTGAGACTCTTCAGTTTTAACTCACTCTTCTATTGAAACTCCATTCCTCCAACCAAACACTAAACAAAACCCTTGCACTTCATAACTAGCATAATATACCTCAAACATAGCTAAATCATAAAGAGAGAGCCCTCTCTGGACGCAGATTGTCTAGAATCTGTAACTAAAAGATTGGTCTGTGGTTACCTTGGCCTTATTCCCTTTCCTACAACTTTAGAGAACAACCTAAGTGATAACATCATTGGTGACTCCACTAGAGAACCTGAATAATTGTTTGTTACTACTGTTTGTTTAAAAAAAAAAGCTACAGATGGAGCCTGAAGCTAGTCAGGTAGCCTTTGAAACTGCTTTTGCTATGCAATTGCAGGAGTAAATAAAGGCTGCTTCAGTATATCTCCAGTCTAGTTTATACTTCGAATAGTTGTCTCAAATACTTGATTAGTTCCTTGTTTCAGTAGATCTTTAGGAAAATTAAAAACTCCCATATTTTAAAACTTCCTATAAGACACTATTAAAGTTGTATTGTTAATATATTTCAAGAAAAAGCAAAAATACATTTAGAAGTTGGCTCCAAAGAAGAAGATCCGTTACACTAGATCAAATCTAGATACAAACCTCCCACCTGTGTTTCAAAATCCTAATCTGATTCCTAAGAACCTTAGAAGCCAACATAACCTTATCCAATCTGAGCTTACTCCTGGAAAAGCACCAATCCTTTCTGCCATTACTGTTGCATCTCCTAGTTCACCCTCAACACCTCAAACCATCTTTTCCACTCCCTCATCCACAACACATATTTCAACTGGTATCCATGTTTTTCTAGCTGTTACACTTATCTCTGCAAATATGGCAAACCGATATGCTCCCCTGCAATTACCTGCAAATACAAGGGCTATTCCTCAAGATTATCAAAGCAAAATCACCTATTTTGATGGTACTGGCACTTACACAGCTCAACAACACACCAAGAAAATGATGGATTATTTTGAAAACTATGAGATTGATGATGATGATGTAAGAATGAAAGTCTTTGTCCAAAGCTTAACTAGAGATGTTAGAACCTGGTTTAGAGCACTCCCTGCAAACACTATCAATGATCCACAGGCTCTTTATCAGACCTTCTTAAACAGATGGGAAAAGAAAAAAGATCCTCTCCACATTTTATCAGAATATGAAAACTTGAAACGAGGCCCACAAGAAACTGTTTAAGATTACTGCACCAGATTTAACAATGTATACAATGTTATTCCTCAGAATCTCAGACCTCCACCAGACTTGGCCTTGATCAAATTTCCTGATGCATTTGACTCTGACATGGCATACCAGCTTAGGGAAAGAGCTCCTCGAAGCCTAGAAGACATGCAGAGTATAGCTGTCAGTGTTGAGGCCAACCTAATTTCTAAACGAGCTCGGGCTAGAGCTGAAAGGAGGATACCCATCAAAGAAGAACCTTCTACCTTTGAACAAAAATTAGATGCTATCATTAAAGGAATGGATAGACTTGGTGATAGAGTAGAAACAATTGAGAGGAAGTCCCCTTGGGATGGTCAACCGAGCAACACTAGAAGAAACCCAAATTTCAGAAAAAATCAAAATCCCAATACTGGGAAGGTTGGCCCTGACCAAAACATTAGACCTCCATTCCAAGAAAACTATGTTGAAGCTTCAACTTCTAGTGAACCAACAGAAGACACTCAAATTAACTTAATGGGGCTCAATAGTGAACAACAGATTTTCTTGACCCAAGAAGACCAAGAAGCTCATACTCTTAATCAATTCCAAATCCAATCAGGTGAATCATTTGATTTTAGGGAGGGATATGACACTGCCATCTATGAAGTCCACAAAAAATACAATCTGAGAAGCAGAAGGATAGATGTCCCTGAAAACAATAAACAGAAAGAAACCAAGCAACCTACCAAAGCTAAAATCAAGAACCCTCCTATACAAACTCCTCCTGAAGCAATTCCTAACCCAGACAATCCAACAGTTGAAGATGTTTCAGATAATCAACAACCTAATACAAGTCTTCAACTTCCATTACTTCCAAAGAAATTGTGGGAGAACCTCCAGAAATTGAAATACAAGCAACTTCCGCCCATAACACTACTCCTGATAAAGGAAAAAACATTGAAAAAACAGCAAAAAAAGAAAATCTCATTGCCCGAAATGAAAAAATTCAAACAGAAAAACCTTTCAACCTTGAGACTGAAATAGGCAAATTAAAGATAGCAATTCCATTGTCAGAATTGGCTAAGCATGATGTCTATAGAGAACAAATCAGCAGATCACTTCAAATTTCAGAAAACAAAGATGCAGTAAATGTCCTTGATGACCAACCAGAATTAATTTTTGGCCCTGAAGTAAATGGAAAATCGGTAGATGGAGGGGTTCCTCCTTTCTATGTAAGTCTGAATATTCATGACAAAATACTGCACAATGCAATGTTTGATTCTGGAGCTTCCCATAATTTAATGCCCAAATCTGTAATGGAGAAGTTGGACCTAGATATCACCAGGGCATACAAAGACTTGTTCTCTTTTGATTCAAGCCAGGTCAGATGTCTAGGATTGATCAAAGATTTATGTGTATCATTAGTTCAATACCCTACCAAGACAATTTTAATGGATGTAGTGGTAGCTGATATTCCACCAAAATATGGCATGTTGCTGTCTAGATCTTGGGGTGCAAAGCTCTAGGGATCTTTACAGTTGGACATGTCCTATGCCACCATTTGAGTATTTGGCCAGCCAAAAAGATTGTATCAAGAAACTTTGATGAAATACGTGGTGAGCAGCCAGGAGAAACCCTAGAATTTTCCCATCTATTCCATGCATTATGATATGGACTCTTTCATCCTATACAATGCTGAAATTTACCCTTCAACTGATGTCAAGACTTTAGCATTAGCACAAGAAAAAATCATAAATGAAAGACCTAGTGCTCAAACCCAAGAAATTTCTAAAATAATTGATATAAGAGACACACAAGGGAAACCACATAAAACTGTAAATCCAAATCTCCCTAGTAAGCAAATTTCTAAGACTCTTGATATTAGCTATAATCATGAAATCCTATGGTATTTAGAATTTGATGGATCAGCCAATAAACTAGGAGCAGGGGCAGGGTTTTGGATACATAATATGGAAAATAATCATGCTGAAGGACATGCATATAGGTTGAATTTTAGATGCACTAATAACATGGTTGAATATGAAGCCCTCTTGTTAGGACTTCAATTGATCAAAAGCTTAGGGGCCACCAGGGCATCAATTTTGGGAGACTCTGATTTAGTTATTCAACAAATGAAAGGAAACTTCGTCACAAATGATCTCAGATTAAGATCTTATAGAGGGGCAACAATTGAAATACTCAATACCTTTCTAGAAACACAGCTTGCCAAAATTCCAAGGATATACAATTTGCATGCTCACAATTTGGCAACATTTTCCAACACTTGTAAACTGGCATTTGAGCCTAATCATCATTTAAAAGTAGAGATTAAGCACAGACCAATTGTACCTGACAATGTAAAAAACTGGCAAGTGTTTGACAATGACACTCAGATTAATAATTTCCTGACCTTAAAAGAAGAATTTTCCAGCACTAATATAGACACGGGCACTGTTTGTGAAGTTGATCAAATAAACAAAGTCGAAACACACATTTCAGCTGAAACAACAACTCAAATACTACATCCAACAAAATTTACCAGCAAAGAGTTACAAGATCTTAAAGAAATAGATGTTGATGAAATTATTGGAGGAGGATCTGAAGTTATTGATTTAAAGGAAAACTATTTACCCACAGGATTAACTCCTCTGGAAGACATTTTCGATTCTAATGATATTTCAAAGAAGCCCAAAATGAAACCTCTAAATGCAGAGATTGAGGACTGTAACATAGGAACTGAACAAAATCCTAAAATGATAAAATTGTCCAAAACTTTGCCTCCTGACCAAAAGCTTAAATATGTTGAACTGTTCAAAGAATTCCAGGACGTTTTTGCATGGAGCTATGAAGATCTCAAATCCTATGACACTTCTGTGATTCAGCATACAATACCCCTCAAAGAAAATCAGAAACCTTTCAAGAAAAAACTTAGAAGGGTCAACCCTGTACTCCTCCCTCTAATTGAAAAAGAAGTCAAAAGAATGTATGAAGCTGGGATAATTGCACCTATTAGATTTTCAGAATGGGTCTCTAATTTAGTGCCCACTAGGAAGAAAATAGGAGAAATCAGACTGTGTGTTGATTTAAGGAATCTAAATAAAGTCTCTTTAAAAGACCACTACCCCTTACCTAAGATGGACCACATTTTACAAAGGGTAGTAGGTGCCTCTAGAATTTCACTTTTGGATGGGTTTTCAGGCTTCAACCAGATTCTAGTTCACCCTGATGATTAGGAAAAAACTGCTTTTACAACTCCATGGGGAACTTTCAAATATGTGAAAATGCCATTTGGACTCAAGAATGCAGGGGCAACCTTCCAACGTGCAATGGACATAGCTTTTGCTAAAGAAATTCATGATTTCCTGGTCATATACCTAGATGATCTCACTGTGTTTTCCAAATCAGATCAGCAGCACCTAGATCATTTGAGACAAGTGTTTTTAACCTGTAGAAAATATAGTATATCACTAAATCCAAAGAAGTCATTATTTGGCCTAGAAGAGGGCAAACTGTTAGGTCATATAATCTCAAAAGATGGCATTAAAATTGACCCTGACCGAATAGGATCCATCTTACAAATACCACATCCCAGAAATGTCAAAGAACTCCAAGCTTTCCTAGGGAAAATTAATTAATAAGAAGATTCATACCCAACTTGGCTGAATTAATTGGATTGTTGAATAATATGCTAAAAAAAAATTCCAAGGTCAAATGGACATTAGAAGCCAAACAATCATTTGAAGAAATTAAGATAGCTTTAACCAAAACACCAGTCCTTACAAGCCCAAAATTTGACAGAGACTTCATAATATTCTCATTTGCATCAGAACACACTGTTGCTGTTGTTTTGCTATAGAAAGATGATCAAGAATGTGAAAAACCCATAGCCTTCTTTAGCAAAGCACTGACGGATGTGCCTCTAAAATACCCAATCATGGAAAAACAAGCTTATGCACTTGTGAAAGCCATCAAAGATTTCAGAGTCTACATACTATACTCTCATTTAATAGCTTATGTGCCAAGCACTATTGTCAAAGATATCCTAACCCAAGAGGGGGTTGAAGGCAAGAGAGGTAAATGGATTGCTACTATATTAGAGTATGATCTCGAAATAAAACCTACAAAGCTTATAAAAGGCCAGGGATTGGCTAAACTCATGACTGAAACCAACTGCCAAGCCCTAGATATTAATGAACTGGATAATGAAAAGGAGATGACGACTCCACAAATCAGCCAGGCCTTCCTAGAATCACCTTGGTATGCTGATATGTGTTATGTATTATTAAACCTACAAGCTCCTCCAGGGTTATCCAGAACAAAGAAAAGGTTTATAAAAATGAAAGCTTTAAAGTTTTGTATTTTAGATGGTGCTCTCTTTTGGAAAAATCATGAAGGTGTTCTATTAAATTGTTTAATAAAAGATGAAATTGACAAGGTGCTCAAAGAATTTCATGCAGGGGACTGTGGCAGACATTTGTACTAGAAATCAACGGCTGATAAAATCCTGAGAGCTGGATTTTACTAGCCCAACATGTTTGCTGATGTCAAAAAGTTTGTTACTACTTGCCATAAATGTCAAATCTTTGAAGGCAAGAGGAAACTTCTGCCTCTACCCCTTAGACCAATTTCCACCGAAAGACCATTTCGACAATGGGGTTTAGATTTCATTGGGGAAATTCACCCTCCCTCTTCTGGCCAACATAAATGGATTTTGATTGCCATAGATTATTTCACCAAGTGGATAGAGGCCATCCCTTGTAGACAAGCTAATGATTCAGTCATCATGCAATTCTTAGAAACCAACATCGTGTCTAGATTTGGCTATCTTGAAAAAATTATAACTGATAATGTTGCTGCTTTCAAATCCAAGAGAATGATCAGTTTCTGTCACAAATACCATATCAATCTAGGTCACTCCATAGCCTATTACCCTCAAGGTAACAGTCTAGCTAAGTCATCCAATAAAAGCCTGATCAATATCATTAAGAAAGTATTGGAAGAAAACAAGAAAAATTGGCATAAAAAGCTTATAAATGCATTATGGGCAGATAGGTTAACTACCAAGAGATCCATTGGAACTAGTCCATATGAGCTTGTCTATGGTATGGAGGCTGCATTTCCCTCATCCTTAGGTGTCCCTGTAATGAAATTATTGCAAGAAGTTCAAATACAGACCAATGACATTCAAAGAAGTATAAATCAGACTATACATTTGCAGCAGACTAGAGAAGAGGTATATCAAAGATCTCAAGTGCTACAAGAAAAACTCAAGAAGATATTTGATAAGAGGACTAAGGTAGAGGATTTTTTCATATGAGACAAAGTTCTGAAATGGGACTCCAGAAGAGAAGATAAAGGAAAACATGGGAAGTTTGACTTCCTATGGAAGGGACCTTTTATTATTCAGGCCTCACAGGGAAACAATACCTACTTTTTAAAAATTCTAGATGGTAGAGTAGCAGAGGATGGACCAGTTAATGGGTGGATGATGAAACATTATTTTGATCCAGTTTATTGATATATCAGGACTCTAACTTGTACATAAGGATGTTCAGTTTCTACAGTTATTTACAACAATAAGAATAGGAAGGAATGTGTAGAAAAGTTTTAGGAACAATGAGGGAACTTTACCACCTCTTTTGTTTTGCCTCATTTTTAGTTTAACAGAAGTTGTAGAAGAAGACTTGGGAGCTGAAAGTATGAGAACAAACATTCAGACAAACTATCCAAAACAAAGGTGCAATTATTGGAATTAGCTCACGAGAGATATGTATATTTTACATGGTCCTCTGTACAGTTTGTTTACTTACAGCAAAGGAAAATTTCAGAATGTAGCAAGAATTGTACATAAGGCCATTTGACCTGCTGTTCTTGACTTTTCACTAGGAAAAACCATCCCCAAGTGGAGCCAGTGTTATGCTCCTATACCAATAGGTTTCATATTTCATGATTGACTGGTTAAAATCCCTAATATGTTTATCCTTTCCCTGCTGCAAAGGTTTTCCATATTTTGAAAAGATCATAAAATTAAAAAAAGGTAAAGAGGGTATGCCCTAAAAGAAAGATCAAAGGGTAAAAAGAATGAAATGGTCAAGAGAAAAAATGAAAGAAATGAACCCCAAAGAAAAGGACCATGAAATTGTGCTAGTCCAAAATGCCACTACTATTCTGTTTTTGCAAAGAATCTCATTGTGTGCAGTTGGTTGACTCTTGCCACAGTTGATGAATGGCCAAACAGCTTAATCTTGGCCAGTTCATGTTTGAGTTTCCTGTTTTAGAGATAGAGAATAAAATCGGTTTAGACTGTTCAATCTTGGCAGATAAGTAGTTAGGTATATAAGTAAAGGAGCTCAATTGTTAAACCTGAGCCCTTGGATGTGATAACGGTAGATCTAGATAGGGTCGCAATCGAAAGAAAAGAAGAAAAAGAGGGTTTGCCAGTCCAAGTGCACCCATGGAAGAAGAAGAAAAATGTTAGGTATAATAGGCTGGGTAGGTAGTTTTGGTGTTGCAAAAGCATGCTTATGATTAGTTTTTTCTCTTAAAGATATTCATCTTATGGATATCATAAGTACCATGGCAACTGTTTTATTACAAATTAAGTGAGGGATGACTAACTTCCCTTCATCCTTTCTCCAGATCATTCACTAACTCCCCCCCAGAGATATTGAGAACTGCTTAATGTCCCCAATTCTCACCATCTCAGTTAATAAAAAACCCTAAGTAAAACCCATTTGCTTAGGAGATTGTACAAAATCACTTGCAGACCTCTGTTTTCCCGTAAGCCTAAGTTGTTAAACATTATAACTTAGCGCTTATTTTTATATCAATTTTCATACTAACTTTAACTTTATTTTATAATTCCCATATAAATTGTTCCCCCCGTATTATATAAATATATGAAAAATTCCCAAAAATTTAATATCCCGCCCCTGGATAATCTATAACCATAGCACTATATAAACGAGGGTTTAATGGTTCATATGGAATTTATTAAAAACCTCCGCCTCGCAAAACGTGGTTAATTAACCATCTAGGTTAATTAACAAACACCCGGACAACCAATAATAATCGCCCCGAGAAGTGTTAAACCATTGTTTATATTACATGGGCCCTGCGTCGTAACCATCTGCCAGCTCCATTAAGTGCCAACCATTGGATCCGGGCCCGCTCATCGGATGGCCCACGATCATATCGCAAGGCCCTCTGCCGCCGATGTTTACTACCCAAGGAGCCGGCGCTATTACCACCGTACAAGGGACACGTAGCACACCCCCGCCATGCTCGCGGCCCCTTCGCCCGAAACCGCCTTAGCTCATAAGTGGTACAGGCTGATAATGCTTACCACCCTCCCGCTGACGTCATCGACACATCACTGCCACATCAGCATCCGTACCCCTATGTCATGACAAAACGTCACATCCCAATGACGTCATCCGACCAAAAAGCACCAAAAAGCCCCGCGAAGCCAATTTTTGTTAAAAACTCATGAAATTGTCATTTTCGCCATTTTCATTCATTTTTTCCGTGAAACTGTTGCATGCAAACTACATCCAAGCAACTACAGAAGCATCCAGTCCAGCATCCTGCTCCGCAACTTGTTGGTCAACCTGCAATTGCCCTGTTTGCCTCCAAAATATAGGTATTTACCCCGTCTCACCTCCCGACCTGTATTTTTGGTTTTCTTCTGTAAATTATACCTATAAGAGACAAATTCAAACTGAAGTAGTCCATAATTGCCATACCTAGACATCCAGAACTGCTCTTTTGCCCATTTTTCCCACAGAAACTTGACCTCCTGTTTACAAACACAGAGAACTGAACATGGAAGCCCCTGTGGCCCTCAATGTTGCACCACTCGATGCACCTCACAAATACCAGGACTGGTTGCCCTTGGATGACAAAGATTTTCAAATTAAAGAGTTATCTGGTGATATGAACCATATCCAGGCATTTTGTAGAATTAGAAATAGTCATCTGAGTAACTCTGATATCCTTGGAATATGGGAATCTAATCTCCCTAGATATTACCTTCCCTCAGTTAATGTGTTTCCAGATCTTATCCACCATTGTTTTGAAAACTATGACCCTGTCAGTAAAGGAGTTATGACTCCATCACAGACTATTCTTTTCTACATAACTGCTGAGTCTATTAATGAGATGTTGTACTTCCATCCAGCTCAGCCCCTTGATCCTCTTTCCATGGGATTTTTGCTTGAGCAAAGCTCTCAATTGTCCAGTGCAGAAATAACCCGGATTGCTAAGTTATTTATGAAGCCAAATTGCTAGCCTCAAGGCCCACCTCCCTATGTACATGCCTGGTTTACTGAAACTGGCAGGCTTATTCTTGACATGATATCCTATATCTTGGGTTTCAAAACTAGTGAATATGTTGATGAAACCATCTTTGTTATGTTGTCAATGTTTACTCCAGGACAACCCCCTGCTATCAAATATGATTATGCCTCTTTCCTTGCCAATAAAATCAATGAGCAATTCATAAATCTGGAAAGAGAAGGATTCTTCAAGTACACTTCATTCATATATCAGCTTCTACTATATTATCAGATAGACAACTTTTCATTTCCTATCAGAAAGTTGGATTCCAAAGGAGAGAGGAGGTCTGTGATCTTTTGGACCTCAGTCTTCCACAATGTTTTTGAATCCCCTTATACCTACTATGAATTCATTGACTGGTTTATACATCCAGCCTCCACTTTATTGATAGGAGCTCCTCCTCCTAGGCTCTCTGGGGATATAAAGAAGATTTTACAACTCTCCAAAAACTACAGAATAGGTGACTGGTACATCTACCAGAATCACACCGAAATCGGAATATATGGTTGCGAGTTGTGCCCTTATAAGTTGCCCAAATATGTGCCTATGAGACTGTTTGCACTAGAGTATTTCAGGCAACTTATCAATGCAGATTTAACTCACTTTTGCAATGTAAAGAAAAATGCTTAGCTGAGAATAAGAAACTAGTTAGGCCCATTTATCATTCACAAGAGGGAGGCATGGGAAGATGCTGATAGGATATTGGGGGAAGAACTTAAATTGAAGAAAAACATCTGGTGGGTACCATATGACCCAAATAGCTTTATAAGTGACAGAAAAGTAAAAAATAGGCTATCAGCCTATAAACATTTTAGGATCCATAAAATAGAGCAATTTTCTAATCAAGATGAGCGGGTAGAGGGTACATTAATAGAAGAGTTTACTCAGCAAGAAGTGATGGAACAAGCTATGAAAGATCTTGAAAAGACCCTTGATCTAGACTATTTTGGACAGGTATCTTTCAAGCTGCCTCATCAAACCGGAGTGGGTGCATCCTCTGCTGGAACTTCACAGCAACCTGTACAGGGAACCAGTGCACCAGGTACAGGGTCTTATAAGGGCAAAGAAGTGGCAGGGACGGAGCAACAAACAATGACTGATCAGCAGGGGCAAATTCCTCCAGTACAAACTAAAGCACCAGAGATACCAGTGTTACAGACTCCTCTAAATGAGGAAAAAGGAAAGAAAAGAGACAGAGAAGAGGCCACACCCATCAGTGGACCTGTAGAACAGCCAGGTGCAAAAAGGCAAAGACTAAATCCTCTATCTGAAGAGGAAATCATTGAAGAAACAATAGAAAGTCTAAGAGGTGAGAGGGCAACCAGCCCACAGACCTCCCCAGTGATAGACACATCAACCAGCTCACACAGGCAGGAGCTGGAAAGGCAACATAGTGTGGAAGTTTCATCCACTAGGCCACCAAGTAAGCAAACCTCTAACATCAAAAGAACATTCACAGAGATAAAGGCTAGAAATGATCCATTGAGGTTGCAAATTTATAACCAATATCTTAAGATGGCCCCCACAAAACAGCAAAGATTAATGTTAGCATATGACATTAAAGAAGGGAAAATGATCATGAGTTATTTCAAGCCCAAGGTGCAGCAACCACAATTGGTAGCTGATTATATCAGGACAAATCTGGAAGTCTTGGCCAAGGACATTCATCCAATAGACCAGATTGAGCTGCACAAATAGACTGGAGAGATGGTGTATTCCACGCTAGTTGATAAAGCAATGTTGGCTCATAAATTGCAAAATTCCTTAAATAATACCTCACCTCAATTGGATTTAGAGAAAGCTTCTTCTCTAGCAAAGGACAACAAGATCAAATCCTTAGAGGACATTGCTGCCCTTAGAAAACAGCTCAAAATTCCTCCTTCTATGCATCCACAGATAGCAGATGTTGTACAGCAGAAATCCGAAGAGGACATGATGGACCTGCTCATGAGGCTGAATGAGAGATTGAGTGAGACAGAGCAGGCATTAGAGAAAGCACTATAAGAAAAGCAGGGAGAATCGACCTCCCAGCCACCTGAAGTAGCTCCAACAGTCACAACTGCCCCTCCCACAGTTATAATAGCAGTGCCTCCCACTGTCCTGTTATCAACAACAGAAATCACCACAGGTACCTCAGCGATAGCACCAGGCAGCAGCACAGCTATGACTATAGAGAAATTAATAAAATCCATGGAGGAGTTGAAACTCCAAGTATCAGAGATGAAACAAGTCAAAGAAAAATTGGCAAAGGTTGAACAAAGCTATGATAAATCCAAGATGAATGTGGCAGAGAAAACAAGGGAAGTCAAAGCATTGGAGAACAAGGTAAGAGCCTTAGAGAAGGATCTCTCTCTGGATAAGCCTCTGGCAGAAATCAGAGGAATTTTGTGGTCCAACATCACTCAATCCCTTAGTGATGTGTGGAGATCTATTCAAACCATTTATGAATAGATTGATTTGATAAGAGTGACCCAAGTGGAAATTCAGAAAACAAGAGCGTTATTGGGATAGATGCCTGAGCAAGCTAATAGGCTAATACATTTTTTGAATACCAAGACCAGTGAAGAACTGGAAGCATTAGATATTAGAGACAGAACAGGAACCATTCTGGACATCAAGAGATTTCTAACCATGAGAAATCTAATGCAAAACTTGGACAGAAGATGCCAGGACATGCAGGTAGAGATTGATTCTTTCACAGAAAAATTTACAGTCCTACATCAAAAAGGTTTGCCAAGTCCTTTGGGAAGTAATGATCGTCTGATGAAGCACAAGGACTATGTACGTAAATTAAATACATATGCTGCTAATCAAGCTAATGCATCTTCAAGCACTTCAGGAGAGAAGGCACTTCCATCTGGCCAGTCCCTTTATGACAGCCTGGAAAATCTATTCTACATAGAGCATGAGGTGAAGCATCTGTTCACCATCCCACCTAATTTCTTCAGGTACACAGAGACTGACGAAACTCTAAGGAAGTTGTAGAGACATAAATTACCAGGACCAGAATGGTGGCAAAGCATGTTAGAAATCCTGTAAATTTATCTTTGGTCAATGCAAAATTTTGGACCATCTACTATAATGCGCAGAACAGAAATGAATCACAGTCAGGCAGGTCAAAATGCATCACATCAGAGTTAAAGGAAGTCCAACCAAGGCAAAATAACCAACACAAAGGATCAGTAGAAGACAGCTGGGAACCGACTTGCAACACCTACCTCCAGTACATCTCATAAAGATGGATCAACCAGCGCAGCATGAGTTTATTGCATCTATTTATTGTCTCCTTGTTTTCGAGACCGTCTGTCTCTATTTGTGTAAAAGAAGCATTAATTGTCAGTAGATATTATTTCTATTAGATATTTTGTATGATATCTTGAAATTTTTGTATAAATACCCCCCCAAACAAAGTATTTGGGGTTGGTTGATTGGGATGCATTCTAGACTTTGTTGTAATTCTAAAGTTTTTGGAATAAAAGGCTGTTGGAACCATTTTTTTCTGGCTTATTGAATGAGGAATGGTTGCTAAGGGCCATGCTACAAAATTCTTGAATCATCTTATGGATCAATAAGTCCCTTCTAACTTGTGTTTTACAATTTCTGTGTTTACTATATCATCTGTGTTTCATGATCTAAATAATAGAGAAAAAGAAAAACAGAATTTGCTCAATTGCACTCTGTGTTCAATCTTTGTTATTATTAATGTTTTCTTCAGAATTAGAATAAACAGTGAATTTCTAGTTGCTCTTGTTTCCCCTGATTATTCCATCTTGAATATTTGTTAAGGAATTATTAACTGCTCCTTAACAGTAGTCAGCCATCTTCTCTCTGTCAACATGATGAAGGATTCTTAATTGCCCTTCACCCATTGACTCCATTCCGCCTTACTCCATCCTATGAATTGTTCCATGTTTGATTACCTTGCTCTGTGATACCATCCTTGGTGGAAAAACCAAATCCAGAAAGCTATCCTCCTTTGACTCCATCATGCCCAATGGACTGAGAATCTTCAGTTTTACCTCACTGTTCTATTGAAACTCCATTCCTCCAACCAAACTCTAAACATAACCCTTGCACTTCATAACTAGCATAATATACCTCAAACATAGGTAAATCATAAAGAGAGAGCCCTCTCTGGATGCAGATTGGCTAGAATCTGTAACTAAAAGATTGGTCTGTGGTTACCTCGGCCGTATCCCCTTTCCTACAACTTTAGGGAACAACCTGAGTGATAATAGAAACAATTCAAAAGCTACATGGAAACCCAAAGCTTATTGTAAGTGACAGAGATCCCATTTTCACTGGAATTTTTTGGATAGAATTATTTTCTTGTCTTTGTACTCAGTTAGCTCATAGCTCATCTTATCATCCTCAATCTTATGGGAAAACTGAGATAGTAAACAAATGTTTGGAAGGATATCTTCATTCCTTTGTATCTGATAAACAAACACAATGGGTCAAATGGTTGCCTCTGGCTGAATGGTGGAATAAAACTTCCTTCCATACGGCAACAACAATTTCTCCATCTATGGAACTTTATGGATATCATCCACCATCCATCACATCATATTTAAGAGAAAATTCTAAGGTTCAGGAAGTGGAAGATCACATCGAGAATCAACAACAAGTTCTCCAAATTTTAAAGCATAACCTCACCTCAGCACATAATAGAATGAAACAACAGGTAGATCATCATCGCAGCGAAAGAAGTTTTGATGTAGGTGATTGGGTATTCCTACGGCTACAACCATATAAACAAATGTACCTCAAGAAAGCTAAGAACGATACTAAATTATCACCAAAGTATTATGGTCCATACAAGGTGTTGCAAAAGATAGGTACTATGGCATACAAATTGGAGCTTCCTACAGCTTCTCTAGTGCACCCAGTTTTCCATGTTTCATGCTTAAAGAAGGTTATAGGTGACAATATTCTAGTTCAAATAATATTTCCAGAACTTGATGAGGAAGGAAAAATCATATTGGAACCTAAAGCAGTCAAAGAAGCAAGAACTCGATAGCTACGAAATCGATCAATTTCAGAGTATCTCATCAAGTGGAAGAACTTACCTGTTGAAGATTCCACATGGGAGGATGAGAATTTTATACAGAAGCATCCAAAACTACTCAAGCATTGAGGACAACACTTTTTTGAAGGAGAGGGGCATGTTAGGTCCCTATAATACTAGTGATTCCCCCATTACTATTGTCATTGTATCCCTTATTATTATTGTTGTGCCCCTATTGTCCCCATATTTTTATTATTGTGCCCCATAGAATCCCTCTATTGTTATTTTTGTGCCTTTATATTATTATTGTTAGGTCGGCTTGGTTATATTGTGAACCCTTAGACTCCTATATATAGAAAGGAGGTTTTTTCATTTGAATCATCCAGGAATTGTTCATTTGTGTAATGTAAAGGAGGTTGCCCCCTCGAAGAGGCTGGATTCTAAGGCATTGATCTATCTTTTCTATAGTTTTGTAAGTTGGTTTCATAACATACTTTCTCATATAGTTGCATCTTAGGTGTTCAGGTGACATTGTTTTGAGCCTCAAAACCGAAACTTATTTGAAGATAAACTTTAAAATGTATCAATTAATCTAAGAATAATTTGAAACATTAATGTTCATACTTAGTGTTCTAGGTTAGAGACGTGTTCCGGCATCTTTAAAACTTAGTAGCTATCATTCGCTTTTGCATTAGACAATGCTAGAACAGAATTGTGCTCGTCGTACCATCAAATATATAAAGGGAGACCCTAATAGGTTGCAAACCTTTATCCATAGGAAGCCGAGTTTGTCGCCCTGTAAATGTGATACATTGAACACAACATTCAGAGAGATTGCCTAAATGTACTTCAAGTACTTGGTAAATTTGTTTGCTGAGGTGTATATTGCAGTTCACAGTTACTTGGTACTCCTTTTGTATAGAGTTACCTGAGTAGTCATTTCGATCTTTTCTAACTCCTTAAATTTGAAAGGATCATCAAGAACTTGCCCTTTCAAGCTCACTAAACCAATGAAAGTGACTAGAGTCACCTTTTCACCCTTTTCTCGACTCTTAAAACATGAAAAGGAAAAGTTTTTGTTTCAAATTCTAAAAGTAATTGACTGTGGAACAAAATCCTTCCTGTGGAAAGACTCAGTAGATCTTAGGTTGATACTAATGGCAACATTTCTCGAGTCTACCAGTCAAGGAAACCCCTATGATGGGAATCCTAGTATGTTTCCTTCTTTTGAAAATATTGGTGCTCCCTATATGGAAATGTTGTCCCTCCCTGGATTGACCATTGGTCTGCCAGTTTGGTTATTTTTAACCTCGGTGGTTCCGAGTGTCCAAACTTCTTTTCATCCGAGTTCTCCTCCACTTGAACAATATCAAACTCATGTTGATCATAAAGTTGATACCTTGCCTTCTTCGCCTATTTCTTCACCCCATTCTTCCTCTTCTCCCGGTGAAAGTCTAGATTCTAGTAACCAAGAAGCTAAGAAGAAGAAGAAGAAGAAGCAAAATAAGAAAGGGGGAAACCAAGTAGTCATTGCTACCGATGCAACTGATGTAGACACATCTTCCAACCAACCCCAGAAAGTAAAATTCCCTTGCATGTTATGTAAGAGTGACCACCTTCTTCGTAATTGTCCTGGTATTCCCAAGGTCTTAGAAGTGTGGTCCACAAGTTCACATCGACCATTGTCATCAGCCTCTGGTAATCATGCTGGTGATAAACCTTCAACTAGTAACAATAAAGTCCATGGGAAAAAGGGAAAAGTCAAATTTCCTTGTAAGTCATGTGAAGGTAATCATCCCATTCACCTTTGTCCTTTAATGGATGAAGCTTCCAAAGAGTTAGAAAACCTTATTGCTTCCCAACCTCATCTTCCAGCTAGTTATCGAAAGCTTTCCCCTGATCCTTCACTAGTTGATCTAGCATTTGCTCAAAAGTCATCTTTGGTCAACCCCACTCTCTCTGAAAGTGATTCTCATGAGTCTATTCTTTATCAACCATTGGTTGAGAAAATGGTAGACTTAATGCCACCTTCAGTTAACCATACCGTTCCAGTAGAGAGTGAACCTCATACTGCTCAGGTTCTTCTGGTTTCTTTAGTTTCGAATGAACTGGAGGGAAATCCTCCTGTTCCTGAGGTGCATGAGAGTAGTTCTCCTATTCCCATAACGCAAGAGGGCAGCTCTCACGTTCCTATGACACCACATCTGAGTAATTTATTCACTTATTTTGATTGGATTCGATTGGTAGGATATCACCTTCCATCTTATGTGCCTTTCCAGATTACATTACAAACTTACCTGATGGCTGTACCTAGCATAGTCATATATGAGGGCGCATCTATTAGCATCATGTCCTCTTCTGCTTGGCAAGCTTTAGGTTCTCCTCATCTTGTCCCCGTCACTCAGAATATGTAATCTTTTAACAGAGGAACCAATCAACCATTAGGGGTCCTTCCTAAGTTACCTATTACTTTGGGAGGAAAAATTGTCTATATAGATGTGATGGTTGTCCAAGGCCCTTTATATTTTAATCTACTCCTTAGCCATGACTATGTTTATGTCATGGGAGCTCTTGTATCTTCTCTCTTTCGAGTGATATGTTTCCCGCATGGAGGAAGCATTGTGATCATTGATCAACTTACGTTCATTGGTCCTCAATCAACTCCCACTCAATCATCATCCCTAAATGGTTCTCATATGAAAGAAATATCACCCCCACCATAGGTTAATTATGTGGCCACTTGTTCCATGCCCACATTTCCTAATGATCTCGTCAGTGATGTAGTACATCATGTACTGGGGGAATTGGAGCTTGATTTTTTCTTTGGATTATTGGACATGTATCCCTTCCATAGTGTTGTTCTCCCATCTGATGAGAACCTCTTGGAAGCCATGGCCTCTTTTAGTATGTGATGAAAGGATCTTGGAGCAGAGTTCCTTGTCTTGTGTCAAGCTCCTTAAGAAATGAAACAAGGGATATGAGGATAGTTCTTTTACTATGTTAACCTCGTTAAAAAATGAAATAGGTTCTCATGAGGATGGTTCCTTTACTTGTGTCAAACTCGTTAAAAATTGAAACAAGATGTCATAAGCATGGTTTTTTTCCTGTTTCAAGCTCATTAAAAAATGAAACAAATACCCTTCCAATTTGAGTTTTCAATTAGATCTCGTAAAATCCCAGTCGAGTATTTCACTTGATCTCGTAAGTGAAACTTCTTTCCATCCACTTAGGTGAATGAAATGAAGGTTGGGGGGCATGTACCTTGATTGAGTCATTATGCTGGGGGCATGTACCTTGATTGAGTCAAGCTTGTGTAAAAATGAAACACAACCCAAGAAGAGTTTGTTTTCGTTTCAAGCTTGTGTAAAAGTGAAACACAACCCAAGCATAGTTTGTTTCCATTTCAAGCTTGTGTAAAAATGAAACCAAACCCAAGCATAGTTTATCTTTGTTTCAAGCTTGTGTAAAAATGAAACCAAATCCAAGCATAGTTTTTTCCCATGTTTCAAGCTTGTGAAAAATGAAACCATTCCCACTTTACATCTCATGATTTCATTTTTATCAGTTGATTTTTCCAGATGACCCTTGGTTCTTTCATTCCATAGTCAGCATCTCTTTGGCTAATCATATGCCTTCACTTGGTTTTTTTACCCTTTCCTAGGGAACATCTGTGATAAGTGGTATTATTAGCCAACCTCTTGACCATTGCATGTTTTGAGTAGTTCCATCATTACCGGAACCAGTTTCTATCCTTTTTATACCACTCATTCCTCCAGGTGGAGTCCCCTTTAAGCTTTTTTCAGACTCCAAAAATATGAAAAGATTGCCCAGTACTTGTCATTTTGAACTGGTTAAAGTAAATGAATTGATGTGTACTTAGTATAAGTTTAACCCTTTTCTGGATTGAGATAGACTATTGTACGAAAACGGAACACCTTAGTCGAACATGGCTAGGAGGTTCTCTCGAATATCATTTTCTACCTTTTTGGATTTGAGAGACAAATTAAAAAAAGGGACATGATGGAGTTTTCTTTTTTTGTATCTTTTTCAAACTCTTTAAATGTGAAAAAGATGTTGAGTTATTCTTACATCAGACTCATTAAAATTTTAGGACGAAAGAATCGTCACCATGATGAGACTGAGTTTCTCCTTCCTAGGACTCGTAAAACTTACTAGGATGGATTCATCCGAAGGGTGAACTTATACGACAAGCATATGGTATCCTCTTCAAGCTTGTGTAAAAATAAAGAGGTACTCACTAGAAATAGTGGGGGAAAAATGAAGATGAAACATCCTTTGTATAGGAAGCATGTCGCTCTTGAACATGACACTCATCTGTTTCTCATGTCGGGTTTTGGATATCGTCACTCAGTCACTTGTTCTTCCTAGTTTGGGTTATCCATTTTGCTTCTCATCTAACTATTCCACTTCATCATTATGACCCTTAGTCCTATATTGAGTCTAATGCTGCCACACTCTAGAGTCGTGTCATCAATATGTTCAAGAGAAGTCCTATCTGCAGTCCATTGCCTATACATTATTTGATATTTTTTCACAATCCTGGATCATACTCACTTTATTCCTTGTTTCGTGTCGATGATGAGGGAATCATTATGAACCTCCTTCAACGAGTCACTTCCTGTCGATTTCATCTCATTATCTAGGAAGATGACTTGGAAAATCCCTTTCAGTACCTTAGAGCTGGCATGCCCTAATGGCAAATTCTTCACATCTGATGACAGGTCTTCATCATTGGATTTTGATAGGATGATTCTATGAGTTTTTGACTTTAGCTTCATTATCACATTCATATATTGTACTGTTGTACCTTGAGGGCCATTTTCATTATTGGTGGTTTCTCTCGTATCTATGAACAGTCCACATCATTGGTTGGTAATTACGTGGTTTTCTAGCATTTTCGACTTTCAAAAATTTATTCACATGTTAGGAGTCGTACGTTGATCGGGTCGGGACAACCTTGTTATCTGGATGATTGCGCCCATACCATGATATTTTCATATAGTCTTCATCATCCATATGGTTGTGTCCATGCAATGGATTCATGTTTTGATATCAGATATGTATATGTATATGCATCCTTGATTTGCAGGTCTCATGATAGTGCATGTCCTCGTCCTTGCAAGATCTCGTAAAGCATCTCATCCATCACTCCTTGTTCTACCTTCATGCTTTAGGGTGCATATGTTATATAATGTTTTGTCACGCCTCCTGCACTTCCTTGTGACATACCCTGAAGTGCCCGAAACATGACCATTATACAGTATACTCATCCATGAATACAACTCAGATTCCTCCTAAGACTTTGTTTGGAAAATGCCTTGATCTTTCCCTGAAGAAATAACTCTTAAAACCCTAAAATGAGAGTCATCACCCTTAGGAGGCTTAAAACAAAGATGGTCACCTATTGCACTATGTTTGACCCGTGATGGCATTGCTTTGTTCCCTTGCATACCCACGATGATCCCAAAAAGGTAATTTTCCTAAAGGAGATGAGAATATTCATGATATGGAAGCTTCCAGAGCGGCGAGCTACGAGTGGTTTCGCATAGATGAGGTCGAATCCTCCCAACTTGACATCTTTGTCTTATCCTTATAAGCTACCTCTTTGAGATGTGGGCCTAATCCTATCTTTGGAGGAGCCCTAACTTCCTCTCCTAGCTTATAAATTCCTCCTCTCCCATTCCCAAATGGTTGGTCTATCTCTATTTGCACCCTTATTCTAAGCTTGTGCCTCGAGGATATTCATTAGAATTGGAGAAGGAGTGCTTGGAGAATTCTTGGCTTGAACTTGGATTACCACTCAAGGAGAGCCTTTCAACATCAAGGCTTTGGTTGTAAGCTTCCCTTTATTTCTCAATAATATACAACTGTTGGTTCATCTTCCCAAAATATATATATATGTTCATGTATTATTTAGCTTGACACTCCTTGATTAGTTAAGTAGGTTGTTATTGGATTTGTTATTGGTTTTGGAATGCTTTGTTGTCTCTTGATCACTTGTGCAGGTACATAAATAGTGAGAGAAGAAGGAATAAGTCCATGACACAGGAGATTCGAGGTTCTCAATAAAGGAAATTAGAATAGCATCAGAATGAGGTAAGCCATCTATTTTGTTCTTTTCAATTATAACCTAGGAAGATGTCTAGTTGATTGTCACTTCAGTTTCTAGATCCACTCATTGGGCTAGAGGGATCATTTCTATCTGTAGAGAGGATTAACCTTGTCAACACATGGTCTCATGCAAAATCTATCCTACAAATGAAAGAGACAAAAAGACAAAAAAATAAGTAAGACGGAAAGTAAATCAAAGAAAAAAAGAACAATGAAAAAAAACTACTCCAACTCCTAAACTAACCAAGAATAGGCCAGAGCTATGTAAAATGAAACTTCCAATGTAACCACCTACACATGGGCTGACCTATATAGGAAAGGTAATTCTTATCAAGAAAGATATTCAAAAATAAAAATCAATAAAGATGAAGCGATGCATACCAAAACATTCGAAGTTTGATAATGAATGCAGAAAAATATAAGAGAAAAGCACATGTAAGGAATTATGTGGATGCATTATGGTGTTCAAACACACTACGACTCAAAGACACGCAAGAGAAAACTTTCGAGCTTCAAAATTGTGTGAACATAAAAAAAAGTAAGAAAACTTGTGTTTTGCAATGGAGCTCGCCAAGTATGACTACTCCAAAGATTGAGTGATGGGATCTTGCAAAGTTGATGAAGGATAAGCGAATTGTGAAATAGATAGATTTTCAATTTGTGCAGAGGAGTAATGAGGAGCCTTAAAAGATAAATCACTATTATGATATGAATTGGAACTTGTCTCATGACTACGAGAACAACATAACCATTAGCTTGGACTGAAGTTCCTCGACAACTTGTAGAAGTTCTGAATCATCAGAAGATAGATCATCAAAGACTGATGGCTTATAAAATCAACAATGGAAAAATCAGAGTCGTGACAAGATAAATGGGTGAAAAGGTCACGACAACCATGATCATAAAGCTCAAGATTAGAAATAGAGACATCCTTATCATCTGACAAATCATAAAGACGGGAATATTGAAAATGAAAAATTTCACCCTCTATTTCTTCACAATGATCATATGATGGATTGGGAAGATCAAGAAGAGAATAGTTTTCCTCTCAGAATTCGATTGTAGAATTGAAACCCCACGAGTTCTAAGTATGATAAGAGATAACATCATCAGAAACTGATTCTTTGAAATATTCAACAGGAATAGAATAATCATGGAATGTGTCAAGATAAAGAGGGAGAGGTGTGGGAGGAGAAATATCAACCTTCATCTCAGATTCTTGTTCAGATATGGACTCCCACACATAGTCATAATAAATGATATCGCAGTTTTGTTACTCAACACAAACTACATCCTGAAATTGATCCTCATGAAAATCAACAGAAATAGATTAAACAAGTGAACCAAGCAACTCATAATGAGGAAAACCAAAGGAATCAACAGCTGGAGGATGAGGAGATAAAACATCCTCACAAAAATTAGATTTGCAGTCCAAACTTGTGCTGAAATTTTGAGTGTGTGGGGTGAGAGAAGATGGTGGTAAATCAATAGATGAACTCTTAAATTTTCACTCCTCAGCTTGCGGAAATAGAGCTGTTAGATGAGGGGAAGACTAAGAGTCACTTGAAACAAAAACTTCGTTCATCGTAGATTTAGAAGCTCTATAACTGGGAGACTTTAGAAAGATTCATACTCGTGTGGATTTATTGAAATGTGAACAAGAAATTCAAATTTATCTTTCACTAAATTCCAATCAATATAATATTCAGAAAAATCAAAGAAAAACGAATGAAATGATTTTGAAAATCATCAAGAGATTCATCTGGTTCTTTTCACAATCGCATGATTTTCTTGAACACGGATTTATAATCAGACCTGTCAAAGGTATGGTAAATATCTGTGACAAGATGTTTTAAAGAGTGAATGGAAGCGACTAGAAATGTGCAACACCATTCCTTTACATGTGCTTTAAATGTGAGGATGAACAACCTGCATGCAGTATCCTCACAATGGATATTGTGTTTCATGCAAAATTAAAAAAAACAAGAGGTATGCTCGATAACAGTTGTTCCACCTTTGGCATCGAATTTCAGATTTGACAAGTCATTAATATTCCCGTAGGCACTTTCAAATTTTTTGTTCTAGAAGAACATGTCGGGGTTAATATTTGGGAAGAATCCATTGAAGATGCAGAATATTCAACCAGACTTCATGGGCTTAGTTTCTCATATGGCCTTCCTTCTAGCACTAGAAATGTTGACGGTATTGGACCCACCAACATTCAGGGGGATCTCCCCAATGTGAAGTCCCAATTATAACTCACACCATTTTGTGTAGGAATCCCATCCAAAATACAGCTTGGTTGCCAATGCAATGGGTTTTAATGATGTGCCTTGGCTACAATAACACATAAAGTGATGTATAGTGACTTTGGTGGGAACAAGTATATGTCCCTGTGGAAAGTCAACTAAGATGAATGAAGGTTCTACCACACAAAAGGGAAAATGAGTGAGCCTCTTAGAATCCTGTAAGAGTACACAAATTTAAAGGAATAAACGAGCATAAATGACATCACAAGATATTATGCAAAATAATTAACAAGTTAACAATGATGGAATTAAACAACATCACTCATTCAATAAGATCCGTACCAATGAAAATGAAATAGTTCATAAGCATAAGCGTAATTTAAATAACATACATTGCAAAAATAACAAGAAAAGTCCTACTATATTCACCACATATGCATGAAAACTTTCCAACTCTAAGATTTTATTAAGTGAAAGTTCCAATCATACATATACCAATGATGAACCACTAGCCCCAATAATGGAATGTGAAGTCAACATCACCTGCTCCGCCAAAGAAATATACTCCCTCTAAGCTATAGAGAAGCCAAGGCTCTCACAAAATACCAAGCTCCTGATTCTAAGCCTAAGCCTAGCCAAAAGCTTGGCTCCCCAAAATCCCTTGCATGAGTTATGAGGGTGTATTTATAACAAGAGGGGGTGACTCTTCAACTCCCCTTTGTGAATTTTGGACTTCCCTAATGAATCTTCAACTTCTTTACAAAATGACTCATTACCTTACATCACGACTCTTCATATTCCAAAATTGACACTTGGATTCCACTTACAAATTAATTACAAAATAATATTACAATTTACACTTGTACCCATATAAGATAAAATTGGGTAGAGCCAACTAGACAACCTAATAATATAGAACATATCATGCTTGAGTTTGGAGAAAATCCAGCTCAACAACTTCCACTTGATGTTTCTTGACCACATAATGGTGCCAAGCTCTGTATTGCACAATGCTATCCCCAAACTGTGTGATGGTGTCAGGTTGGAAGTAAAATCTAGCCTCCATGGCATTCAGATACACTAACTTGGAACCAATTTCTCTTTCCTTATTAAGAAGGAGCAACATTGTGTTGATATGGACAAGGCCACCAATGTACTTGTTAATACTATGTATTTTTGCTTTAAGATCCTTCCCTATGGTTACATGTCTCCATTGTTCCAAGTATTCATCAATCTCCTGCCTGACTTGGTTCATGCACTTGATCTCTGTGAGTGAACCAACTGATGGGATCCTATTGGAATTCACCAAGACATCCATGCTTTTGTATAACTGTGCATACAAGGAATGAATGTTACCAATAAATGAGATGAGATGTTTGTTGTTCTGGATCAACATCTGCACACTTATTTTCTCTAGCTTTTCCTGTTTCTTTTTTATTTTTCCTAAGTCAAGCAGTGCTCTTTTTTATTGCATTGACCATTCATGCATGACAACGATGGTAGCTTGTACATTTTTTAGATTTTTAACAAAATATTTACACTGTTGTTGCAAGCCATGAAAGTGGAAACATTCCTAATGCAAGATAACCATCTCCTCATAAATATTCTACATGGTCTCTCCTAGTGGCGATACTTATGCGAGTATCGCTACCTTTAGCTCTTCCATATGGACCTATGTGGAATTTTCATTCTGAGTTGCTGCTCAGAGTTGTTCAACCTTTTACCTAATAGCCTAGAAGTTATTTTCCAATTTCTTGTTCCCAACTAACAAATAATCTATATTTGACTTTGAAGAACTTGTTAAGGACAAGTTGGATGTGACAATGCCACTTGGATTTCTTTTGGTGTCAATCACAATCACCCTTTCTGTAATGAATGCAAGAGATACAAGGTCATCCAGAAAATGTTTCTTCCTTGCCTATACAATACTTTTTTGAATCTCATGATATATTAGATTGTACATACCCATCACCGTACCATCGTTGAGAGGAACAATATCCTCTTCCTCGCTTAGAGATTTCTTTACTGGAGGATGGGGAGACTGAATGGTGACCTGGTCTGTACTTGGCATGAGGTCAACATCTTGGTTCTACAACTCTGGTTCCTACATGTCTTGAATTTCAATCAACTCCTCTATCTCTTGAGAAATCTCTTTTTTTTTGCATTTGTTGCTCTCCTCCTCTAATTGTCGGTTCTGTTCTGGCTCTATAGCTTGCCTCTATGTTGTTTCTTCTATTATTGCCTCCACTCTTAACCTTTCTTCTTCTTCTTACTTATAGATCTCTTCTTATTCTTTCCACTTCTATGCATGTTCTTCCCTCTACTTTCATTCTCCTTCTTGCACCCCATTTTTCCTCTTCTTCTCTACTGGTAAAGCCACTTTCATAATGGATGGATATGTTTTCATCTTGAAACTTTGTTCTCACCCTTAACTGTGCACAACCTTCCTCTTTCCCTTCTCACGCACTAGGTTGCACACTTTTGTTGATGCTGCCTCTAGAGTGCTCGCCTGTTGCAGAGGAACTTGTGAAGTTCCGACAAAACTGATCGGTTCATGGGATTTGAAGGCATTGTAAAAATTCATCCATCCATCCTCCTTTGAGCAGTGAAAGTTCTCGCTTAACCTCTAAAAATGGGTTCTTGAATAGTGGTCTTTGAAAATACTCCTTAGATTGTACAGATTGAAATCTTGAGTAACGAATGCAACTTTCTCTATCTCTTTCCCTTTGGTATCCGTAACTTTCAAGTTCTTAATTTTGTACAATCTGATATGCATATGAAGAGTTGGCCAAGGTGATTTCTTCTTCCTGTGCAATGCTACTGAAAACCCTGTGGAGAGATGATATGCAACTTCTTGCATGAATAGCTTATCATTGATATACCTTGGTAAATGATGCGATGACTTATGTCTACTCAACACTCTAAGGAAAGTTCCATCTGGTGAGGCAAACCAATATGTTATCTGTGATATTGCTTCCATTGTCCCATGTGACATGTAAGATGGTTCTTCCTCAAAGATCATATTGTGCAACGGAATGAGGAAGTGATCAGTTAGCTTATTCATTACTCCTCTGTGGTTGTACTTAAAAGAAATTTGCAATAAAGATACACGGAAGACTCCTGTGGTGTCCAAGTCCAATTCATGCCAAGGAATACATTGTGTGTGTAGATTGCATCCAACAGATATGCAGACATATAAAATATAGTCTTCCTTCCCTTGGGAGGACTAAGGGAGTTACACACATGGATCCGCAATTGCTAAGCTGATAAATATGACTAGTTGAATGGTTTACCTTCGTTCAAAACTTGTTCCAATAAGAAATCCCATAGTTTAGGAAAGGTCTCAAAGCTCTTCTAACCATAGATTTTGCAACATAAGATTATCAATGACTAATAGAACCTCCTGAGATATTATGTCCTGTATGTGTTGGTGGGTGTCTGGCGAAACTTTGATGGCTCTTTCACCCAACCTTTAACAATCTTTAGTTCTCATGTGGTTAATATTTACATAGAATTATCAATCCATGAGTGATTCTGGCTCAAGTAAATGGTACATAAGATGATAATCTACTGCCAAAAAGGAAGAAAAACTCCTTCCCCTGATACTGCTCATATTCATAGTTTTTGGATCCACGTGAGACAATATCTAGCCGATAAAATTTGCAAATGGGAATTCTGGGTACTTACATGCAATCCTTTGTAACCTTGAATTCTGAATATTGACATACACTTGTCGGTCTTCTAGATTTGATTTGAAGGTCTTTGCTAAGAAAATTTCATTAACTTTCTTCCATGTGAGATCTAATTCCTTCTCTACAAACATTTGAGTGCCTGAGTATACTTAAAAGTAAACTGGTGTACTCTCAACTTCCTCCCCAGTGCTACTATATTTGGTATCCTTTGAAGCAATTCTGTCTGGTGCCATGATAACAGTGACTAATGAAGATAAGTGCTCAACACCTGTAATACCTGTGGGAGGAAAAAGCACTCATGACAGATAATAATTTAGCTTAAGCAAATAAAATTTCAAAGAAATATCAAGAAACAAGCCAATGAACTGATGAAGAGGATTGTGAAATTATGGAAGTGAAGGGAGGGAGACTGGGTATAGGAACTGCACATTGTCCAATCTCAGCAGCTTGAGGTTAGAGACTGCACAATGTATAGTCCAGCCTAGGCAGACTATAGGAGAGATTATGCATTGTGTAGTCTCAATGGCCAAGGTGGCAGGCCTGATCCCTAGAACTGCGCAATGCAGAGTTGGTTTATCCTGTACTCCACATTGTAATCTCGGAGGGAAAGCTTTCATATTGAGCTCCAGAATTATGCAATGCCTAGCTAGAAAAGGTGAAAACTTGCCAAGGAAAGCACAAATTTTCTTGGTGAGAGTGTGGGAAACAATCAGATCTGAGTGATAGTGCATGTTAAAATGAAAACATGACTAATTATTGTTATATCAGTACAAAAATTGTGTTGAAGATTAACATACAAGAAGAGTCATCGCAATGATAGACATTGACGAGAAAAAACAAGAAAACTAATGCAACACTTGAGAAAGGAAAAAGACAGACCGAAATAACAATTGTACAAGCTAATATGCATTAAAACTACAACAACCATGAAAAGAAACAAGAGAAAAATCACTCACATAAGCCAAATGACAAAAAGAGACGGAAAAAGTGACAAAAGCAAAAATCACCCGAAAAGCACCACATACTCCACCAAAGGCTCCTTTATCTCCTTGGGAATGATATAGATCCAATATCAAATGTAAAAATGAGATCTACAGGTGTCAATTAAATAGCAATGGACTAATTGAGGTTTATGACATACATGCCTAAAATCAAGGAAAAAGAGACACTTAGCAGAAAGTTCAAAAAAATACTGAGTGTGCCACCTTCGGGAAACTAATCATTGAATCCCTATTTTCTAGGGATGATTTTATGATTTTTTCTTTTTTTCCTTTTTTGGAAACTTGCATGCACACTGCCAAGAAGGATTGCGCAATTTCCGAGGACTAGGCAACTTTTTGGCTCAATGCATTGCACAATTTCTGAGCTGAAGAGATGATTTGCATAGTTTCCATCATCAAGGCTGGGCTGCCATCCAAAACTATGTAGTTCTCAAGCTCAAGGTTGGGCTACCATCCAGAACTATGTATTTCTCAAGCTCAAGGTTCATTTTCCAAGAGGGAATGCATGATTTCTTGAGGCAAGGTTGGCCTACCTACCAAGATTGCGCAGTTTCTGGATGCAAGCCCAACAATGTTGCAAGGTCAAGTCAAAAGGTTAGCTTGTTACTTAAAAGAACCAAATCAATATCAAAATAAGAAAACACATGCACAACATAAAAAGATAAGTCTTGATCTAAACATGAATACTTGAGGATAGTAAAAGATAAGCTCCTATGGACAAAAGGAAGGCTCTAAAATCAAAGCATGGGAAAAATTTTGGACGATGGTTGTAGCAGCTACAACACCACCCTAGTTGATGCCATGGATATGGGATCCCTTTTAGTGTCTGCTACAAGTGGGGTTTATGTGGTTTCCATGAGTGTTGGCACTTTTAGTAACTTCAAATTTTATGGGATAGTTTTATCAATCGATTTGTCGAAATGAATGAGTCTAGGCTAGCCACTATATATAATTAGGAAGGGGTGAATGCACTAAAATCCAAGATATTTGACTAGGAATTGGCCTCATATGATCACAATCCATAGAGTGTTGAGTGAGGTTTTTGAAGGGCCAATGTCCATTAAACTTGTATTTTGTTCCTGTTTTTATTTTTTCTTATCATTCTCCTCTTTCTTGAGTTTCTCTTCTTCTTATTTCCTATGCTTATCTTCTTCTTCCTTTCTCAAAATTTATTTTTCTTCATCGCTTTTATTTCTCTCCTCTTCTTCTTGTCTATGTTTTATACTTCTTTCTAAAGCCTCAATGATTTAACCTATTTCTCTCTTTTCTCCTCTTGTTGTGGTTGTTAAAGCCTTAATGTTTAAGCCTCCTTTGTGGTATTTCCTTCTTTTTTAAGCCCTATTTAAGCCCCATGTTAATCCAAAAACCTTTTATTAAACCTTATATATTGAGTAATTACATTTCTATTGTTATATTTTTATGTAAGAAGAAACCATCACGATCCCATTTTATTATAATTGAACCCTCTCTCTCTCCATCCATATATATATAGATATATATATACAGAGAGAGAGAGAGAGAGAGAGAGAGAGAGAGAGAGAGAGAGAGAGAGATTTTTGTGTGTGTATATGTGTACTAAGGAGTTCTGAAAATGCAGTAAGAAAATCTAGTTGTAACAACCCCTAGTTAAAATTTCATGTAATAAAAGTTAATAAAGGAAAAAAATAATACCACGATAAAGGGACACGTATTCCAAGCTAAATGTTGAGTAAGGCATCATAGTGTGGTTGTTCATTTGGTTTATTTTGGCCAAGGAAATTGGAAAAGGCAATGGAAAAGGCATTAAAAAAGAAAAAAGGAATTTTGGCACATTTATTTATGAAAATAAAGGAAAATAGGAGAAAAGGAAGGTGAAAGGTCACATGTTGCATGTGAGGAGGACATTGAAGGAAAATAATGGAAAATGAAGAAAATAGAGGCCTCATTGATAAAAAGGCTTATGAGGATCATTTTGGGAGATTTTTGTGGGTGTTAAGCTTTTTATCAAGCTTTGGAGCATGGAAGAGAAAACCAAGCAAAGGAAGGACAAAGAAAGGAAAGGGAAAAGGAAAGCATAGCAAAGCAAAGATCAAGCAAAGGAAGTGCAAGATCAAGAAACTTCAACAATAATACTTGCAGGTAATATATTGCATGTGTGGTTTACTCGCTGGTTGTGACATGCATGGCTTTCATGTTGGTATATAGTTATCTTCCTGTCGATTGAAATGGTTTTTCCTAATCATGACAGTGGTTCTTAGCCATGCCTTGCCTTTTTCCAGGTAGCCATGGTGTGATGGGATTATTTTCTCAGTTTTGAGCTTTGGAATTTCCTGATGGTTTCAGAATCTGGGGCAGAGGTGGTCTCAGGCAAATCCCAAATGTCTAGGAATCCCTTGACCAATTTTTGCAAGATACACAGTAAAGTCAGAGGGTGGAGTCTCGATTTAGGGCCTAGTGATCCAGTGTGGATTACGATAAAGCCTGAGAAACTAGTGTCTTAGTTTAGGGCCTAGTGATCCAATGTGGATTGTGGTAAATACTGGGAGACATGGAGATAGAAAATTCCTCAAGGATAGTGATGGAGTTCGAAGGCATTCCTAGCTCAGTTTGGTTTTGTGATCTCGGTGCCAGTTTTTGTGAGATCATGGTTTGGTGAGGGTGGAGGTGGCTTAACCTCTAGATTCCCTTGATTTTTATTGGATTGGTTTATCCATGAGATCCCACATTCATGCTTGGAATATGGCACAAGGGTGACTGGGTGAAAGAAAGAGTTTCTTTAGCCATGTCTATGATCGGGTGGTACATGTAAGTCCCAAACCTGGTCAGATTTGCCTATGCTTAATAAAAGATAAGTTATCTTTCTCTTGTACTTGTTGATATGTTCCTTTAATAATGGTTATGTCATTCTTATTTACATGGTTATATTACTGGTTATTGTCATGGTTATTTTATATATTTGCTTGAACTGAAAGGATAATGGATGAAAGACATAATTGATGTCAAAAAAAGTGAGGGAAGAGGGTGGTGATCCTTCTTGTCAAGTTCCATATGAGTTATCTGTCATTTATACTCTAACTTGTATTCATTTCCTGTAGATTGCATTGATGCCAAGTGTTTGACAGAATGTTAGTCCTAGTTGGGGATGGTCAGGCCTAGTCTTGGAGTCAATTTTTGATTTGTAAGTCTTGTCATTATGTAAATTATGGATTATGAAAGTGCCATTGAGTTCTAGGAAGTCACCTGGGCTCTGGGCTTGAAAAAGTGTCTTAAATCCTAGAGATGCAGGCACATCACTGGGCATAAAAGTCTCTGGACGCATGCATAACCATGTCATGGGAGCATATAGAGCCTTTTGGATGCATGCTTGTCCATATCAAGGGAGCATCTAGGGGTTTAATGGTATAAAAACGCAATGGGACCTAGGGGGTGTTTACCTGAGTGGTTGGGATGGTTCCTAGTAGCTATTGCTAATGTGGAAGGTTTGTATGCTATGTTTCCATTGGTTCCACTTCCTTAAGGTGACTTAAGAGGTCGAATCATATCATAGTAACTTCTCATCACATGTTTACCCGAGTTATCCAGTTACTTGGGTAGATGTGGGAGGAGGGTCATTAGAGAATGGTATTAGAGCATGGTTCACACCTCACAATGGATGGGTTGTGTGTTTGTCATGTATTCATGTTGGTTGCATATGTGTTTCTTGTGTCGTAAGACCATGTTATTGTTTCATTTGCATGGTGTTGATCATGGTTGGAGGGTTGTCACCATGTGAAGGTTGATGGTGTTGTTGTGGGTTGTGTCATCACGAGTGTATGGTTTTATATGAAATTGTTATGCATGCTAGTGTCTATATGTTGTTATGCATGCATTGTCATGGTTATGGTTATGCATGTATGGTAGGTCATACATGCATTGTGAGGTCATTGTATGCAATTAAGTCATCATGATGATATTGGTATGTTATGATGCTAATGTGTTGGCTGAGGTAGAGAAGGAGATGCAGGCCATCAAAGTGAAGTTGTAGCACTGGACCTCGAGGAAAGAGCATGTCCTCATACAAGTTTGTATGTTGGACATGCATGTATGTAAATACAGATTTTTATATGCATTATGGTTATGTGTATGCCTTTCATTCTGTTGATGTTATGGTAACATACATGATAGATGCTAGTTGATTATTGTAGTCATATGCACATGTTTCAGATAGTCATGAATGATAGTAACCTATGGTTGTATGCATTGTTATTGTTGTTTTATGTTAAATAGCTTGATGATTAGGTTATATGTTGTTGATGAGCATGATATATAACTTATTGTTGTTATATGCTGGTAACTTGATTATTGGGTTTATTACATTAATATCTTGATGTTATATGTATTATGTTAACTTGAATTGGCCTATGAAAATGGTTATGGTTACGATATACTGGTATGATTAGACATATTTGTGATATTGTGTTGTATTAATCTAGGCTGACTGTGCATATGTGATTTCTATGGATGAATGACAATTGTTTATGAGCTTAGCATGTGAATATGTTAGCTAGTTATTATTATGTATATCATGACCTTATTTAGATTGAGTTGATATGTTGTTAATTTATATCATGCTAATCTAGATTGATTATGTAGAAACGATATCCTCCCTTGAGATACATTAAGGTATCAACTTTCTTATGTCATCAAATTTGTTCTTGAGTGTTTGATTATGTCGTCTATTTGGTGTTTGAGTGTTGGTGTCTATTATGTCATCTATTTGTTATGGAATGTTTGATTAATTACATCACATGAGTATGTGTCTATAGGATTGCATCAAGGAATGATCTTATTTTAAAATGGTTTTACTCACACATATGTGTTGAGATAGATGATATGTACTTGAGTGTATGTAGGTGATAGTTGTAGAATTATGTCTAATGACTACAAGTTGACCATGGATTATCATATGATTGTTAGTATTGGTAATGGCTGATTTCAAATTAGTAGATATGTTGTCTTGATATTTGGAAAAAGTGGCTGAAATGTGTGTTTATGGTAGTATGATGGAGGGAGTTGCATGGAAAAGAAATTGCCATGGAATCTTGAAGAAGGCTCAGGTTGAGCTTTCATTTGGAGGCTTTGCGAATCATGGGATTAAGTCATGGTGTTTGTTTCTAGTCTTGTGATTTTAGTTTTTTGTGATTTTCTTGTGCTGGATTTGCAGTTTTGTTTTTGTCTTATGCATGGCCATGTCACTTTGTTTGTTGTGTCGTATTGTTATTGGTTTCCATGATTTTATTCTTTGTTTCTTATCTTTGCTTCTATGTTTTGAGTCTTGGGAATTGGTTTGGGAAGGAGGAAAGTTAATGGAGTTGGAGGAGAGTTGCACGGTACCCAACAAGTGATGTAAGGCCTGGTTAAAGATCAGTGCATGTATAAGGGCAGCTAAAGATAAGCGTATGACTGCTAGTTCAATTGGTTGGGTCCATTGAGGTAAATGGACAGTGGCAGAACATTCATGAGAAAGGTAACAAGAAATGTAAAGTAAATGGGCTTAAGGTAACGTATGCCTTGGCTATGTTGGGAATGATTGTTCTCAATGTTGTGCATGGTGTGCATGAATAAAGGGGGTTCTCTTAACCTTGAACTTATGCTATTTGGTAATTATGTTATGATCATGATTATGTTGTTGTTTATATATGTATATATGCATATAGGTATGTATTGCATGTCTGGTAGGGTCGTCATGGATCATGGTTGTTTAATGCTAATGTTTATATGTATATATGTGTGTATGTATGTCGTTGTCTGACAAGATCATGATTGTTTTATGCTAATGTTTATGTATATACATATGTATGTAATATTTAATATATGTCACTTTACGACATGGTTTTCAGGGATGATCCTTGTGGAGGAATGATTGCTTATGTAGGTGAATGGCATGATGAGGTTCATGGTCTTATGGAAAATCAAGCGGGGAGAGTAGTCATGACAAATATATGAGGTCAGTATCATGTGGATATTAATTGATATTGTATGCTTGTACTAGGCCTATGTTTATGTTATGACAGTTAACTCTGAGGGACACATCATCTGAATGAAAGCAATGAGATCTGAGGCATGCTAGGACATTAGAAGAAAAGTTTTCAGGTAGAGACAGTGTAGTTTTGGATGCGCGGTACTAGTTTTGTGCATATGTTGTACATGTTTCATTTGTGATGTTGTGCGCATGTGGTGTTGTGTATATATAATGTGTGTACATGTTGTTTATGCAATGTTATGTATAGGGTGGTACATATAGTGTTGTGCGAATATTGCATATTTAGTGCTAGGTATAGATGGTCCTATGTACATGTTGGATATGTGATGTGTACATATTGTACTATGCGCATGATGGATATGCAGTGTTGTGTGCATATGGTGTTGTGCACGTGTTTTTATATGCAGTTCTGTGTACGTAGGGTGCTATGTACATGTTGTATATGCAATGTTATGTACATATGGTGTTTTATGCATATTGTACATGTGGTGCTATGTACATATGGTGTTGAATGCGTGATTGTACAAGTGGTGTTGTGAGCATGTCGTGTTGTGTACATGTTGTACATATGGTGTTGTGTGCAGGTGGTGTTGTTTACATGTCATGCATATGGTGTTGTGTAAATGTGGTGTTGTGTACATGTCATGCATGCAGTGCTATTTATGTCTAGCGTTGTGTACATGTTGTATAGGTGGTACAATGTACATGTGGTGTTATGTACATGTTATTCAGGTGGTGCCGTGTACATGTGATGATGTGTGCACGTTGTGTAGGTGGAATTGTGTATAGCTAGTATTGTGTACATGTTGTACATGTGGTACTTGTGTACATGTAGTATTATGTGCATGTTGTACATGTTATATTGTGGGCATGCGGTACTATGTATGTGCACTGCGTAGTCATGGTATCATGAAATATGTATTCATGGTGTTGTACTTTGTGTATGCATTTGTGCTGTGTGTACACCGGGTGTAGGTGTATGTATTGTGTTATGGTGTACACTGGATGTAGGAGTATGTATTATGTTTTGTTGTAGACTAGGTGTAGGTGTATGTGTGGTATGTCAGGTGTAGGTGCATGTATCACATGGTGTTGTATGTCGTGTGTGGTTCTATGTGTGTGATGCACACTATGTGTATGTGCACATGGTTGACGAGAAGGCACTGGGTGTTTGTCCAATGTGGAAACTGATCCAGTGTGCATACATAATAAGGAAAAAGGTAGACGCTAAGGATTGATTTTTTATATTTAGTTCTGTGTACATAGGGTGCTATGTACATGTTGTATATGCAATTCTATGTACATATGGTGTTTTATGCATATTGTACATGTGGTGCTATGTACATATGGTTTTGTGTGTGTGATTGTACAAGCGGTGCAGTGAGCATGTGGTGTTGTGTACATGTTGTACATATGGTGTTGTGTGCAGGTGGTGTTGTTTACATGTCGTGCATATGGTGTTGTGTACATGTGGTGTCGTGTACATGTCATGCATGTGGTGCTATTTACGTCTAGCATTGTGTACATGTTGTATAGGTGGTACAATGTACATGTGGCGTTGTGTACACGTTGTGCAGGTGGTGCCATGTACATGTGATGATGTGTGCATGTTGTGTAGGTGGTGTTGTGTATAGGTGGTATTGTGTACATGTTGTACATGTGGTATTGATGTACATGTGGTATTTTGTGCATGTTGTACATGTTATGTTGTGGGCATGTGGTACTATGTATGTGCACTGTGTAGTTGTGGTATCATGAAGTATGTATTCATGGTGTTGTACTCTATGTATGCATTTGTGTTGTGTGTACACGAGGTGTAGGAGTATGTATTGTGTTACGGTGTACACCGGATTTAGGAGTATGTATTATGTTGTGTTGTACACTGGGTGTAGGTGTATGTGTGGTATGTCAAGTGTAGGTGCATGTATCACATGGTGTTGTATGTCATGTGTGGTTCTATGTGTGTGATGCACACTATGTGTATGTGCACATGGTTGATGAGAAAGCACTAGGTGTTTGTCGAATGTGGAAGCCAGTCGAGTGTGCATACATAATAAGGACAAAGGTAGAAGCTAAGGATTGATTTTTGATATGTAGTTCTGTGTACATAGGGTGCTATGTACATGTTGTATATGCAATGATATGTACATATGGTGTTTTATGCATATTGTACATGTGGTGCTATGTATATATGGTGTTGTGTGCGTGATTGTACAAGTGGTGTTGTGAGCATGTGGTGTTGTGTACATGTTGTACATATGGTGTTGTGTGCAGGTGGTGTTGTTTACATGTTGTGGATATGGTGCTGTGTACATGTGGTATCATGTACATGTCATGCATGTGTTTCTATTTACGTCTGGCATTGTGTACATGTTGTATAGGTGGTACAATGTACATGTGGCATTGTGTACAAATTATGCAGGTGGTGTCGTGTACATGTGATGATGTGTGCACATTGTGTAGGTGGTGTTGTGTATAGGTGGTATTGTGTACATGTTTTACATGTGGTTCTGGTGTACATGTGGTATTATGTACATGTTGTACAAGTTATGTTGTGGGCATGCAGTACTATGTATGTGCACCATGTAGTCGTGGTATCATGAAATATGTATTCATGGTGTTGTACACTGTGTATGCATTTGTGTTGTGTGTACATCGGCTGTAAGTGTATGTATTGTGTTATGGTGCACGCCAAATGTAGGAGTATGTATTATGTTTTGTTGTACACTAGGTGTAGGTGTATATGTGGTATGTCAGGTGTAGGTGCATGTATCACATGGTGTTGTATGTCGTGTGTGGTTTTATGTGTGTGAGGCACACTATGTGTATGTGCACATGGTTGATGAGAAGGCACTGGGTGTTTTTCCAATGTGGAAACTGATCCAGTGTGTATACATAATAAGGACAAAGGTAGAAGCTAAGGATTGATTCAATGATAAGTGTCAATATTTTATTTCAGTTTTATTATGCGTGTGATTTATGATTTTGGTCTATGATGATTACATGTGATCTATGATTCTAGTTTATCATGGTTACATGTGATTTATGATTTTGAACTATGATGGATGTGTTTTGAGCTAACCTAATGTGATATGTTTATACATGATGATTTGGTCAAAGATGTTACTTTGAATTGTTGTGATAGGAAGAAAACATAATCGTAAGTGTACCTTGTTGATGAGTTACCAATGAGGTATGATGTGAATTTATTTCAATTTATTTTAAATCTAATGGCAGTTGTGTGCTTGGTATAGGAAATCATGGGAAATTCCTGGGTTGGGTGATTGAAATCCAATGCAAGAATTAGAAGCAACAAAAAATGGAATTCTAACAAGCAACAGTATGTTGGCAAAGCACTTTAGGAGTAGGGCCATTGTGGGAAACTAGTACCAAATAGTGTACATTGATTTCCATGAGCATGCTATGAATGGTATGATGATTTTGAGGCTAGTATATGACTTATTTGTTTGACCTTCCGATGCAAGGAAGCCTTGCCAATGGATGGATCACTTAAGGTAGGGGATGCTAGGGCACTTGGAAGTTTAGTGACTACACGAAAGGGGCAACCAAATTTCCCTAAGAACTATGTAGCATAGAATGGAAGGCTGGGGATGGAATTGTTTTGGTCATTATCATTGCAAGATTGAATCAAATGCACATTGGAAGTGTGCCCTGGAATAATGAGCCAATAATTGTTCACTGAGAGGACAAGTGGCGTGGGATTGTAGTGATGGACATTGGATGCAGTTTGACTTTGGAAATGGATTATGGACTTCCTGGGAAGGAGTTGAATCCTGGTATTACTTTTGAGGGTGGAGTGTGAGCCTTTAGATCCCCTTATTGATTGATACAGGCATCATATCCTTTTATTTTCTGGTTTATTAAATGTGTATATGTGTATATGTGGTTATTGTAAATATCATAATGAGCTATTTTATAAAGCTCCAGTATGTGGTGTGTTGTCATGTTTTCATGATGTCTTTATTTTGAGAAAGATATTCATTATAAATACTAAAATGAGCTAAGTTATAAAGCTCCATGGGCAGTATGTTTTATTTCAGCGGTTTTAATGAGGTCTTTGTTGAAATGTGGCAACAAGAATATTCCAATTTTAATTTGTCCTTGAATTAAAATTCGAATTTAGTCTCACTAGCTGCTTGAAAAATAATTAATTAATTCATCTTGAGTTAATTAGTTGGAGAAATTCAAGCTAGAAGTCTTTGTGAAGTCATGTAACAAGTATCCCTTAAATTAAGAAGATTATCCCTTAATTAAGGAGATAAGGATGAGTTGTATTTGAGTTGTAATTAGTTAGCTCAGTTAACTGAGTTAAGTCCAATTAAGCTAGTTCCAAACAATTTGAGGAACTAATTGTGAGTTCAATTAGTTAATGCATGCATGCATCAAACTAGTGTACTCCAGATAACTGAAGATTCTCTCATTGATAACTCATGCATGTCAGTTCAGACAAAGACCCAGTTGAGATTAAAGACAGGGACAATGCACTATCAGTTGCAAGAATTTTCCTATAAGAAAATCTCCTGCATGCATAAGGAATTCATTCCTTGAGATTTGCACAGTTTTACAGTGTGTTGGAGTAGTGTGTGAGATTAGTGTCACACAAGGTTACAGTTGGATCACCCAGGGAAAACTGCGCAAGGAAATAGGAGGCTTGGAGGGCAGAGGAGAAGGCATATGAGCAGTATATTCTATCTATGAGTAGTGTGAGGGATTGTATTGAGAGCTGGATAGCTGTGAGAGCTAAATTTGTGTGTAATCCTACAATATTTCGACTTGTATGATAATACAGATAGTGGGGTTTTTAGCTGAGGCTTTTCCCAGAGTATTCTTTTTTTTTGCATGTGTATTTATTCTTCTTCTTTGTTATATGTGTTTCACTTGATCTTACTCAAATCTATTAAGCTTTTGCAATTTTGTTTGTAGAAGTAGATTAAGTATTTTGCTTTAGTTATATTGCATGATCAGGTTAATCTATAGTCAGAATTTCTACATGGTATCAGAGCAAAGGTGATCGAAGCTGTGAACAGTATATTGAGAAGGGAAATTCGAAGTTTGAAGTTATTGGTTGTAGGTACAAAATTGAATTCTTATCATACTTCAAAGTTCACCAATGGCGTCCAATGGCTTGAGACTCGAGTATGCTCTCGATGGCAGCTTGAATTACATAGCATGGAAAGATCACATGGAAGCCGTATTAGAAGACAATGGTTTGAAGGATTTCATTGATCAAGAAATCCCCAAGCCAGTTGTAGCTAATACACAAGAATTGGTTGAATGGAAGAAGTGTGTGGTGAAGGCGAGACGATTCTTTTGGAGGGAGTTTGAGACCATATTGTATCGACTATCCATGGGAAGGAGAATTCATTTTCAATGTGGAAGACATTGAAGGACCTCTATCAAAATAGTAGCAACCAGAGGAAACTGGCACTCAAGGATAAGCTTCAGAAAATCAAGATGGAGAACGGCGATACTATTTCTACATATCTGAACAAGCTCACCACCTACAAATATGAGCTTGGTAGTGTGCAAATAACTATGGTTGATGATGATATGGTGAATCTTGCTCTCCTCAATCTTCCAAAGAGCTGGAATAGCTACCAGGACTCTATTAATGGAAGAGAGAAAATGCTAGATTAGGAATGGCTGTGGTCGGATCTGATGGAGGAGGAGATTAGGAGGAGCAAAAGAGATGGTTCTTCATCTAAGTATGATGATGAAGAAAATCTGGCCTTAGCAAATAAGGCAAGGAAAGGGAAAGGGAATGCTTCCCATTCCAAATTGAGTTCTTCTCATGGAGGGAAGAAGATTGACAAATCTAAAGTGAGATGCTTCAATTGTCATGAGATGGGCCATTATGTAACTAATTGCCCATTGAAGAAATCCAAGAAGGGATCCTCGAAAGGATCAGAAGGTGAGGAATTAGCCTCTCAGTTCGAATTGGATTTTACCCTCATCGCATGCATGGTTTCATCGATGGTGGGTTGTGTTTGGTATCTGGATAGTGGAGCCTCATTGCACATGACTGGTGATAAAAGTTTATTTAGTACCTTGAAGGAGAAATACCTCAAGTTGCGCATAGAGATGAGTGATGACAGAAAGTATTGTGTTTCAGGAGAAGGCATGGTTTCTTTTCAGAGGAAGCATGGAGCTCCTCTCACCTTTACTGATGTAAAGTAAGTACCTGGACTAAAGAAGAACTTAGCATCGGTTGCGATGTTGAAGGACAAAGGCTACGATGTTTTCTTTAGTAAAGGAAAGGCGTTCTTGAGACACATAGCCATGAGTCAAACCAAGAGGATTGGGATTCGAGTGAAGAATCTCTATAAACTAGAGGTGGATGATTATGCTACGTTGAGTTTGAAAGCAGAGTTGGTGCAAAGCTAAGACATTGGCAAGTTATGGCATAGGCGGTTGGGCCATTTGCATCATGGGGCCTTCAAGATAATGTAGCAGATCTCTACCAGACTTCCCAAAGGTAAACTTGAGCAAGTGGACACATGCAAAGGTTGTACCTTGGTAAAGTATGCCAAGTCTTCCTTTCATGATCGAGACAGTCGAGCTGAAGCAATATTAGAGTGAGTTCATACTAATTCGTGTGGACCATTCTCGACAGCATCCACCGCAAAGCAAAGGTATTATGTGATTTTCATTAATGAATTTTCTCGTAAATGTTGGATTTATTTCATGCAGAAGAAGGACCAAACCTTCTCAAAGTTTTGTGAGTTCAAAGCTTTAGTTGAAAAAGAGTCAGGGAAGAAGATAAAGGCCTTGAGAAGTGACAATGGTGGAGAGTATGTCTCTCAAGGGTTTAAGGACTTCTGTGTAGTGGAAGGAATTAAACAAGAGTTGATGGCACCTCATAACCCACAACAGAATGGGGTGGCCGAGAGGAAGAACAAAACGATTGTGGGGGCAGCTCGGGTGATGCTGCATGACCAAGGCCTACCACTTCATTTGTGGGCTGAGGCATGCAACACAACGGTCTACTTGTAGAATAGAAGCCAGCATCACATACTTGGGATGAAGACACTAGAGGAAGCTTTCTCTGGGAAGAGACCAAATGTGGGTCACTTCAGGATCTTTGGCTCATCGGTATATTTCCATGTGACCAAGGATGCTCGGAAGAAACTTGAGACGACAGTAGAGTTGGGGATACTTGTGGGGTACACTTATACACCCCACAACTATCGGGTGTACTTGCCTACGAGTCAGAGGACAGTGGCTCACAGAGATCTCAAGTTTGATGAGCAGAAGGCCATGTGAGTTTCCCTTGAGAGGGAGCTCCAACTACAGGTTGTGGAGGAACTGTTGGTTCCTAAGGAGGAGGAGCCTCAGACTGATGCGGAGTAGCCACATGAAGAGGTTCCAGGAGTGCAGACATCCACTCAAACAGAATCTTTCAGAGATGGACGAAAGCACACAAGAGAAGCTGACAAATTATTGTCGGATGCGAGAGAGAATGTGGGAGAACCATCTCCTTAGCGCAGACATAGGAGGTCACCTGATAGGTATACTGGGTACATGGCCCTTGTTGGGGAATGTATTGAGACTGAGCCATCTTCCTTTGAGGAAGCAATGCAACAGCCGATTTGGGTTGATGCTATGGTGGAGGAGTATGACTCCATAGTTTGGAACAATGTTTGGGATGTGGTTCCAAGACCGGAGAACAAGTCAGTTGTGAGTTCTCGTTGGCTTTACAAGATAAAGCAAGCTACTGATGGTAGTGTGGAGAAACATAAGGCAAGATTTGTTTCCCGTGGTTTCTCACAGGTCGAGGGGATCAACTATGATGAGACTTTTGCTCCAATAGAAATGTACTCATCTATCAGATTGATGTTGGCACTATTAGCAAAGATGGGTTGGAAGATCCATCATATGGATGTGAAGACTGCATTCCTCAATGTCAATATTGAGGAAGAGGTGTAGATAGAGCAGCCGAAACGGTTTGAGACCTTCGATCATAAGTCGCATGTGTGCCAACTCAAGAGAGATTTGTATGGGTTGAAGCAGGCACCTTGTGCTTGGTACACCAGGATCGACAACTACTTCACTAGGTTGGGCTTCACAAAGAGTGAAGCGGATGCGAACCTGTACCACATCATGGTAAAAGGTAAGCAGTTGATCATTGTACTTTATGTTGATGATCTCATATTGACAGGTGATGATCAGTTGATCATGTCTTGCAAGGAGGACCTTGCAAGATAATTCGAGATGAAAGACATGGGTCTCATGCACTACTTCCTTGGCATGGAAATGTGGCAGAAGGATGGGGAGTTGTTTGTGTCTCAGGGAAAGTATGCCAATGACATACTCATGAGATTCCACATGGAGAAGTGCAAGCCCATGCAGACTCCTCTCACAGGTAACTGGAGGAAGGAGGATGCTACTTCACCAGAAGTGGTAGAAGCTATTGTGTATCAGCAGCTTGTGGGTGCACTGATGTATTTAGTGAACACACGACCAGATTTTTGCTATGTGGTGAACTAGCTGAGTCAAGCAATGGTTCAACCTACCAAGATGTTTTGGAAGGTAGCTAAGCATGTTTTGAGATACCTCAGAGGCACATCTCAATATGGATTATGGTACAGACGAACAGAGGGAGTGAAGTACAGGGCTTCACTGATATATATTAGACAGGGAGTACATCAGATCAAAGAGCACATCAGGAGGAATTTTCAACCTTGGGTCAGTTGCAGTTTCTTGGTACAACATGAAACAGAGGTTGGTTGCACTCAACTTGGCAGAGGCTGAATACAAGGTGTTGTGGAGGTAAATCCCCTCTGCGGACAGAGGCGATCCCTACTAGTCCAAATAGGGTCTAGCAACAATCAAACAATGCTAACACGCAGGTTCCTAATTGCAAATTAAAGACCGATGATGAGGGCCTACCTGGATTCCAACTCTAGTACTTGTAGAAGAGTCGTCACTCCTATTCCTTTGCTCCGACTGGTCACAATCCCCACGATCCTCGTGAATGGACACCTGCACATGCAAAAAACGATACAAACACAAGCATAAAATCCAATAGATGCAACTATATATCAGCCAGAAAAGATATAACTCAATCACCATCATAAAGACAATAAGAGTGGAACCATAATGATAGTCGTCTATTATTGATAAACAGAGAATAATACAACCATAGTTCTGACATCAAATCCTTCTCAAAAGGGTCCAGCCAGCAAGTTCCTCAAGCATTCACCCTTGAAGATAGATCTCCCAAGAAAAAACTCTCTCACTCACAAGTTTACACAAGATCAAAACACTTCACAACCTTCCTTAAGCTCTCCAACAATCCCACACTTGTCACACCAGCTACCTATCAAGCTCACACACTATTAGCAACACTCCAAACACTATGAATTCCAAAACTAGCAGCTCATAGCAATGGTGGAGGCTTAAATAGGAGGAGGAGTCTCCATGAATGGTGGGAAGATGAGCTTATCTCCAAGGAAGGTGGCTCAAATGACGAAATAGACATGCCAGAGAAGGGAGGGCGACATATACAAGGCCAACAACCAGGTCTGGAGTCATCTGGAAGGCCGGCTGTTAGAAAAAACTTGCCCAGACTGGATCATCGCGGGTACATAACTGTGATGGAGCACTGACATCGCTACTGCATAACGGAGAAAGTCATGTCAGCGCGATCAAATATAAGCAACAGTCGCACTGTCTCATGAAATTCGACCATCGCGGGAATCATGTGTACTTCCGCAATGGCAGCGCGTTAGGTCTATTTTGGAGCACTCATCAGCGCGTTTATTTTTACAATAGTCGCGATGATGCAAAAACTTTGGCAAAGTGGGTCATTTGGCAACATCAGAGAGCATGAGCATGAATGATTTGGAATCATGACACAGTAGGAAGACTGGTATGAAGGCAGTGACAAATTACTGTGTAACAGATGCCCCCTAAAGCATGAAGCCCGAGAGAGTGGGAGGGGTGAAATTCTTTACGAAACTGACTGAACTGGAACACCACTGGGAAGAACCTGCACGCAAGTACAACTGATATCTTTGATAATCAATTACATGTAGTCTAGGCATGGGCGCAGCCATCCAAAAGACATACGAAATAGGTCTGTGGTATGGACGAAACTGCCCAGCTAATGAGACCATGATGATAATAAAGGTATGGTCGCAGCCATCCATGAAGACTCAGGTATGGTCGCAGCCATCCATCAATGAGTCATGTAATGATCATAATAATCCACAAAATCGCAACCTGGATCTCAACAGACAAAATCCAGGGTCTTGCGCTCCATCTCGACCCGAACAAAGTACAAGTCCAAGCATGCGAATATAGGAGTTGAAGTCGAACATGCAAGAACATCGTCTGATTACCAGTCAATGATGAAAACTGTTAATAGACACGAGAGGTACCACCAATAATGACAATGGTCCTCAAGGTAATATAGGTACAATCTACAACGTGCGAATCAGTGAGCTGGCGTCGAACATCCGCAGAATCATTTGATCAGAGGCCAATGAAGAAAACCTCGCGTCGAACACGAAGAACCTGCCGTTGAGGCATGCAGGTTCCAAGGCACCTAAAGGGAGTCTCTAGGTCAACTTCCTGGATAATGAACTGAAGTCGATAGGAAGTGACCTTGATCGAAGGTGGGCCATAATGTTTCCCACATCATCGACACAAGACAGAGAAGGATAAAATGTTTTTTGTGAGGTATCAGAGGGAGGTTGAGTATTCTACAGAGGTCAACTTCTCTTGAACATATCGACGGCACGACAGTGGACTTGGCATTATTTGACATTAAATGATTAGGGGTCATGGTGGCAAGGCAATGAGCAGATGAGAGGTCAAACAGGATAACCCAAACCCACGGAGGCAAGTGTAAAAACAAGATGAGATGGCCCCACCTGGACACGAATGCAGACAAGTGCCATGTTCAAGAGTGACATACTGCCGACACGACAATGATTGTGGTTCCATTTTCCCCACCATTGCTGGCGAGTACCCCGGTTATTTTGTGATGACAAGCTTGACAGGGATAACATATGCTTGAAAGGCGTCATTTCGACAGGATCCGATGTCATTAAGTTTTAACGAGTCTGACAAAGGAAGAACTCGGCGTCTTTTCCTGTTTAGAGAGTCTGAAAAGACAGCGGAAAAGGAAACTCCAGGGGGGTCGTTTTTCGTAAAGTTGTGTCTCTCGAGCCCGAAAAAGTATAAAACAATGCCCGAAAGAACTGCCCGACCAGTATGATCGAGGAGTACTTTTCGTAAGTAGTAGCTTCGACCCGAAAAAGTAAAAAGCGGTCAGAAGCACGTCATTTCGTAGCCAATAACGAGTCTGAAATGACAAAATCCTGGCGATCTTTTTAAGTTTAAACGGTTGAAAAAAGAGCTTAAAGGCAACCGCCTCTCACTTCTTTTAACGAGTTGAGAGGGAGACTCGGATATCTTTTCTTGTTTCGCATTGAAAAAGAGCTTAAAGACGACTTCTCGGGACCAAATGCGTATAAAACTGTCGTAATTCTACCACCTGAGATCCTGCACAAGGAACACTGCACACGTAAACCCGTTCGAGATAATATAAACAATGCGCATAAAAACATAGTAAAAAACCATATTGGAACCAAGCATATAGTAAAAACCATGATAAAAACCCATATTTATGGAAAATAATATTTAATTTTACAAAATTACCATAAATAGGGGGGGTAAACCACATTTTTTACCATTGTTACCATTGAGGCTTTGTGGAGCGACTTGGAGCATTGAGGTTGACGAACGAAATTTGGCCCTGTACGTGCATCATTCATCCTGAAACCGGTTCCAGGTAGATACACTTTGCCCTACGCTCTGTTTTGAAGTCTTTTTCCTGCATTTTGACGGTGGAAAGTGGTTGTTTGGGCGGATTTTTTGAAGTGCATTCCGCTCTCGGTCATCGCGGATTTCGCTATCGGGTCCACGATGACCGAAAAAAACTTCCACAGGCCGCGCCCGGATCAGCGCAGAAAAGTGATGTACTTCCATGCTGACCCGGGAAAAATAACAAAGGTGCCCATTATTAGTGCGACTGTTTTAAAAACAGTCGCGCTGACGCTGCGCAAAAAGTTTTTTAATAAAATTTACGTATGAAACTTTGCAAGCAGGGTGCTAATGAGATTTTTGATCATGCAGGGTTATAATGGCGTTCGTTTGGCAGGAACGCGCTCACGATAATGATGATATAGCGGCTTTTGCTGATGCCGGGTGCTGAAACACATGCGGGGGTGCGGGTTGCTTAAATTTTTCTTAACTCCATGCTTGTGGGCACAGCCTGACCTTCTAGAGCTCCTAATCAGGGCCTGGAATCCCACGGATGGGAAGTTCATTATCTGAGGCCGGGGCATTGAGTTTGATTATACAGACATCTATTTTTTGACTGGGATGTCTCGTCGAGGTGAGAGGCCTATTCTGGAGGGGCAGCGACCCGGAGGTGATACTTTAGATATGCTGATGACTCAGGTGTGCCCACGGGCACGCAAGTCGCGGAGTGGAAAGATGGAAATTTCTACGGTGGAGGACATAATCCTTCGAGCTATGCTCTTCATGGTGACATGGGTAGCGGGCTCCTAGGCCCAACACGAGGCCTCGAAGACCCATCTCCGACTGGCCCTCGAATGCCTGAATCCCACCATGTTTAATTGGGCAGAGGCAGTAGCGGCAAACATGAAGAGACAACTGACCAACTGTCGTCGCGGAGAGACGAAATAGTTTGGCTATGGATCGATCTTACTCCCGCTCATGCTAGAGTGGGTGCCGGCACTGCAACTGCAGGATATGGCTTTGGACCCACCCAGGCCATGCGAGACAAGGGCCACACGATGGGCCCATGTCATGCCACGAGGAGGTGGCGGCCGACCAGTGGCATGGGGGGCATACTTCCGAGAGTGGTTGGAGCGACAGATGATCTTCGTGGAGGACTGGCCATATGCCGGCCTAGACTTCCACGGAGACCCTGACATGCAGCTTCCCGCTGGAGAGCAGTGGGATGATGGTGGTAAGACACTTGATCTCATTTTTTATTTTTTTATTTTTATGATGTTCTTCGATTTTTTCATGTACATGTCCTAATGATAAACGCTATGGTATGCAGATGTAGGACCGGCAAGACCCCTCGGCCTGGCTCCAGAGGCGTGGAGGGATGCGCAGGGCATTGGAGCTCTAGCCCTGGCTCCTCCGGGAGATGACACGATGGAGACAGTGATACGGAACCTTGAGGGCTTGCTGATAGGGATTCCAGATTACATGGGGATAGAGGAGGTCCCCATAGCGTCCTAGATCCATACAGTGGGAGTAGAACCTAGGATGCACCGCCTTTTGAGGTGGGTGGCACGAGCAGCTGTGCAGTATAGGGAGCACAACCCGCCACAGTAGGTATCTAGGTCTGTATTTCCTACTGGTGATTTTTGAGAGACATGTGTCTCAGATGTACAAAGAACACAGGCCCTATTTAGACATGTACACTTATTTTTGAGTGCCTCGGTGTGCCACGTGATATATATACATATTCTGGATGGATCTTTTACATGTGATGATGTTTTTATATGCTATGCAAATGTCTAACACAAATGTAATCTAATGTATCAGTTGCATAACACACGACCCACATATTTTATTTTTACGCAAGCTTAAAAGCACACATGACAACACATATGCAAACTATGCTTGGAAATGGATTTTATTTTATGCAAACTAAAAATCACACACACACAACACACCTGTTAAAAGCACACGTATGTACAAAAATAGAGTGCACGCATGATATTTGTTCAAGTCAAGCCCATTTCGGGACTTACCCTTTTGCATCGCTGTGTGACCGGCCTAGATAGTGTAGGCGTCGTCTCGGCCTGTTTTGTAAAATGATCAACGACACTGATGATCTGCCCATGCCCCCCAGCCGAGCGAGGGTTACCGGCTAGATAATCAATGCCCCCCTGGGCAAAGGGGCCGAGGGTAGCGACAGTGTGCAATGGGGAATCAGAACGAGTGGAAATCAAACCGATCGAGGCAAGATTCGGAGGTGGGAGTGAGAAGACACCCATGAGGGTAGGGTCTTTAAAGAGCCCGGCTCCCACATTCTCTATAGGAATGGAGGTATGCTCCACAAAAGGTACGTTACCTTCGGAAGAGGAAGCGAAGAAGGAGAGCTGGTCTCCCGTGACAATTTTCCCTTGATGAGGGAAACGAATGACATGAAAGAGGGACGAAGCCATGGCACGCATGGCATATCTCCAGTTCCAGCCCAAAAGGAGGTTGTAAGTAAGGTTAGCATCGACAACTTCAACTTCCACTTCAACGGTCTTCCCTTCCAAAGTAATCGACAATCGTTGGAGGATACCGTAAGGGCGAGATTCTCTTCCATCAAAGGCTTTCAGCGTCGTTGGAGACTGACTCAAAGTCGGAGACCCAATAGCCTTCCAACAAGAAACAGACATAATGCAAGTTGACGTGCCTTCATCAATAACTGTACGATGAATCGTTTTAGAATTGATGATGACCTGAATGGGGAAGGCAATCTGGTGAGGCAATCTCGGTACATGGCTCTCGAGATCAAACGTGATCAAATCCGAGTCTGCCGGGTCTATGCCACCGATGGCCGATAGCAAGGACTTCCTCTGGGGGGGGCAGATCTGGAGTACTTCTAAGGCGGACATAGCAGACGGAGCTTGAGCTAAGTCCTCAACGGTGCTGTAGTGCTGGGCAGCACGAGCATTAGGGTTGTAAGATGATCTCCGGAGTACACCTTTAGGAGGGGGTCGAATAGGTGTCTCAGTGCTAGGTCTCTCGATATAGAGCAGACTAGAACTGGACAGAGGAGCGCTAGAGGGGACCTCAGGCTCCTTTCCAACGGATGACGGATATTCCTTTGCTCGAGTCGTAATATGAATGGGAATCGTTCCAGCCATGAACACTTGGGAACCAAAGGGAGAAGAAGACAAGGATGGGTCAGCCACCATTTGCGTTTGCTGTGAGGGGAAAGGTTCTTTGAGCACAACAGGAGTCCCGGGAGCACCTTTCAACAATCGACTAACTTTGGACCGCCTGGGGAAATCTTTAGTATAGTGATCGTCGTCATAGATAAGACAAGGATACTTGGGTTTACGTTTGGCTCCTTCCACGGGTGGAGGTTTAGGGGAGTCCTGTCTGGGCTGCTCAGATTTATTCTTCGCTTTCCCCTTCTTCTTTCCTTTCGAGGGTTTATCTGCCGTGGTGGACTGGATGGCGTTGACCTCGGAAGTATTTCCAGAATTAGATACACCCTGAGAAGTGTTTTCGTTTGAAGCATTCTATTTTTGCTTCCCAGGGTTCGCGGATGATTTCTTCAAGACGAATTTACAGAGCCAATAACACCGTCAACAGATGGCTTTGGTGGAGCTTTGGATGTTCCAAGTCTCGGGGAATCAGGCAAAATAATCATATAAGGTACCTGACTGAGAATAAACTAAGTGGAGGTACTGAGCACGCGCAATAGCTTGCTCTTCAGTTACACAAGCTCCCATAGCAATGTCTCGCGCGATTGCAACGACAAAGGAGGTTGTAAACCAATTGGTCAGGAGCTGATCAGGAATCTAGAACTTGATCAAACGACGACGCCATCTCCATTCATGTATATGAGCAGATATATGCGTGGCTGTGTCCTATTTAAGAGATGTGAGGAGATGCATTCTTGTCTCATACCAAATGGGCAACTGAAAGTGAGTTAGAAATTCCATTGCAAACGAGTTGAAATCTTGAAAGGATCCGCGATTCAACTCAATGTACCACTTAGCAGCCGAGCCGGTGAGAGTCCTTTGGAAAAGGCAGAGTCGGATGGAATCATCAAGCCATGAATTTGACGAACACCAAAGGTGATAAGTCATGACGTGGGCTTGAGGGTCCTCTCCAGCTTTGCCATCGAATTTGGGACAATCACCGGGTATCTTGGTTGGAACTGGTGGCCAGTATGGATTATGAAGAATAGGATCATTAGTCAATTTGGACACATCTGGCAGTTCCAATGTTGCTAAGAAAGGTAACTGAGGATTGAAGGACATTTGTGGCCGTGGATAAGAGGTAATACTAGAGTTCCAACCAGGTGGTGGTTGCCCCCATGGACTTTGTCCGGATGGGCCTGGCCCATAAGGGTTCTGTCCGTAGGGATTCTGTCCATAGGGGTTCTGTCCATAACCGGACGGTTGACTCTGGATCTGCCCCCCAGCACCCCATGGATTACCAACTTGACCTGCAGGAGCAACATACTATTGCTGGTAATTCTGATAAGGAGTGACCTGCATTTGTTGATAATTTTGATACGGGGCCAACTGAGTTTGCCCCTGGGGTTGCTGGTAACCATACGGTTGCTGAGCTCCATACTGAGCCTGGTGACCAGGCTGCACTTGGTAAGAAGGTTGGGATTGAAACCTGCCTTGCATCTGAAGACCAGTTTGAGTCTGGGGCCCAGAAGGATGTCCTTGAAAAGGTGGAGCTTGGGCCACCTAGTCGGAAGGTTGTCCTGGTTGAGTTTAGGACGGACCCATTTTCCCAGAAGGATAAGCTTGCTGGGTATTAGGTTGTCCTTGTACAACCGAGGGTTGTCCTTACGGAACAGATGGCTGAGCGGGCTGGATGGCTGGTTGACCCTGAGGTCGACCAACTTGTCCAGATAGATGACTAGGCTGAGCAGTGGGTTGGCCTTGCTGCATGTAAGGCTGACCACCCTGCCCAGAAGGGTACCCTTGCTGGATTCCAGGTTGTCCTTGTTGCATATAAGGTTGTCCCAGATTTCCACGAGGTTGCCCAAGATAAGTGAAAGACGGACCACCGTAGGCCGAAGGTTGTCCCTGGATGGGTTGTCCTTGTGGGCCTCCAGGCTGCCCTGGATAGGATTGCCCATAATACTGCTGCCCATAAGAAGGCTGCATGTAAGATGGCTGACCCTGATACGATGGTCCTTGGTAAGGCTGTCCTTGATCCGGACGGGGCGCTTGGCCACCACCATAACCAGTGGTGCCCCAAGCGACGCTCAATGGAACTGAGACCTCAACCGCAGGCTGAGATGGCAAGGAAGTATACAAATGATGCCCTATAGGGTCATAATAATGATATGGACCTTGCGTGCCCGGATTCTGGACGGCATGCGAATACTGATCATGTGCCCCCCCTGCTGGAATGGGACCAGAAGAAGGTGGGGCACTTTGTGCAGGATGAACAACTCTGGGTGTATGTGCCGGCTAGCCACTACTTACTAGGCCGTGAGACAGACCAGCAACAATAGTCGCAACTGAAGATGTCGTAACGGCACTAACAACCGGTGTTGAATACGCTACACAAACAGTCGGAACAGTTGGAACTGAAGTGACGGGTGTATTGTGAACTTGTGAAACAAAAGATCCCGTAGTGGGAGTGATGTGGTGATCCCACATGGTACTTGAAGAGGGGATCCTAGTACCCATATTATCCCTCAAAAACTTATAGCGTGAGGGTACCGGGGATGTGGCCAGAATAAGAGTTTCGATACTCGACAAAACAAGTGTCTCACTCACTCTAGGAGATGTGTCATCCATGTCAGAGGAAGACATTGGGGTCGAAACACCAGGAGGGGTAAAAGGAATATCGTCTTCATAAGGCTCCCAAATGGGGTTCCAATGAAATTTGTAAGCCTCATCGTCTAGGGCGTGAGAGTTAATCGGTTGGATACTCGGGATAACAGGGAGAGTATCACTCACAACTGGTACCTCAGGAGCAACAGAAGAAGGAGACCCTTGATCACTTGGAACGGGAGACGGGATCGATGATTCTACCAGGATGACAAACTTCAAAAAATCCTATGAGAAAGGAACTTACTCAAACTAACGCAAACAAGATCTAACCGGGTAAATGTTAATCGTGGCCGAATAAATTTTAAGACGCAAGGACATAACTTGACCTTTTCATTTTTTAAGAGTCGAGAAAAGGACAAAAAGATGACTCTAGTCGCCTTCGAGTGTTTAATGAGCCTGAAGTGACAAGTTCTCAGATGGACCTTTTCTTCTAGAGAGTCCGAAAAGGAACGAAAGTGACTACTCTGGAGAGCTAGGTAAAAAGGTTTACCAAACAAATCCGTAAAACTGCATATACACCTTGGCAGTCATATGAAAACCAAGGACTTTCTGTACGACAGTCAATCTTCCCAAATACTGTGTTCGGTGCGTTACGACTTGTAAGGCGGCAAACATAGCTTCCTATGGATAAAGGATGATAACCTAGTGGGGTCTCCCCATATACTCGACGGTACGTGGGAGCTAAAATCCGTGCTAGACCACTATTGCGTCACGGAAGGAGGAATCACCCAACCTTAAGTGAAACAAAAGTGACTAGGTTTAATGACACCGGAGCACGTCTCTAGCCTAGACCTCTAAACAGTGAGCGTTATGTTCCAATGCATTTTTAGGTTCATTCAGTTCATTTTAAGGTTGATCTTGTATTAGGTTTCAGTTTTTAGGCCTTACCATATGTAATCTCTCAAAATTCCCTAAATGCAAACTATATGCCAAAATATGTCATTCCATTCGATGAATGCTAGTTACGAGAGGGTTTGAGGGCTTTCACGCAAACGAAATGATCACAAAACAACAAATAGCTTCCCTAATGCAGCTAATGGAAATTCACAAACTTTTCTTCAAGATCACTAATCACTAATCAAAATGAAAAGCTTCTAATTCTCATTAACTAATATAAAGGAAAAGAGATATTTTTTTTGTTGATGGAAAAGTGCATTAAACAAACTTTGAGAAATGATAACAAACAAATGTGAAAAACCGGTTGACCCCAAACAATTGTGATCTGTGTCCGGGTAGTGAAAATAAATCGAAACAATGTCAAGATTGGTTCAACAACGATCACTTAAACAACCAAGAAAAAGCAAGCAAAGAGGAAGGCTCAATCAAACCAATAGCAAGCAGTAAATGAACCTTTGCAAACGAGTAACCAAGCAAAGCTGATCCAACAAACTTGGAATAATAAAACTAGGTCACAAAGCAAAAAGGCAAGATTCGCTCAACAAAACTCACAAGAGAGTGCTTCAATCTCCAGACAGTGAAAAACAAGTCATAAACCAAGTGAGAACAGCAGGGGATAGCAAGACCAATAGGTTCAGGAGGCAGAATTGAAGAAATTCAATTCTACAGGAATCAGCGCGGGTGATACACAGCAACAATGCGCTGATAAAGAACTACGTGTAGCAACAATGCGATGTCAGTGCGGAAGTACACGCCTTACCCGCGATGGTCTGATTTACAGAACCGTCGCGACTGTTTGGTGTATTAACGCGATGAACAGGAGGTCACAGAAAGGGCTGCGCGATGACAGCGCGACTGTTTAATTATAAACCGCGATGATGTTCAAAAACAGCCACAATCAAGCCAAAAACTCCCAAACCAAGACAATCAATTTTTAAACAAACAAGGCATCTCCCAGACCAAACCAGGAAGCCAAGAAGCAAAGAACTAATCCCAAAAATTTGAAAAGAGACCAAAAGCAAGCTCAAGGAAAGAATGAACAAAAAGGGACAAAGGCCAGCTCCAAGCTGTTCAGTTCATAAACCAAACCGGAGATTGACTGAAGTGGCGTTGATCTACTTCGCAAATGCAGAGCAATAGCGTTTCGAAGGCTACCTGGCTGTGCTTCAGGCTTCGTCTAAAGTTTACAAATCAAACAACAAGGTAAACTCCCCAGCGGAGTCACCAAATTGTTGTGGAGGTAAATCCCCTCTGCGGACAGAGGCGATCCCTACTAGTCCAAATAGGGTCTAGCAACAATCAAACAACACTAACACGCAGGTTCCTAATTGCAAATTAAAGACCGATGATGAGGGCCTACCTAGATTCCAATGCTAGTACTTGTAGAAGAGTCGTCGCTCCTGTTCCTTTGCTCCGGCTGGTCACAATCCCCACGATCCTCGTGAATGGACACCTGCACATGCAAAGAACAATACAAACACAAGCATAAAATCCAATAGATGCAACTATATATCAGTCAGAAAAGATATGACTCAATCACCATCATAAAGACAATAAGAGTGGAACCATAATGATAGTCGTCTATTATTGATAAACAGAGAAGAATACAACCATAGTTCTGACGTCAAATCCTTCTCAAAAGGGTCCAGCCAACAAGTTCCTCAAGCATTCACCCTTGAAGATAGATCTCCCAAGACAAAACTCTCTCACTCACAAGTTTACACAAGATCCAAACACTTCACAACCTTCCTTAAGCTCTCTAACAATCCCACACTTGTCACACCAGCTACCTATCAAGCTCACACACTATCAGCAACAATCCAAACACTATGAATTCCAAAACTAGCAGCTCATAGCAATGGTGGAGGCTTAAATAGGAGGAGTCTCCATGAATGGTGGGAAGATGAGCTTATCTCCAAGGAAGGTGGCTCAAATGACGAAACAAACATGCCAGAGAAGGGAGGGAGACATATACAAGGCCAACAACCAGGTCTGGAGTCATCTGGAAGGCCGGCTGTTAGAAAAAACTCACCCAGACTGGATCATCGCGGGTACATAACTGTGCTGGAGCACTGACATCGCTACTGCATAACGGAGAAAGTCATGTCAGCGCGATCAAATATAAGCAACAGTCGCGCTGTCTCATGAAATTCGACCATCGCGGGAATCACGTGTACTTCTGCGATGGCAGCGCGTTAGGTCTATTTTGGAGCGCTCATCAGCGCGTTTATTTTTACAATAGTCGCGATGATGCAAAAACTTTGGCAAAGTGGGTCATTTGGCAACATTAGAGAGCATGAGCATGAATGATTTGGACTCATGACACAGTAGGAAGACTGGTATGAAGGCAGTGACAAATTACTGTGTAACACAAGGCTGCAAGTCAGGCAGCATGTGAGGCCATCTGGATGTGGAAAATTCTAATTAGTTTGTTTGATCAGAGGATGGATCCAACTATGATCTGTTGTGATAATCAGAGTTGTATCAAACTCTCTGAAAATCCAGTATTTTATGACAGGTCCAAGCACATCAACATTCGGTATCATCATCTCAGAGACTGTGTGGCGAGGAGGATCATGTTTTTGCAGTATATTTTGACCGAGGAGCAAGATGCAGACATTTTGACTAAGGCATTGTCAAAGTGTAAATTCAAGTTCCATAGAGACAGGATCGGGGTGGTAGATAATCCCTTTCTTGTTGAGAGGGAGTGTTTAAATGTGGTGACAAGAATATTCCAATTTTAATTTGTCCTTGAATTAAAATTCGAATTTAGTCTCACCAACTGCTTGAAAAATAATTAATTAATTCATCTTGAGTTAATTAGTTGGAGAAATTCAAGCTAGAAGTCTTTGTGAAGTCATGCAATAGTTATCCCTTAAATTAAGGAGATTATCCCTTAATTAAGGAGATAAGGATGAGTTGCATTTGAGTTGTAATTAGTTAGCTCAGTTAACTGAGTTAAGTCAAGTTAAATTAGTTCCAAACAGTTTGAGGAACTAATTGTGAGTTTAGTTAGTTAATGCATGCATGCATCAAACTAGTCTACTCCAGATAACTAAAGATTCTCTCATCGATAACTCATGCATGTCAATTCAGACAAAGACCCAGTTGAGATTAAAGACAGAGACAATGTACTATTAGTTGCAAGAATTTTCCTATAAGAAAATCTCTTGCATGCAGAAGGAATTCATTCCTTGAGATTTGCGCAGTTTTATAGTGTGTTGGAGCATTGTGTGAGATCAATGTCACACAAGGTTACAGTTGGATCACCCAAGGAAATCTGCGCAAGGAAATAGAAGGCTTGGAGGGTAGAGGAGAAGGCATATGAGTAGTTTATTCTATCTATGAGCAGTGTGAGGGATTGTACTGAGAGATAGATAGCTGTGACAACTAAAGATGTTTGTAATCCTGAGATATTTCCACTTGTATGATAATACAGATAGCGGGGTTTTTAGCTAAGGCTTTCCCCATAGTATTCCTTTGTGTTTCATGTGTATTGATTCTTGTTCTTTGTTATATGTGTTCTACTTGATCTTTCTCATATCTATTAAGCTTCTGCAAGTTTGATTGTAGAAGTATATTAAGTATTTTGCCTTAGTTATATTGCAATATCAGGGTAATCTACAGTCAGAATTTCTATGGTCTTGGTGTGGTTTAACACTGGGGACAATGTTCCCCAAGGGGGAGGGGTTTGTAACAACCCCTATTTAAAATTTCATGTAATAAAAGTTAATAAAGGAAAAGAGTAAGACCATGGTTAAGGGACATGTATTCCGAGCTGAATGTTGGGCAAGACATCCTAGTGTGGGTGTTCATTCAATTTATTATGGATAAGGAAATTGGAAAAAGAAATGGAAAAGACATTAAAAAGGAAAAAAGGTATTCTGGCACATTTATTTATGAAAATAAAGCAAAATAGGAGAAAAGGAAGGTGAAATGTGATAGGTTGTATGTGAGGAGGAAACTCAAGGAAAATAATGGAAAATGAAGAAAATAGAGGCCTCATTGATAAAAAGGATTCTAATGATTAGTATGGGATATTTTTTTAGTGATAATCTTTTTCTCAAGCATTGGAGCAAGGAAGGGAAAACAAAGCAAATGAAGGAAAAGGAAAGGAAAGGAAAGGAAAGATCAAGCAAGGAAGAGTAGGATCAAGCAGCTTCAGTAGGAATACTTGTAGGTAACATATTGCATGTGTGATTTCCTAGCTAGTTATGACATGCATGGCTTTGCATTGTTGGTATATGGTTCTCTTACTTTCGGTGGCATGGTTTTTCCAAGTTATGACAATAGTTCTCAACCTTGCCTTGCATTTTTCTGGATAACCATGGTGCAATGGGATTGTTTTCTCAGCTTTGAGCTTTGGAATTACCAGATGGTTTTAAAATCCGAGGTGGAAGTGGTCTTAGGAAAATCCCAAAGGCCTAGGAATCCCTTGTCCATTTTTGGTGGGATACATGGTAAAGTAGGAGGGTGGATTCTCAGTTTAGGGCCTAGTGATCCAATGTGAATTGTGGTAAACCCTGAGAGACTGATGTCTCGATTTAGGGCCTAGTGATCTGGTGTGGATTGCGGTAAAGCATAAGAGATAAGTAGAAAAAAAATTCCATCAGGATAGTGATGGAGTCCGGAGGCATTCCTAGATCAATTTTGTTTTTTTTATCTCAGTGTCAGTTTTGGTTATATCATAGTTTGGTGAGGTTGGAGGTGGTTTAACCTATGGATTCCCTTGATGTTTTTTGGATTGGTTTATTCATGAGATCCCACATTCATGCTTGGAATATGACACGGGGGTGACTGGCTAAAAGAAATATTTGGTTCAGCCATGTATATGGTCGGGTGGTACGTGGAAGTCCCAAACCTAGTTGGCTTTGCCTATGTTTAATAAAAGCTAATTTCCCTTGCATTTGTACTTGTTGATATGTGGATTTAATAGCTTTTATCTCATTCTTATTTACATGGTTATATGATTGGTTATCATCATGGTTATTTCATGTATTTACTTGTAACTAAAAATATAATGGATGAAAGACCTAATTGATATCAAAACAGTTAAGGGAAGAGGGTGGTGATCCTTCTTGTCAAGTTCCATATGAGTTATCAGTCATTTATGAACTATCTTATATTCATTTCATGTAGATTGCATTGATGCCAAGTGTTTGATAGAATGTCAGTATCTGTTGGGGATGGTCAGGCCTAGTCGTCGAGTCAGTTTTTGATTTGTAAGTCTTTTCGTTATGTAAATTATGAAGTATTGGACAGTTGTAGAGCTATAAAAAGGGTCTCTTTCACCTCTAATTACCTCACATTAATATGTCAATCCGGGAGCGTTTTGTTATTTCAAAGAGTGTCTCAGTCTGAGGCTATCATTTGCCAGAGTAATGCTAGTAGTACAGTGTTCAGAAATACAAGAGTAAATGGATGCTTGTCTACAGCTTAACTACTTCAAAAGAGTAAATCACACACTCAAAAGACTAAGTAACTTATCAGTCAAGGGTTCAGTAGCAATAACCCATCCCTTTGGAAACTGATGGAAAAGGAAATCAGAGAACAGATCGTGGATCTGGGAGCCGGACAGTAAATGCCAATGCTCACTACAGCCTTAGATTGTCTCCCACACCAAAATAACAAATGCCAGGAAATGGAACGGCAGATAAGAAAATGGAACAACAAATAAGAAATCGAACAGCAAGTCTATAATGGAACAACAATTCTTAAATGGAACAGCAACTAAGAAATAGAACAGCAACTAAGTCTCACAAGCCATAACAAACTTAATCTATCAAATCAAATGCATTAATCGTAATCAAACGGCAATCTTTCACTCTTAAGGCAGATTGAACAACACACACCAATGGAACAGCACTGATTACTGATGAACTATGGAACAACGCTTGAAAACCATATACGCACATAGCACACTTAAATAGTAATCTGATCCAAATATCAATCTCAGTTAGAAGGAATACGATTGCGTTTCAAAATAGAATAGCATTCTTCATAAATCAAACAATCGTAAAGAACATAACTCCCAAGATGAATTCCGTGACGTGAATGAATAGGTGCACAGCACAAAAACTCTGTAATGGAATAGTAACAGTATTTTGTTAAGACTAGTAATACTAGATCAACTCTGAAAAGAACAGTAATATGATGCAGAGTCAATACAATAGTTATGTCTGTGGAAACCTTGATGAATTAAACATAACAGAGCATGTGATGTAAACTTATAAAACACATCAGATTACCAAATAACGACGATAGGCAAACCACGCATAAACCAATGTAATAATACAGGAGCAAGTGTCCTCTAGGGCCGGGCCCTTAGCCTCCAGGGGTACACTGCTTGAAGTTAATCCAGACTCAGAGATTAAGTAATCGCCAAGTTTGTATTAATGCATAAAGCAGGATTACAATAAACCAGTTCTTATCGAGACTTGATGATCAAAGTTTTGATCATAAAAGAAATTACCTAAAAGCATAATCATGTCTAACTCCTTCCCGAGCTAATAGTGTTGGCCCTTTTATAAGGGTGATGGTGGAGATGTCTAAGTGCAAAAATAGATAAACCAGTGATCCCTCAGGATCAAGGATCCTGAGGGATTCGCTGAACCGTTAGGCCTCAGTCATTTCTTTTCTCTCCTATGCCAAGATGATATCTCCACCTCCTTTTCTGGGCCGATTGCTTTGATTTTCTTTTCCTTGTTTGCATTCGGTCTCCTGTCAAAGGGATAGTGGTTAACCCATCCTTGTCCTTTCCTTTGGAATGACAACTTCTCGTTTTCACTCCTTCCTGCATAAGGAAATGAAAATTGTTAGCGTTTTAGTCTTGCATATTAATCTCACATGTTTTTTTATAATTCTTTATCGTTTTCCGAGTTCATGATGCAAAAAGGTTTGCATGTTCTACTGAAAAGATACTGAAATAATCATAAAAAACATACCTTTTTTAGTACTCCACACACCCCCCTGCTTACCCTGTTTCATGCCCTCATGAAAAAATTGTAGTTGACATGCAAGGCAGTGAGAGAATAGGCTGGAGATAGAATCTCATGTGGAGGCCTACAGCCATGATGAGTAACTAGGTAGTCAAAGAAATGGCCTGTCTGACCCTCAGGCATCTCATACAGGGCTTGGTATCCGGGTGCAGGGTGCCAAATAATTGGACTCCGGAACCTATATCCTAACCAGGATGGCCCTGCCCTCAAAATGATTTCGCCATAGAGGTGCAAGCGGTTGGCAGCTAATTTAAAATTCTCATACTTAAACGGTTCCCTGAGCTGGATATTCGGATTAGAGATTTGATACCGAAATTTAGCTGCATCAATGGCAAGGTCTTTGATAGAAAGAAAGTATTATAATCCCTGTCGAATGAGTGCCTCATGCATGGATCCTAATGTTTCAATTACACCCGGAGTCTTCATGAGGTTTCTATGTGCTTTCCACAACTGTACTGGGTTCCTAGGTTCAGCCCTTACCCACAAATCTAAGCCGTTTTCTTGCCTCTGGAAAGTATTATAGGCTTTAAGCCATTTAATTTGATTAACCCCAAATGAGGTGAACGCCTGCAATTGGATGTCTCCAACAAAAGGGCTAGGGTTCAGCTCGGTCTCCTGGTCTAATACAAGGTTATGTAAATAGAACTCACACAGCAGTCTCTGGACTTTTACCCCATAGTGCTTACAGCAGTCCATAAAATCATTGACAATGTTAATTTGTATGGGAGCACCTGCTTTAACAATGTTTATTTTTAATTGCAAATACCGTTCCAGTAGAAACATGGCATAATTCTTGGCAGGGGCTCTACATGCGAAGACGTCATTGTATAAAGAACACAAGGTATCCATCTGCTTGATAACGATATCTAGCCTACGAGTTACCTTTGCGAATTTATCTTATTCCTTTCGCCAACCTTCAAAAGCCTGGCTTTCGGATTGATTGACATTCCTAAGCTGCTGCTGTAGCTCTTCATACTTTTCGCGAGGGACAGTTTTCTCTCTAAGCTTTTCTGCTTCTTGCTGAGCTTGCTTCAACCCCTTTCGCAGGGTTACTGTTTTTGGATCTCTTCTCCATGTAGCAGTGGAGGCCGGGTGTTTTACCTGAACTTTCCTATTGCGTTGCTTTGAGTTAAGAACCGTTATCACTCCTGAAAGTGGTGCCACTGTCTGAATTTCCTTTTCACAGGTCATCATGTCATCCATTTCTATTTTAACATGAATATCAGTTTGTTGCTATTCCTTTTCAATTGGAACAACAGTCTATTCCTCAGCATCATTTGGAACAACAACTTGGTTTTCGACAGGGTTTTGAACATCAGGACGAATTCTAATCCTCCGCCCCTTTGCCTTGCGGGGTTTTGCTGGAGTGGTCACCTTTTTCCTACCTGAAATCCTTTTTACCCTTTGCCTTGCTTTCAGGATCCTAATCTGCTGGTGGAGCTGGATTATTATATTCAATAATCTCTGTTGTTCCTTTCACAGTTCTTTGATTTCCAAAATTTCCTTAGAAGGAATAGCAGGCTGTTCACTATGGCCTGGACTGTGACTAGTCCCTGGATCTTCCTTCTAGGGTGTTTCTTCATTGTTCTGCTCTGGCTATTCTGGGGCAGGAACCCTAACTGGTTATGTCATTTCTTGGGTGACTTCTCTTTCTGCCCCTGCTTCCTCCGGAATTTCTTCCAGTGTCTTCTGGTTAGGAATGGAGTGTTCCTGTTCAGTATCTCCTATCATCTCTTTATCATGAACAGGCAGATTCTCTTCTTCTACCTCCTTTGCATGTGATTCTTCAGGTGCATTTTCCTCCTGGGGTTTCTTTTCGTTATGGAGGTCTGATGGACTAGAAGGTTGGCCATATTCGCTCATATTGGCCAAAACTTCGGCCAATTCATCTTCTCCCACTGGGTCCTGCAATGGGCTTCCTTCCTGCTATTCCATTTCCTCCTCCTGCTCGGATTGCTCGGCTTCTTCTTCAGAATGCTCGGCTCCTTCTTCATTTTCTTCTTCTTCTTCGGATTTCTCAGCCTCTTCTTCTTCTTCTTCATGTTGCTCGGCCTCTTCTTTTTCTTCTTCTTCAAATTGCTTGGCCTCCCCTTCTGGCTGTGAGGGTTGCTCATCTTCCATTTCTACCGATCGGCTGGTTTTTTCCTGGAGCTTCTCCAGCCTCCCTCGTATCTGTGCTAACCAGCCTGATTTCCTGCGTTTTTCTAGCCGTTCGGGTGTACCGGTGGCATGCTTACACTTTGCCAATTCCTTGCATTTTTCTGGACGCTCGAATGTACTGGTGGCATGTTTTTGTTTTGCTAATTCTCTGCATTTTTCTGGAGGCTCTGGTGTACTGGTGGCATGCTTACATTTTGGGGATGGTGCTGTCAACCCCCCATCTATCATGGCAATTAGCTCTTCCCAATTGCTCTGCTGCTGGGTGAGGCTATGACTGAAAATTAACCGAATCAACCCATGATGACTAACAACTGACTCTACATGTTGTGCCTTTTTTATGCTCCGTGCAACGTCATGAAGTAACGAATTCAAAAATGCAGGTAAATTTACAGAGCATTTCTGCTTTAGTACAGCTAAGAGTTTAAGATGTCGTGGTCTTACCATGTCTTTTCTGCCTTCACAGATGACGTAGCTTTGAATGTTCCTTTCCAATTCTGCCCAGGGCTCTCCTAGCATTGCTGGAAGAAATCCCTTTCCTTTAATTGCCAAGCTCTGACCTTTGTCCTGGAAGATTTCTATAATCTTCTGCAATCTCTCCTTTTTTAACGTCCATACAGGTCTGGTGGCTGGTAGTCCCGATACTTCTGCGATTATGTCATTGGTGACTGCTATATGTCTCCCCCTCACTGTGGAGTAATCCTCTTGAAAATTCTATAGGAATTCAATTGCCACCATCTCGTTAGACTCCTGCAAGCGGTTGAGATAAGTCAACCACCCTGCTTTTGCCAAGATTTCCCGGGCAGCAGCGGAGACTGTCAACACCTGCGGTTCCCTCCGGATCGATCTTCCTCCCATGGTTTCACTGTAAACTCTCAATGGAATCACAGTTGTTCGTGCTGTTGAAACAAAGAGAGGCTAATATACGCAAGACTTGTTTAAAAAAATAGAGTATACCATAGAAATGGCTTATGAACAGCAATTCGTGCAAAAAAAATAAAAATAGTATGCCGTTGAGCCCTGCCATACCCTAGTACACAACTTTCCCGAATAGTGAGCTGACACGTAATCCAGGGACTAATGAGGTTAACCTCCCCCCCCGCAATGTGATAGGCTGTCCCAGCCGTCAAATAAAGGAGCAGCGCCCGCTCTGAAACAGAGTCATAAAGGAACAGCGTATGGAAATATGCCATGTTTACAAAAACAGTGAATTACCGAAATCGAGGCGTAGAGTTAGATCGCTTATTACATAAGAGGTTGTTGTGATATGATGCGAGGCTGGGAGGATAGGACATATGTCGTACTTTCCAAATCTCCTGCAGTCATTGTTAATTACTCTGCCATGATTGGTGATAATAAATTTACATGTGTTATATAATTCGGGGAATGATATAGGATTAATTACTAAGGTATAAGAAACATAAGGGTGTTAATAACTCACCTATTGGTGTAAATAATGTGACTTCGATACCATTAACAGTGCTCTGCTGCCGACAGGTGTCCATAACCTTGGCAGAGTTGTTTATTTCACCCATGGAACCATGATCCTTTGTGTATACTTAGGGAATGTTCTGTGATGTCAAAATGTAGGCCATTATGCTGGCTTGGTGACCAGTTAACCATAATTCCATTCACGAGGAAGGAGCGAAAAGTGGGCAGGCCAGCTCGTGATGAAACCTCCTGTTCCAAGGGTTGTTTATTTGATATACCTTTTGGACCATATCCATGGTGTGGTGGCCATAGTGGGAATGCCACTTCCCTTTCGTCCTCATGATCATGGTAGGCTGGCTCTTAATGAGACTCCCTATCCTGCATTTGACAACTTATAAGTCATGTTTACTTTTTTTCTTTCTTTTTCATAAAGTACTTTCCCTTATTTATACACAAGGGGTGGTTCAACACTCCTTAAGAGTAGGAATGGTGAAAGAAGTCTCAACATCTCAATAGGAAGATTTAAACCCTTTGCTCTTATTCCTAAATAATAATCAAAGAGGATTAAAAAGGGGTCGTCATGATAAAGATGAACAATCATAGCAGAATTAGTAGAACAATGACAGCAAAAGATGATAAATAAGTGTGTCCTTCCTTTTGTCCTCTTACCAATGCAGAGCCTTATAAAGATAGCGATTTATGATTGACTGATTTCAGTATGTTGTGATTTTGTATCCATTGCATAAGTGCATAGCTGTATTCTAAAAGACTTGAAAGAACAGGAGCAATAAGCATCCTTAATTTAGATTAGCAAAAGGAAAAAGTTGTTTCACAGGGAGAGAAAAAGCGTACAAGTGGTGTTCCTTTTGGAAAAAGGAACAACAAAAGACCACAAATAGTAGAAAATGTCGTTCCTTTGAAAAAGGAATAGCAGCAGAACATTCCAATGCCGTTCCTTTGAGAAAGGAACAGAAGAAATAAAAAAAATGATGTTCCTTTGCAAAAGGAATAGTAAACACATGGAAATGTCGTTCCTTTTGAAAAAGGAATAGCAGCAACCAAAAATGTTGTTCCTTTGAAAAAGGAACAGCAAAAGACGCAAAAATTTCGTTCCTTTGGAAAAGGAACAGCAAAAATAAAAAATGTTGTTCCTTTGGAAAAGGAACAACGAAACATGCAAAACATGCCGTTCCTTTGGAAAAGGAACAACGAAAATAAAAAATGATGTTCCTTTGGAAAAGGAACAGCAAAAGACGCAGATATGTTGTTCCTTTGAAAAAGGAACAGCAGAAATCGAAATGTTGTTCCTTTAGAAAAGGAACAACAAAAAAAGCAAATGTCATTCCTTTGGAAAAGGAATAGCAAAAATCAAGAATGTTATTCCTTTGGAAAAGGAACAGCAAAAACATACAAATGCCATTCCTTTGGAAAAGGAACGACAAAAATTGAAAATGTTGTTCCTTTGGAAAAGGAACAGCAAAACACACAAAAATAAAGAAAAAGATCCAAATTACAATGAGATGACGGCTGATCCAAAGGGATTTTCTCTTTTGAAAAAGGAACAACCAGAAGAAAATGTTGTTCTTTTGAAAAAGGAACAGCAAAAAATGACAGCAAAACATTAATTCAAAAATATGTACAAAAAATGATTCAAAGAAAAAGAACTTATGTACAAACTGTAAAAAGAAATGAATTCCTTAATGAATTACAGGTGAGGAAGACTTCTCTTCCTCTCCCAAAATCTCCATATCAGAGTCTCGGCATAGCTGCTGGCAGAAGGACTCCCGAGTGAGTGGTTTGCAATAGAGACGAACTCGGTGGCCATTTGCCTTGAAGGCATATCCAGAACCGTCAATAGTGATTAGAGTAAGGGTCCCATTGTCATGTACCTTCTGGATTTCGTATGGTCCCAACCAACGAGTCTGGAGTTTCCCAATGAAGTCCTAAAACCTGGAGTCGTACAACAGAGCCCAGTCTCCCTCGTGGAAGACTTTATTTTTTATGAGAGCATCATGCCATTTAGCTCGCTGTTGTTGGATCAGGGCAGTATTTTGAAGTGCATAGAGCCTAATTTCGTCCAACTCATTGGTCTGCTGCAATCAATTAATCTGTGCCTCGGTTAGATCTAAGCCAACTTCCTGTGTTGTCCATAATGTTTGGATTTCGAATTCTATGGGGAAAATGGGTTGTTTTCCAAACACTAATTGATAAGGTGAGTAACCAGTGGTGCTTCTCCAAGTTGTTTTGTAAGCCTAGAGTGCTTCAGGTAGTCTGGCAGCCCAATCACGTCTATGTGACGCAATCGTTTTCGTTAGAATTGCTTCTATTATTTTATTGTTGCTTTCTACCTGTCCATTCGCCTGTGGGTGGTATGGAGTAGTGATTTTATGCTGGACATGATAGTTGTTGAGTGTTGCAGCTATTCTGTTCCCAGCAAACTGTGGTCCACCGTTTGTAATTATTTCTCTTGGAAGGCCATATCGTACAAATAGATGGAACAGGAACTGGATGATAGAGTCCTCTGTAGCTCTAGGCAATGCTTCTGCTTCAACCCACTTGGTGACATATTCTGTTGCCACCAAAATATATGTTTTCTGGTTTGATGATGGGTTAATTGGTCCAACGAAATCAAGAGCCCATTGCTCGAATGGTTCAATGACTAACTGTGGTTTCAGAGGCATCTCATCAGACTGACCAGGGTGTCCTGCTCGCTGGCAACTGTCACAGGCTTGGACAAATTTCTTTGCATCTTTGAAAATCGTGGGCCAATAATACCCTGTCTGCAGTACTTTATGTCCAGTTCTGCGCTCAGCGAAATGTCCACCACATGGTCCATCATGATAGGCTTTTAAAATGTCAAAGATTTCATCTTCTCGAACGCATCTCCTGATATGCATGTCTGCCCCTATGTGAAACAAATAGCCCCCAATCCACGAGAATCGAGCACTCTTCTGAACAATCTGTTTCCGCTCATTAGGGGTTAGATGTTTCGGTAGTTTACCTACTGCTAGGTAATTGGCAACATCAGCATACCAGGGTGTTGGAACAGCAACAGAAAACAGATGCTCGTCCGGGAATTGATGTTCAACTGCTGCTACATCGATTGGCTTTGGAATTCTTGAGAGAAAATCGGCTACAGGATTTTCTTTGCCATTTCGATCCTTGATTGTGATATCGAATTCCTGCAATAAAATCAGCCATCTAGTTATTCTGCCATTTGTGACAAGCTTATTTGCTAGATATTTTATGGCAAAATGATCTGTATACAAGATAACAGGATATCCAGTAATGTAATGTCTAAACTTATTAACAACATGTATTACAGCTAGGAATTCTTTTTCAGTAACAGTGTAATTTAATTCAACAGGGGATAAATTTTTGCTGATGTAATAAATTGCATATGGTTTTTTATCCTCCTCCTGCCCAAGAACTGCTCCAATGGCTGTATCTGAGGCATCAGATGATATCTAGAAGGGCAAATCCCAATTTGGTCCTCGAAGGACTGGAGCTGTGGATACGAGCTTCTTCAGATCCTTGAAAGCACGTTCACATTTTTCTGTCCAAAGAAAATCAACGTTACTAGTTAGTGCATATAGAGGTGCAGCAATGTGCGAATAATGTTCTATAAATCGCCTATAATAACCAGAAAATCCAAGAAAATTGCGTACCTCTATTTGAGTGGTAGGAGTGGGAATAAGAAAAAGTATTTAGATTTTGGCTGGGTCTACCTGAATGCCAGTTGCTGAAATATAGTGGCCTAGGATAAGTCCTTCAGTCATCATCATATAACATTTTTCGTGGCTTAAACAAAGCCTGGTAGCAATGCAGCGTTGTAGGAATTTTTCTAGGGTATCCAATGCTGGATCGAAATCATCTCCATATGGTGTAAATTCATCCATGTATACTTCAAGTCTGTCATTTATTAAATCTGAAAAAATGCTAAGGATAGCCCTTTGGAATGTGGCAGGAGCATTGCATAAGCCAAAAGGTAGATCTCGATAGGCAAATGTTCCCCAAGGAAAAGTAAAAGTAGTTTTGTCTTGGTCTTCAGGGGCAATCTGAATCTAATTGTATCCACTGAAGCCATCCAGGAAAGAAAAGACTTTCTTTCCTGCTAAAGTATCTAATACTTGGTCAATGAATGGGAGAGGAAAGTGGTCTTTTTGTGTTGCTTTATTTAGCTCCCTATAGTCGACACAGATTCTCCATTTCCCATTCTTTTTTGGTACCACCACAAGCGGAGAGACCCATTTACTATCAGAAATAAGATAGATAAAATTGACATCTAAAAGTTTTTGAAGTTCAACTTTTACCACATCTTTTAGATGAGGATTAAGTCTCCTTTGAGGTTGACGAACAGGTCTGGCATCCTTTTCTATATAAATGTGGTGTGTACATATTTGGGGGTCAATTCCTTTCATATCAGGGTAATCCCATGCAAATGCTTCCTTATATTTCCTTAACAAATGGATGAGCTTCATTTCTTGTTCAGGTGTGAGGTTGGAATTAATATTTAAGGTTTTTCTTGGTTCAATTTCCACAATTTTACTATTTGCAACAGAAGTAACAGGTATTGTTTGATCATGTGTATCTTTCATAGGATCTTCTTCTAATTCATTATCAAATGTTGCTTCTATCATGTGACACTGTGTGCAGGATCTAGATTCAGTCTGACTAATGAAATTATTAATGGCATCATCTTCTGTTTGGTCTTTAAAATCAAGTGCCTCTTGTATAGTTAATGGAGATCTAATTTTATCAGTAAGGTATGATACAAGGTGCTTATTAGTTTTGATTATTGTGACACTTGGCTGCGTTGGAGGATATAGAAATAAATTCTTGATATTTGGTCCTTTGGTTATGGTCATATTTCCTTGTCGGCAGCCAATATAAGCATCGGCAGTGGCAAGCCAAGGTCTACCTAAAATCAGTGGATGTCCATCAAGTTAGGTTTTAGGATTTATTATTAGGAAATCGGTTGGATATTCCCAAGAATCAACAGAGACCATGAAATCATGTAGAGTACCCTCCGGCCTAACCACAGATCGGTCAGCCAATTCTAGCAAGGTAGAGGTGGGTTCTACAGATGTAATGCCTAGCTTTTGGCAAGTAGTGGTTGTTAAGATATTAATTGCAGCTCCTAGATCAACTAAGGCATTGGACATGGTCTGACCATAAATTTGGACAGTTACAATTGGATTTCCTGGGTCTTCATATTTAATGGGTGTTTCTTTCCCTGATAGTAAGTCAGATAAAGTGTCGACTACTTGGACTCTTGGATTATTTGTTATATTCCTCCTTGGTTTCTTTATGCACAATTCTTTGATAGTTTTTTCGTATATCGGGATGTCTTGAATGGCTTGGAGGAATGGAATTTTTATGTACATATTTTGTAATTCTCCCAAAATGTCAAAATCAGGATATTGTATAGGTCGAGGTATGACTAATCGTTCTAGGAACGGAGGAGAGGATGTGGTTGCTTGATTATGCATTTGTTGTTTATTCACATCCTCTTGTTATGACAGATGTTCTCTGGGTAACTGATCTTCAATCTGAACTGTCTTATCTCCCTCGGTTTCAATAATATGCCCAGATCTTAACTGAAGATCATTACACTCCCTCAGATCGGCTCCTATTTCTAGTGTTTCTATAATTTGAAGAGATTGGACCAGTCTGTTATTTGGATTGGGGTTGGGTTGGGCTGAGAGTTGCAGTCTCAGATTAGACTGGGGATTTTGTTGTAAGGCTGGCAGTGTAGGTTGGGGGAGCGGAATAGTTCTTACTGGCTGATGCATCGGTCTCTGCCAGTTTGTCTGCCAGGCTGAACTTTGTGAAGTAGGGGGAGTCCATTGTGGAGGATATGAGTTACCTTGCCAATATGGTGGAGTGTAAGGAAAATTCGGCCAACCAGATTGGCTTGCTTGATTCAGTCACGGGTTTGGAGAAGGAAACGACTGTGGTGACCAGTTTGGAAACGGGGGTTGGGATTGACTTTGCCACATACTATATTGTTGAACATTATACTGTGGAGGCTAAAAAGAAGAATTTGGGTCTGGAAACATACCAAATTGTCTCGGCTGCCACTGACGGCGCTGGTTGAGCAAATACACCGATTCTGGTTCTTCTTCCGCTTCCTTATATACCGCTTTCAATCCAGGAAGTGAGGGGCAGCTCTCCGTAAGGTGATCTTTTATACAGATGGCGCATGTTTGGACTGTATCCAGTGGACACTCCTTGTGGCTATGCTTTTTCCTGCATCGGGGACAGAAGATCACCAAATTCTGTTCTGCCTCCATTTGCTTCTGTTTGGCCTGCATAATATCAAGTTGTGTAGTTAGTGTCCCTAGTATATCAGTTTTAAAATTTTCCAATAAATTTCCAATTTCTACATGTGTTACTCCTTCTTTTCAAATTTTATTATCTCTTACAAACTGATCATGTTCTGTTGGTTTTACTCTTGTGCTGCCTCTCGAGCTCCTGATACATAAATCAATAATGTCAGCAAAATTTTCTTGATAAATATCCCCTTTTCCCATAATGTTTAATGTTTCGATCCATTGTTCCTTCATGCCCCTTATCAATGTTGTTTTTAACACATTATCAGGTAAAGGTAGTGATGCATAAGGAGATCTTTGTAGATTATACTGGAAACATTCCACATACTCCTCTAATGTTTCATTCGGTCTAGCTGTCATCTGGAATATTTCATCCTTTAGTTCTCTAGACCTGCAATAATCCTGATATTTTTTTAGAAAAGATTCTTTCATTTGATCCCAGTTGTTTATAACTCCACCACCTAATCCCATAAACCATTTTAAAGTAGCCCCTTTTAATGTAGAGGGAAATAATTTCAGTTTCTGGGGGTCAGTGGTGTAATCATATCCCCTTCACAACACATCAAATTCAAATAAAAATGCATCCAGATCTTCTGATGTAAGACCATGAAATGTAGGGATATGTTGAAGAGGGATTGATTTCATAGGCGCATTTGCTGTAGAATCCACTATAGGGTATTGTAATGTAGAGGTTTGAGTGTTTGGCTGATTTTGAGCCATAGGGTCGAATATATGCCAATAACCTTCTGGGATATCTAGGAGGGTATTCCTAGGTTGAGAGGGAATGGCTTTGACAGGAATAGTTTTAATAGCACTTCCTCTATCTGGGATAATGAGAATGCCTGATGTCTGAGGAGATTGAGTTTCTTCAACAATGATTTTTGCAGCACTTCCCTTGTCTGGGCTATTTAATGGCTGAGTTGTTCCAATAGGAGATCTTGGTTCCTCAGTTTCCCCTGTCTCTCCTTCTCCTTCACAAAGATTGCTGAAATTCCCTTCCTGCAATAGTTCTAGAGTAGAATTTTCAATTTCTTGAAAGTCCTGCTCTTCAGTTTGACTATGCACCTCAGCAAAGGCTATAGATGGTGATCCTGTGGCCTGAAGGGAGCTAGTAGGCTGTTTAGAAATGATTTTCCTGGGTCCTACTGATGGCTGAGATTCTGCTTTCTTGTAGATTTCATCTATGAAGGTCGTTCGACCAAGGGTCACTGGCCCCTTAGCTTTTTCTGGCTTGGGTAGAGGTTTGGTATTTTTTTCTATTTTTTTCTGCTTAGTCATGCACTCAAATTAACTACTAAATTCTATTCAAACAAAACAACAGTAAATCTATTATGAAAGTGAACAGAGGAGTAGGGCTTTTACATGCTCCGTACGTAGGTTCTTACCTTCCGTTTTTAAAATCCAACTCTTCCCTAGCAGGTTCGTACACTACTCTGAAAAAATGAACAAATGGCTGCACTCCTTCCCCGACAACGGCGTCAAAATGTAGAGCTATAAAAAGGGTCTTTTTCACCTCTAATTACCTCACATTAATATGTCAATCGGGGAGCGTTTTGTTATTTCAAAGAGTGTCTTAGTCTGAGGCTATCATTTGCCAGAGTAATGCTAGTAGTACAGTTTTCAGAAATACAAGAGTAAATGGATACTTGTCTACAACTTAACTACTTCAAAAGAGTAAATCACACACTCAAAAGACTAAGTAACTTATCAGTCAAGGGTTCAGTAGCAATAACCCATCCCTTTAGAAACTGATGGAAAAGGAAATCAGAGAACAGATCATGGATCTGGGAGCCGGACAGTAAATGCCAATGCTCACTACAGCCTTAGATTGTCTCCCACACCAAAATAACAAATGCCAGGAAATGGAACGGCAGATAAGAAAATGGAACAGCAAATAAGAAATCGAACAGCAAGTCTGTAATAGAACATCAATTCTTAAATGGAACAGCAGCTAAGAAATAGAACAACAACTAAGTCTCACAAGCAATAACAAACTTAATCTATCAAATCAAATGCATTAATCGTAATCAAACGACAATATTTCACTCTTAAGGCAGATCGAACAGCACACACTAATGGAACAACACTGATTACTAATGAACTATGGAATAGCGCTTGAAAACCATATACGCACACAACACACTTAAATAGTAATCTGATCCAAATATCAATCTCAGTTAGAAGGAATATGACTGCGTTTCAAAATAGAACAACATTCTTCATAAATCAAACAATTGTAAAGAACATAACTCCCAAGATGAATTCCGTGAAGTGAATGAACAGGTGCACAGCACAAAAACTCTGTAATGGAATAGTAACAGTATTCTGTTAAGACTAGTAATATTAGATCAACTCTGAAAAGAACAGTAATATGATCCAGAGTCAATACAATAGTTCTGTCTGTGGAAACCTTGATGAATTAAACATAACAGAGCATGTGATGTAAACTTATAAAACACATCAGATTACCAAATAACGATGATAGGAAAACCACGCATAAACCAACGTAATAATACAGGAGCAAGTGTCCTCCAGGGCCGGGCCCTTAGCCTCCAGGGGTACACCGCTTGAAGTTAATCCAAACTCAGAGATGAAGTAATCACCAAGTTTGTATTAATGCATAAAGCAGGATTACAACAAACCAGTTCTTATCGAGACTCCATGATCAAAGTTTTGATCTTAAAATAAATTACCTAAAAACATAACCATGTCTAACTCCTTCCCGAGCTAACAGTGTTGTCCCTTTTATAAGGGTGACGGCGGAGATGTCTAAGTGCAAAAATAGATAAAACAATGATCCCAAACCGTTAGGCCTCAGTCATTTCTTTTCTCTCCTGTGTCGAGCCGATATCTCCACCTCCTTTTATGGGCCAATTCGCTTTGATTTGCTTTGCCTTGTTTGCATTCTGTCTCCCGTCAAAGGGACAACGGTTAACCTGTCCTTGTCCTTTCCTTTGGAACGGCAACTTCTCGTTTTCACTCCTTCCTGCATAAGGAAATGAAAATTTTCAGCGTTTTAGTCTTGCATATTAATCTCACATGTTTTTTTATAATTCTTTATCATTTTCCGAGTTCATGATGCAAAAAGGTTTGCAAGTTCTACTGAAAAGATATTGAAATAATCATAAAAACATACCTTTTTTAGTACTCCACAAACCCCCCTGCTTACCCTGTTTCATGCCCTCATGAAAACGTTGTAGTTGACATGCAAGGCAGTGAGAGAATATGCTGGAGATGGAATCTCATGTGGAGGCCTACAGCCATGATGAGTGACTAGGTAGTCAAAGAAATGGCCTGTCTGACCCTTGGGCATCTCATACAGGGCTTGGTATCCGAGTGCAGGGTGCCAAATAATTGGACTCCGGAACCTATATTCTAACTAGGATGGCCCTGCCCTCAAAATGATTTCGCCATAGAGGTGCAAGCGGTTGGCAGCTAATTTAAAATTCTCATACTTAAACGGTTCCCTGAGCTGGATATTCGGATTAGAGATTTGATACCGAAATTTAGCTACATCAATGGCAAGGTCTTTGATAGAAAGAAAGTATTATAATCCCTGTCGAATGAGTGCCTCATTCATGGGTCCTAATGTTTCAATTACACCCGGAGTATTCATGAGGTTTCTATGCGCTTTCCACAACTGTACTAGGTTCCTAGGCTCAGCCCTTACCCACAAATCTAAGCTGTTTTCTTGCCTCTGGAAAGTATTATAGGCTTTAAGCCATTTAATTTGATTAACCCCAAATGAGATGAACGCCTGCAATTGGATGTCTCCAACAAAAGGGCCAGGGTTAAGCTCAGTCTCCTGGTCTAATACAAGGTTATGTAAATAGAACTCACACGGCAATCTCTGGACTTTTACCCCATAGTGCTTACAACAGTCTATAAAATCATTGACAGTGTTAATTTGTATGGGAGCACCTGCTTTAACAACTTTTATTTTTAATTGCAAATACCATTCCAGTAGAAACAGGGCATAATTCTTGGCAGGGGCTCTACATGCTAAGACGTCATTGTATAAAGAACACAAGGTATCCATCTGCTTGATAACGATATCTAGCCTACGAGTTACCTTTGCGACTTTCTCTTGTTCCTTCCACCAACCTTCAAAAGCCTGGCTTTCAGATTGATTAACGTTCCTAAGTTGCTACTGTAGCTCTTCATACTTTTCACGAGGGACCGTTTGCTCTCTAAGCTTTTCTGCTTCTTGCTGAGCTTGCTTCAACCCCTTTCGCAGGGTTACTATTTTTGGATCTCTTCTCCAAGCAGCAGTGGAGGCCGGGAGTTTTACCTGAACTTTCCTATTGCGTTGTTTTGAGTTCAGAACCCTTATCACTCCTAAAAGTGGTGCCTCCGTCTGAATTTCCTTATCACAGGTCATCATGTCATCCATTTCTATTTTAACGTGAATATCAATCTGTTGTTGTTCCTTTTCAATTGGAACAACAGTCTATTCCTTAGCATCATTTGGAACAGCAACTTGGTTTTCGACAGGGTTTTGAACAGCAGGACGAATTCTGATCCTCCGCCCCTTTGCCTTGCGGAGTTTTGCTGGAGTGGTCACCTTTTTCCTACCTGAAGTCCTTTTTACCCTTTTCCTTGCTTTCAGGATCCTAATCTACTGGTGGAGCTGGACTATTATATTCAATAATCTCTGCTGTTCCTTTCGTAGTTCTTTGATTTCCAAAATTTCCTTAAAAGGAATAGCAGGCTGTTCACTGTGGCCTAGACTGTGACTAGTCCCCGGATCTTCCTTCTGGGGTGTTTCTTCATTGTTCTTCTCTGGCTGTTCTGGGGCAAGAACCCTAATTGGTTATGTCATTTCTTGGGCGACTTCTCTTTTTGCCCCTGCTTCCTTCGGAATTTCTTCCAGTGTCTTCTGGTTAGGAATAGATTGTTCCTGTTCAGTATCTCCTATCGTCTCTTTATCATGAATAGGTAGATTCTCTTCTTCTGCCTCCTTTGCATGTGATTCTTCAGGTGAATTTTCCTCCTGGGGTTTCTTTTCTTCATGGAGGTCTGATGGACTGGAAGGTTGGCCATATTCGCTCATATTGGCCAAAACTTCGGCCAATTCATCTTCTACCACTGGGTCCTGCAATGGGCTTCCTTCCTGCTATTCCATTTCCTCCTCCTTCTCGGATTGCTCAGCTTCTTCTTCAAAATGCTCGACTCCTTCTTCATTTTCTTCTTCTTCTTCTTCAGGTTGCTCAGCCTCTTCTTTTTCTTCTTCTTCAGATTGCTCGGCCTCCCCTTCTGGCCGTGAGGGTTGCTCATCTTCCATTTCTACCGGTCGGCTGGTTTTTTCCTGGAGCTTCTCCAGCCTCCCTCGTATCCGTGCTAACCAGCCTGATTTCCTGCGTTTTTCTAGCCGTTCGGGTGTACCGGTGGCATGCTTACACTTTGCCAATTCCTTGCATTTTTCTGGACGCTCGAATGTACTGGTGGCATGTTTTTGTTTTGCTAATTCTCTGCATTTTTCTGGACGCTCTGGTGTACTGGTGGCATGCTTACATTTTGGGGATGGTGCTGTCAACCCCCCATCTATCATGGAAATTAGCTCTTCCCAATTGCTCTGCTGCTGGGTGAGGCTATGACTGAAAATTAACCGAATCAACCCATGATGACTAACAACTGACTCTACATGTTGTGCCTTTTTTGTGCTCCGTGCAACGTCATGAAGTAACGAATTCAAAAATGCAGGTAAATTTACAGAGCATTTCTGCTTTAGTACAGCTAAGAGTTTAAGATGTCGTGGTCTTACCATGTCTTTTCTGCCTTCACAGATGACGTAGCTTTGAATGTTCCTTTCCAATTCTGCCCAGGGCTCTCCTAGCATTGCTGGAAGAAATCCCTTTCCTTTAATTGCCAAGCTCTGACCTTTGTCCTGGAAGATTTCTATAATCTTCTGCAATCTCTCCTTTTTTAACGTCCATACAGGTCTGGTGGCTGGTAGTCCCGAGACTTCTGCGATTATGTCATTGGTGACTGCTATATGTCTCCCCCTCACTGTGGAGTAATCCTCTTGCAAATTCTATAGGAATTCAATTGCCACCATCTCGTTAGACTCCTGCAAGCGGTTGAGATAAGTCAACCACCCTGCTCTTGCCAAGATTTCCCGGGCAGCAGCGGAGACTGTCAACACCTGCGGTTCCCTCCGGATCGATCTTCCTCCCATGGTTTCACTGTAAACTCTCAATGGAACGGCAGCTGTTTGTGCTGTTGAAACACAGAGAGGCTAATAGATGCAAGACTTGTTCAAAAAAACAGAGTATACCATAGAAATGGCTTATGAACAGCAATTCGTGCAGAAAAAATAAAAATAGTATGCCGTTGAGCCATGCCATACCCTAGTACACAACTTTCCCGAATAGTGAGCTGACACGTAATCCAGGGAATAATGAGGTTAACCTCCCCCCCCCCGCAATGTGATAGGCTGTCCCAGCCGTCAAATAAAGGAGCAGCACCCGCTCTGAAACAGAGTCATAAAGGAACAGCGTATGGAAATATGCCATGTTTACAAAAATAGCGAATTATCGAAATCGAGGCATAGAGTTAGATCGCTTATTACGTAAGAGGCTGCTGTGATATGATGCGAGGCTGGGAGGATAGGACATCTGTTGTACTTTCCAAATCTCTTGCGGTCATTGTTAATTACTCTGCCATGATTGGTGATAATAAATTTGCATGTGTTATATAATTTGGGGAATGATATATGATTAATTACTAAGGTATAAGAAACAAAAGGTTGTTAATAACTCACCTATTGGTGTAAATAATGTGACTACGATACCATTAACAGTGCTCTGTTGCCGACAGGTGTCCATAACCTTGGCAGAGTTGTTTATATCACCCATGGAACCATGATCCTTTGTGTATACTTAGGGAATGTTGTGTGATGTCAAAATGTAGGCCATTATGCTGGCTTGGTGACCAGTTAACCATAATGCCATTCACGAGGAAGGAGCAAAAAGTGGGTAGGCCGGCTTGTGATGAGACCTCCTATTCCAAGGGTTATTTATTTGATATAGTAATCTGATCCAAATATCAATCTCAGTTAGAAGGAATACAACTACGTTTCAAAATAGAACAACATTCTTCATAAATCAAACAATCGTAAAGAACATAACTCCCAAGATGAATTCCATGACGTGAATGAATAGGTGCACAGCACAAAAACTCTGTAATGGAATAGTAACAATATTCTGTTAAGACTAGTAATATTAGATCAACTCTGAAAAGAACAGTAATATTATGCAGAGTCAATACAATAGTTTTGTCTGTGGAAACCTTGATGAATTAAACATAACAGAGCATGTGATGTAAACTTATAAAACACATCAGATTACCAAATAACGACGATAGGCAAACCATGCATAAACCAACGTAACAATACAGGAGCAAGTGTCCTCCAGGGTCGGGCCCTTAGCCTCCAGGGGTACACCGCTTGAAGTTAATCCAGACTCAGAGATGAAGTAATCACCAAGTTTGTATTAATGCGTAAAGCAGGATTACAATAAACCAGTTCTTATCGAGACTCAATGATCAAAGTTTTGATCTTAAAAGAAATTACCTAAAAACATAATCATGTCTAACTCCTTCCCGAGCTAATAGTGTTGTCCATTTTATAAGGGTGACGACAGAGATGTCTAAGTGCATAAATAGATAAGACATCGATCCCTCAGGATCAAGGATCCTGAGGGATTCGCCGAACCATTAGGCCTCAGTCATTTCTTTTCTCTCCTGCGCCAAGCTGATATCTCCACCTCCTTTTCTGGGCTGATTCGCTTTGATTTGCTTTGCTTTGTTTGCATTCGATCTCCCGTCAAAGTGACAGCGGTTAACCCGTCCTTGTCCTTCCCTTTGGAATGGAAACTTCTCATTTTCACTCCTTCCTGCATAAGGAAATGAAAATTGTCAGTGTTTTAGTCTTGCATATTAATCTCACATGTTTTTTTATAATTATTTATCATTTTCTGAGTTCATGATGCAAAAAGGTTTGCAAGTTCTACTGAAAAGATACTGAAATAATCATCAAAAAAATACCTTTTTTAGTACTCCACAGCAGTGAGCTAGGCTCTAGGCCTGAAATCATGGCTCAAATCTTGGAGACACAGACACAACACTGGGCAAAACATTCCCTGGACACATGCATACCCATGCCATGGGAGTGTCTAGAGCCTTCTAGACACATGCTTGTCCATATCAAAGGAGCATCTGGGGGTTTAATGGTCTAAAACCTCAGTGGGACCTAGGAGGTGGTTAGCTGAGTGGTTGGGATGGTTCCTGGGAGTCCCGTTTCTGATGTGGAAGGTTTGTATGGTGTGTTTATGTCAGTTTTTCTTCCTTAATGTGACTTAGGAAGTCTAATCATATCATTTTAGACTATCATCACATGTTTACCCCGATTGGACAGTTACTTGGGTAGATGTGGAAGGAGGGTGATTACAGTAGTTTTGAATTTTCCTTGGTCAAACTAGATTAAAATTAAAATTTCTATTTCAACAGAATACTTGGAGGTAGTTAACTAAGGTGACATGGTTCTTGTACTCAGTTGACTTAGTAAATTTGAGTTGGAGACACTTGAGTTCAGTTCTACATGATTGATTCCTAATTTGTAGCAATATATTATAGTTAATTTGTGTTATTTTCATTTTAACTAGTTCTAACTGTCAGAAGAACTAGTGGATGTCAAGTTGTGGATGTGTAACTTCAACCACACTCAGTGATCCACTAGTTAACTAATCAATGAACCCAAAATAAATGTTACATGTAGATAATTTGAGTTACCCTGTTGAGGTAGTGTACTACGAGTTGTAGCATATTCCCATGTGTACAGGTGGTGTATGCAGTGAGAGATTGACCTAAGGCTATCATGCAATTTCTTAGTGTGAAATTCCTAAGAAATAGGGGTAATTTCCTAAGGGAACAGGGCAAGGCGTTAGGAGTTTGGGAAGGCTTGAAATTGGCTAAGTATAGTTAGTCATGGAAATTGGCTAGGTTTAGTTAGTTAGGTAGAGGGATAGACTATACACTTACGGGGTGTGCTCAGGCTTGAGAAAGCATTATATTTATTCTCTATTCTTTGATTAATGAAATATAAACAGTAAGGGGCTTTTAATATTTTCTTTCCCCTGGATAAATCTTTGTGCGTGTGTGATGTTTCCTTTTGAAAGTCTATGATTCTTATTTTAGATGGTGAATTAACTTCCGCAAATGAGTAGAGTAGCTTCAAGTCTTGTGATTTAGTAAATTTCATGAGTAATATTGAATCTACACATTAATTTCTACATGGTATCAAAGCTGGAATCACTGTAGAGAAGAGATTTCAAAGTTGTCATTGTAGGAGATTCAAATTTGAAGATCAGTGTTGTAGGTTTTCTTCAAGACTAAGAATATGGCTTTCAATGGACTCAGGCTCGAGTATTCCTTGGAAGGGACCTCAAACTTTGTTGCATGGAAGGACCACATGGAGGTATTATTGGATGATAATGGCCTACTATAACACATCAGGACAAATGTAGAGAAACACCAATAATATGGACCATAATATTTCTCAGTGGAAGAAGGATGTGGCTAAAGCAAGGAGAATAATATTGGAGGGAGTTCAGTATCATATTGTCTTCAATATCCCTAAAAGGAAACTCCATCCATAATGTGGAAAACATTGACAGAATTGTTTGAGAATAATAGTGACCACAAGAAGTTGGCACTCAAGGACAAGCTTCTAAGCATTAATATGCAAAATAAAGACACAATTCCATGGCACCTGAGAAGGTTTACACTATGTCTTGACGAACTTGGTAGGGTCGGTGTTAATTTACTTGAAGAGACTTGGTAGATCTAGCCCTTTTGGGCCTTCCCAAGAGCGAACTTAGCTATCAATATTTGATAAATGGTAGAGAGAAACTATAGAGTTGGGAGCAATTATGGTTCAATCTAGTGCAGGAATAAATAAGGTGGAACACCAAAGACAACACTTCATTCAAGGGCGAGAATGAGGAGAACTATTCCTTGGATGGAAAGGCAAAGAAAGGGAAGGGGAAGAAATCCAAATCCAAAGCAAATTTGAGTCAAGGGGGAAATAATAAAGACCCTTCTAGAATCAAGTGCTTTCACGTTCATGCATTCGAGCACTATGAAATGAAGTGTCCACACAATAACGCAAGCAATAAGACCACAAGAGGAGCAATGGGTGAAGCCTCGGCTTTACATTTCAAACTTGATTTTACCCTCATTACATGCATGGAAAGCACAGTGATGGGTAGTGTGTGGTATCTCGACATCGGTGCCTCGTTCCACATGACAGGGAACAAAGAAATTTTCATTGACTTGGAGGAGAAGGGTCTATAGATACACATCGATATGGGAGGTGATGTAAGGTATAACACAACCAATATTGGTACAATTACTTTTGAGAGGGAGTCTGGATTCCCTCTCAGGCTCAAGGATGTGATCATTGTACTGGGTCTAAAGAATAATATAGTTTATGTAGCTATGTTGGAAGACCACGGCTACGATGTGATATTGAAAAAAGGGAAGGATTTCTTGTGACACATTTCCATGGGATAAGTGAAGAATATTTGGGTTTGAGTGAAGAACCTCTACAAATTAGATGTGGAAGATTGTGCAACATTGAGCACAAAATCGGAGAAGGTGTAGAGCCGCCGATGTTGACAAATTATGGCATAGAAGACTTGGCCATTTGCATCATGGTGCTTTGAATATCATGTAGCATATTTCTACACACCTCCCCAAAGGAGCATATATGCAAAAGGTGTACGTTGGGGAAGTAGCATATATGTAAAGGGTGTATGTTGGGGAAGTAGATAAAATCCACCTTCCATGATTAGGAAAACAGGGCACATGTAGTCCTTGAAAGGATCCACTCTAATGTCTGTGGATGCTTCTTAACATCATCCACTACCAAGCACAAGTATTATGTTATATTCATAGATGATTTCTCATGAAAGTGCTAGATCTACTTCATGTTAAATAATCTAGGAAACTTAGAGTTAATGAGATTCTTCTAGTCGTGAGAACTATTTGTGAGGTGTTTTTAATTGTCTTATTACCACAATATTTAATATTAGAGTGTGTCTTCTTAGTTCATCAAATAACTACCAAAGAAAAGAAAAAAGAACACAAAATGTTCGCTTTCAACTAGGGCCAAAACTTCTCCCTATTGGAGAGGAAAACCCACACACAATTCTTCTTATAGAGACTCCAATTGATGAATACCAAGACCATGACCCTTGACCTATTAGGCCACCTCGACCAAGACACCAATCCTCTTCTTCATCACTGCTGCTACATTGAAGTCATCATTATTTACACCACTAAGATCATTGCACCTTGCTACACCTTCTTACATTATGCCGAGACCATGACTGTCTATAGAAGTATGCTAAGACATGATGTGTTACTGTGAGATCTTTTCATCACAAATATATCAAGTCTATGATTGTATTTTCTCCTTGCGTTGAGATCTTCATCATCATAGGTGTGCTAAGACTGTTTAGTATGCCAAGAATATGGGATCATCGTGATCCTATTCATTATAATTAATCCGAGAGTGTATTACTAAGAGATCACAGTGACTACGTTTAGTATGGATTATGACTAGGTTAAGTATGTCGAGATTGTGATCATGAGGAGGTTGAGACACAGAGATACTTATCACTATAATTACCCATCTCAGCTGCAAAGACATCGAAAATTCATTATTGTGGTATTTGAGATCCTTTCCTGTGATAGTCATTTGAAACTTCATGGAAAACTGAGATATGCACTTCATCCGAAACACCAAAATTTCTCATTGTAACTTTTATGCGAAAATCTCAGAGATAGATACAATTTTTCTGCTTCCTTATGTGAAGAGTACAACAGGGTATTTATAGTAATTCATCCACAAATTAAGCCTACTTGTCTAAGTGAATTAATGTGCCATCGTATTTGAGCTGACATGACTACTCTTTATTCATTTTTTCTGGTCAACTTCTTCAAGAGGATTTGCTTGTCTTTGGATGGATGATCTAGACACTAGGTTGAATCATATACATTTGATACATGCCCAAGAATGGTTCTTCTTCTATGACATTGACTCTTTGACCTTTAAAAATAAATCCTAAGGCTCTCAATGAGAGCCATTAACAGATAAACCTATTTATCATGAAACCCATGCAACAAGGCATAATAATAAATTCATTTTCTTGTTTACAAAAATCATAATTACAATGTCATGAAGACCGAACCTAGTTACCCTTTCTTCAACACTCCCTCTTATCTAGAGAGGTATTCATAATGGTATTTGGTAATTCTTAGTCTGAATAATTTCTCATAAGAAGAATTATATTGGTAATCCCATTTGTATAACATCATATCAACAAAGGTTTTCACAGTGCAAGGCCTTGACTAACAACTCCATCTCTCTATGAGACCATGAGCTACAATGCAGGAAATACCAATGATTATAGACACCATCATCATTGTCTCTCAAGGTACGTACCCACCCGAGTGTTCACTAAGTATGACCTTCTAGGACTATTCTTATATTGAGTTCCCTACCCTCAAATAATATTGGTCCTCTTGCCTACTCTTATCTTGGATTCCCTACACATCCTCAAAGAGCATAGGATCCCAGATGATTACCCAATTCTCCATTCTTTATTCCCAAATGAAGACAATAATGTTTTTTCTATCTCTCCCTCTCAATTAGGGAGGATACATCCATCATGTGTCTACATTTCTCTTCATGGCCGTCACTAAGACTTACGGTTGTTAGTCCTGGTCTAGTGCATGACACATGAAATAGAAAAAAACAATTGTCACTCCTTTTTTATCAGGGGCGACCCAATCCACATTCCCTCTTGATTAGGGATGTATCAGAGCTCCCTCTTAACAAGGGACTATCCTTTTTCATAAACTACTTCTTCTTCATGGGTCCTTCAGCTGTTTGACCAACTTCTTTCCTTGATGCCATGAAATTGAATTGAGCTTCTTCCTTGTAGGGCATCAACCATCGATCACTTTCCTTCTTGGTTCGTCATGTCATTCCTTTCTTCATGAAAAGTGGCCTTCTTCATATTTGGAACCTTTGTCATATGGCTACTTCTTCCTCATCATGTTTCTTTCAAGATTTTCCATCCACCATATGAATGCTAGTTATACTTGTACTTTCAATTCTTGTTCCAGTAGCCCTACATGAACTCATCCAAATATTACTTAAGCAATCAAAACATAACATTAAATAAAATCATACCTTTCGAGATGGATCTTCATCATGAAATCCTCTTATAGGTATTAACATCCTTCATACATGTTGACACATATCCCAAAGATATCCATTGTCAAGGGTCTTTATCTTTTTAGACTTTTGTTAGAGTTTTCATATCCTTTCGGGAGATTTCCTATTAAAGTCTTCTTGGTCTTTTGGATGTTGATCACATTAATCAGGGTTTCATATCTCATGATCTCTTCCTTCCTCACACATTCCATTTCCAAGCTTTCAATAAAAGTTTCTTAATTGTAGTCAACCTTCTCATACCTCATATGAGGGAATATTATGTTTATTTCATCTAGTGTGACTTTTATGCCTTCCTGCATCCTTTTAGAGGAGGTGATACTTTTTCTCTTGTTCATGCTTCTCAAGATAAAAGTAATGATCCATGTTACTTACAACCATACAACATGACATTATAATACTAAATACAAGTATACATACCTCATTTTACCTTTAGGTCATCTAGGCTTCTTCCAACAGCTTCCTTGATTGAAAATATCTTCAATCCCTTGATATGCTTCTTTTCTCATGTAATCATACCATAATCTCACGAATTCCATAAGTTGGATTTACTGATGAAACACTTGCTTCCTCTCTATATTAGTGAACCCTCTAATGAGTATTCCTTTAGAGAATCTTGAGGATCTTTCATACCTCTATCTGGCAAATGTTTCCTACTTGATGTATGATGAGACTTGTCCTGGATGACTCCTTCCTTTCTTTTGTTGCCTATTGAGGTTCCCAAGAGATATATCCTTCATGTTTTTCTGCCATGGATTTTGTCCTTCATGATTCCCATGGTGATTTTACAAGCTCTTGTTTCTACTGCTTCCATGATGCCACAATGCATCATATTATCATGGTCATATCTATAACAAAAGCTTATGATAGTATCCTTTTATGAGGGATACCATCTCAATCATAGTAGAGGCATGTTATTCCCTCTTTCTTTGGCCCTTTTTTAAGCTTCATCCATCTTTCCGGTGATATTAGCTTCATAATATTTCCATAGCATTGAATCTTAGCTATACTATTCTATTTGTTTGAGGATCAAACTTCCATTTGCTTTCTTTCTTATCAGATAGAACAATGATAATTATCTTCTTATCATCTGTCCTAGATCTCCCAAATGAGATCTCATGAAGATAATATTTCTTTCTTTGATACCTTCAATCAGGTCTAGGTGATATGACCTTCTTCACTGCATTTTAGAGAGTATATCTTCTAGCATTTTATATATCTCTTTTATGTCTCCTTTCTTGCTACATAGAGATGAGAGGACCTTAAGATTTCCCTCCCATGAATTCAAAGGAAACCTTTTTCCTTGTTATGTTCACTAACTTTTATTATCTATGAGGATTATGAAAATCCTTATTATGGAAGGACCTTTGATGACTCATACAAACTATAGATATCCTTGCAATTATGAAGTAATTTTACCAAATGATTAATGAAAATACTTACTTGATATGTGAAGGTAAAATATTCACCTTGATCATGTTGGAAGTGGTTGAAGCATATGATCTTCTTTCAAATGAGAAAGCCTTTCCTGAATAGAAAAGGTTTCTCCTTTTGATGAGGATGGTTTGTTGTTTCCTCAGATGATGATCCTTGCTTGATTTATAGCCTTGAAGATAATGACAATAACTTCTTGTCTTTAATATTCTTCACCTTATTTTTTAGTGTCGATCAAGACTACTTCTAGGGTTTTGACCTTCTCCAAGATGACGTAATCTTCATTTTTGATCTCCTTACTTTGTAAATAGCTTGATGAGGGTCCTTGTGGCCTTTTGATTATGACTATAGAGATAAAATCCCTTACTTTTGTAGACTGTCTCCTTGATTATATAGACAAAAAAGAAAACTTTGCTATTGTAGATTATTGTTGAAGACTAATCCTTCAATAAAGCCCTTCAACTTGTTTTGATGCCCTTCTTGAAGCTGATCCTCTAATGTCTCTTTTTGTTGCCCTTCCTTTGAATTTAGCACCTTACCTCTGATACCATGTTGATGAATCTAGGGCAATTAAATTTAATGAGATTCTTATAGTCATGATAACTATTTGTGAGGTGTTTCTAATTTTCTTATTAGCACAATCCTTAACATTAGAGTGTGTCTTCTTAGTTCATCAAATAGCTACTAAAGAAAAGAGACAAGAACATAAGATGTTGGATTTTTGCCAAAGCCAAAACCTCTCCCTCTTGGAGAGAAAAACCCACACAAAATTCTTCTTACAGAGACTCCAATTGATGAATACCAAGACCATGACCCTTGACCTATTAGGCCACTCCAAGATCAAGACACCAATCCTCTTCTTCATCATTGCTGAGATCATCATCACTACTATTGAAGTCATATCCATTGCGACATTGACGTCATCATTATTTACACCACTAAGATCATTTCACCATGCTACACCTTCACCTTTACATTATGCCGCGATAATTATTGTGTATAGAAGTATGTTGAGAATTAGTGTGTTACTGTGAGATCTTTTCATCACAAATAAACCGAGTCTATGATTGTATTTTCTCCATGCATTGAGAACTTCATCATCATAGGTGTACTAAGACTATTTAGTATGCCAAGACTGTGGGATCATCATGATCCTCTTCATTATAATTAAGTCGAGAGCGTATTACTGAGAGATCACAGTGACTATGTTTAGTATGGATTATGACTACGTTAAGTATGTCGAGACTGTGATCATGATGTTAGGGTCCCACCCTAACCTCCTTACTTATGTCTTGGGATCACATCATAGTCAAAGAGTCAATAAAGCCCATATATTTTTAAGTGGTTAACCCGAAATTAATGACGGGACCACAGTTAGTTGCAAATGGGCCGTAGCCGTAGTATTAGATAGATGGTATTAATAAAACTCATGGTATTGACCCGTGGTATTGCATGTATGAGTCATATATAAAGGATAGAGACTCCCTGCGAGGAGCATCATGTCTTATTTTGTAATTGAGCTCTGCTCTATTGGAGGTTGCCCCCTCGAAGAGGCATGTGAACATTGCTCTTTGAATAATAAAATCATTGCTATTCTGTGTTCTGGGTATCTTTTCTTCGCATATTCTGTGTTCTGGCTATCTTTTCTTCGCATATTCTGTATCTGGGTATTATTTTGCAGGTTAAGAGCATAACAAATGGTATCAGAGCACTTTCCAGGGCTCGGTGGGATCTCCAATTTTGAGCAAATTTTTTTTTGGCTAGAGACGTGTTCCAGCGTCTTTAAACCACGGGATCTGTCGTTAAGCGCATAAACCTGCAGATTTGGGGAGGCATGCACGCAGGAAATACAAGAGGTGGTCACGTCTGTTGGACTCCCTTGTAACCCCTGTGGGTACCCCTTCGAGTAGTAGCGCATTAGACAGAACCGCGCACGGACTGTCTTCCACGTACCCTCTGGGTATATAGGAAGCCCCCTAGGCTCCCTTGAAACCTCGCCATAGATAAACCTTCGGCCGTCTTGTGGCTACAGTACACCGAGAACAGCACTCGGAGAGATTACTCGCCCGTACGATAGGGTAGTCGGGTTGTACGGCTAAGGGTACGGTCGATCCTCCTTAGTTAGAGCCCTGAAACATTGGGCCGAGTACTACTGTCAGACCCTTATGTATATTGCGATCTGTAGCACCTGACACTCCTCTAGACCATAGTTCCTTTTTCTATCGGGGATCACACATCAGATCTGCAGCAGCAGTTGTTCCACCATTCAGATCCGCAGCAGCAGACATTAGATCCGCAACAGCAGACATCAATCCGCAGTAGCAGTTATTCCACCATCCAGATCTATCAGATCCACCAGATCAGAGTTGTTGTGAAGGGTTCCTGTACCGAGGTATACTTTTCGCAGGACTTTTGGCAGCATTGACATTTTGAGGATTTGGCGACTGCAGTATTGATGAAGGAGTAAAACTCCGTTAGGAGTTTTCCAAAAAAAAAAAAAGAGTCTGAGATCTTCCAGAGCGCTTATTTGTGATCTAGGCCATCATCATCAGGACGACGAGCTGAGCACGGTGGTACCATTCAATTTATTAGTACAAATTTTTTGGCGGTCCCAATTTTTCATCCAGTTGGTGTATGGTAGAAACTAGAGCTCAAGCGATGGCCAATGAAAGGATAGACAAAATTGAAGCAAATCTGAACACCCTCCAACATCTGATTGAAGGCCTAACTACCCAGGTACAGGAAGTACTCGATAAGGGCAAGGTGCCAGCCCACGAGGAAGCGTATGATGGCCATGAACACCATGAGGGTGAGTCTAGCCACTCTCCTCACGTCTGGCACACCAATCCACCACCCAGTCAGCGACCTCCCAAGTTGGATATGCATAAATTTGACGGTTCTCACACGTCCGCATGGCTAGCACAAATGGAGCAGTATTTCAGACTGAATCATATCCATGATGATTGGACTAAGCTTATGGTAGGGACCATGTACTTGGACAATGAACGATGGCAATGGGCGGAATAGCATCAGCGTTGCAATGGACCTTTTCCGACTTGGGCCCAATTTACCAAAGCTCTTCGAGCTCGTTTTGAACAGGAAGACTCTTTTTTGGGGCGTCTCACTAAGCTTAGACAAATGGGTACAGTGGATGAATATATTACCGCTTTTGAAGCCTTAGCCTTCCGCACTAAAAGTCTCACAGATGAGTTCTACACAGAATGTTTTATCAGCGGTCTTAAAGAAGCCATCAAAGCTCAAGTTCTACTCCACCACCCTCCCATATGGATGGAAGCTTGCCAGGTAGCTCGTAAGGTGGAACGTGCATTAGTAGCCCAATGAAGCCACCCCAGTTTCCCCACTAAAGGTCGTCCCCCACAAGCTCACAATACGACTCAGACACTTAAGATCCAAAAGGTGTCACCTGCGGAAATGGCCGAAAGAAGGAAGCAAGGACTATGTTACTACTGTGATGAAAAATATTCCCCTGGTCATAAATGCAAGGAGCCCAAGTTTTTTCAAATAGATGCCACTGACTACAGCTCAACAGAGGAAGATCCACCACTCGAGGAACCTGAGGCGATAGAAGAAGACAACCAAAAGGAGATTGTATCTGACGAACTAGTTATTTCGCTAAATGCATTGGCCGGAATTTCTTCCCCTCAAACTCTCAAAATCCGGGGTTTTATTAAACATCGCCCAGTAGTAGTCTTGATTGATAGTGGAAGTACCCATAATTTCATCCATCAAAAAGTCGCCGACGTAGTGCATTGTTTTGTACACGCAGTTTCTAACTTCCAAGTCCAAATCGCGGATGGGGGCACAATGAAATGTGAAGGCCGCTGTGAAAATGTCAAACTTCAAATGGGGGATTATCAGTTGAAAACACACATGTTTGCCATCCATATGGGGGGATGCGACATTGTCCTCGGCGCTGAATGGCTCCGCACTCTTGGGCCAATCACAATGGATTTCCAGGAGTTATATATGAGTTTTAAGCAAAACAACTTCACACATACCCTCCGGGGACTCCAGGCGGGACCCCCCTCGATCATCAGCTCGCATAGGATGGAAAAATTGTTAAAAAAGGGCAATCATGGAGTGGTAGCTCAATTTAATGCCATCCAGGTCGTTGAAACCCAGTCCCCGCAAATTCATCCTGAGATGCAACAAATTTTAAATAAACATAGGCAGGTCTTTGACAAGCCTAAGGAGCTTCCGCCATCACGAGGGGAACATGATCATAGCATCACATTGGTTCCAGGGGCCCAACCCCCAAATGTGCAGCCATACAGATATCCATTCACCCAAAAGAATGAAATAGAAAAGATAATCAAGGAACTTCTGGAAGCAGGTGTCATTCGTCCCAGCATTAGTCCTCATTCATCCCCAGTGGTCATGGTGCTCAAGAAAGACGGAGAGTTGCGGATGTGTCCAGACTTCAGGGCCCTCAATAAGTTGACATTCAAAGATAAATTTCCCATCCCGGTGGTTGACGATTTGCTAGATGAACTCAATGGGGCTCAATTCTTCACTAAGCTGGATCTTCGCTCAGGCTACCACCAAATTCGCATGAAGGAAGTCGACATTCCCAAGACGGCGTTCTGAACTCATGAAGGCCATTATGAGTTCCTGGTCATGCCATTTGGTCTTTGTAATGCCCCTTCTACTTTTAAGAGCCTTATGAATCACCTTCTTAAACCATATCTCAAGAAATTTGTCCTGGTCTTCTTCGATGACATCCTCACCTATAGTGGCACTTGGGCTGCACATCTTCACCATGTAGATCTACTCTTGCAACTGCTCCACCAACATAAATTATTTGTCAAATTGTCCAAGTGTTCGTTTGGCATGGAAGAAGTTGAGTATTTGGGCCACATTGTGGGGCGGGAAGGTGTCAAGGTGGACCCAAAAAAGATCCAAGAAATGCAAGACTGGCCTCAACCTAAGACCTTGAAGAGCTTGAGAGGATTTTTGGGACTCACCGGCTATTATCGCAAATTTTTCCGCAACTATGGCCGCATAGTGAAGCCCCTCACTCAACTCCTAAAGAAAAATTCCTTCTTCTGGAATGAGGAAGCCCAACAGGCATTTACAACCCTCAAAAATGCCATGTGTTCCACTCCAGTCTTAGCACTACCTGACTTCAACAAATCTTTTGTCATTGAATGTGATGCTTCAGAGACAGGTATTGGGGCAGTCTTAATACAGGAAGGGCGACCCTTGGCCTTCACAAGCCAACAACTAAGTGGGAAGAATCTGGGCCAATCTACCTATGAAAAAGAAATGATGTCCATCTTACATGCAGTCGACACCTGGCACCCTTACTTATTGGGGCGACGTTTCCAAATCCGCACAGATCATCACAGTCTTAAATATTTTCTGGAGCAACGCCTATCTTCCCCACAACAAAATAAATGGCTAGCTAAAATGATGGGATATGATTATGAGATCATTTACAAGAAAGGGAAAGACAATAGGGTAGCAGATGCATTATCTCGCCAATTTGAGGAGGAAAGTACTCTGCTAGCAATTTCCCTCCCCATTCCAGAATGGATTGAAGAAGCTCGCAGAGAATGGTTTTCACATCCAGGGCTATCCCAACTCATTTCTCAATTGCAGGTCGATCCAAATTCCATCAAGGGCTACTCCTGGCAGGATGACATTCTTCGCTACCAGGACAGAGTAGTAATATCACCAACATCAACACTCAAAAGTCGCATATTGGCTGAATTGCACTCATCCCCCATTACAGGACATTCAGGCTTTCAGAAAACTTATGCTCGCACCAGAAGATCATTTTTTTGGACCGGCATGAAAAAGGACATCCTTACTTTTGTCGCAGAATGTGATGTCTGTCAACGCCACAAAGGAGAAACTGTCAACACACCAGGCACATTACAACCATTGCCCATTCCGACATCAATTTGGACGGAGGTTTCCATGGATTTCATTACAAGTCTTCCAAAATCAGGGAACAAGTCAGTCATCATGGTGGTGGTGGACCGCTTGTCAAAGTATGCTCATTTTTGTGCCCTACCCCACCCGTTTACACCAACTTTGGTTGCGCAAACTTTCATGGATCAGATATTCAAACTACATGGCATGCCCACTTCTATTGTGTCTGATCGCGACCCGATCTTCGCCAGTAATTTTTGGCAAGAACTCTTCAGGCTACAGGGCACTCAACTAAAACTCAGCACTTCCTATCATCCGCAAACGGATGGTCAAACCGAAGCAGTCAACAAATGTCTAGAAACCTACCTTAGGTGTTTCACTTCAGAAAAGCAACACCTTTGGGTACAGTGGTTACCTCTGGCGGAATGGTGGTATAACACCAACTATCATGCCTCTACTAAAATGACTACTTATGAAGCAGTATATGGTCAACTTCTGCCTTCCCCTATTTCTTATCTCCAGGGATGCTCCAAAGTACAAGCAGTGGATCAACTCCTACAACACCACGCCACCATGCTCGCCCATCTTAGAGAGAATCTTCATCAAGCTCAGAACCGCATGAAGCAACAGGTCGACCAACATCGCTCAGAGCGCCAGTTTCAAGAAGGGGACCAAGTCTTTTTGAAGCTGCAACCATATAAGCAAACATCACTCAAAGACAAGGGGTGTCAGAAGCTATCTCCAAAATTCTACGGACCCTACCAAGTACTTCAGCGCATTGGAGAAGTGGCTTACAAGTTGGCTTTGCCACCTACTACAAAAATCCATCCAGTTTTCCATGTATCATGCCTCAAGAAAGTAATTGGGAACAATTGCCGAGTTCAAACCAGTCTACCTGAACTGGACGACGAAGGGTCAATCTGGCTTCAACCCGAACAGGTCCTCGCCACAAGAGACAAGCACCTGCGCGGCCGCATGATTAAGGAAGTCCTCGTCAAATGGAAAGACACCTCTCCGGAAGATGCAACTTGGGAACCAGCTACTATTCTTCAGTAGTTTCCGCAACTTCAGCCTTGAGGACAAGGCTAGTCTTAAGGGGGAGGGCATGTTAAGGTCCCACCCTAACCTCCTTACTTATGTCTTGGGATCACATCATAGTCAAAGAGTCAATAAAGCACATATATTTTGTAAGTGGTTAACCCGAAATTAATGACGGGACCACAGTTAGTTGCAAATGGGCCGTAGCCGTAGTATTAGATAGATGGTATTAATAAAACTCACAGTATTGACCCGTGGTATTGCATGTATGAGTCATATATAAAGGATAGAGACTCCCTGCGAGGAGCATCGTGTCTTATTTTGTAATCGAGCTCTGCTCTATTGGAGGTTGCCCCCTTGAAGAGGCATGTGAACATTGCTCTTTGAATAATAAAATCATTGCTATTCTGTGTTCTGGGTATCTTTTCTTCGCATATTCTGTGTTCTGGGTATCTTTTCTTTGCATATTCTGTATCTGGGTATTATTTTGCAGGTTAAGAGCATAACACATGAGGAGGTTGAGACAAAGATATAAGTATAATTGTAATTACCCATCTCAGTTGCAGAGACATCTGAAATTCATTACTGTGTTATCTGAGATCCTTTCCTGTGACAGTCCTCTAAAAATTCATGGCAACCCAAGATCTACACTTCATCCGAAACACTGAACTTTCTCACTATAACTTTTATGTGAAAATCTCAGAGATAGATACAATTTTTCTGCTTCCTTACGCGAAGAGTACAACAGTGTATTTATAGTAATTTGTCTAGAAATTAAGCCTACTTGTCCGAGTGAATTGATGTGTCATCTTATTTGAGTCGACATGATTGTTCTTTATTCATTTTTCTGGCTGACTTCTTCAAGAGGATTGTGCTTGTCTTTGGAGGGCTGATCTAGACACTAGGTTGACTCAAATACATTTGATATATGCCCAAGAAGGGTTCTTCCTCTATGACCTTGACTCTTTAACCTTTAAAAATGAATCCTAAGGCTCTCAATGGGAGCCACTAACAAATAAACCTATTGCTCATGAAACCCATGCAACAAGGCATAATAATAAATTCATTTTCTTGTTTATAAAAATCATAATTACAATGTCATGAAGACTGAACCTAGTTACCCTTTCTTCAACACTTCATGCAGAAGAAAGGCTATAAGTTGTCCAAATTTGTTGAGTTTAAAGCACTTGTTGAGAAAGACATTGGTTGGAAAGTGAAGGATCTTAAGAGTGATAACAGTGGTGAGTACGTGTTGAATGAGCTCAATTTTTTTTGTGCAAAGGAAGGAATTTGACAAGAGTGGACATCACTCCATAACCCACAACAAGATGGGGTTTCTAGGAGGAAGAAAAAAAGTATTGTGGGAGAAGCAAGGGTGATGTTACATGACCAAAGCCTACCTCTGCACTTGTGGGATGAATCATGCAACACAACAAATTATTTCCACAACAAGAGTCCTCACGAGATTCTTGGCATGAGTACACTTGAGGAAGCTTTTTTCAGGGAAGAAACTAGATGTGTCACACTTTAGGATATTTGGGTCATCCGTTTATTGTCATGTTTCCAAGCAAGCAAGGAAAAAGCTAGAGATGACAAATCAATTGGGCATATTTGTGGGGTAGAGAGACACACCTCACAACTATCGTGTGCACTTTCCATCTCTCAGGATGAAAATGGTCATAAGAGATGTGAAATTTAATGAGGAGAAGGAAATGAGGTGTTCTCTTGAGAGGGAGATTTAGTTGCAGCCTGATCAAGAGCTTTTTTCTCCAAAGGAAGAACCTCAAGAATATTTGGAGAAACCATAAGCAGAGGAGTAGAGAGTGGAGACATCCACTCAAGAAGAGACATCCAAAGAAGGAAGGAAGTGAACCAATGAAGATGACAGATTGTTGCAAGATGCGAGAGAAAATGTGGGAGCACCGACATCACAGCGCAAGCAGAGGAGGTCACTAGGTAGGTACACTGGCTACATGTTATGATGAGTGATATTGTAGAGACTGAGCCTTCCTCATTTGAGGAATAAGTAGAGAAACCAGTTTGGGTTGATGCTATGGTAGAGGAATATGATTCCATTGTCAGAAACAATGTTTGGGAAGTGGTCCCAAGACCAACAATCAAATCAATGGTTGCTTTGAGATGGATTTAAAAGGTAAATCATGTAGTAAAAAGAAGCATAGAGAAACACAAGGCCATATTTATGGCCAAAGGGTTCTCTCAGGTTGAGGGAATTGACTATGAGGAGACCTTTTCTCCAGTAGCAAGGTACTCATCCATCATGTTATTTCTAGCATTGTTAGTGCAGATGGGGTGGAAGATCCACCAGATGGATGTGAAGACAACATTCATTAATGGATTTATTGAGGAGGAGGTGTATATAAGCAACCTGAGGGGTTCAAGACCTTTGACAGAGATTCACATGTGTGCAAACTTAAGCGATGTTGTATGGACTCAATAAAGCACCCCATGTTTGGTATACCAAGATCAATAGCTATCTCACTAGTTTGGGCTTCACCAAAGTGAAGCAAATGCCAACCTTTAAATTATTGATTATTGTGTCATATGTTGATGACTTGATCCATACTAGTAATGAGAAGATTACCAGATATTGTAAGGCGTACCTTGCAAGAGAGTTCGAGATGAAGGACATGGGACTCATGCACTACTTCCTTAGATTGGAAGTATGGAAAGGTGTTGGGGAACTGTTTGTCTCTTAGGGAAATTATGCCAACATGATACTTCAGAGGTTTTGCATGGACAAGTGCAGACCCATGGAGACTCTTCTTTCAGGAAACTGGAGGAAAGAGGATTTTATTTCAGGTGAAGTAGTGGAGGCTACCATTACAGGAAACTTGTGGGCTCACTTATGTATTTGGTGAACACGCGACCATACATGTGTTATGAATTTATCCAACTTAGTCAAGCAATGGTTAAGCCAACCAAATTGTATTGGAAGGCAAGAAAGCATGTGTTAAGATACCTCATAGGCACTACTTAGTTTAGTCTTTAGTACATATGAAAAGAGGGAGTGAAGTTGCAAGGATTCAAAAATGCAGATTGGGCAGGGAGTCCATCAGACAGGAAGAGCACATCAGGAGTATTTTTCAGTGTCGGGTCAGCAATGATTTCTTGGTATAACATGAAGCATAGTTCTATGGCACTCAACTCAATAGAAGCAGAGTACATGGCTACAAGTCAAGCAGCATGTGAGGCTATCTAGATGAGAAAGATTATTGTTGGGTTATTTGGTTAGAAGATGAATCCTACTGTGATTTACTGTGACGATTAGAGTTGTATCAAACTCTCTAAGAATCCATTATTTTATGATCGATCCAAGCATATCGACATCCAGCATCACCATCTATGAGATTGTGTGCAAAGGTAGATTATGATGTTGTTGTACATTTCGATAAAGGAACAAGATGAAAATATTTTGACAAAGGCTTTGTCAAGAGGAAAATTTGAGTTCCATAGAAGCATGACTGGGGTATCTAATAACCCCTTTCTTGGTGAGAGGGAGTGTTGAAAATGCAGAAAGAAAATCTAGTTTTGACTTTGCCTTGGTCAAACTAGATTAAAATTTGAATTTCTATTTCAACATAATACTTGGAGGTAGTTAGTTGAGGTGACATGGATCTTGTCACTCAGTTAACTCAATAAATTCGAGTTGGAGACACTTGAGTTACATTCTACATTATTTATTTCTAATTTGTAGCAATCTATTTTAGTTAATTTGAGTGATTGTCAGTTTAAGTAGTGCTAACTGTCAAAAGATCTAGTGGAGGTCAAGTTGTGGATGTGTAACTTCAGCCACGCTCAATGATCAAATAGTTAATTGATAAATCAAATCAAATAATTGTTGCATGCAGAGAATTTGAGTTACCTAGTTAAGATAAATTTTTCATGGAAGTGTACTATTAGTTGTAGCATATTCCCATGTGTATATGTGGTACATGTAGTCAGAGATTGACCTAGGGATATTGCACAATTCCTTGGTGTGAAATTCCTAAAATATGGGGGAAATTTCCCAAGGGAACAAGGGAAGGAAATAGGAGCTTGGTAAGGATTGAAATTGACTAAGTGTTGGGTGAGGTTCATTCAGTCAGGCAGAGGGATAAACTATAGACTTGTAGGGTGTGCTCAGGTTTGATCAAGCATTGTATTTCTTCTCTATTCTCTAATTAATGTAATAGAGATAGTAAGGGGTTTTGAGCAGTTGGTTTCCCCTAGATAAATCTTTACGCATGTGTAATGTTTCATTTTTCATGTCTATGATTCTTGTTTTAGATGGTGAATAAACTTCCGCAGATGAGTAGAGTAGCTTCAAGTCTTGTGATTTAGTAAATTTCATGAGCAGTATTGAATCACGTTAATTTCTACATGGAGACCTAGTATTGGGATCATCAAATATTGCCTTGTACATTGTATTCATTGTAAAAGGAGGCGCCCCCCCCCCCCCCACAAAAAAAAAATAGGATTATATTAGTGGTTTCTTATCATTTTTAAGTTGCAAGTATCACATCATTTGGTATTAGAGCTCATAATCCTAGGATTTTGCTGCTTCAAATAGGTCATCATGGTATTTTAGCTATAACTCATTTCTGGGAGGTTTCAAATAGTGAGACTTGGAGAACCTTGAAAAGAAATTTCAAATAATATCTGGTTCAAATTATAGACCTTGGTTCACTATATTTCCAGAGATATGATCCAAGGAAGTTATGGTTTTTGTATGCTCCTAAAATCATTCTCAAATAGGTTAGTTCAATGTTTTTGCTATATTTTGGTGTTTGTTTGACGAAGGCTGCCAAAAACACCTTCCTTCCAGCTATTTATTTCCTACAAGAGGCATATGAACAACTAGACTATATTAGTGTTGAAATAAGAACTGACAAATTGTTGAATATAATGGAAACAATACATAACAAAGATTAGACTAAACCTAAAGAAAACAACATGAGAGAAGATTAATGAAGAAAAAGCACATCAATAAAGGTATAGGAACATGATACTATTTATTGATTGTTGGAGGTAGAAGAGCTACAAATAATATATTAAGACACATGAAGAGGGTTGCTTGAGAAATTGTGCTCAAGAAATCTTAGCAAGGATTTCCCCTCTTTAATCGCCTTTTGCAAACTCCTCTCTCAATGAAGCAAAGATAATTCTCCATTATGGTAGAATCCTCTCAACAATGGAATGCAAGATTGTTTAGGAGAAAAGTTTTCAGCACAACAATGCATAAAATTATTTTCTTCTTGGTCTTCCAAGACCTTGTATATAGAGAATTTGCAGTCCTCTTTCCCTCCCTTGGCTCATGAATGAGAAAATGACTTAAGAGAAGGACAAGAGGATTCCTTTGGGGGATTCATATCTCCAAATCAGCATGAAACTAGATGTCATTGGGTATTACTTGTCAGGGAAGCTCAACTCAAATCTTGTGTAGTAGTTCTAGACTACTTATTGTTGGATTGAGGGGGCCTAACCTAGGTTCAACGTTAATTAGCCAAACAAATACCTACACTACTGGCCCTTTCAACATCAACCCATGAAGCGTGGACCGAAGTCTCACAGGAAGCAGTATGGGGGGATGCTAGAACCAAGTTTCCACACCCTGAGATGGTTGTGATGTCGGTTAATATCCTTTATCCATGCCTTCTCGCAGGTCGCTTAGCTCTAGGGTTTTCTAGACTAGCCCTTTATTCCACCCTTCAATACCTCCACAAAAGGGTATGATCGACCTTTTCGCAGCCCTAACCTACTGCTCAGGCTCTTTCGCACTGTTGTGGTAGCGTGTAGGAATTTACAGGGTAAGTTCCTCAGACAGAACACCAAAGGACACCACTCACAAACAGATCACAGATCAATACACTAGTATTCTTGGCGTGGTTAAAACCCTCAAGGAGGGAAACAGTCCACAGCCTGAACCAACGTGGTGATTTCAGGAAATTTATTAGTAAAGAATGAAAATTTACATAAGCTTCTCTCATGAACAGTCACCCTACAAATGACCCTCCATGCTCTTTAAATAGAGATCATGGACCAATCGGGTGCTAAGCCATGGATCAAGTGTCGGTAATACCGAGGAGAGAATGAACCGTTGGATCACTTCATGTCTAGAACATATCATGACCGTCAGATTGTAAGTTACAAAAGTACATAGTAAAGAAACACACTTTACCTAACTCTAGACTAGACCAAGTTATACTTAACTACTTCCTATGTGTCAAAATATGCTAACATCCCCCCTTAAGAACAACTTGGGATAGGATTGAAGGATGTACAAATATGACACAATAGGAGAAGGAAGGAGGCATTAGAGCCTATCCCCCCTTAGTGACAACTTCCTGAAATCCAACCATAAATCAAAGTTTAGTAAACTTCGCCTTTGTGAGAGCCTTTGTAAAGATGTCTGCAACTTGATCATATGTTGAACAATATTTCACTTCAAGAAAATGGTCATGAATGAGCTTTCTGATGAAGTGCATGTGCAGTTCAATGTTTTTGTTGTGCTGATGTTGGACTGGATCTTTGCATAGTTGAATGGAACTTTGATTATCACACTAAAGTGTAGTCGGATGCTACTGCTGAAAGCCAAACTCTGATAGGATCTGACAGAGCCATAGGACTTCCTTACTAGCTTCTACAGTGCCATGATACTCAGATTCTGCTGAAGAAAGAGAAATGGCACTTTTTTTCTTACAAGCCCATGTAATAGGTCCAAAACCAAGAGTGAACACAACTTGCAGTATACTTCTGATCATCAGGGTCACCAGCCCAATCAGAATTAGTGAAACCAACCAATAGAGAAGATGCTTTTGCACTGTAATGAATCCCAAACTGAACTGTACCTCTAACATAACAAAGTATCCTTTTAGCTGCTTTCCAATGACTTTCATGTGGGTTTCTCATAAACCAAGCAATAAGGCCAACAACAAAGGAACGGTTAGGATGAGTATGGGTCAGTTACAAATGTTTTCCTACAAGTTGACGGTATAAGGTAGCATCAACTTCAGGGGAAGTACAAGTGACTGAAAGTTTGGCTCCAAACTAAAAGGGAGAAGGGGCTAGCTTACAGTCTTCCATGTGAGAATGGCATAGATGATCACATGCATACTTGGACTGGGAAAGGGAAATACCTTCCTTGGATTGCAAGACTTGAAGACCAAGAAAATAATGCAAGTGTCCTAAGTCTATGATTTCAAACTTCTTTTTAAGGCTGGACTTCACACGGTTTATAAGGTTGGGATTACTATCAGTAAGGATAAGATCATCAACATAAAGAACAAGAATGATAAGAGACTTTCCCACTTTCTTGGTGTAGACAGTATTGTTAGACTGACACCTAGAAAAGCCAGTTTCTAAAAGAAAGCTATCCATTTTGGCATACCAAGCCCGAGGGGCTTGCTTGAGACCATAAATGGACTTCTTAAGCTGACATACAAGGCTGGAATTTGTCTGTATAAAACCAATAGGTTGTTCCATATATATTTCTTCATGCAAGTCCCCATGCAAGAAGGCAAATTTAACATCAATCTTATGGATTTCCCATTTGAAAGAGGCAGCAAGGGAAAGAATAAGGCAGATAGAGCTCATTTTGGCAACAGGGGAGAAGGTTTCAGTATAGTCAGTGCCTTCAACTTGTGAAAAACCCTTAGCAACAAGACGAGCTTTATGTTTATCAAATTTTCCGTCTAGTCCATACTTGGTTTTGTAAATCCATTTGCATCTAATAAGTTTTCATCCCTTTGGAAGAGGAACAAGATCCCATGTATCATTTTCCAATAATGAACAATATTCTTCATTCATAGTTGCGTCCCAATCTGGATGGCCTGAAGCTTCTGCAAAGGTGTCAGGATCATAATTCGCTGAAGCTTGAGCCAATAATGAAGAGGCTCTATCGAACTAAGAATGTGTACGTTGTTGATCTATAGGATCACTGATAAGAAAACCTGTTGCATCCCGAATAGCATAGACCCATTTTGGAAGTTGAGGAGCTGAAGGAGGATCCTTATAAGGTGGGGGAGGATTGTCATCCTCACTACCATCATCTGAAGAAGAAATATTTTCAGAAGTAGAAGGGATAGAGAGAGGTGGCACATCCACCGAACTAGGCTCATAGGCCGATATATTTTCAACAAACTTTACATCTCTTCTAATGATAATATTTTTGGACTTAAGTGGAATAATTCTATATCCTTTGACATCTTCAGAATATCCAACAAAATTACATTTTTCAGTCTTAGGTTCTAAAGCTTTATGTTTCTCATCTGGAATATGGGCCCATGCTTCACTTCCAAAAACATGAAAGTGCCTTACATCTAGTTTAATTGAGCTCTATGCTTCTTCTAGAGTGATATTCTTTAAAACCTTAGTAGGAGTGCAATTTCCTATGTAATTTGCATAGTTAATTGCTTCTACCCAAAAATTAAGACTAAGTCCCTTAGATTGAAGCATAATTAACTATTTCCTTTAAGGTGCAATTCTTCCTTTCAGCTACACCATTTTTTTTGTGGAGTATATGGAACAGTATGTTGAATTTGAATTCCATTCTCAGTGCAAAAGTTGATGAATTTGTTGTTAACATATTCTCCGCCATTATTAGATCTTAGCTTAAGAATTTGATGTCTAGATTGTTTTCCAGCAAAGGCCTTAAAGGCCAAGAACATGTTAAATAATTCACTCTTAAGTTTTAAGAAGTATACCCAAGTGCGCCTGGAGAAATAATTAATGAAAGTTAAGAAACACTTTTAGCCAGAGAATGAAACAACTGGAATTCGACCACATAAATCACTATGCACAAGTTGTAAAGGGGTTGAGGCGTGCCAAGAGGCACTTTTTTCAAAACTATCCCGATGATGTTTTCTGAGTACACATCCGGAACAAGCACCATCTCTGCAAGATACCATTGGAAGACCTGCCACCATATTTTCTTTACATGGATTCTGAAGGGAGTGATAGTTTAAGTGACCAAATTGTTCATGCCAAAGTTTGCTCACTTCATCATTATGAGCAACAAATACCGACAGAATATTTGATGAGCCAAAGTTGTTAAACTTATACAACCTTGTAGAATCATCAACAATGCCAGTAGCTAAAATCTGTCTAAGATCTCATAGGTCCTTAATTAAAACATTGTGAGGTGAAAATTCAACAATTTTACCTTCATCTAAATGAGTTATCTGATATAGAGATAGAAGGTTGCAGGATAAGGTTGGAACACATAATACATCATTAAATTGACCATTGTTTAGATGAATAGTTCCAGTCACTACAACACTAAGAGATCTATCATCACCAACATATCTATTTTTGGTGTTACAATCATTTAAAGAAGAAAACATGGCTTTTTTTGGCCATGCGATAAGAAGCTCCAGAATCAATGAGCCACTCATGAGAATGAGAAGAAGAAGATACATTTAGTGCATAACCAGACCGAGATGCTTGACAACCACATGCAGAAAGTGCTCTTCCTAAAGATGAAGTTGAAGTTGAAGAGTGCTCCAAATGGATGTTAGGCTTCTTCATTGTTGCTTCCAAGGCTTCCATCTTCTTAAAGCATTTGGATTCTAAGTGGCCATCTCGATTACAAAAGTGGCAATGTATATCAGTCTTCTTCCCTTTGTTTTTATTTTCCTTATCATTTTTTTGAAATGGTTTTTCATTTTGAGACTAAAATTTCTTAAGACCCTTGTTTGGTTTAGGACCATTCCTTTTAGGATACTAATTCTTAGGATTCTTTGAATTTGGTTGCTGCTGGGCAGCTAAGGCTTTCCTAGAAGAGTTTCCAAGATTAATAAGATCAAGATATAAGAGATTTTATTGTTCTCTTATTAAAGAATCAAAAAAGGCATGAAATGAGGGGGACTTGTAGTCTTGTCCTTGAGAAATAAAGGCTTGTCTAGTAGAATGGAAGGTGGAAACAAACACAGAGTAGGATGGTCCCAACTTAGTAAGAATGGAATAGATAAGGCTACCATCTTCTTTCTTAACCTTAACACCTTCCAAGAGAAGTCTAAGGGTCTTGAACATGGAAAAAAAATATTCAATGGAAGAAAAATTATTGGGGTCCAATGTAAGCAACTCATTTTCGAGTTGATGGGCTCTAATTTCATTTTTAATTTCAAAAACTTTAGTGAGCTGTTTCATTGCCTCATTAGGAGTATCAAGTTTTGTGATATGGAATCTAAGGTCTGGAGAAATAGAAATCCCTATCAACCCACATGCTTGATCTTGCCTATTTTCCCATTTGGTTGCCTTATCTTCGTCTTGAGGTTTGCTTTCTTGGCCTAAGGCTATTCTTTAAAGACCTTTACTTCTAAGTAATTCCACAATGTAGGACCACCATTGGAAGTAGTTGGTGCTGTCAAGAATAACTTGGCATGGAATTTCCATTTTAACATAAACTAAAGCTGTAGATGTTGAAACTAAGTGTTCCAATGGAAATATTTTGAAAAATTAGGCTGACTAAAAAAAAAACCGCTCTGAAAACAGCTTCTGGATGAAGAAGTTATAGCTTTTTGAAGAAAAGTTGTTGAAGATGTCGACGAAGTGCGTGAATGTGCGGAAATGAATGATAATGTTATATTTTAAAAAAATTCCCCCCCACCCCCTCCAAAATTAATCTAATTAGCTAACTGTAAAAAAATATTTTATGTGAGCCACTTTTATAAATAAGTGAAAGTCACTTTTACAATGGTACTTTATGAGCTACTCACTAAATTGTAACTTAAATAAAAGATAAAGAGATTTTAGAATTATAAGTGACTCACTTTTTATAATGGGTGAGAACACTTTTACATAAAGTAACTTTAAAACATAAGTTACATGTGCTTTTGAAAAAGTAACTCAACAAAAATAAATACTTGAACCCAAGACCTCTATTCTCATAAAGTAACTTTGGACCAAGTGAGCTAGTTTAAAAGGATAGTAATTTTTGTAAAAGAGGAAGGGGGTTCTTTTTTTTTTTTAGTCACTGAAGGTTTGGGGTGTGTGCTTACTTGAAAAAGCTCTTTTTTCCTACAAAACAAAAAATCACACAACCCAACACAGACATGCAAAAAAAACCAAACCTTATGGCTTGAAGTTAGCTTTCATCGGAAACTATATATTTTTCTCAATGTTTCTGAAAATAGCATACGCATGAGAAAAATTCTTCCTTTCTATTTCTGATTTGCCCAGATCGTATAGAGTCATGGGGCGAAGAACATACACAGAAATGAAATATATAGATCCAGTAATAAAAAATAGAGAGCTAAATAAACTGAAATAAATAGAGAGATGAATAACTAAAACTACAAAAAAAAGATTGTATACCTCCAGATCTTAAAAATGACGTAGCTAGGGCTACCGGAAAACTTTTGGCATGAAATGAAAGGGGTTCCTCAATAGAACAGATGCTCCTAACACAATAGAGTAGACCTCTTGACCCGAAAGCTATTAGAAACAGTAGATCTAGGAAACCACAGTTGAATGCAGTTGTACCGGCTTCGGATTTGGATCACCAATAGATGCGGCCCTCAAATAGCTCTGATACCATGTAGGAATTTATAGGGTAAGTTCCTCAGATAGAACACCAAAGGACACCGCTCACAAACAGATCACAGATCAATACACGAGTATTATTGATGTGGTTAAATCCCTCAAAGAGGGAAAATAGTCCACGACCTGAGCCAACATGGCCACTTCAGGCAATTTATTAATAAAAGAATTAAAATTTACATAAGCTTTTATCATGAATGGTCACCCTACAAATGACCCTTCATTCTCTTTAAATAGATATCGTGGACCAATCAAGTGTTAATCCACGGATCAAGTGTCGGTAATACTGAGGAGAGAATGAACCATCGGTTCACTTCATGTCTAGAACATATCGAGACGTCGGCTTGTAAGTTACAAAAGTACATAATAAAGAAACAAACTTTACCTAACTCTACACTAGACCAAGTTATACTTAACTATTTCCTATGTGTTGGAATATCCTAACACAGTGTACCATGCAGATTCCTCAATTAATCTAAGTGACTTGCTTATCTTTATCAAACAATTATAGCTAACACCGCGTAAATAGATATCCTTAATTGCATTCAGTTTTCCAATGTAATTACATTCATTCGCGCATCATGTAAGCATAATAAAGGAAATTCATACATAACATATCAAGATGAATCAACAGAACAAAGACACATAATTTGCAGAATATTCCTCTTTATTGATATCTTCCAAGCGTTTACAAACTATATCCACCCTATGCACACAACTGCAGGGGTCCGTGCACTCAGCTGCAGACTTCTACCCCATGCCTCTGCACACTTAGTTGCAGAGCCTCTATCTATGCTACAACCCAAGACTTAGACTTCTTACTTCAGAGCTACGACTCTCTTACATGATTTATTATCCTAACTACTTAGAGCATAACTCTTTTTATACAATCCCATGGTTCGCAGACCATGGACAGATCTCTTACAACTGACTTTACTTTACAACACTAAGGGTAGACAACCCTTTATGACTTATGACACCTTCACGCTCCGCGACCACAAAATGCGGATTCTTTACAAGTTTATTACAAAATTTGACTCAAACATGGGCTTTTAGCCCCCAACCTGTCCTTGGGGGATCCCGCTGCCAACAAGCCCCCAACATAAACATTGTGACTCTCCCTCGAGTCACTCGGTAGGCATGAAGATCTTTGCACGAAGCCCTTCCAACTCAACGCTATGACCGCTACCTCGGCCATAAACTGAGTTGTTGCCTGCTACATGGGGCCTGACCCAGATTCAGCAGTGAGTTTAGCCAAGCAAATCTCAGTACTACCGCCCTTTCGGCAACAGTCTGCGCAATGCAGATTGAGGTCTCACCTGAAGTAGTATGGGAGGGTGCTAGAACCAGGTTTCTGCACCCTAGAGATGTCTTGATGATGGTTCTGGAGGTTTGCAATCCTAATCTGCGCACTACGCTACTCCGCACAGCTTTCTATTCTTCGTAACCCGTGTGTACCTTCATATTATTCTGATCCAATCCTTATTGTGCTATTATATTAGAACTTAACTTAGCTTGTGTGGGCCCAATATTCTTATTACTTGTTCAACTTTCATATTAGCATGCAAGAAAATAATATAAATGCATAAAGAATAACTAGAACATGGAAATATAGATCTACAAGAAGATGCACAATATTCTGAATCAATCTTATCTTTATTAATACTCAAGTTCAGTTACAGACCTGACTCTTCCCTACGCACTCAGCTGCAAGGGTCTGCGCACTCAACTACAGACTCTACTAGGACTCTGTGCACTCAACTACAGACTCTACTAGGACTTTGCGCACTCAACTTCAGAGCCTCTACCTACCACTATGACCCAATACACTTCAGATTCACTTCTATCTCCTAACCATGCCTTCGCCTCTATCTGTTACTTGTCAAAACTTAGACTGACTTTACACTTAGAGCCTCGCTCTATTTATACAATCCCATGGTCTGCGGACCATGGGTAGGCCGACATACCATACGTTAAATTACATTATTTTAGGGCGGACAACCTTAGACTCTTGTGCTCTACACCCGCATTTCGTGGGATCTTTACATTACACTTAACCAAAATTCGGGCTTCAAGACCCAAAAACATGCTATGGGGGGATCTGTTGCCCAACAGGCTCCCAACACAATCATCATGACTTGTTCCGAGTCACTCTGCTGGTGTGGCAATCTTTACATGAAGTCCATCCAACTGTGCCTATGCTATGCGAAGATCCACAAGAACTGTTTTGTCGTCTGCTGGATTCACTCTACTCGCTCAGCTGAATGCTCATTGGTAGGTTCAAATCCCTGTCTCAGGTCATGCATCTCTTTCATTTGTACGAGTTTTCCTTCGATGTCGGTCATGATGAGGAAGGCCTCATCAATCGAAGGCTAGATGCGTGCTTTAAGTACTGCCTCTTTTTGGCGCACTACATCCACTTTCTCCTTCAATGCCTTTGCCTGTTGTAACCTCACGAGCCGCTGAATTAGGACCAATGTCTATGTCATCCCGCGCACACTATCATATTGCATTTGAAGCTCTAGCACCTCCATTTCCAACTGTTGTATGGTGGGGTCCTCTTGTAAGGTTGTGAGGACCCCAAAGGATTCTTCCAACAATGTGGTGTAGCTCTGCATTGCCTATTCAATTTCTTTCAACCCTTTTCAGATATCGCTGACGCACTAATCTCGAACTTCTGGGGGTGTGGAGGGCTCCACCTTTAATCATAGTTCAACAATTTGCAGGTTAAGGTCTAGCTGGATCCTCGTAGCTTCCTCATTCACCTTGCAGAATCCACTAGCCAATTTGTGGATCCACATTCCTACTGGTAGATCTGTCGCAATTTCCAGTTCTGGGACACAGTGACATGCTTCCTCTATGATTTGGCTCCAATTGCTAGTTCTGAGCCACTACTTCATCATGTTGTAGGATAATTTGTTTGATGTTCATTCATTGTTCACTTAGCATTTGCACTGCGTGTCCCTCCCTAGCGCGGAGTTCTGTCGTCACTCCATCCTGTAGCTGGTATAAAATATCCTGCAGAAGGGAAGCCAAATTTAGGCTGAGTCCCTTGATCCATCCTACAGTGATTCGATCCTTTATGCTATTTGTTGTTAGTGCTCTCTCCAGCAGTGCGACGGTGTTGGCCATTTTGGCCCGCAACAACTGCTCTGTTTCTAATGCTCCCGTGGCACCGTAGGTGGCTACCGTTCCTTCTTGTGGGAGTCACACCTGAATTCCCTGCAGTTGTGCCCTAAGTGCCCCCAACACATTTTTCTGCTCTGTCATTTATTCTTGGAGCACCTCCCTGGTGACCTCGCAAACTGTGTCACTAATGTCGTACAGATCACCCTCTGTCAGTGTAATAAGTTCCCCATCTAATTTGGAATCCTTTGTCTTCTTCCGTGGCCCTATTCGTTCCATCCCGCATGACCATTTCAATTGTGTAGAGGTGGTGCTTAGGTCCATGCCTTCCACCATATCGTCCTTCCCATGTCATGTGGTCAAGTTCGGGCCTCTTTCCTCCTGCATCGTGGTGGCTCCTATTGCTGTTTTTTTTTCGGTGGCCTTCATTGCCTCGCAGGAAGCCATTATCTCCTCGGTGAGTTGTTCGTTCCACTTCTATTGTGCCAGCAACTTGGCGACATCCTTCTGTCTTTGTATCACTACCTCATCACACACTTCCAGATCTAGGGCACGCCATTCGAGTGGCCATGAGTAGAGCACGGCAAAAAAAGCATCATCGATTGCAATAAACAGGAGTTTGGTCCAATTCTGCTCTGGATCCTTTCGCGTCTTGATATATACATTGTGCATATTTGCCTTAAAGTCTACAAAGCTCCACAGACTATCGTATACCATGGGGGTAGGTGCGGCCATTTGTGGATCCACATCTGTACGCTTGCCTCCATGAGTATCCATAAGATCTTTATCTCACAGATGCGTGTGGTGTGCCTTGTGACCCAGAGCGACGCGTATTTTGTTGCCTTTGGCAAGTCCTAGTCAAGGGGAGGAAACTGACTATCCTCTGGAAATTCCCCTGCAACCAACAAGATGGATAAGAGCAACCACGCATACTGGAAGGTCTTACCCTGATCTTGAGCCTCCTTGCAATTCGTCAGGAACTCCTCGCAGAGGAACTGCTCCCAGTTGAACTATAGCCCCTCAATGCATTGTTCAGCCAGCGCGATGACCGTTGTTGGTACCTCGTTTCCATGGCATTTTCTCATCACTTTTCCTACCAGCAACTAAGTGGCTACGTGCACCCCTTTTCTTTAATGCTAGTAATCACATAGCCCCTCTGCTTCTTCTCTAACCTACATTTCTTCTTCATGGCTTCTGCGAGCGCCAAGTCTCCGCTTTGCCCAGCTATTTCCGTGGGGTCCCTTCCCGTATAGGGAAGGCGAGAAATCCTATGAATAAGCTCTGCCATAATGGGAATTGGATCCTCCAGCCACAAGTTGGACATCTTGTCATGAATAGTGACACCAACGGTCCCTTCCCAGCCTACCCGCGTGACAGCGTAGCCCCTTGTGCGCAGACGCAACTCGTGCGTTATACTAATCCTGCGCATAGCTTCTGTGTCATGTAGCTCCCATATAGACTCTTTTATAGTCCTGCGCTCTCTTTCAACTGCTTGGGGTGCTAAGACTATGCTTCCTATGGATAGTCAAGTGGTCACACCACCGATGCGAGGCTTCAAGTCACCTTCTAACCTGATCCACGGGCCTTCCTTAGTTACCCTCGTGCCAGTCAGCACCTCGTGTTCTTCCTTATGCGGTGCACTTTCCTAGTTACTTTGTCTGATAAGGTGCAGTCGTAGCCATGGTAGTAGAGCCAGAAATTCTTGGTGACAATCTTCTAGTGCGGTGGTATGGATACCCATACGTTGTCTTGTCCTTCTGTCGATGCATAATGCTTGCGCGATTTTGGTTTCTAGTTTTCAGATTTCTGAGTCCATTAACATGCTTCTCTACTTCATTCATACCAGATCTTCTTCGAGTTTGCGAAGTTCAAGGTTCCTCACCAAATGGCTTCTTGAATCTGCATATGTTCATCCTCGCTTGACTGTATAATCTCTTCACTTTGGTCTTCACATGCTATCCCAATTATGGGAGTTATTTTGTGAGGATTCTTTTCCAAAGCTACGACCTTGACTCTTCTCATCATCTTCAAGATCATTTCCATGCTTAGGTTCTTGTGTATGGCTCTATAGACCCATCGGACCACTGGTACGCGCAGGGCCCAATCAGTTCATTCTGCCTAGTAAACTCTGTTCATGATTCCACATAGCTTTGTCAATGCCTCGACATGGAATATTAGTGGTGTGTGTTGCTTTTCCTACTGCCACGTCGGGTTTTGATTCTCGATCCTTAGTCTAGGATGTGCTTGCACAACACACATCTACACCCATCGACACAGGTGGGTGCTCAAGCTACTTCATCTTGGTTTCCCGGCTCTCGTTTGATGATGGGGACTTCCAAATCGCAAGCGCATCCACCTTCTACATTCGAACCATTTTACAATGGTCTCCTGATGTGTACTCCACCATCGTGTGGGTGTTGCGAACAACGCCCATTCCATCACACCGTACTGTTGCTGTTCTGGTACTGTGATTTTAAATTTGTCCAGGAATTCATCCACCACTATCACCCCATCATAGGTTGGCAGTTCCCTTGCCTCTGTTGTCACGTAACGCAGTGATCTAATCATCATGTTGCAATTTGGCATTGTCACTTCGTGCAGCCGATTCTGCCAACGTTCTACCTCTTTGTCTGAATCCGAAGTATAGGAACTATCGCACTCCCATGAGATTCTCCCATCTGTAGTCGGGTTCACCCACTCTTGGTCTCGTGCCGTTATCTGGTAAATACAATCTAGCTCAGCATCGCTTTCATCATCGCACATTGGTTTAGTGTAGGGAGCTACTTTAGCTCCTTCAGCTGGGTCTAGCGAAACTACTACGCATAGGGGCTTTTTCTCGAATATCATCTTTTGCTTCTTTAGGTTAATGACTCCATTCATATCAGTGGCCCAATCTATTCCTAGCAATGCAGGATAAGGATTGTTGTCATCGACAATCTCTATTACTTCAAAGTCCGTTTGTGTGCTTATGCCTTTGATATCAAATGTTATCCCTTGCAACCTCCCCATGGGAAAAATCTTCTATTGGCTTGCCATTCGTAATTAAATAGGGGAGCACTGTAACACGGGCCTACCCATGCGTTCCCATGTCTTCTTTGGTAACACATTCGCATCTGAACCCAATTCTAGGATTACCTGGTCCATTTCTTACTTGCCAATCTGCGCCATCAATCTCATTTCCATCCCAGTGCGCAATGCATGCTTTCCTAGTTTATGTACTACACATGGTTCCCTTGATCCTATTCACCTAGTGATCAACTCTAGTAGTCCCTTAACTGCCTTATTTTCGTGCAACAGTTTCATGCATGTCTCCAAAAAGGTAGTAAGCATAGAAGGATCCATCCCTGGCTCTGGTTGATCCTTACTACCTGAAGTGGAGGCCTCCGCGAAGCTCTTCTTAGCTTCCATGAATGTCTCCTTTGCGCATTCTAAGTCAAACTCAAGCTCCTTTGTAGGAGCCTTGTCAACCCAAGTATCTTCCTCGGGCTGCTTCCCCTTATCCTCCCCTGTGGTCGCACCACTTCTGAGTACCACGTTCACATTTGGATCTTCTTCGCGCAATTCAGGCTTCATCATTTGGATATTCTGAGTCGCAGGAGGCTAGAGTACCCCTTTCTCACACATCTGTGTGATCAACGTAGGATAATCTACCATTTCATGATCACACTGAGCATAGTACGAACAATATATTCTCGTTGGGTTGGTACAATCACAGGCGTAGTGCCCTAGTTCTCTACAATTGTAACAAATTAACTATCCGCGGCCCCTTCCTGGCCCCATTCCTCCTCGTCCTCAACCTTGCCCCTGAAATCTAGCGCATGCCATCCCTGCCATTGGGTCAAGGGCTCACATTTCTGTGTGCATCCAATAGGCTGGGGTCTGGTCCATCATTAACTCGTAACTATGACAAGTGCACTCATCATGGCCTACCGACCTACAGAAATTAAAAAACAGTTGTTAGAGTGCTGGTGTATACTTCTGCAACAAATGACAATTATCTGTCATGTGTTTTCCTCCTATCTGATAGATCATGCACCATAATGCAAGTGTCGCACTCAGCCCTACCTATGCCTCTGGTCTCAATGGCATTGGTCCCCCTCCTGCCAAGTAGTTCGCAAATACTGGACAGTGATCCTTGTCATGGCCCTGGCCTTTGCATTTTATGCACCATACTTCCTCGCGTGCCTCTGGCTGTGGTGCCTTATCTTGCTTCAAGCTCTGCATTTCTAGGCAGAGATTTTGTAGTTGTGCATGGATTTTTTGAACTCTCAGCCCTGGGTCTTGAATCGAGGTCTCATGCAACCTCATCACCATTTCAAATGCTTTGGCCTGGGTTGAAAGTTTATGTTGTGATAGCACCATCCTCAGTGTGGTGTCAGAGATGCCTTAAACCAGGCACAATGTTGTGCATCCGTGAGCATCATATTAGCCTTGTGGATCGTACTCTTTAGTCACTAATCCAAATCCCAGGGGGTCTCGCCTAGAAGCATCGTGATCTCTTTAAATATGATGATTGAATGTGTCTCTAATTTCGGCCGGCTAAATTCTCTGTTCATAACATTTTGGATCTCTACTATTCTCGCATTTGGTTGATCATTAGAGTGCTTGATATACAATGTCAACATGTGATCCTGCAGCGCACTCACCAATGTAGCCTTCTTAATGTTTTCGTCTGTGACCCCTTGCGCTTCCCATACTTCTCTTACCACAAACCAAAAATGGTCTAGATCCTCATTCCCTACTCCTCTGAATACGAGTAGCTTGATCACGCTCGCCATGCTGAACTATGGGTTTGGTGGAGGTGGTAACTACGGAATGCACTGCCTTATCAAACTAACCGCACTTCTCGGAGAGACCCAAGCGAGCTCTTCCTCACTCTCTTGTGAAGGTGAAATTAAGGGACTATTTCCTAATTCCCCGCTACCTTTGTAGATATTTCCTCTCTGAGTCGTTCCAAACATTAATGTATTCGCATAACCCGCTTTTCACATAACAACATATTAATTCAGGTATTCAAATATTTAATGTACTTACCTCGTTGTCCCTTGAGAAAACGTTGTTCTGCTTTGTTGTAGCTCACACTCGTGTCTACCGCAAACTTAGTGATAAATCCCCCTATTATCTGGTCAAGCCAATGGTCCATAGCTCGCGTGATATTATCTTCTGATGCCTCTAGTCTGCGCACTAATTACAGAGTCCACACTATTGGTTGGTTGAGCTTACACCTTCCCTGGCTGTCGGCTAACCTCACGATCCACTCATATAGTTCAGAAGGAAAGAATGCGAAGAGATCTTGTGGATTTTCGTATACACGTAGCGATCCACCCACCCTTTCTGGATACTTGCAGAATTCTATTTTCTTGTGTCACAAACTAGTGAATATTCTTGTCCAACCACTCTTCAATTTCCTTCTTTGTTGGGTTCCAATGGCACGACATTAGACATCCCTTAGGCAGATCCCAGTCCTAGCAACAGAACCATTTGTTGGCTACATGGGGACTGACCAGGTTCAGCAGTGAGTTTTGCCAAGTAAATCCCAGTACTACTGGCCCTTTCGGCAACATTCCGTGGAGCGCGGACTGAGGTCTCACCCGAAGTAGTATGGGAGGGTGCTGGAACCAAGTTTCCGCACCCTAGGGATGTCTTGATGATGGTTTTGGAGATTCATGATCCTAATCTGCGTGCTGCACTGCTTCGCGCAACTTTCTATTCTTCGCAACCTGTGCGTACCTTTGTATTATTCCAATCTGATGCTTACTATGCTATTATATTAGAGCTTAACTTAGCTTGTGTAGGCCCAATATTATTATTACTTGTTCAACTTTCAGATTAGCGCACGTACTAGAAAATAATATAAATGCATAAAGAATAATCAGAACATGGAAATACAGATCTACAAGCAAATGCACAATATTCTGAATCAATCTTATCTTTATTAATACTCAAGCTCAATGACAGACTTGACTTCGCCCTGTGCACTCAGCTGCAGGGGTCCATGCACTTAGCTGCAGACCCTAATAGGCCTCTGCGCACTCAACTGCAGAGCCTCTACCTACCACTACAACCCAATACACTTCAGATTCACTTCTATCTCCTAACCATGCCTTGACATCTATCTGTTACTTGTCAAAACTTAGACTAACTTTACACTTAGAGCCTTACTCAATCCCATGGTCCGCGGACCATGGGTAGGCTAACATACGATACATTAAATTACATCATTTTAGGGCAAACAACCCTAGACTCTCACACTCCGCGCCCGCATTTGGCGGGGTATTTACATTACACTTGACGAAAATTTGGGCTTCAAGCCCCAAAAACATGCTATGGGGGGATCCATAGCCCAACAGTTGCATTTCCTACAGAGTCGCAAGCTTGCCTTCAATATTTCCTATGACTGCATAAGCTTCCTCTAGTTAGGGCTTTAGTCTCACCTTTAGCACTACTTCCTTGTGCAGAATGATGTTCACCTTCTTCACCAGTTTAAATTTTTCCTTCATCACTTCTGCGAGAGCCTGCTCGCCACCCTTTCCACCAAAGATCATGGCTAGATTCTCTCCTATGTACAACAGTCACATTATTTGGTGAATCAACCTATTTGTGATGGGTATAGACTCTTCCAGACACAGACATACATCATGCACCAAGCACATTAGCTATTTGATGACCAAAACTATCAACAAGGGGTTGTTGTAGTGCAGAACCCAGAGCAGGTTGAGCAACCCTGCCTTTTCTACTCCCTTGAGCCACCTCCATGCTCTAATGCGGTCATTCTCATATTCGTATCAATGATGCGGTGCATCAGCTGCTCGGTCACCAAGTCTGGGAACTTCTCGTGGTCTGCCAAGTCTCAGTCTTCAAGTTTCAGTAGTGGCACTCATGCCAAGTGCAGACCGTCGAAAACAATTTCGTCCGGTAGCAGAGGGGTTTACAGGGGAGTCTTGCTCTCATCGATGTCCTTTGGTATCTTGGTCTTAGGCTTGCACGGAGGGATATACTCTAGAAACTGAGTAATAAGGTCCGCACCTTGGGCTTCAACCTCCTCCACTTCAGCTCCCACATCCTCATCGTCAATGTCCTCCTCCTATGGTTCTAATTTTATGTCCTTGCCTTTCTCCTGTGCAATGGGTTTTGGTGTGTTTCTGCTTGGCAATGCTCACACTGGTATGGCAGGCTACTTTCCTTCTTATCCTTTATGGTTTCATTAGGTGGGGTCATCTTTGGTCTGGGCATCCTCGGCGATTTAGGGACCTATGCCAATACTCGGCGACTTCCGGAGCAGCTACTTCTGCCTCTCTTTCCATTTCCTGTGCCGGCTCCTATACTACTTGTTCGATATTTATAATTTCTATGGGTGTTGACGTAACGATTTCTAACAGTGCTCGCGATGTATCTGGAAAGTTTTCAAATGCAGGAGTCTCTTGGAAACCCTTAAAGAATTCCTGGTCCATGGGTGTCTGTGAGCTCAAGAACTCAATACTTAAAATGCCAAATGTTTTTCACTCAATAGCCGCTTGTAATTTATAGGGAAATTTGAATTCAAATCTGACCGTTCCCCCCAAATCCAGTTCATTAATGTTGGATTGGCAGAAGATTTTCAAGTATCTGGGCCATGAATTTCATCTTAAATACTGGTCGCTCGCTCCATTTGGCCTCACTTCTACCATCAAATCATGAACAGTGATTTTAACGGTCACTTTCCAGCCGACCTATGTGATTTCTTCCTAGGTAGTGCAACTCCCTATACGCTGTCACAGACCCTGTGACACTTCCTTGCCTCACACCATCCTCCAATCCTACAACTCCCCAACCAACCAGTGTATTTTATAGTCCCGTGCCTCCTTTCAGCTGCCTGGAGTGCTAAGGTTGTGCTACCTTCATTTAGTCACATCGCCAGACCGCCGATGTATGGCTTCAAGCGACTACCATTCACCTTTCCTGGGAAGGGTTCTCCATTTAATTTGACCAGTTATACCGCTCCTCCATCAGTAATTTCCTTAATGACATAAGGCCCTAACCAGTGCATTTTGAATTTTCCTGGAAATTTATCAAACTTACTGTCATATAGCAAAACCAGGTCATTTACCTTAAATGTGCGCAACTTAATATGGCGATCATGCCATGCCTTTTCGTGTTGCTTTTGGACCTGTTGTTGAAATCTAGTTAAAAACTCTCTTCCTCAAGTTCATCTAGTTGTGCAAACCTTTCCTCCAGGGCTCTGTAATCCATCATACCTATGAGCATCACTATGCATAGACTAGGCACAATATATTCCATAGGCATCACCGCTTCAACCCCATAGACCAACCTAAAGGGGTTTTGTCCAGTCAACTTCTTGCATGTCGTTCAATAAGCCCATAGTACTACAAGTATGCGTAGGTCCCAATCACTTCGCTGAGCATTGCAAACCTTGGTCAGCACATTTTCGAGAACTTTGTTGAACGCTTCCACCATCTCGTTAGCCTACGAGTGATAAGGTGTACTCTTTTGGTGGTATACCTGAAATTCCTCTGTTAGCGCGCTCATCGTCTCATTCAGGAAGTGCTTACCACGATCACTCATCAAGATCTTTGGACATCCAAATCACATCAATACATGCTCAAAGAGGAACTTTGCAGTGATCGCTCCTGTGAAATCCTTCACAGGGTGTGCCTCCACCCAACGAGTCAAATACTCCATTGCGGTGATAATATACCTTGCTCCTATCTTTCCTTGGGGTTGAATGGGTCCCACAAAATATATCACCCATTTCTCAAAGGGTTCTAATGTCATCTTTTCATTCAAAGGCATCTCATCCCTTTGCGATGGCCTGCCAGTCCTTTGACTCACATCACATGCCTTACAATATGCTTTTGAGTCTTGATGGAGGGTTGATCACCACAACCCTGAGCGTAGAATCTTTTGTGTGGTTTCTCTTCCTTCATAATGTCCTCCCACGACACCCCCATGAGCATTTGCACAGATGCTACTTATTTCAAACTTAGGTACATACCATCATAGTATCTCATCAAACCCCATTTTGTACCGGTGCCCAGCGATGACAGAGAAATCGGCTGCACACACCACTAATTCCTTCTTCTGCTGGACAACATATCCTTCTAGTGCAGTACTTGTCATGAGGAAATGTATTATATCCTTAAAATGACCATCCGTGATGCACCCTACTAATAGCTGCATGTCAAGCAATCCTTCTTCCAAATTAGTGGGTTCCTCCCTCGTTTCAATGCACGTCAGATGGTTTGGTCCCGCATTCAGTCATCCCGGATTTACAATAACTTCAAAATCATATTCCTGGAACAATAAGAGCCACCTACAGATTATCCCCCTTAACATAGGCTTATTGACCAGGTACATCAACATGGAGTGATCCGTATACATCTTAAAATGGCCTCCCATCAAGTAGTGCCTAAACTTCTGGAGCACATACACCATAGCTAACCCTTCGCGCTCGATGGTGGAATAGTTCTTCTCCACTTTAGATAATCTTTGGCTTGCGAACGCGATAGGATGGTCCAAGCCTTCTCCACTAGCCTGTGTCAGTACTACTCCCAGCACTATACATGATGTGTCAACATGTACATGAAACTCCTTCTTCCAATCCGGGAAGACTAGAATCGGCGCGGTGACCATATTTTCTTTTAATATATCCAAGCTCTTCTTACAGTCCTCGTTCCAATAGAATGTGACATCCATCTTCAACAATTTTTCCATAGGAGCGGGGATCTGGGCATAGCCTTTGATAAAATTTCTGTAATATCCCATATGTCCCAGGGTAGCGCACAGCTGCTTCACACTCCTCGATGATTCCAAGTTCAATATCACCACTATCTTTGAAGGATCTACCATCAGTCCCTGTCTGTAAGCCACATTCCCCAACAGGGTCCCAAAAGGAACACAAAACATACACTTGTTTAGGTTGAGCGTGATATAGTATCTTTGACAGGTATCCAGCATTAGGTGCAACCTTGATACATGGCATTTGACCAGCCCAAACATAGTCTAGTCATCAAAATATACCTCTAGGAACCTATGAATAAATTCCTTGAATGCAACAATAACTATGCGTGAGAAGATCACAGGTGCATTCTTCAATCCAAATGGCATTACAGTGTACTGAAGACAACCCCACTCAATCACAAAGGTTGTCTTGCTCCTATCCTCCTGCGTGAATTTGATCTGGTGGTATCCCGAGAACCCATCAGTGAAGGAATATGCTTCCTGGCCACCTACATTGTCCAACACTTCATCAGTGAAGGGAGTCGGGAAAGGATCATGTACACAAGCGTCATTCAGCTTTCTGAGATCCACACATATCCTTATTTCATCCTTCTGCTTCTTTTCCTGCACCACCATTAGGATTACCCAATCAGATTCTTCCACAAGCTCAATAGTTCTTGCTGCGAGCATCTTGTATAGCTCTAAGTAGACCTTCTCCTTATATTTCAGATTAAGATGGTAAGGTCTTTACTTAATTGGATTTGTGTTGGGCTTTAATGTGATCTTCGTAACACCCAGGTCCCTGATTATCCCCTTCATATCCATGAACTTGGTAAGGAATAAATCCTGGTATCCACGGAGAAATTCAGTGACCTTATCCACCGTTGTGTCGTCCCAGTAGTCTCTAATCTTCACGAATTTGGTTTTTGCCTTTGTACCAATGTTTACTTGTTTCGTTTTCAATGGCACAGTTATATCAAGGTTCTCAATCTGCGGTCCTTTAACCTTGCGGTGACCTTCTGTTTCCGGAATGTTAATCTTCCATGGATCCTCATCTTCTTCTTCAGTGGTCATGTTATAACATTCCAGCACGTGACTTAGCTAAGCAACCCACTCAGGTTGAATCAGGTCCAAAGGATCTTGCGGTATCCTGAAGATTGCGGCCTTTACCTCTTGTAGCACCTCATCGATACAGTCAAACACATCTTTGAAGCTAAATGTCATTACAAATACCTCATGCAGAATATCCCATTCACTTGTACCATGGTGGAGCTCTATTTCTACGTACCAATTCATCGGGACTACCTCCAGGGTGTGACAAAACAAGTGCGCCCATTCAAGTTGGGGCTTTTCTCCATAAGCCTGGGCCAATTTGGCCTATCATACTTGTCTATCATTCATATCTTAGGCTTTCTAAATTATGTTCTCATCATCCTCCTACATTCTTGTCAATCATCAAATCTTCCCTTATGTGTACCCCACCATCTTGAAGGCATAGCACGCAATGCACAGTCCAACACCTGAAATCACTGCTTTTCTCATACCTCCTTTTCAAATGCATCCAAAAATATATCTACCTCATTCAGGCCATCATAAGTAGGCAGATTTCTTACCTCTAAGGACACATAGTGTACCGATCGGGTCATCATGTTACAATTCAGCGTAGTCACTTCATGTAACCGATTCTGCTAGCGTTCTAACTCTTCATCGGAGTCTGAAGTGTAGGAACTCTCACAATCCCATGTAATTCATCCATCCACAGTGGGATTCCCCCAATTTCGGTCTCATGTTGTTATCTTAGAGATACAGTCCAAATCGTCATCACTCTCATAATCACAGACTGGTTTAGTATAGCATGATCCTTCAGCAGGATCTAGGGTTACTATTACGCGTAGCAATTTCTTCTCAAATATCATCTTTCACTTCTTTAGGTTGATTACCCTGTTCATATCAGTAGCCCAATTAATTGCCAGGTGTGTAGGATAGGGGTTGCTGTCATCTACTATCTCTATTACTTGAAAATCATCCAACGTACTCGCACCTTCAATATCCACAGTCACCCCTTGCAACTGCCCCATGGGGATGATCTTCTGTGGATTGGCCATCCTTAGCTGAATCAGATACCATTGTAGCACGGGTCTCCCCATCGATTCCCAAGTCTTCTTTGGTAGGATGTTCGCATCTGACCTTAGGTCCAAAATAACCTGATCCATTTCATACTCTCCTATCTGTGCGGTCAGTCTCATCTCCCATCCCGTTCTTGTCTTTTGCTTGCCAATCTTTTATACTATGCACAGCTCACTCGAAGCAGTTCCAGTGCATCTATTGATGAGCTCTTGTAACCCCTTCATATCCTTAGTATCGTGTAGTAGCTTTATGTAGGTCTCGAGGAAGGTTGTGAGCATAGAAGGGTCCATCTCCTAATTAGACTTATCCTTGCTTCTTGAGGTGGAGGCCTCAGCAAAGCTCTTCTTAGCTTCCATGAAGGTTTCATGTGCACGCTCCAAATCAAACTCAACCTCCTTCGCTGAAGCTTTGTGAACCCATGTACTATCTTATGGCTGTTTCCCCTTGTCATATCCTATCACGATTCCACATCTTAGCACTATATTTACGTTTGGATCCTCTTCGTGTGGCTCAGACCTCATCATCTGTAGGTTCTAAGTTGGTGGAGGTAGTAATGCCCCTTTGTCACGTATTCTTGCTATTAGCGTAGGAAAATCTTCCGTTTCATGATCGAACAACATGCAATACTTGCATGATGGATGTGTTGGGTTAGTGAAATCATGGGCATAGTGTCCTAGTCCTCTGCAATTGTAGCAGATCAACTGTTCAGTAGGGGTTCTATCCATCATCAATTCATAACTCTTGCAATTATGCTCATCATGCCCTACCAACTGACAAAAGTTGCAGAACAATTATTGCGGTGTCTGTACAAACTTCTGCAGCAAATGATAGTTATCCGTGGCATGTTTTCCTACTACCTGACATATAGCGCACCATAATGTAGGCCCTGGGCTAGGTCTTGCTTGAACTTATGAACTCAAAGGCATCAATCCTCCTCCTGTAATATACTTCGCAAAGGCCAGGCAATGGTCCTTGTCATGCCCCCAACTCTTGCATTTCAAGCACCATAGCTCCTCACACACCTCTGGTCAAACTGTCCTATCCTGCTTCAAACTTTGCATCTCAAGGCATAGATTCTTCAACTTTTCATGGATCTGCTGAACCCCCAGATTTGGATCTTGCATCAAAGTTTCATGTAGTCTCATGGCAATCTCCAAGGCCTCTACTTGAGTTGTTATCTTCTGTTGTGATAGCGCAACCCTTAGGTGTGGCAATAGCGAAGCCACAAATCACTCGTGATGTTGTCTATTTGTCAAATTCATGTTGGCATCTTAGATTGTACACTTCAACCTCTAATCTCGTTCCCAAGGCATCTCGCCTGGTTGCATCATGATTTATTTGAATCCCACAGTCGACTGTGCCTCAGATTTAGGCCTACTGAATTATTTATTCGATGTTGTTTGTATGTCTACCACTCCAGCATTCGGGTTATCATTAGAGTACTTGATATACTATGTTAGCGTGTGATCTTGCAGAAATGTTGCCTTATTTATATGATCATCTGTAATGCACTGAGCTTCCCATACAACTTTCACAACGAACCAAAATTGGTTCGGGTCCTCATTTCCCAAGCCTTTGAACAAAGGAAACTTCATTGAATTTTCCATACTGAACTGCGATGGAGGTGGAGGTGGTACGGGCGAAGTCGCAGGTGATGGTGGTGATGTTGGAGGTGGTGTGGGTGGAGGTGGTATTCGCGGGAAGCCTTGTATTATTAACTAAATAGCAATTCACGGAGAAACCTATGCTATCTCTTCCTCATCTCCTCGTGGAGGTGAAATCAATGGACTCTATTCAAGATGCTTTTTTCCTTCGTTCCTATAAGTTTTTCTGCTTCATGTAGTTTTGAACATCAAGGTATCTACATAACCCATTTTTTGTACAATAGCATTTTAATCCAGGTATTCAAAGATTTCACGTACTTACCTCGCGGTCCTTTGAAAAAGTGTCGCTCCGCCTTGCTATAGCCGACTGAGGTGTCGACCGTGAATTCAGTCACAAATCCTCCTATGGTGTGATTGAGCCAATGATCGACAATGTGGGCTATCCTGTCCTCCGATGCTTCCAATTTTTGTACTAGCTTCGGGGTCCAAGCAATAAGACCATCAAGTTTACACCTTCGCTGGCTATCATATAGCTTTGCAATCCACTCATCTAGCTCAATTAGGAAGGAGCAGAAAAGATCTCGTGGATCTCTATATACAGGTATCTGTCCAACCATTCTTCCTTTGTCAGTCGCGGGTTTCTGTTCTCCTATGCCATGAATTCGTGGATCTTCCTATCTAACTAGTCTCTGATCTCCTTCTTAGTTGGATTCCAGTGATACGACATCACACATCTCTTATACAGATTCTGATCTCAACAACGGAACCATTTGTTGGCTTGAGGGGGCCTGACCCAGCTTCAGCGTTAATTAGCTAAACAAATCCCTACACTATTGGCCCTTTCGGCATCAGCCCATGGAGCGTGGACCAAAGTCTCACCTGAAGTAGTATGGCGGGATTATGGAACCAAGTTTCCACACCTTAAGATGGTTGTGATGTTGATTAATTCCCTCTATCCCTACCTTCAGACATGTCACTTAGCTCTAGGACTTGCCAGACTGGCCCCTTATTCCACCCTTCAATACCTCCGTAAAAGGGTATGATCAACCTTCGCGCAGCCCTAACCTACTGCTCAGTCTCTTTTGCTCTGCTATGGCAGCGCACCATGTAGATTCCTAAATTAATCTAAGTGATTTTCTTATCTTTATCAAACAATTATCACTAACGTCGTGTAAACATATATTCTTAATTGTGTTCAATTTTCCAATGTAATTACATTCATTTTTGCATAATATAAGCATAATAAAGGAAATTCATACATTAAATATCAAGATGCATTAACAAAACAAAGACAGAGAATTTGCAGAATATTCCTCTTTATTGATATCTTCTAAGCGTTTACAAACTCTATCCACCCTGCACACATAGCTTCAGGGGTCCACGCACTTAACTACAAAATTATAGCATTGTTAGTGCAGATGGGGTGGAAGATCCACCAGATGGATGCAAAGACAACATTCCTTAATGGAGTTATTGAGGAGGATGTATATATTAAGCAACCCGAGGGGTTCGAGACCTTTGACAGGGAGTCGCATGTGTGCAAACTTAAGTGAGCATTGTATGGACTCAATAAAGCACCCCGTTTTTGGTATACCAAGATCAATAGCTATCTCACCAGTTTGGGCTTCACCAAAAGTGAAGAAAATGCCAACCTTTAAATTATTGATTATTGTGTCATATGTTGATGACTTGATCCTTACTGGTGATGAGAAGATGACCAGATCTTGCAAGGAGTACCATGCAAGAGAGTTCGAGATGAAGGACATGGGCCTCATGCACTACTTCCTTGGATTGGAAGTATGGAAAGGTGATGGGGAACTGTTTGTCTCTTAGGTAAAGTATGCCAATGTGATACTTCAGAGGTCTTGCATGGATAGGTGCAGACCCATGGAGACTCTTATTTCAGGAAACTGGAGGAAAGAGGATGTTACTTCAGGTGAAGTAGTGGAGGCTACCATTTATAGGAAACTTGTGGGCTTACTTATGTATTTGGTGAATACATGACCATACATGTGTTATGAATTTATCCAACTTAGTCAAGCAATGGTTAAGCTAACCAAATTGTATTATAAGGAAACAAAGCCTGTGTTAAGGTACCTAATAGGCATTACTTAGTTTAGTCTTTAGTACATATGAAAAGAGGGAGTGAATCTGCAAGGATTCACAAATGCAGATTGGGCAGGGAGTCCATCAAATAGTAAGAGCACATCAGGAGTATTTTCTAGTGTCGGGTCAACAACGATTTCTTGGTATAGCAGGAAGCATAGTTCTGTGGCACTCAACTCAACAGAAGAAGAGTACGTGGCTACAATTCAAGCAACATGTGAGGCTATCTAGATGAGAAAGATTCTTGTTGGGTTATTTGGTTAGAAGATGGATCCTATTGTGATTTACTATGACGATTAGAGTTGTATCAAACTCTCTGAGAATCCAGTATTTTATGATCGATCCAAGCATATCAACATCCAATATCACCATCTACGAGATTGTGTGCAAAGGTAGATTATGTTGTTGCAGTACATTCCGATAGAGGAACAAGATGAAAATATTTTGATAAAGGCTTTCTCAAGAGGAAAATCTGAGTTCCATAGAAGCAGGACTAGGGTATCTAATAACCCCTTTCTTGGTGAGAGGGAGTGTTGAAAATGCAGAAAGAAAATCTAGTTTTGACTTTACCTTGGTCAAACTACATTAAAATTCAAATTTCTATTTCAACATAATACTTGGAGGTAGTTAGTTGAGGTGACATGGATCTTGTCACTCAGTTAACTCAGTAAATTTGAGTTGGAGACACTTGAGTTACATTCTACATGATTTATTTCTAATTTGTAGCAATCTATTTTAGTTAATTTGAGTGATTGTCAGTTTAACTAGTGATAACTATCAGAAGAACTAGTGGAGGTTTAGTTGTGGATGTCTAACTTCAACCACGCTCAGTGATCAAAAAGCTAATTGATCAATCAACTCAAATAATTGTTGCATGCTAAGAATTCGAGTAACCTAGATGAGATAAAGTTTTCAAGGTAGTGTACTATTAGTTGTAGCATATTCCCATGTGTATAGGTGGTACATGTAGTTAGAGATTGACCTAAGGATATTGCACAATTCCTTGGTGTGAAATTCCTAAAATATAGGGGAAATTTCCCAAGAGAACAAGGGAAGGAAATAGGAGCTTGGTAAGGATTGAAATTGGCTAAGTGTTGGGTGAGGTTCATTCAGTCAGGGAGAGGGATAAACTATAGACTTGTAGGGTGTGCTCAGGCTTGATCATGCATTGTATTTCTTATCTATTCTTTGATTCATGTAATAGAGATAGTAAGGGGTTTTGAGTAGTTGGTTTCCCCTAGATAAATCTTTACGCGTGTGTGATGTTTCCTTTTGCATGTCTATGATTCTTGTTTTAGATGGTGAATTAAATTCCACGGATGATTAGAGTAGCTTCAAGTCTTGTGATTTAGTAAATTTCATGAGCAATATTGAATCTACACATTAATTTCTACATGGAGACCTAATCTTGGGATCATCAAATATTTCCTTCTACATTGTATTCATTGTAAAAGGAGGCCCGCCCCCACACCCTCCCCCCCCTAAAATAGGATTATATTAGTGGTTTCTTATCATTTTTAAGTTGCAAGTATCATAACATTTGGTCTTAGAGCTCATAATCCTAGGATTTTGCTGCTTCAAATAGGTCATCATGGTATTTTAGCTATATCTCATTTTTGGGAGGTTTTAAATAGTGAGACTTGGAGAACCATGAAAGTAAATTTCAAGTAATATTTGGTTCAAATTATAGACCTTGGTTCACTATATTTCCAGAGATATGATCTGAGGAAGTTATGGTTTTTGTATGCTCCTGAAATCATTCTCAAATAGGTTAGTTTAATGTTTTTTCTATATTTGGTGTTTGTTTGACTAAGGTTGCTAAAAACACCTTCCTTCCAGCTAGTTATTTCCTACAAGAAGCATACAAACAATTGGACTATATCAGTGTTGAAATAAGAACCAAAAAATTGTTGAATATAGTGGAAACAAAACATAACAAATATTAGACTAAACCTAAAGAAAACAACATGAGACAAGTTTAATGAAGAAAAAACACATCAACAAAGGTATAGGAACATGATCTTGTTTATTGATTGTTGGAGGTAGAAGAGCTACAAATAAGATATCAAGACACATGAAGAGGGTTGCTTGAGCAATGGTGCTCAAGAAATCTCAGCAAGGATTTCCCCTCTTCAATCACCTTTGCAAACTCGTCTCTCAATGAAGCAAAGATAATTGTCCATTGTGGTAGAATCCTCTCAACAATGGAATGCAAGATTGTTTGGGAGAAATTTTTTCAGCATAACAATGCATAAAATTATTATCTTCTTGGTCTTCCAAGGCCTTGTATATAGAGAATTTGTAGTCCTCTTTCCCAAACTTGGCTCATCAATGAGAAAATGACTTGAGAGAAGGACAAGAGGATTCCTTTTAGGGATGCATATCTGCAAATTAGCATGAAACTAGATTTCATTGGGTATTACTTGTCAGGGAAACTCAACTCAAATCATGTGTAGTAGTTCTAGACTACTTACTGTTGGCTTGAGGGGCCCTGACCGAGGTTCAACGTTAATTAGCCAAACAAATCCCTACACTACTAGTACTTTCGGCATCAGCCCATGCAGTGCAGACCTAAGTCTCACCCGAAGCAGTATGGGGGGATGCTGGAACCAAGTTTCCACACCCTAAGATGGTTGTGATTTCAGTTAATTCCCTCTATCCATGCCTTCGTGCAGGTCGCTTAGCTCTAGGGTTTGCCAGACTAGCCCCTTATTCCACCCTTCAATACCTCTGTGAAAGGGTATGATTGACCCTCACACAGCCCTAACCCACTGCTCAGGCTCTTTCGTGTTGCTATGGCAGCGTATCGTGGAGATTCCTCAATTAATCTAAGTGACTTGCTTATCTTTATCAAACAATTATAGCTAACACCGCGTAAATAGATATCCTTAATTGCGTTCAATTTTCCAATGTAATTACATTCATTCGCGCATCATATAAGCATAATAAAGGAAATTCATACATAACATATCAAGATGAATCAAGAGAACAAAGACACAAAATTTGTAGAATATTCCTCTTTATTGATATCTTCCAAGCATTTACAAACTATATCCACCCTATGTACACAGCTATATGGGTTTGTGCACTCAGCTGCGTACTTCTACCCTAGGCCTTTATGCACTCAGCTACAGAGCCTCTACCTACACTACGACCCAAGACTTAGACTTCTTACTTCAAAGCTACAACTCTCTTACATGATTGATTATCCTCACTACTTATATCTTAGCTCTTTTTATACAATCCCACGGTCAACGGATGATAGGTAGATCTCTTACAGCTGACTTTACTTTACAACACTAAGGGCGGACAACCCTTTATGAATTATTACACCTTCATGCTCCGCGACAACAAAATGTGAATTCTTTGCAAGTTTATTACAAAATTTGACTCAAACATGGGCTTTTAGACCCAAAACTGTCCTTGGGGGATCTCGCTCCCAATAGGGCCCCAACACAAACATCATGACTTGCCCTTGATTCACTCTATGGGCACAAATATCTTTGTGAGAAGCCCTTCTAGCTCGACCCTTATGATTGCTACCTCGGTTGTGCACTGAGTTGCCACCTGCTTTGCCTCTTCCACTATCTGCTAGGTCACTGCTCATGCGTTATCAGCCTGAAGCTTTTGTTGCATTACCTGTAGAGTCGCAAGCTTCCCTTCAATATTTCCTATGACTGTGTAAGCTTCCTCCAGCCAGGGCTTTAGTCTCGCCTTTAGCACTGCTTCCTTGTGTAGTGCAACATCCACCTTCTTCACCAGTTTAAATTTTTCCTTCATTGATTCTGTAAGAGCCTGCTCGCCACCCTTTTCGCCAAAGATCATGGCTAGATTCTCTCTTGTGTACAGTAGTCGTGTTATTCGGTGAATCAACATATCTATGATGGGTATCATCTCCTCCAGCCACATACACCCATCACGCACAAATCACAACAACTGTTTGATGACGAAAACTGTCACTGGGGTGCGATTGTATTGGGGCACCCAGAGCAGGTTGAGAAACCTTGCCTTTTCTACTCCCTTAAGCCACCTCCACAGCTCCAGTGCAGTCATTCCTATATTTGTATCAATGATGTGGCACATCACCTACTTAGTCACCAGTTGTGGGAACTTCTTGTGGTTCACCAAGTCCTAGACTTCAAGTTTCAGCAACGACACTTATGCCAAGTGCGGACTGTCGAAAGCAATTTCATCTGGTCGGAGAGGGGTTTGCAGGGGAGTCTTGCTCTCATCGATGTCCTTTGGTATCTTGGTCTTAGAAATGTGTAGAGGGACATGCTCTGGCAACTGTGTAATAGGGTCCTCACCCTAGGCTTCAACCTCCTCCACTTCTGCTCCCACATCCTCATCGTCCATCGCGATGTCTTTAGTGTCATCCTCCTCTGGTTCTAAGTTTATGGCCTTGCCTTTCTCCTATGCAGCGGGTTTTGGTGGGTTTCTGCTTGGCTATGCATGCACTGGTATGGAAGGTTGCTTGCCCTTCTTGTTCTCCATGGTTTCCTTAGTTGGGGTCATCTTAGGATTGGGAATCCTCAGCGATTTAGGGACCTATGCCAATACTTCGGCCACTTCCAGAGCAACTATTTCTGCCTCTCTTTCCATTTCCTGTGTCATCTCCTCTACTACTTATTCGGTATTTATAATTTCTGTAGGTGGTGAGATAACACTTTCTAGTAGTGCTTGCAATGTCTCTAGCAAGTTTGCAAATGTGGGAGTCTCTTTGAAAGCCATGAATAATTCTCGGTCCATGGGTGTCTGAGAGCTCAAAAACTCAATACTTAAAATGCCAAGTGTTTTTCGTTGGACAACCACTTGTAATTTATAGGGAAATTTAAATTCAAATCCGACCGTTCCCCCCAAATCCTGTTCATTAATGCAGGATTGGCGGAAAATTTTCAAGGATTTGGGCCATAAATTTCATCTTAAATGCCAGTCGTCCACTCCATTTGGCCTCACTTCTGTCATCAAATCATGAATAGTGATTTTAATGGTCACTTTCTAGCCAAACTGCACAATTTATTCCTGGGTAGCATAGCTCCCAACACACTGCCGCAGACCCTGTGACACTTCCTTGCCTTGCACCATCCTCCAATTGCATAACTCCCCAACCCGGGTAGTGTATTTTATAGTCCCATGCCTCCTTTCAACTGCTTGGAGCACTAAGATTGTGCTACCTTCATTTAGTCACATGGCCAGATTGTTGGTGTATGGCATCAAGCGACTACCATTCACCTTTCCTAGGAAGGGTTCTCCATTTAATTTGACCACCTGTACCACTCCTCCATTGGTAATTTCCTTAATGACATAGGACCCTAACCAGTTCATTCTGAATTTTCCTGGAAATTTATCAAACTTACTATCATATAGCAAACCCAGGTCATTTACCTTAAATGTGTGCAACTTAATATGTCGATCATGCCATGCCTTTTCGCACTGCTTTTGGACCTGTTGGTGAAATCCAGCTAAAAATATCTCTTCCTCAAGTTCATCCAATTGTGCGAGCCTTTCCTCCAGGGCTCCGCGATTTGTCATACCTGTGAGCACTGCTATGCGTGACTAGGCACAATATATTCCATAGGAATCATTGCTTCAACCCCATAGACCAGCCTAAAGGGGGTTTGTCCAGTCAACTTCTTGCATGTCGTTCGATAAGCCCATAGTACTACAGGTATGCATAGGTCCCAATCACTTCGTCGAGCATTGCAAACCTTGTTCAGCACGTTTCCAAGCACTTTTTTGAACTCTTCCACCATCCTATTAGCCTGTGGGTGATAAGGTGTGCTCTTCTGGTGGTATACCTGAAAATCCTCCATTAGCGCACTGATCATCTCATTCAGGAAGTGAATATCGCGATCACTCATCAAGATCTTCAGAGATCCAAATCGCATCAATACATGCTCAAAGAGGAATTTTGCAGCGGTTACGCCTGTGCAATCCTTCACAAGTTGTACCTCCACCCAACGAGTCAAATACTCTGTCGTGGTGATAATGTACCTTGCCCCTGTCTTTCCTTGGGGCTAAATGGGTCCCACAAAATATATTTCCCATTTCTCAAAGGGTTGCAACTTCATCTATGGATTCAAAGGCATCTCATCCCTCCGTGATGGCCTACCATTCCTTTGACTCACATCATACGCCTTGCAATATGCTTTTGAGTCCTGATGGAGGGTTTGCCACCACAACCATCTGCGTAGAATCTTATGTGCGGTTTCTCTTCCTGCATAATGTCCTCCTGCGGTGCCCCCATCAGCTTATGTGAGGATGCTGCTTCTTTCAAACTCAGGTACATGCCATTTTTGTATCTCATCAGACCCCATTTTGTATAGGTGGCCAACAATGACAGAGAAATTTGTCATGCACACCACTAATTCCTTCTTTTACTGGACACTGTATCCTTCCGGTGTAGTACCTGTCGTGAAGAAATGTATTATATATTCAAAATGACCATCCACGACATGCACTGCAAATATCTAGGCGTAAGGCAATCCTTCTTCCATATTAGTGGGTTCCTCCCTCATTTCGATGCGTGACAGATGGTCTGGTCCTACATTCAGTCATCCTGGATTTACAATAACTTCAAAATCATATTCCTGGAATAATAAGAGCCACCTACAGATTCTCCCCCCTAACACAGGCTTATTGACCAGGTACTTTAGCGCAGAGTGGTCCGTATACATCTTAAAATGGCTTCCTAGCAAGTAGTGCCTAAACTTCTGGAGCACAAACACCATAGCTAACCCTTTGCGCTCAGTGGTGGAATAGTTCTTCTCCACTTTGGATAATCTTCAGATTGCAAACATGATAGGATGGTCTAAGCCTTATCTGCCAGGCTGTGTCAGTACTGCTCCCATCACTATACATGACGCGTCGACATGTACATGAAACTCCTTCCAATCCGCGAAGACTAGAATCAGCATAGTGACCATCTTTTCTTTTAATATGTCCAAGCTCTTCTTATAGTCCTCATTCCAGCAGAATGTGACATCCTTCTTCAATAGTTTTTCCATAGGCATGGTGATCTGGGCATAGCATTTGATAAAATTTTTGTAATATCCCGTATGTCCCAGGGTAGCGCGCAGCTGCTTAACACTCCTTGGCGCTTCTAAGTTCAATATCATGGCTATCTTTGTAGGATCTACCATCAGCCCCTATCTGCAAACCACTTGCTCCAAAAGGGTCCCAAAAGGAACACAAAACAGAGACTTCTTTAGGTTGAGCGTGATTTGGTATCTTCGACAGGTATCCAGCATTAGGCGCAAGCTTGCTACATGGCGTTTTACTAACCCAAACACAGTCCAAGTCATCAAAATATACCTCCAGGAACTTATGAATAAATTCCTTGAAGGCAATAATGACTACACACGAGAAGATCACAGGTGCATTCTTCAATCCAAACGGCATTACAATGTACTGAAAAAACCCCACTCAGTCATGAAGGTTGTCTTGATCCTATCCTTTGGTGCAATTTTGATCTAGTGGTATCTCGAGAACCCATTAGTAAAGGAATATACTTCCTGGCCACCTACATTGTCCAACACTTCATCAGTGAAGGGAGTCAGGAAAGGATCATATACACAAGCGTCATTCAGCTTTCTAACATCCATGCATATCCTTATTTCATCCTTCTACTTCTTTTCCTGTCCCACCATTGGGCTTACCCAGTCAGATTCTTTCATAGGCTCAATGATGCCTACCACGAGCATGTTGTCTAGCTCTAAGTAGACCTTCTCCTTATATTTCAGAATGAGATGGTAAGGTCTTTGCTTAACTAACTTCGTGTTGGGCTTTAATGTGATCTTCATAACACCCAAGTCCCCGATTATCCCCTTTAGATCCGTGAACTTTGTAGGGAATAAATCCTGGTATTCGTGGAGCAATTCAATGACCTTACCCACCGTCTCATTGTCCCAGTAGTCTCCAATCTTCGTGAATTTGGGTTCTGCCTCTATACCAATGTTTACTTGTTTCGTTTTTAATGGTGCGTTATATCAGGTTTCTCAATCTGCGATCCTTTAACCTCGCGGTGACCTTCTATTTCTAAAATGTTAATCTTCCGTGAATCCTCATCTTCTTCTTTAGTGGTCACGTTATAACATTTCAGCATGTGACTTAGATGAGTAGCCCACTCAGGCTGAATCAAGACCAAAGGATCCTGCGGTATCCTGAATATTGCGGCCTTTACCTCTTGTAGCGCCTCATCGATACAGTGAAACCTGTCTTCGAAGATGAATGTCATTAGGAATCCCTCGCGTAGAAATTATTGTGCAAAGACATAAAAACAAATAACAATACATAAAGGAATCCTTGGCACTTGGGTTGGGCCCAACCCCAAGAGCTATAGGCTCCTAAAGAAAACTCAGAGCTAATGCCAAATAGAGCTGCTTTTCATTATCCAAAAATAATCATGTCACAAGAAAGTTATACAGCAGTAGCTACAAAAAAGAGCTGAGACAAAGAGAGCACTATAGTGCAAAACCCAACAGTTCCAAAAGTAAACTACGAAGGCTAAGGCCTTCATATTTATACACTACGAGGGTCCTAGCGTCCCTCATTAACTCAAGGGACTCGGCTGTTCAAACTGCCAGTAAACAGTCACACTTCACAAAGCTGCTCGGCTGCCTTTATGATTCGTTTTGGTGGCCTGCTGAGCTCCAAGTTGAGGGTGGAGATTTCAAGGAAGGGCCATTTAATGCAAGAGACAACCTCCCTATGAATCCTCACCCTTGCTTCCTCATGCTTGGCTGTCACCTGGCTCATAATTGCTTGGCTTTGCTCCAAAATTTGTCCAAAAAACCTAAAATAACCACATATTAGCCTCCTTGGTAAAGTGACCACCCTTATTCGTTCAAATAACATAAACATACTCAAAAAACATGCGTAATCTATGAAAAATGGTGGATTGATCAAGGACAATTAGGCAAAATGAGCCCAATAAGTTATCCAATTCGGGGCTCATCACATACAAGTAAGCATATATCAACTACAAAAATACTATTACACATTAATACTATCCCCAACCACAAACAACATACTCATTGGTTCATTTGATCAAACAATTTGTATGCAATTAATCATTGAACCATTTAAGCATTTCATCAAACACTTCATGCAAACTAATATAGTGAATGATTCAATGCATATATCTTAAACTGTAGTAGTACAAGTTATGGAAATTGAACCATATGATCAGTGGTAGTTTTCCTCACTATGGTTCAAGTTTCAACTTCTGAGATTTCATAGATGAAAAGTTATAACAAAATACCAACACAATCATATTTGGTGCACAATTCTAGGAGTATCCAGAAATATCGACTTCCACTGGTCATATCTCCTAAAATATAGCGAATAAATGTCTAAAATTTTTATCACAATATAAGCAGGATTTCCTCTCACTGTGGAAAAAATTTCAGCTTCTGAGAATGCCCAGAATAAAAGTTATAACAAAAATGTCAGTGTGACCTGTTTGAGTCCTGATTTTAGGAGCATTCAGAAGGCTCAACTCCCTCTGCTCATATCTCCTAAAATATTGCGACCCAATATTTGAACTTTCTACCACATAATCATTGTTATTTCCCCTCAATGTAGATGATTTTTCAGCTTCTGAAAGCCTACAGAAGAAAAGTTATTTTAGAAATTCCAATGTGGCTTGTTTAAAGGTGCATTCAGGAAGGTCATCTTCCTTAGATCATAATTCCTAAAGTATTGTGAACCAATATCTAAAATTTTCACCACATTATCAGCGGGATTTACCTTCAGTATGGACAAATTTTTGACTTCTAATATTCCACAGAAGAAAATTTATAACAGAGATGACAGAAATGTCTAAAAATTAACCTTTGTTCTTCATTTTACCTATGATAGAGCCCATCCAATCCAAGTGTGTGAACCAAGCTCTGATACCAATCTGTAAAAACATCTGGATTAAATGCGCATATAAAAAAAAATAGGAACAGAAATACAATAAACATATCAGCCATCAAAATCCATATATACATCAATACATTTGCACATGAAAATCAAGGGAATTTTTTTTTCATTAATGAATGCAATGAACCAACCGGAGATGGGACTACCACATTCCACCTGACCATAGATTGGCTGAGCCAAGTCTCTCTTCAACCAATCACCCCCTGTGCCATATTCCAAGCATGATGTGGGATGTAATAGAACACATCAATCAAAACTCATCCAGGGCTTCCAGAGGCCACCCACCTCAACCCATCAAATAGTGATTCCACCTCACGGTCGAACGTCACCAAAAACCATCATCAGATTGGTCTCCATCCAAGCCTTCCAGGGCTTCCATAGCATTTGTCCAACCAAGGCTTCCAGAACTAGTAACTCAACCCAAAGCTTTTATAGGGCTTCCAGAGAATTTGTCCAACCAAGGCTTCCAAGACTAGTAACTCAACCCGCCAAGGGCTTCCAAAGCGTTTGTCCAACCAGGGCTTCCAAGACTAGTAACTCAACCCAAATTGTTACAAGGCTTCCAGAGAATTTGTTCAACCAAGGCTTCGAGGACTAGTAACTCAACCCAAACTATGGAAAAATGAGAACCAACTAAAACAAAGCAATGAAAGTAAACCCACAATCACCATGCTATCCAAGAAATGGCAAGGCTAGGCAATCCATTGTCGATCCAGGAAATCCTCCATGCGAATGATAGATCACAACCAAGAAACCACATGCATGGGCCATGCATGCCAAAACTAGTGAATAAATCATACATGCAACTCGATACCTGCAAGAAATTTTGATTTAGTTGTTGATGTCGATGCCTTCTTGCACTTTCCTGTTCTTCCTTTGCCTTCTTGCTCCAAGAATCCAAGTATGCCACACCCTCCAAGAGTGTTCCAAGAAAAATCTAAGTCTCCAAGAGTATGAGAGAGAGAGAGAGAGAGAGAGAGAGAGAATAACGAGAGAGCTCCAAATCTAAACTGACCAAGTCTTGCCCACTGATCCTCATAAGCCGTTTTATTAGTGAGGCCTCTATTTTATTCATTTTCCATTATTTTCCTCAAATTTCCTCCTCACATGCAACCTGTGACCTTTCACCTCCTTGTTCACTTAATTTCCATTATTTTAATAAATAAATGTGCCAAAATGCCTTTTAATGCCTTAGCCATTTCCTTTGCCAATTTCCTTAGCCATACAAAATCAAATGAACACCCCTTAGGATGTCTTGCCCACCATTCAGCTTGGAATACGTGTCCCATAATCCGTGGTATTTATATATTTTTACATGGAATTTTCATCAGAGCTGTTACAGAAGAATAAATAGAAACAATAAATGGATAAAGAACTTATGATTAAATGAATGTAGGGAGCTCGAATATCTATCGCAAGGGAAGCCACATTATAATGGAATGAGTGCCATCAGATCTGAAATATCTCTGCCATGAGATTTGCTGTGTAGATTCGACAAAATCTTAGGATTTGTGTCATGAGATGGCAATATTCGTGTCATGTAGTTGTTAAGGAAAATCATCACTAGATCATGCAAATATGAATAAGAAATTAAGGAAATATCCCCACGGAATTCTAGAGATAAAAGTAGCACAAGTTCGTGAAAGGGAAACAAAATGATTGACATCGAAGGAGTGATTTCCATGAGGAGGAGATTGTAATAATATTTGTAAGATATTGTTGAAGTCATTATGAGATTGTAGTGGTAAAATAGATTTCTAAGGAATCCATCATGCATATCGGGGTGGTTAACGATCTAATTCGATCATAGTGTTAGGAATAATTTCATAAGTTTGTGGTGGAAGAGTGACCATGACATTTAGGAGGAGGAAATCAACCAACAATTGGATGAGATGAAAATGGTGGCACCATATCAAAAAAAGAGATTTCAATTTGAAGTCTTAAGAAAGTCCCAAAATATGAGTAATAATAACAATTAAAAGGAGTGGCAAACATAATTTATCTACAAACCAAAAACTACTAGTAACATGTAAACACATAAAATGAAACCCTAGAAAAAGTGTAAAGAAGCTATGAAGTTACATCGGAAAAATGAAGCCCCAAATTCAATTCATATTACAAATAACCATGGTTACTACATAGATATGGTCCCATGCACATCATAGATAACTATGGTCTCATAAAATCATTGAAGAAAGAAAAGGTGTCATTAAAATGCAAAATTAGAAGAATTAAACCACTATATCATTGTGGTAAAGCTGTGAAAAGAAACCATGTCGTAATTGATTTCCCAAGTAAATGAAATATTGGTTTTCCAGGAGACCAATTTTTTGAAGAAGATATGAACCTCAAATGCTATAAATCATGGTATAGAGATTTGAGCCTAGGATTAATGGCTAGATCTAGATCACCGTGGTAGGGTTTTTATGAAGACTACAATGCTAAGGCATTCATGAGGTATGTGGCATCAATTCAAGTGAAATTCCATCACTATTATAAAAGAGGAATGGTGCTTGTTTGATTAGTATGGTTACACATTGAAGAAAAGAGCCCATGCAATCGTGAGACTATGAAAATCATTGTCATAACAACATAACATATGGTACAAGGTTGCATGATAATGATGTTAAATGCCACATGATATTTGCATTTCTATGGTAAGCCACTTGAATAAAGGTCTTTTTGTGGCTAACCAAGTCATAGGGAAAGGCATAATAAGTAATCCTATGATCATGAGATTAGGGATCACATTTCCTCGATAACAATATTATCTTATTGCACTGTCCTCAAGTTCTATCATGAAAAAGGAGAAGAACCAGTGAATGGAAGTAGGCATTCATACTAATATCAAGTTTTCTTCTAATGCTAGTTTTTTCTCTTTCTTAAGTTAGACGATATGTAATCAAGTTTTGTACATTCTTATCAAAATTTGGAAGGCATTGTTTATTTGTAATAGGATTTCTTTTTTACTTGCTCATGAATGTTTTATGATATCAATCTTTAGCAATATAAATTCTTTTTGCTACTTACATTGCTTTGTCATCTTTCTTTTGGTTAATTATGATTAGATGTTGAAATGTTCACGTAATCTTCTACATGTTATGTTATACATTCATATTTAATGATCTATTTCTATTTAAATTAATTTATCTTTTGTTTTAACATCTAATATTGAAAAAATGTTTGTATTTTTGTTAATTTCATTTCTGTTTCAGAAATTAGGACCACATTTAAGATGTATGAAAGCTTTAATTAAAGTCTCCTTTCAAGGATAAATCTATTCAGTGACAATTAGGCCCACAAATTGGTGGACATCAAAACACCAAAAAAGTATAGGCTCAATTAGGGCCTTGTTAGGGTGATGACCCCATGTTGTAGGACGAATTTTTCCACTTATCAACAAAAAATAGAGCCACACAAATGAGAGCTAGGGCCCCACAAGGGAAAAAAAATAAAAGTATAGTCCAATTGAGAGTTGTAATTCAATCAAGAATAGAACTAAACCAAGAGAAATGGTGTAGAAACCAGTGAAAGTCTTTAATATTCAAACCTGTAGTGAAATCCATTATGCAACATGTAATAAAACTAAACAACAAAAGTAATTGATCAACCTACTCCCACATTAATTATCCAGTGTGTGGGAATACTATAAACATATTGCTTCTTGGTTGCTACACATCATAATTAACCCAACCATGTGAATTAACATGCAAATTGTCTCTCATGAGAGTCTGATCCATAATTATGGATCATTGTTAAGGAATGTGGAAAAATATATCCCCACTTTTTGTTCTTAGTTTTCCATAGCCCATAATAATAACCTTATTTTCTAGAGAGATTTCCTTTTAACTTAGAATCCTATGGATATGAAAGTACTCCACACTTTCAAACCTAGTCACATTCTTTATTATTCTCTTGATAGTTCTTATAAGCTTTCCATCAATCAGAGAGGAGGCCTTTTTAATTGTTTTTAACACACACTTGGGAAATTTATACTAAGAAAAAATGTTGAGGTTGAGACATACAACAAAATTACAAAAATTGGCTACTCGCCATGGTGATGAGGTTTTTTGGTCTAGTTTTTGTTCTCTAAGTGGAACTAGTTAAAAATCCATACAAAATAGGAGACTTAGTCTATTTAAAATCTATGCGAAGAGTGCTAAGAGAAAGGAAAGAAAGACATACTTCATTGAAAAAACCATACCTAACATAGTTAATATATGATCAGAGATTGAGAAGCGTTTCAAGTGCTATGTGCCTTCATTGATAATCTTCCTTAGGTTTGTTGCTTGATAAGGAGTCTTATGTTGTTATCCATGTGAGGTGTCCAATACTAGTTCCAATTGATTTACAATGGGTTTTTTGGTGATTAATTGATATGGATTGGATAATTATATTAATTTTCATCCATATTTATGCTTTTAAAGTGGAAAAAGTGGAGGAATCAACTTAGAGGACCATTTTTACCATCGGGATCCAGTTTGGCAAAATGGGGTCTTAAACCTTCCGAGAGCATTTTGAGGCATCAACCGACATTTTTTTTGGGATAAAAATTTGCTTCTGTAATTTTGAAATTTTTACCCCTATTCTTCACACAAATGCCTTTCCAATGATGTAAGAATCACATCAATCATAGTCCAAATGCGAAAGTTATGCCACTTGGAAGTTGACGTTCTTGTTTTCACCACAATAATTTGAGAGGAAGCCACGTTAGCTCCCATTATTCATGAAAAAGGGGCTACCCACGTGATTATGATGAAGAATAATTTAGACGATTCTATATTGTAACTCTGGTTAAGAGTTAAGGTAGTCAAACCTAACCACTGGTAGGCTATCGAGTTTTGTTATAACTAGGGCTGCTACAAGGAAAATGGATTTCATTCTTTCGAGTGCATTTTTCCATAGCTATGAAAAAATAGCCAAGAGGGACATGAGATAGAACACAAAGAGAGGATTTGTGTATTGTAGTAGCTCACATTCCATAGACCATACTTCTTTGTACTCGTAGATATTTTCTATTTAGAGAAAGAGAGCGAAGCGACCTCAACTTCGAGCTAGGTTTTTCTCTTGAAAGGGTTTCCTAGGTCATATCTTGTGTCAAATGTGTGTGCAAGATTTTATTTCATCGTTCTCTATTTTTATGCATAATTTTAATTCGCATGCATATGCTATTAACAATAATCTATAGATATATAAATCTATAGAGATATAAAACTGTAATAGTGTAGATTTTGGATTTTTGAGTATAATTTTATCATATATTTTGTGAATAAATTTCAAGTGGAATATCCACGACAATTTATGGATCATTTGTATTATATCGGTATTAAAGCACACTTATTTGGGTATATTGTGGATATTTGTAGGGGATCTAGATCGATTGGAACAAAAATCGTAAAACCCTAATCATGGCAGAGTAATCTATGAATAACCCTTGTGATCCCACAAAGGAGAGGTTTTTGTGGCTAGAACAGCAAGCTGTAGATATAAATTGTAATGTAATATCCTCATGTTAATCCTGTGCAATAAGCTTTGGTTATTCAAAGAAGATGGGGGCTCTAACATAGAGGACTAATCAGAGGGGGGATCATGAGATCAGGAAGAAACATAGAAAAAGCCAAAGAAAGGATCTGAAAAAGATCAACCTAGTTCAAGTGTCGTGAATAATTCATAGTCCCATTTCAAAATGGAAGCAAAGGTTGATATCAAACTCTACCATGGTGAGATCAATTCTCTAAAGCTAAATCACTGGTTGTAACAACTGGAAGTGTATTTCAGTGTCCATTAAATTGAGGAAGAACAAAAGATTTCATTTGTGCGACTAAAATTAAAGGGACATGCCATAACTTAGTGGGAAAGCTACTCAGAGACCTTGAGCTTAGAGGGAGAGCCACCAGTGACTAAGTGGGAGGACTTCGAAACCCTCATAAAGTCATAATTTTACCCTACCTTTTACCAAAGTTACGGATCCATTTTGCTGACTTCCCTTACCTACATTGTTCTATTGACCAAAGGTTGTTCACCTTCGAGACTTGATGCGGTTATGAGTACGACCGGGAATGAACGGTACTTGGTCCTCTAGATTTTCAAGGGCCACCGAGGACAAATGGATCCGATGGCACTACTTTAAGCAAAAGCAAGGGAAAAATATGTAGGAGTAAACCACAAAGTTCATAAAGATGGCCATAATGTTGGGTATATCCCCAAAGAACCTAGATGTACTCCTAAAATATTTGGGGGGTCTACACCACAAGAGAAATTGATGTTGTTCAATCCCATATTGATGGAGAAGGCTTGTGTATAGGCACAATACCTAGTCAACATAAGTCATAAGAAATGGAAATCAAGTGGAATGAAGGAACAAGTGGAAAACAAGGGGAAAAAATCATAAATGGGGAAAAGAAAAAAAAATATGACAACCACGACACATTAGTGAAAAGATCCCAACAACCACTACAACCACCACAACATTGATGACCACATAGAGGAGAAGTGCTAGATGTCGCATCTAGAGCTTAACCCAGAGAACAAAAAGAAAGACAATAAGAAGAAGAGTCTCATGTCCATGCATTTAAGCAACCAAGTTGAAATTAACTCAAATATGAAAGAGAAGAGGATCTGTACATCAGTGCATAAGGAGGTGAATATGAGTAGCATTTAGCAATAGGAAGAAAACTAAATGACCAAACTCTTCCATATAAAGATGCAGGTTAAGAAGACCAAGATTGATGGTTTGTTTGACTTATTATCGTAGACAAATCTCATTGCATTAGAGCTATTCAATGAGTCAGGATTGGAAGTTTGTGATCATCCAAGTCCATATTCATTTGGATGGGTAAATAAGGATGTTGAGTTGAAGGTAACAAAACAAAAATTAGATTTTCCATAAGTGCTGATTTAATTCATGAATTAGAACTAGATGTGGTTCCCCTTAATATATGTGGAGTTGTGTTTGGAAGACCCTACATGTACATTCGAGATGAAATATTCAAGCAGAGAACTAACCTGTATCAGGTTGTCAAGGATGGAAAATCGTTCACAATCAACATGCATAAAGGAAATTCAAAAATTTCATTGATAAGTGCCAACCAAGCTAAGAAATTGATCAATTATAGCAAGAAGTATGTTTTATTATTTTTAAGAGAAAATAAAAGTGTAGAAGAGTCAGTAAGAGGCAAGGCATCCTTGGTGGGGTGTACTAAAAAACAAAAACAACAACTTGAGGAGTTTCTACAGGATTACGAGGATGTGTTCAAGAGTCTAAAGGGTTGCCACCTAAGAGGGAAGTGGAGCATGAGATCTAGTCCCTATCACCAAACATTGGGTTGTATGTGTAGTTTATTATAGAAGCTAGTGAGGTGAAGAAACAATTGCAACAAGCACTAGAATAGGGTGTCATTCGATAGAGTACATCACCATGTGGGTTAAATTTCACCATTGTGCTAAAGAAGGATGAGACTTGGAAGATGTGTATAGATTACAGGGCATTGAACAAGATGACACTCAAGAATAGGTAACCCTTGTCCATGTGTTGTAGCGACTACAACCACCCCCAAAAATTTTGGCTCGCATGCAAATTTTGGAGCCTACCTTGGATCCTGCTATCGATTGTCCTTGGTCACTTGTTGGTAAGCTGATGATCTCAAGCTTTCCGTCCTTGATGTTAAGAGTTGTTCATGTTCTCATCTTTATGCAGATCTGTCATCTTGGGCATAGGGATTGTTGTTTGTCATGCAAAGGGAATATTGTTTTACTTCAAGGGACATATTATGCATATGAGCTATTTTCATTGCATAGATATGTTTCACACTCATTTCAAGCACTCTTGTCATGAAGGTTGTTACATCAAGAAAAGTATGTATTATGCATTCTGGATGGTCTATGTTGTGTCACTAAGTGTTCTTGTGCGATCATAGTTGAGTTCTATCACTATTTACATCTGTGTCATTGATCTCATACATATCCAATTTCCAAAGAAATTTAGCCTCATCCAGCCTCCCGAAACTATGCACTTTGCTTCTGCAACCATCAAGCTTCTTCCCTTGCATGCTAAAACTCCACAATGCGTAGAGACCCCAACATCCCTTAGCATCCAAAACTGTGCAGTGGTTTCCTCTAGTGTCCTTCCCCCAGCCAGAACCCAATGTCATCAGAAACTACGCAGTGTTGCCCCTTAGCTGCTCAGTCTGACTTGCAACCTAAAACTGCACAGATGCGTCCTCCCAAAACCCATCCCGTAGGAGTGCCTTGCATCTAGAAACTGCGCAGTATTTCCTCCCAACTGCCCAGGCTACAATGCACTCAGAAATTGTGCAAAGGTGTCCTCCCGAGACACCCATCCTGCATCAGTGTCCTGTGCCTCAAAACTACGCAGTGTTGTCCAAGCTACCCCATTTGTCTTGCATGCAGAAACCATGTAGTTGTGCCTCCAATGACCTCATTCCGGTAGCAGTCACTACCCATTGAAACTGTGTTGATCTATCTCTCAGTGACTAATGGAAAAGCTAACATGTTGAGCTCACTCCCAAGGAGTTCATGAGAAGGACCAAGATATTAAGTGATGGTAAAGGATCAAGACTGCATGCAAACTTTGTTGGATGCATGATCATATCAAGGGTAAGAATGGACACCTTTTGAAGTACACCTCTTAGTTGAGTTTGCAAGACTGATTGTAAGTGTCATATCATCATGTCTTCAGTAACATGCATGTGTACAAACAAAAAGATCATTTCATGCTTTTCCTCTACATGTTTTTCTTCCTTTTCATTTGTTTGACCAATTGTCATCCTCGGTATGTTGATTGCTATGTCATGCTTGCGACCTTGTTTTGGTGATATTGAAGGTTTGTCTTTGTATGCATGATTTGTTTCGACTATGTAAACACCCGTTGCACTCACACACAACATTTTAAGCACTATCGCACAAGTGTCATCACGTTTGTCCGAAGGCCTCTCTGAAGTTTTGAACATGTCGCTTTCACCATTAGACAGTTCCGCAATCAGTCACAATGAGCATATGTTGTCTAGTGATTTGAGGTGTCCTATCATCAAGTCATGTTGAGTGTGTGTTCACAAGGTCATGTATACACGAGTTCACTCACTCACACACTTACCCTTTTTTTTGAAAATATCTCAAGTGGATCACCCTCCATCAGTCGAAACTCCGCTGAGCTGCACTACGCAGTCTCAGCCCTCAGTGGGCAAGTATTATTGCCCATAATTACACAGAGATTGAGGTTGCCTTCTAGGTAGTCTGCACTACACAATCCTGGAATCAACCTGACTGACTGTCACCCAAAACAATGTAGAAGTTACCCAAGAAGCTATATCAATCTGCGCTTCCCACAAGCCTATCCATCAAGCCTCCCACTGGTCAACAAGAAAATTTGACTTGGGTGGTGACCAAGGGCTGCACTCATCCCAAAAATTGTGCAGAAGCTATTAGCCTGCCTACCTGCATTGACTGAAGAAATTGCATAGACATGAGGTACAAGCACCTGCTGCCTGCCACTGCACTCTCTCTGGAAATTGCACAGTTTTTTTAGTCAATCCCCCTGCTGGCCTGCTTGCGACTCCTCCTAAAAATTGTGTATTTTTCATGGATAGTACACCTGCTACCTGGCACCCTGCTTAGCCCGGAAATTGTGCAGACATGTCCCACATGACTTCCTCCCAGATCTACACATTTCTGGCCAGCAAGCTCCCATAGCCCAATCCCAACCTCCTCTAGAAATATGCGCAATTTTCACTGCTAGTGCCTCCTTCTTCCCGCACTACCTTCCCCGGAAAAATTGCATAGTTCTGACTTGCAGCTGAGCCAAATCCTACAGATGTCACTCTTGTATAGTCACTTATGTCTGAGATTGCTCAACCCAGCATCTTAATGACCTTTGCGCAGTTTTTCCCAATAGTGTCCTAGAGCCTCACATCCGAGCCTGACATGTGCTCTATGCTGTTTGAGAGCCTTTTCCTCCCTCTTGGTCACTTGTACCCTAAAACGAAAGAAAAAGCATCATGGTAGACTAGGGGATTTTAGGATTTCATGTCGTCTCATCATGAATGATTGCAGAAACAAGTACATGGATGAAACATGGCACGAAGATGAACGAGATGAACAAGGAATGCATACGAGAAGACTTGCTCATGGTTGGACGAACACACTAAGCATACCAAGTAGAAAGCGAAGGAGACACGTGCACATGCATGAACCATCAAGCGAACACCAAGACCATTAAAGAATCCACGCACTTTTCCATGCAGAGGTGAAGCTATGGTATACCACAAGCACACTCATCACTAAGCAGAGCATCAACTCGACACAAACAACACAACCCACATGTGCATACCAACAATGCCATGTCGAGTTGTGTCATGAGTCACCTCGACCACATCATTACTTTGGGTCATAACTATGTAATCAATTTAATGTAATGTGGAAGTCCAAGAGAAACATGGATGAAGTCAAAGATTCATGTAAGTTAAAGAGTCATGTAAGTTGAATAGTCGAACAATGTTAAAGCACACTTATTTGGGTATATTGTGGAATTTTGCAGGGGATCTAGATTGACTGGGCCAAAATTCGTAAAACCCTAATCATGGCTGAGTAATCTGTGAATAACCCTTGTGATCCCACAAAGGAGAGGTTTTCTTGGCTGGAACAACAAGTTGTAGATATAAATTGTAATGTAATCTCCTCATGACAATCATGAGCAATAATATTTGGTTACTTAGAGAATATGGGGGATTTGATGTAGAGGAAAAATTAGAGGGGGATCATGAGATTAGGAAGAAACATAGAAAAAGCTAAGCAAACGATTTGAGAAAGATCAACCTAGTTCGAGTGTCATGAATCATTCATAGTCCCTATTCAAAATGGAAGCAAGGGTCGATGTCAAACTCTACCATGGTGAGATCAATGCTCTAAAGCTAAATCATGGGCTGTAACAACTAGAAGTGTATTTCAGTGTCCATCAAATTGAGGAAAACCAAAATATTTGATTTGTGTGACTAAAATTAAAGGGACATTCCATAAGTTTGTGGGAAAGCTACATGAAGACCCTAAGGTTAGAGGGAGATCCTCCAATGACTAAGTGGGAGGACTTAGAAACCCTCATAAAGTCATAATTGTACCCTATTGATTATGAAGAGGACTAATGGATCTGATGGCACTACCTTAAGCAAAAGCAGGGGAAAAATATGTAGGAGTACACCACAAAGTTCATAGAGATGGCCATAATGCTAGGTATATCCCCAAAGAACCTATATGTACTCATAAAATATTTGGGGGGTCTACACCACAATTTATGGGAGCAAGTGATGTTGTTCAATCCCATATTGGTGGACAAGGCTTGTGTATAGGCACAATACCTAGTAAACGTAAGCCCAAAGAAAGGGAAATCAAGTGGATCGAAGCAACAGGAACAACAAAATGCTTCTGAGGAGGGGAAAAAATAATAAAGGGGGAAAAGACAAAAATATGACAACAACAACACATTAGTGAAAAGAGACAAACAACCATTAAAACCACTGCACCATTGATGACCACATAGAGGAGAATTGCTAGAAGTTGCATCTAGAGCTTAACCCAAAGAACAAAAAGAAAGATTGTTGGGCAGTGGGTCCCACGTGTAACAGTTTTAGGGCTTAAAGCCCACAGTTTTGGGGATATTGGTATTGTAAAGGCTCCACGAAGTGCGCGGAGCATGAGTTGTAATGAGTCAATTCAAAGGGTAGTCCACCCAAAAACAAGGTAAAATAATAGAAAGTGAGTTGGCCTGCCCATGGTACGCAAACCATGAGAATGTATAAATAAAGCAAGGCTCTAGCTGTAAAAGACAGCTTTTTTGGAAAGCATTGGAGAAGATCTATAGTGTATGGGTTGTTAACAATGATAATCACTCTGAGTCTGTAAGTCTGGGTCGAGGGTTGTAGTAGGAGATAGAGGCTCTGTAGTTGTGTGCGTGGAGGCATAATAGAGTCTACAGTTGTGTGTGCAGGGCAAGAAGTGGATTGTCACTGGAAAAAGGCATTAATAAAGATAAGTTGATTTTGGAATATCACGTATCTGTTCTATATTATAGTTTATGCATCTGTTATGGTTTATGATTGCGAGTATGTCTGTTATGTTAAAAGGTAACTGAAAGCATTTTTCCTTCTTAAATAATTCAAGATCTATAATAATATTAAGCATAGATAAGGTAAATTGCACTCACACTCGTCTTCCACACCCCGCGAAGGTAGATACTCTGAATAGATGGTTGCACAGGAGTAACACAACACGTAGGATCGGTTCGAAAACTTCACAACCTCATCAAGACATCCCTAGGGTGCGGAAACGTGGTTCCAGCACCCCCCCATACTACCTCGGGTGAGACCTCAGTCCACGCCCTGCGGACTGTTGCCGAAAGGGCCGGTAGTTTCGGGATTTGTTTGTCTAAACAATTCTGAACCTAGGTCAAGCCCCAATAAGCCAACAAATGGTTCCATTATTGGGACCGGGATCTGCCTAAGTGACGTCTGATGTTGGAACATTGGAACCCTATGAAGAAAGAAATTGAAGATTGGTTAGATCAGAAGTTGCACAAGTTCGTAATACAGGAAAACAAAACCCCGCAGATATCCAAGAAGAGGTGGCTGGATCGCTTCATATATACAGAAATCCACGATTCTTCTTCGCGATCTTCTCTTCGAAACTGTACGATTGGATTGCGAGGCTAGCAGATAGCCAAGGAAGGTGCAAGCTCGATCAACTGATTGTTTAGACTCCAGAGTTGGTGCTCAGGCTAGAGGCATCTGAAGATAAGATTGTGCGGGCCATAGACCATTGGCTGGATCGGATAATAGGAGGGTTTATCACTGAATTTGTGATAGACACAACTGTCAGCTACAACAAAGCAGAAAGATGTTTTCTCAAGGGACTGTGAGGTAAGTACATCAAGTCTTTGAATACCTGGATTAAGATGTTGTTATGTGAAAAACGGGTGATGCGAATACATTAATGAGTGGAATGATGCGGAGTGAAAGGTCTACAAAGGGATCGAATGGCTAGGAAATAGTCCTTTAATTTCACCTCTGTGAGCAAGTGAGGAAGAGCGCACTTGGGTTTCTCTGAGCAGTGCGGTTAGTTGACCGGGCAGCGCATTCCACAGTTATCATCCCCTCTAACACCACCACTCTCATCACCTTCTTCACCTCCAACTTCACCCACACCACCTCCACCAAACAAGTAGTTTAGCATGATGAGTGCGATCAAGTTGCTTATATTTAGAGGAGTAGGAAGCAAAGACCTAGATTAGTTTTGGTTTGTAGTAAGACCAGTGTGGAAAGCACACAGGGTTACAGATGATAACATTAAGAAGGCTACATTGGTAAGTGTGCTACATGATCACATGCTTACTTGGTATATCAAGCACTCAAATGATCACCCAAATTCCAGAATAGCGAAGATTCAGATTGCATTGAACAGAGAATTTAGCCAGCTGAAATTGAAGACGCATTTGATCATCTGATTCAAGGAGATCGCGATTCTTCCAGGTGAAACCCCCTGGGATCTAGATCAGAGGCTGAAAAGTATGATCTGTGAGGCTAATATGACATTGATAGACGCGCAACACTGCGCATGGTTTGAGGCGTCTTTGACACCACACCTGAGGATGACACTATCACAACAAAACCTCTCAACCCAGGCAGAGGCATTGGAAATGGCGATGAGGTTGCACAAAATACCAATACAGGATCTGGGGTTGGAAGTCCAACAAATCCATGCACAACTACAAAACCTATGCTTGGAGATGCAATGTTTGAAGCAGGATAGGGCGCCCCAGCCAGAGGCATGCAAAGAAGTGTGGTGTATAAAATGTAAAGGCCAAGGTCACAATAAGGATCACTGTCCAGTATTTGTGAACTATTTGGCAGGAGGGGGACTAATTCCGTTGAGACCAGAGGCGCAAGCAAGGCTGAGTGCGCCCCCTGCACTCTGATGCATGATTTGTCAAGTGGGAGGAAAGCACGTGACAGACAATTGTCACCTGTTGCGGAAGTATACCCAGACTCTGTAGCAACTGTACTGTAATTTCTGTAGATCAGTGGGTCACAACGAGTGGACATGTCAGAGCTATGAGCTAATGATGGATAGGACCCTAGCTTATCGAATGCATACAAAAATGCGAGGCCTCGATCCAGCTGCAGCAATCGCATAGGGGGATTTCAAGGGTGTGGTCAGGGACAAGGAGGAATGGGACCTAGATGAGGGCATGGACAGTTAATCTGCTACAATTGCGATGGACCTAGGCACTACACGCACGACTGTACAAATCCGACTAGAATATGTTATCCGTATCGTTATCAGTTTGATCATGAAGTAGTAGATTGTTTGACGTTGATCACGCAGATGCGCGAGAAAGGGGTACTAAAGCCTACTCCAACTCAAAATATCCAAATGATGAGGTCTGAACCACGCAAAGAAGACCCTAACATGAATATGGTACTTAGAAGTGGCATGACTATAGGAGAAGATAAGGGAAAGAAACCCGAGGATGATACATGGGTTCACAAGGCCCCTACGAAGGAATCTAAGCCTGACTCGGAACGCGCGAAGGAAACGGTTATGGAAGCTATGAAGAGCTTCAAAGAGGCCTCTACCTCAGGTAGTAAGGATCAACAAGAATTGGGAATGGATCTGTCTATTCTTACTACCTTTTTAGAGACATGCATGAAGATGCTACGAGAAAATAAGGTAGTTAAAGGACTCCAAGAGCTGATCACTAGGTGCACAGGATCAGGGGAATCGCACATAGTTCGAAAGATGGGGAAGCATGCTCTGCGCACTGGGAGGGAAATGTGGTTGATGGCACAGATTGGCGACTATGAGATGGATCAGGTAGTCCTCGACCTGGGTTCGGACGTGAACGTGTTACCAAAATAGACTTGGGAATGAATGGGCTGGCCCGTGTTACAATGGTCTCCTATTCAATTACGAAGGGCAAACCAACAAAAGATCATGCCCATGGGAAGACTGCAAGGGGTAACAGTGGATATTGAAGGTGCAAGCATGCAAACGGAATTTGAGGTAATAGATATTGTGGATGACATTAACCCTTACCCCACGTTGTTAGGGATAGATTGGGCTACGAATATGAATGGAGTCATCACCCTGAAGAAGCGAAAAATGAATTTCGAGAAAAATTCTCTATGCATAGTAGTGTCATTGGATCCAGCTAAAGGAGTGCAATACATTGAACCTGTGCACAAATATGACAGTGACGATAAGTTGGACCGCATTTACCAAATAACGGTGCAAGACCAAGATAGGGTAAACTCGACTAAATATGGAGAATCTCATGGGAGCGCAATAGTTCCTGTACTTCAGATTTAGACGAAGAAATAGAACATTGGCATAACCAGTTGCACGAAGTCTCAACGCTAAATTGCAACATGATGATTATATCACTACGGTACATGATGACCGAAGCCAAGGAACTACCAACATATGATGGCGACACAGGTGGGGATGAAATCTTAGACAAATTCGGAAGGTCAGTACCAAAACAACAACGGTACGATGCGATGGACTGAGTGTTGCGTGCGACGCCCACACAATAGTGGCAGACACACCAGAAGAATATTGGGAGCTGGTGCAAATACATAAGAAGGATGCACTTATGGTTTGGAAGTCCCCATCATCCAAAATGCACTAGATAGCCAGGGAAAAGCCATTTGCATGCCCACTTGTGTCGATGGGTGTAGGCGCATGCTGGGCAGGCACAACCCAGGCTAAGGATAAAAAATCAGGACCCCACACAGTAGAAAGAATGACACACTCCACAAATAACCCACGACAGAGCGTTAACAAGGATATGTGGGATCATGAAGAAAGTTTTCCAGGTGGAACGAACGGATTAGGACCTGCACATGCTTGCGATTGGATGGGCCTATAGGACCATAAGCAAAAACTGGAGCACGAAAATGAACCCAATAGTGACAAGAAGAGAAGAGACCAAGAGAGTGGAGAAGAATCCTCGAACCACGGCTCTCACAGTAGGAACAGGATGCGAGGACCTGGGTAAAGGAATTAGAAAGTTGCAAGAAGACCTTCGGCAAGGAAGCATGAAACTTTGTGAAATCGATGATGAGTGGGCACGACTGAGGAAGAGAAGCATGACATTAGATGAAGAAATCCGCAAACTGGAAACTGAAGTCACACAAGCGGGCTAAGAGAAACTAAGTATGATGAGATCGAGTATGGCCAGCCCTACTACTGCAGTAGAAAGAGTTGTGACCCTGCTATCATGGCTACAACTGCACCTTCCTAAACAATGAAAGGTATTATATACAGAGGAACATGATGAAAGGTGCCCGCAGCCCGGGCTAGCAGGAAAATCACAGTCTCGCCCCAGGGGTGTGACCGCCTGACTATCTGTAGAAGGCACAGTCTTAGTGCTCTAGGCAGTTGAAAGAGGGCGCGGGACTATAAACAAGGCTGCAGGAAATCTACGCGGAAAGGAGGTTCTACGTAGAGCCCATCTATCACAAGGCTCACAGTCATGCTTAAGGGGATGCGTTGCTATGTAGATAGGCTAGGGGGTGACCATTGAAAACACTGTTCATGACAACAAGGCTAATTTAATGCAAAAAGGAGTGGGTGGCGGGCCATTAAGACATGAATTATGAGCTAGATTTGGGGAGATCTACCGCCAAGCAGGTACTAATGACTCAGAAATGGAGGGAATGCCTGAATTCAAATCTGAATGTTACTATAAAATTCCGTGAGGTAGCTTTGAAGGAGCTCTAGGGTTTTTGAGAATTGAGTTAGTATAGAGCAGCGAGCCCCAAGCTACTGTGCCACCCATGAGTACACGATCAACCAAATCCAGTATAAACACAATGTTGAGAACCAGAGTGTGAGTTATGGGAGGTAGCCTAGAACCCCAAGTGACCCAGGAGGAGACTAGAGGGGTAGTAGGTGCACTAGAGGTACCGAACTCCTCACACACATTGTGACTGTAGAAAAACAAACAGCCAATGGGGCCCATCTGAGTATCACCACAGCATCCAAGAGTTAGTAAAATATCGATGATAGAGAAGGGCAAAGCTGTCACCGTTGAAATAGAGGAGGAGGAGGAAGATCTACAAAAATTGATAGCCCAAATTGACGCATAGGACAATGAGGTAGAAAATGTCTCCCAAGCACCTTCAGCGATAGAGTTACCCTCCTACACTCCCCCATGGAAAGGGACAGCCAAGATACCGAAGGACCTGGAGGCCATGAAGAGTGTACTCCAGACCCTGCTTCATTCAGATGATATAAGGTTTGACGGTCTGCCGCTGGGACAGGTACCGAATATAAAATTTGAAGACTAGGACCTTATGGATAGTAATATGTTCCCACAGTTGGCTGTGGAAAAACTATGACAATAGAAATGGTTGCGAGGTGTGGAGAATGAAGGGTTACTTCATCTGCGGTGGATATCCCACTACCACCGTGCGCCTATCAAAATCTTTGTCATACGATAGCTACTGTGTCTAGTACATGATGGGTATCTATGGCTAGAAGAGTCGATTCCCATCACAGCTGACTTAATTCACTGAATTTCGTGGCTACCGATTAAAGGAAGCAATCCCGTAGACATCGCCGGAAAGAGTAGCGACTTGGGCCTCACGGAAGCTATGAAGGCCAAATATCAGATGGAGAAAATGAAGTGAGGGTATGTAATAACAAGTACTAGGGACCGAGGGGTGCGCGTTGCCACCCAGTTGCTAGCTAGCAAGATCATGAGGAAATGTCATGCAGACGAGGTGCCAACATCTGTAATTGTGTTGGCAGAGCAGTCTGCAAAAGGGGTCCAGTTCAATTGGGCGTAGTTTCTTTGTGATGAATTTTTGACGAATTGTAGGGAAGCCCAGGACCAGGGTAAGACCTTCCACTATGCATGGGTGCTCTTATCCATCCTATTGGTTGTCAGGGAGCTACCAGCAGACAACCAGTTTCCCACCATGGAGCAGAACATACCCGAGGCCGTGAGGTATACCTTGCTCTGGGAAACAAAAGACATGGTGAGGATCCGGAGATAAAGGTATTTTGGACATTTGTAGAGACAAGTTTATGAACGTGGATCAACCATAGGCCACGCTTGTCCCCGACGATATATAGCACTTTATAGAGTGTGGTGGAATTCAAGTAGGATATGCATAACTTGTATATCCAGGCACGCAAGGATCCGGCCCGAGCATGGGAGAAGTTGTCATTAATTACCACAAATGATGCAATCTTTGAAGTAATGGTGTCATGGTCTCTGGAGTGGTGCACCCCAGACTTGGCGGAATTGGAAAAACTTGTGGCACATAAGAATATGAAGGAGACCAAGTTGCGCATTGCGAAGCTAGCGGAAAGAAAGCGTCAGGAACAAGAAGAGGCCATGTAGCAGATGGCGGCTAAGGTAGCCACACTAGAGCAAATGACACAGACCATAACCGTGCTCACTGAGGAGGCTGAGGAAGGCCAAGAAATTCCCATGGAGCAGGATATACAAGGGGGATGGAGACACAAGAATGCACAGACCTTACAACGAATGTAACCCAACTCAAGAGGCCACGCATCCAGGAGCAGCCTTCCACACAAAAAAGGACAAAGACAACAAAGACTATGGGAGAAACCCTTATTGACAAAAATTCTCTGGTAGAGTTGATGATGGAGCAGACGACTATGTTGGGGGCGCTCAGAGTGTAGTTGCAAGAATTACAGGTGCAAAACCTAGGAATGATGACACTGCACCTTGTGGAAGGTATAACCGAGGCTGAACAGATGCTGCGTGCACGCACAACAAACACTTTGGTGTTACCAGAAGGAGTCGTCTTAGCAGCAGCCGAAGGTGACATGAGGGGTTGGGGGTTGAATTTAGCCAGCCTTCCTAGAGAAACCCTACACTAGCTGCAGGATGGGGTAACTGCTAAGCTTCGTGCCAGGGAGGGCCACACTCTCCAAGTCTTGAGTGAGCAAAAGGTAAATTTAGAATAGCTCAGCCTACAATGTGATAGCATGGTTTCCCAAATCCAGGGAGTAGAATAGGCAATGGAGGAAGCCTGTAGTAGCATTGCGGAGTTGGCTGTACCAGCAGCACTCCCCACAGTAGAAAAGATTCGCCAACTGGCAGTTGGAGTTCGTAGGACCCAAGAGGAGGCTATGAAAGTGCAGTTGGAGCTGAACTTGCAGATAGCAGAGTTGCAACTGAAGGTGTAGTCCTCTACACCCTCGGAAGTCAGAGAGCAATGCCACCAAGCCATTTAATCAGGGTTGAAAGAGATAGAGCATGTTGTACAAGACTACACTAGCTTATTGGACCAGTCCCTCTTAACGCTCACCTCACTCCAGGAGGACCCAACACTACAATAGTTAGAGACAAAAGTGTGAGAATTGCAGCAGGCTTATGACGATGTTCGGGGAACCGCGTAAATGGTCACCCTCACCAAGTGATTGGCCAAGATAAGGGACATCCAGGACCTGAAAGAACGGGTGGATGCCACACGACAAAAAGAAGCAGGGCTTAAAGCACGCATCTAGCCTTGGCTCGAGGAAGTGTTCATGGTCACTGCCACAATCGAAAGCAAGCTGACCCAGATGCAGGACACATATGCGAAAAGGCAAGAGGACGCCATTGACAATGATGCATCAGAGCGTTGCACACAATTGATACAGCAGACAATGGAGGAATGTGTGGCCAACATCCGCGAAGTGCAAAGGTTGTTGGATGGACTCCGAGTGAAGATTGCCACACCGGCCAAGTGACTTGGGACAAGTCACAATGTTTGTGAAGAAAGACTGTTGGGTAGCTAGTCCCCCGCATAATGGTTTTAGGGTTTAAAGCCCACAATTTTGGGGATATTGGTATTGTAAGGCTCCGCGAAGTGTGCGAAGTGTGAGTTGTAATGAGTCAAGTCAAAGGGTAGTCCGCCTGAAAATAAGGTAAAATAATAGAAAGTGAGTCAACCTACCCATGGTCTGTGAACCATGAGAATGTATAAATAAAGCAAGGCTCTAGGTGTAGAAAGTTTTTTGGAAAGAATTGGAGAAGATCTATAGTGTATGGGTTGTTAACAGTGATAGTATCTCTGAGTCTATAAGTTTGAGTCGAGGTTTGTAGTAGGAGATAGAGGCTCCACAGCTGTGTGCACGAAGGCCTGATAGAGTCCGCAGCAATGTGCACGAACCCCTGTAGCTGTGTGCGCAAGGTAGGAAGTGGATTGTAACTGGAAAAAGGCATTAATAAAGATAAGTTGATTTTGGAATATCACATATCTGTTCTATATTCTAGTTTATGCATCTGTTATGGTTTATGATCGCGAGTATGTCTGTTATGTTAAAAGGTAACTAAAAGCATTGTGCCTTCTTAAATAATTCAAGATCTATAATAATATTAAGCACAGATAAGGTAAATTGCACTTGCACTCATCTTCCACACCCCGCGAAGGTAGATACTCTGAATAGACGGTTGCGTGAGAGTAGTGCAGCGTGTAGGATTGGTTCGCGAACTTCCATACCTCATCAAGACATCCCTATGGTGCAGAAACGTGGTTCCAGCACCCTCCCATACTACCTCGGGTAAGACCTCAGTCCGTCCTCCGCGGACTATTGCCGAAAGGGTCGGTAGTTTCAGGATTTGTTTGGCTAAACATTTCTGAACCTGGGTCAGGCCCAAATAAGCCAACAAAGACAATAAGAAGAAGAGTCTCATGTCCACTAATTTGAGAAACCAAGTTGAAAGAAACTCGGATGTGAATGAGAAGATCATCTGTACATTAGTGCATAAGGAGGTGAATATGAGTAGCCTTTAGCAACAGGAAGAAAAATAAATGACCAAACTCTTCCATATAAAGATGCAGGTTAAGAAGACCAAGATTGATGGTTTGCTTGAATTATTATCACTAACAAATCTCATTGCATTAGATTTATTCAATGAGTCGGGGCTGGAATTTTGTGATAATCCAAGCCCATATCCATTGGGATGGGTAAATAAGGATGCAGAGTTGAACGTAACAAAACAGAAATTAGATTTTCCATTAGTGTTGATTTAATTCATGAATTAGAACTAGATGTGGCTCCCCTTGATATATGTGGAGTTTTGTTTGGAAGACCCTACATGTACATGCGAGATGAAATATTCAAGAAGAGAACTAACCAGTATCAGGTTGTCAAGGATGAAAAATCATTCACTATCACTTCGCACAAAGGAAAGTAAAAAATTTCGCTGGTAAGTGCTAACCAAGCCAAGAAATTGATCAATTATAGCAAGAAGCATGTTTTATTATTTTTAAGAGAAAAAAAGTGTAGAAGAGTCAGTAAGAGGCAAGGCATCCTTGGAGAGGTGTACTAAGAAACAAAAACAAGAACTTGAGGAGTTGCTACAAGAATACGAGGATATGTTCCAGAGCATAAAGGGTTCCCACCTAAGAGGGAAGTGGAGCATGAGATCTAAATATTACTAGACTCTCCATTACCAAACATTAGGTTGTATGGGTAGTATGTATAGAAGCTAGTGAGGTGAAGAAACAATTGCAATAGGCACTAGAATAGGGTGTCATTATGTTATCACTGAGAACTGCAGTCACATGTATATAAGTTGAGTCCAAAATTTCATTGTTAAAAATGGATGTCAAATGGTTGTTATCCTATATTAACTACTTAGGGGGTCATGTTCTTCAATGATGTCAATGAGAATCATTTTCAAAACCGTTAATCATCCTCCATTATGATTGATTAAGATGTGTCTTATCTCGTATATGTCATTTGTCCTTTTCGCAGTTTCGTAGCGCAGTTTGATTGGCTGATTTTGAAGCACAATAATGTTTTAGCCTTTTCGTAGCGCCAGCCATTTCGCAGCACATGTCGCTAAGTTATAACTGTCTGCGCTACGAAATCGCGGATTCGGGGATTTTGCAGCGCAGATCTTCGAAATGTCATGTCCGGGGATGAGTCATTGTGTCCGGTCGGTTGTTGTCAGTTAGTGTACCTTCCAAGCACTTACGAGACATCATTCCACCAATAGGTTCATAGTCATGCACATTAAGTTCATTCAAATGTTTTTGTCATACATGGTTGTGTCATGATGTTCTGTTATTATTACATGAAGTGGCCAACTTATATGTTAAGATATTTGAATTGAAATGAGCCCGACTTTCTTCTTCAAGAGAGCTGCATTGCAAGCGAGCCTGTGTTCTAAAGTTTGAATTTTCTTTTCGAGTTGAAGCTGCCAGTGTTTCTCTGTGCAAAGGTTTTCAAGGTGTAATGGAGAAGAAGGAGCATCGGTCCGGAAGGTGTCAAAGGGCAGAGCCCGAAGGATTGGACTTGACATTAAGGGAGGAAGGTGTTAAAAAGGCCTTCAAAGACGCTGGTTGTTGGAGTTTTTGTGAAAAGCTGAAGGGAGGACACACTCAGGTAACAAAAGAATTTGCCTTGAATTTTACAGGCTTAAGTTCCAAGGTATCTATGTTAGAATTCCCAGTATCTCCAGAGGCTATTGCTAGGGTAACTGAGATTCCTAGAGGAGGGCAGGAGTGGTTCAAAAATTTCAAATTTGATATGAGCCCCTGTAAAGTATTCTTGAAGGAAGCCTATGTGAATGAAGATTTAACCAAGGCTGTACCTAGAAGTTATGTTAAGGAGAGTTATGCTATGCTTCTTACTTGTATTCAAAAATATTTAACTTGTGAGGGCAGATATAACAAAGTTTATTCATATCATTTCAAGTTGTTACTGCATTTCACGGGTAAAGCATCTATAGATCTCCCATTTTACTTGTTTCGAAGCCTCAGTAAGATGTGTGATAAAATTCAATTGAGGAAGGATGATTGTGAGTCATCACTGTTTCATCATGGCCTAGTTAAACTGTTAGTGATGGATGGTTTGCAGAAGATTGGTAGGGATTGGGATTCTTTCATCTATGTGGCCGGTTTCCAGAGTAAGACAGGCCTCACCCCACAGCCACTTAGAGGAAGAGAAGAATTAATGGAGGAACCTACTATTGTTGAGCTTAGAAAGGAGGCTAGGGAGAAAAAGAAGGTTAAATCTCAGTTGAACAAACCAGTCAAAGCCTTGGTTATTAAAGAGCCACCTCAGCCACCACAGTCATCATCAAAGGAAAAATTCAAGCAAAAGAAGGATGTTCATGGATCAGCTGAATCTGAAAAAGCATCAAGAGTTAAAACTAGGGGTCAACTAAGCAAGGAGAAAGGTAAATCAGTAGCTGTGGAAGAAAGTCCAATTTCAAAGGCCAGCCTAAGTGACCTACTTGAGGCTATTGAATTTGAGCAGGAAGAACCAGTGCATCTTGAACCCATGCATATTGATTTGACCCAATCTTCTCCTGAGAGCACTAAGAAATCAAAAGCTTCGAAAAGATTAAGGTTTGATGAGCCTAGTGAGAAGTTTATGTTCAAGCCAAGAAGGCCAGTTACAAGGAAACAAATTAAAGAGGCTGAGAAAGTGCATAAAGGAGAAGAAGCTGTAAAGGAGAAAGTGCATAAAGCAAAGAAAGCTGTAAAGTCACCCAGAACAGAGGTAATTGAAGTATTGACAAAAACAGTGGAGGCAGTCAAACATAAAGACAAGAATAAGAAGGTCATCATCACCCAAGGTGGAAATGTGATTGCCATAAAGAGTCAAGTGGAAACAGCCATAAAAGATCAGGTGGGAGCAACCAAAGAAGAAATTGTCAAAGCCAAAAATGTGATTAAGGAGCGTGCAGTTAGGTATGCCAACTATAAAAGAGCTGTGTTAAAGGGCAGCAAAAACCTAGTGGGTCAGACAGATTCCGTGGCTGATGTATATACCTGGACGGTCCCAGCCCTCAAGCAAGCTAAACTCCTCAGAAAAATGAACCTGACCCTGAGAGCTAAAAACAAAGCTTTAAAGAAGGAGATTTCAAATTTGAAGATACGGCTAGGTCAGCTAGCTCATTGATTTGAGGAAAAGGTGATATTTTCAGTTTTGGTCAATTTTGTTTGAGTTCCACTATTTTGAAGTCATCTAAGTCTTTGACACCTGTAGAGGAAGTTTGAAAAGTCAAAAGTTCAAGCAGAGGAAGCTTTAGTGCAAATGCATTCTGTTTTAGCAAAAAACAGCAGTTTCGTAGCGCGCTACGAAACTGCTGTAGGTGCTGTTTTATAAGAAAAACAAGGAGTTTAAGGATGAGGTCAGCAAATTTTTGAAGGAAAAGCCTCAAGGACATAAGGGAAACCTTAAAAGACTCTCCTAGCTATTCAGAGAATGATAGATGTGCATTTTGGAAAAGGTGAAATATTTTGTTTCTAGCTCAAGTCTCGTTAAAGGTACTTTATGACCGAATTGTTAGGGTTCCTGTTAAGGTTATCGGAGATTTTTGTTTGTACACTTGTTCAGCTCACAAGGCTTCCAGCTCATTGGAGAGTATGGTGATATGCGTTGTTTATGAAGAATTAGAGAGCAGGGGACATGTTCTTTAAGTGATGAAGAATGATGGGAGACAGGGACCGTAAAAACAGAGCACTTCTCTTGGTTAATTAATGAGCCATCTGCGCAACTAGAATCCAAAGCCAGCTCGTTCAATGTATTCTCCTCCAAGATACCTCAACCAAAACAGATAGAGGACATGTGTCAAGAGTCAGAAAAGCATCATGCTACGAGGAGGACAGATTTTGAGTTTTGAGTAAATTAAGATCATTTGTAATTACAGTTCAGCAATCATGTAATTAATGAATTAGTTATACAGTAGATAAGGATAGTTAATAGCAACCTTCGATGCTCCCCTCATGCTGGAGGAGGAAGCTCGAGGTGGTTAAGCATGTATTCCTATATATGGATCAAACTTGGATGTAATAGGGGTTGGATACTTTGATAGAGAACAAGTCTATTTTGGTTTATGTAAAGCATGTTTCAGGAATACAAATGACTGTTGCTTTTGCCTCAGGATTCTCAATAGATCTCATTGTTCAAATGTATGGTGGCTTGTTATTTTAGTGTTCTTTTACAGTTCTGTTATTGCATAATCACTCAGAACTCATTCCCACATGCTCTGACTTCCTGTATGTTATGGCAGACTGTGTTTTATGTTAGTTATGTTTGAGCATAGATGTAAAGAGCCCTGACTTCCATGAAAAATAGTATTTTGGTTTGCTGAGATGTGTGAGACTCCATAAGCCCAATGGGAATCAATCTGATATCTGTCCAGCCAGCTTATTTTCATGTGTTTGTTAAAGAGTTAGCCATCTTTCCTTGTTAGTGATCAACATTCATAATTTGTGAGAGAGCCCTCTCAGACTAAGGAGGCTAAGCCTTAGTCCAAAGCTAGGTTTGAAATAGTTACACATTATCTTACTGATAGGCAGCCTTCAGTACCTGATTTTGTGATAACACATTAGACTGAGTACATCACCATGTGGGTTAAACTTCACCATTGTGATAAAGAATGATGGGATTGGGTGGATGTGTATAGATTACAAGGCATTGAACAAGATCACACTCAAGAATAGGCAACCCCTCTCCATGTGTTGTAGCAGCTACAATCACCCTCCAAAAGTTTGGCTTGCATGCAAATTTCAGAGCCTACCTTGGATCCTGCGATCAAATGTCCTTGGTCACTTGTTGGTAAGCTAATGATCTCAAGCTTCCCCTCCTTGATCTTAAGAGTTGTTCATGTTCTCCTCTTTATGCAACATGTGTCATCTTGGGCATACGGATTATTGTTTGTCAGGCAAAGGGAATGTTGTTTTGCTTCAAGGGACATCTTATGCATATGAGTTGTTTTCATTACATAGATATGTTTCACACTTAATTCAGGCACTCTTGTCACGAAAATTGTTGCATCAAACAAAGTATGTATTATGCATTATGGATGGTCTATGTTGTGTCACTAAGTGTCCGTGTGTGATCACAGTCAAGTTCTATCACTCTTTACATATGTGTCACTGATCTCACACTTAGCCAATTTCCCAAGAAACTTAGCCTTATCCAGCCTCTCGGAACTATGCACTTTTCTTCTAAAACCTTGCAGTGCACAGAGACCCCAACATAGCTTGGCATCCAAAACTACGCAGTGGTTTCCTCCAATGCCCTTCTCCCAACCAAAACCCACTATCATCAAAAACTGCTTAGTATTGTCTCTCAGTTTCTCAGTCTACCTTGCAACCTAAAACTGCGTAGATGTGTCCTGCTTGAAACCATCCCACAATAGTGCCTTGCGTCCAGAAACTACGCAGTATTTCCTCCTAGTTTCCTAGACTGTACTGCACTAAGAAATTACACAGAGGTGTACTCCCAGGACCCCCATGCCGCAACAGTGTCCTATGCCTCAAAACTGTCAATGTTTTCCAAGATGCTCAGTCTATCTTGCATGTAGAAACCACATAGTTGGGATTCTCATGCCCTCATTCCAGCAGTAGTCATTGCCTGCTAAAACTGCATTGATCTATCTCTCAGTGACTACAGGAAAAGGTGACATGTTGAGATCACTCTAAAGGAGTTGAGGAGAAGGAACAAGAGACTAAGTGATGGTAAAGAATCAGGACCGCATGCAAACTTCATCGAATGCATGATCATCTCTAGTGTAAGTATGGTAATTAAAGAACACCTTTCAAAGTACACCTCTTATTTGATTTTTCAAGACTGCTTGTCAGTGTCATATCATAATATCTTTAGTAACATGCATGTGTAGAAACAAAAAAATCATTTCATACATTTCCTCTACATATCTTTCTTCCTTTTCACTTTTTTGACCAACTGTCATCCTCGGCATGTTGATTCATATGTCATGCTTGCAACCTTGTTCTAGTGATCTTAAAGGTTTGTCTTTGTGTGCATGAGTTGTTTCAACTATGTAAATTCCCATCGCACTCACATACAACGTTGTAAGAATTGTTGCGCAAGTGTCACCATGGTCATCTGAAGGTCTATTCGAAGTTTTTCACTTGTCACTTTCACCATTGGATAGTCTCGTAGTCAGTCACACTGAGCATATGTTGTCTTGTCATTTGAGGTGTCCTATCGTCGAGTCATGTTGAGTTTGGGTTTGCAAGGTCATGTATACACGATTTCACTCACTCACACACTTGGCCATTTTTATTTTCTTATGAAAATCTGTTGACCAGGTCACCCTCCATCAATTGGACCTCCACTGAGTTGCACTGGGCAGTCTAAACCCTTAGTGACCAAGAACTGTTGCCCAAAATTGTGTAGATGTTGAGGCTTCCTTCCAGGCAATCTGCACTACGCAATCCTGGAATCAACCTAACTGGATGCCACCCAAAGAAATGTAGAATTTACCTTAGAAGCTACCTCAGTCTACACTTCTCGTAAGCCTATCCATCAAGCCTCCCGCTAGTCAACTATAGAATTTGACTTGGGCAGTGATACATGGCTGCACTCATCCAAAAAATTGCGCAAAAGCTGTTAGACTACCTTCCTCCACTGACTGAAGAAATTACACAAAAGTGAGGGACATGCACCTGCTGCCTATCACTACACTATCTGTGGAAATTGCACAATTTTCTCAGTCAGTCCCCATGCTGGCCTGCTTTCCACTCCTCCTAAAAATTGCATAGTTTTCTTAGACAATCCACCTACATCCTAACACCCCACTTAGCCCAGACATTGTACAGAAATGTCCTGCATGATTGCCTCCTAGATATGCACAATTCTAGCTAGGAAGCTCCCACAGCCCCGATCCCGACCTCCTCTGGAAATCTACATAGTTTTCACTGCCATTGCCTCTTGCTTCCCACACTACTTGCACCGAAAAAATTGTGCAGTTCTGCCTCCTAGTTGAGCCAAATCCCACAGATGTCAATCTTGTACGGTCACCATTTTCATAACTTCTCAACCCAGCCTCTCAGTGACCTCTACGCAGTTTTATCCACAGTGTCCTAGAGCCTTACATCTGAGCCTGATATGTGCTATGTGCTATTTCAGAGCCTTTTCCTCCCTCCCGATCACTTGCAGCTGGAAACGAAGGAAAATGCAGCATGGTAGAATAGGGGAATTTTGGATTTGATTTTGTCTCATCATGAGTGATTGCAGAAACAAGTACATGGATGAGACATGGCGTTTCGACGAATGAGATGAAGAAGGAGCACATGCAATAATACATTCTTGCGGTTGGATGAACACATGAATCATACACCAAGACCATTGAAAACTCCACGCACTTTTCCATGAAGGGGTGAAGCTATGGTACACCACAGGCACACTCATCACTCAACAACGTAGCAACTCAACACGAACAACACAACCAACATGTTAATTCTAGCGGTGTCATGTCGAGTTGTGTCATGAGTTGCCTCGACCACATGACTACTTTGGGTCATAACTGTGTAATCAATTTAATGTAATGTGGAAGTCTAAGAGACCCATGGATGAAGTCAAAGAGTCATGTAAGTCAAACAATTGAACAATATTAAAGAACACTTATTTGGGTATATTTTGGATATTTGTAGGGGATCTAGATCGACTAGGACAAAATTCGTAAAACCCAAATTATGGCCGAGTAATATATGAATAATGCTTGTGATCCAACAAAGGAGAGGTTTTCGTGGCTGGAACAAAAAGTTGTAGATATAAATTGTAATGTAATCTCCCCATGAAAATCCTAATCAATAAGCTTTGGTTATTCATAGAAGATGGGGGCTCTAACGTAGAGGACAAATCAGAGGGGGGATCATGAGATCAGGAAGAAACATATAAAAAGCCAAGGAAAGGATCTAAAAAAGATCAACCTAGTTCGAATGTCATGAATCATTCATAGTACCTATTCAAAATGGAATCAAAGGTCGATATCAAACTCTACCATGGTGAGATCAATGCTCTAAAGCTAAATCACTGGTTGTAGCAACTGGAAGTGTATTTCAGTGTCCATCAAATTGAGTAAGAACAAAATATTTCATTTGTGTGACTAACATTAAAGGGACATGCCATAACTTGGTGGGAAAGCTACATGGAGACCTTGAGGTTAGAGGGAAAGCCTCCAGTGATTAAGTGGGAGGACTTCGAAACCCTCATAAAGTCATAATTTTACCCTATTGATTATGAAGAGGACTAATGGATCCAATGGCACTACTTTAAGAAAAAATAGAGGAAAAATATGTAGGATTGTTACACAACATTTTGTCACTGTCCTTGTACTCCCCTTTCCTTGATCCTGGAGGACCTCTACAATGAACCCTACATGCCTTCCCTTCATGAAGAAACTCCCATTGTGTCCCTCTTCATGAGCAAAACAATTCCCTTTTGCACCATTTCCTCAAAGTCTTCTATTTTTCCTAGTTTACAAGACCAGTGCTAATGACCCTTGTCCTCCTCACGCCGATATGAAGGGATTAACACTATCCCTAGTGCTGACCGGAGTGACTGAGATTTGTTTCATTCACGTAGATCCTCTTTTGGAAAGTTTTTTAAATAAGGAGGCAAAGCTTCTATCTCTAGAAGCTTCGTGGTAAATGGTTGAGCCGGATGGAGTCGAGGATGTTAGTTTGGGCTCCTTTCCCCTATAAGGATGGAACTACCTCAAGAGATAAGACCTTCTCCCATGAGAAGAGGAACCATCTCCCATCCATTCATGCTATATAAACCTCCATTTTTCCCAAGCACAAGCTAGTGTTAATGTTGGTGTGCTAGTGCTAATTAAGTTTGGAGTAAACACAAGCTATTCATAGTTGTATCTCTCTAGTTGTGTGTGAGGGAGAAGTGTGAATTTGGTTTAGTGTGAAGCCTAAAGGGAAGAGCCTTAAAACTATCATTGTTGAGGCCATCATGGAATGCTAATGGAAGTGTGTGGGAACCTGGTTTTGTCGGAGGAGAACAACAACGTCAAGACAATGGTTGTAATCTCTTCTTGATTCAATATATATGCAACTATCAATTGATTTCCTACATAATGTGTCATCTCACATATTTATGGCTTAATGTTTCTTGACTTGTTAAGTAGGTTGAATTACAATTTGTCTATTATCACGGTTGTTGTTTGTTTTTGTTTACTTGTTTTAGGTGTTCGAAGAAGGAAACGAGAAATAGTTGGAGCGAGAAAGCAAGGTCATCACCAAACGGGATAAGCGTACTAAGAGGTAGGCCCTCTTAATTGGTTCTAACCTAAGGAAATCTTCCATATAATGTATCGGTTGTGGCTAGACCCATTATCAGGCTAGAGGAATTGTTTGTGTCCACACTCATACTTTTACTTCACTACAAATTGGCAACTCCACTGGGGAACCAATCCTTCTGTTTGCTTGCTTGGAATTTCATGGTTTTGTGTGAACTTTTCTAGTTTCATTATTTCCATTTAGTTATGTTTGTTTTACTTTTCTTACTACTCTGGGTTTGAAATTCATAGTAGCAAGTCTGGTTCGAACTTTTTTTTTTTTTTTTTTTAGCATCCTCGCTCAACACACTTAATTCACTGACAGTCGCGTGATCAGTGCCATATGCTAAGAAAAAGTCGCATCGGCCCCCTTCTGGTGCTTGTTTTCAGTTAGGCAGTTAGGTTGATGCCTATAAGTGAATATTAGGGTTTTTCCCAAATCTTGGCTGGTGTGTTTTGCTCTCATGATTTTGACCCTGTAAGATTTTTAGACTATCTTCTCACTGACTAGAAAGCTTCTTTTCATTTGGATTGTTTTCTTGTTGATTTGTCATCTTTTCGCTTGATTGCTTGGGTCATTGGATGGTTTGCGGCATTAGGACATCTAGATTGTCATCCATTTAGTTGATTTTGAACTCATTGAGTCAAGTTGTTGGTGCATTTACTCCTTGCATTTTGTTTATGGTCATTTTACGGCTTTGACCTCCATTACACAAGTTTGAAAAGTTTTCATTTGCATCTCTAAACATTTATTTTTTGGCATAGATCACATTTCTGGTCTTGTTTTTGGTAAAGTCATTGTTTCATTAGTTTGAAAAAGATTCTCTTTTCGTGTTTTTCATTTGCTTGAGAATTGATTTTCTTGGAAACTTTTTCATTGAAGTACTTTATAAGAAATTCATTTTCATTTCATGAAAAGTACAAAATTCTAGTTTATTGCATCAATATGTTATGGTAGTTAGCATCATTGGAGGCTAGGATTGCATTGGCATTTGAAAAGAAATAGAATTCTCTTTGCTTTTGAAAGGACTATTAGGGTGTACTTGTTAGGAAATTAGGAATTGGAGTGTATTTTTTATTAGTTTATTTTCTCAAAAAGTGAAGTAGTGAAAAATCATTTTTCTTTCAGTTGCTTGGTTGTTTTCATTTGATTGTGTTTTCTACCCTCTCTAGTGTAGACAATTCGTCGAATTAAAAGGGTCTTCTATCATTTAGCTGCATTTAGGGTTTTTCGAGTCACATCGTTAAGGCCTGAAAACTGAGACATAACTCATGATAAACTTTAAAATGAACTGAATTAACCTAAGGCGCATTTGAAACCTAACTATCACATCTAGAAGGTCTAGGCTAGAGATGTGTTCCAGCATCTTTAAACCTAGCAGATGTCGTTAGCTTCAGCACTAGACAGCACTAGTACATATTTGTGTTCCTCATACCATCGAGTATATAACAGGAGACCCTTCTAGGCTATAATCCTTTATCCATAGGAAGCCAAGTCGGCCACCTTGCAAACGTGATACACCGAACACAACATTCAAGGAGATTTCCTGTCCGTACTTCTCAGTTTGCCGGGAGGTATTCTGCAGTTCATGGTTGCTTGGTAATCCTTTTTACCTAGATCATCCAGAGTAGTCATTTGATCTTTTTGACTCATTAAACTTAAAATATCATTTGAGTGCTTGTCCTTTCAAGCTCGTTTCCAATCGAAAGTGATAGAGTCATATTTGTTTCTTTCTCAACTCTTAAAATATGAAAGACCACCAGTTTATTTATGCGTCTTAAAAAATTGATTTCCCACGATCTTATAACATCCCGTTAGTATTTTCTTGACTAAATCATGAGTTTTCCCTAAAGAACATTTTAAAGCCTTAAAGTTTATCTCTCTATTTTCCTGTTAATTAAGACAAGGTCATCGTGGCTGAACCATATGGTTCACCTAGTTCCTCTTCCTCTCCTTCATCTGAAGCATTGTCTTAGGAGCCTTTTCCTAAATTACCAGAGTGACTTAAGGACCAAGGTGTTTAACTAGTTATCATTCTGAGTATTCAACCTTTGTCATCTCTTCCTTCTCCTACTTCAAATATTGGGTCACCTACTGATATTGGCCTGGAATCTCCAGAAAATCCCATCCAAACTCCTGAGAGTTCGCCGACTACTGACGGTCAGCTTGGACTGGTTATATATCCTATGAATCCTCTGTTTGACCCTGTTGTGATATCACCATAGTGTCTGTATAGTCCGTACGATCATCCGGGTGTTCCTTTGGAATTATCCTCTCATACCTCTTCAGTCATTCATCGTCGTTTGTTCCCAACTATGGAACCCGAAGGCAATGCTCTAGTTACCTCTCCAGATGAGTCAGAAGTTTCTACTCCACACACTGTCAAAGAGGAAGAATATCAATTTCCTCTTGAAGGTTTCCCCTATACAGGGAGCATTCCCATCAGTGTGTATTGGGAATTTCTGCCTAATTATGTGACTTTGGCACAATTGGTCTCAGGTACACCTAGTGCCCCATCACTTTACCATGACCCTATTTGGGCATTTGGCGCCATGCCTACTACAGGTCCATTCATTGTAAACCCGACCTCCCAACAGGTGGTTACCTTTGTCCCGGTGCAATCCACCGTTCCGAACCCTCTTGTATTGTTTGTCCCAGTCACTTGTCCGGTTCAACCGGCAGCCTCAAAGAATGTTATTGTTAGTTCTTTGATCCCTCCAGTAAGTGGCCAAGTTGTGCCACAATGTGGGGGGAAGAATCTAAGTGTTTCTATGGTGTCATGCACCACCAATGTGAGTAGCTCACAGGCTCACATGGTTGGCATGAACCCGCCTTCTTCTAGCGTTATCCAAAACCCTACTGGTCCTATTGGATCAAGCAATGTCCAGTACCAAGAAGTTCAAAATCCCGTTGGTCCATCTGGGTCAAGCAATTTCTAGTATCAGCGTACTTATGAGGCTCAGGTTCAATACCAAACTCCTTACATTCCATATGGTTCTCAAGGAATGGTCAATCTACCTTATGTCCTTCAATCTGGGTAGTACGTTCAGCCTAGCTCGTCCACTTTTTAGGGTGGCTATGGCCAGATTCAGTTCGGAAATTTTGTGGGCATTGTTCAAGTACCCTTGCAATAGCAAGGACAACCCCTACAACAACAAGGGCAACCTTTGTTGCAGCAAGGGTCATCCACGCAATAGCAAGGGTAGATGATACCACAAAAAGGACAACTAAAACAACCACAACGGCAACCCTTGCAACCATTGCAGCAAACCATGCAATAGAAGATGCAGTATGCTCTGCAAACCTCCTACTCTATGTCTTCGTAGGGCCAACCTATGCAGTCCCAAGGATAGCTTTCGCAACCACAAGGTCAATCCTTGCAGCAGTAGAGCCAAGCCAGGTAGCAACAACCTTTATATATATATATATATCAATAGGGTCAACCCTTGCAAGGACAAGGCCAGGGTCAAGTCCTGCAGTAGCAAACCCAAAATCCTAGTGTCCTAGGTCAACAGGCACAAAATCCTTTTGTCCAAGGGCAGTAGGTCTAGAATCCCTTATGTCTAAGTGCAGCAAGTGTGTAATCCTTATGTCCAAGGACAGCAGGTCCAAAATCCTCTTGTTCAAGGGAAACAGGCTCAAAGCCTGTATGTTCAGGGACAACAGGTACAATATCCATATGTCCAAGGTCAACAAGCTCAACAGCCTCTCAACTCATATGTTTCCTATCAGCAACCTATGACTGGACAGTTCCAAGGTGTTCAAGGTCAAAATCCTCCCTATGGCCAAGGTAACCCACAATGGGGGCAGACGAAAATGCCATATGGCCAAAATCCCCCACTATGGGGCCAAAATCCTTATCAGCAGAGATTGGCTCCTCCTGTTGGAACCACTTATTGACCTCCAATGCCTTTTAATACTCAATTTCCATTCTTGGCCACACTAGAGTTTCCAGATGTGTCTTGCCTTACGAATGATCCAATTCTTCATTCACCATACTACCCTCTAGTTCCATCCAAGATCCCAAGCGATTTTCCTAAGTTCTATGGGAAAGAAAAAGAAGATCCTCAAGCCCATGTGATGACATATCACCTCTGGTGCTCTTCAGCTTCTTACGCTGATGATTCTATTCGTCTCTGTCTTTTCCAACGAACCCTCATAGGTGCTGCAGCCAAGTGGTACATCGAGATTCCTCGAAGTACTTACCATGACTTCAACTCTTTACCCATGGCTTTTCTCACGCATTTCTAGTTGACGGTTTGTTATGAAACCAGCACCTATCTGTTCACAACAATTAAGAAAGATACTGCGACAGACAACTCCATTCACATCCATGAATGGAGACGTAGACGTCACCTGATCAAATTTGAGATTGTTGATCAGTTGCTCAACAAATGGTTTACCAAGTCATTCGTCGCTCTAATTACTTGCGATATAGTTATGGGTGGATGCGTTACTGAAGAACAAGACGTTGCTCATGCCCAGTACTTAGATCTTTTTTACTCTCAGTCTGGCACTTTGTATGAGTTATTATCCAATGCTTTGTGGCCATCATCTGATCCCACGGCATCGAAGTCATAGGATACACCTCTTGTTAATGGAGTAATTGGTTCAGTGTCCCAAACCCCTGCTAAATCTTCTTCTAAACAGAAGTTGGTCTCAAAGACTGCTTCCAATAGTTCCTCCTAGAATCCACCTAGCCTTGGTAAAACCTCAGAGGTCCATGCTATCTATTCTACCACAATAGACAAATCCTGGAAAGGTAAGAAGAAAGGCAAAAGGCAAGGGTAAAGTCGATGCCCCAAAACATGGTTGTCCTAAGTCGTCTGCTGGTGATTCTTCAGAACAAAAGCCTAAGTATCTGTGCCTCATTTGAGTGGAGGATCACTATACCAAGGATTATCCCCGACAGTCTGAAGTTAGTCGTTTACTCAAAGGGACCCCAGTTGTCCTGAAAGAGCCATTTCTGTCTCAGCAAACTCAAATGGTAGACCAACCTCAATCATCTACTTCCTCAGGATCTCAAGTGTTCATGATGAGTACGCCTATTAATGTGGCTACTAGATCAAAAGATTACCAAACTCCTTCTCTGACAGTTGAGAAATAGAAAGAGGCCACCCCTTCTTCTTCTGCCCTGAGTTCTGGCCCTCTTCATATTGAGCTCCCTAACTCGGATTTCGTTATTCAGCCACCCTCTAGAGGTGTGCTAAGGAAATCCTCATACAATACCAATGCTCGTGCCGCTCAACACTATAATATTGTTGAGGATTTGGCTCAGGCGCCATCAACTATGTTGGCTCTCGAGGTGCTCCAAAGCCATCTGTCTTAGCGGAAATCTTTGTTGTAAACTATTGGGGGTATTGATCCTACCAATTCCACTTTGATATGTTTCGGTCTAGAGAACCATGTTCTGTGCCTACTTCATCAGATTTCCTTTCTCATTGAGGTAATCATCAATGAGAAAACTGTTCATAGGATTGTCATCGATGAAGGTGCTTCCACCTGCATCATGTCCATCGCCTGCTGGAAGGAAATTGGTTCTCCTACTTTGAACCAATCCCGAAACACTTTGGAAGCTTTCGATCAGTGATTTGCGACCCTTAGGTGTATTATCTAACCTTGCCATTACTTTGGAGGGAAATATAGTACAAGTCGAGGTAGAGATTGTTGACGCTAATCTTAATTATAATATTCTACTCAGACGGAGCTGGACCCATGCCATGCATGTTGTAGCCTCCTCCCTATTCCACATGATTCATTTTCCCCATCAAGGGAAAATCGTCACTGTTGACCAGCTATCCTTCTTTGCCTCTTCCTCCTCAGATGGAAATGTTCCATATGTCAAGCACACTGGCTCTCATTATGAGAGTGTGGGGGTAGGTATTTTTAAATATTTTGCCTTGATGGTAATTTTTCCACTCCCACCTCCTCATGTTGCATCTGTCAACATGATCTCAGTCAAATTTGATCCTTGGGTCATACCTTCACCAGAACTTGTTGATACCTGGGGCAAGGTTATGCCACTTAGTCCTGCTGAAATGAATTACATGGAGATTGTTTCAGCCTCAATTCTGTATCCTCTAATTCTCTTGTTTCAAGGACTTCGCTCAACCCGTATTCTCAATCCCCATGGCTTGGTGCTTCAGAATCTCCAGATCCCTTAGCCGAGATTTCCTTGCTAACGAAAGTATCATGGAAGTAATGTCTCTCGAGGAACCCCCTTGGAATGATACTCATGATCATTCCTCGTTCTTGCCTCACCCGATGGTCATGTATATATGTCTTGAGAGGTTCTCTTGTCCACTGCTTATTGACGTGTCATTTTATCCTAAAGTGGTCAATCTCTTTCAACTAAGGGAACCATATCCCTTCATGGAATCAAGATTTTTCTCCCTCCCCGTGTTTTTACCGATTGCCCATTATTGCAATGGGGTTTCCGTCTGACTCATAACCCTCCCTCGCCCAGGGGGCATGGGGTTAAAGCCTTATATGGATTATACTCTATTATTTGGCCGAGACTATGCTTATTTGTCATGGCAATGATAAAACTTTGGTGTCCATCTATGTTGATTGATTACCCGAGTCCCAGCATGGACTCTCTCAAAAAGTACTATGCTTAGGTCATCTTACATTATTACCTGTGTACATTAGTGTGTCATTCATTTTTGTGAAGTGTGGTTTGATGTGTTAATTTTCAAACAACTTTCCTATTTACTATGTTTTCTCTGCATTGCAAATGTTTGTGACTCCTCACTTCAGTTTCGCTGATGGTGCTTGTCGTAGTACCCGGATTCTATCCTCTGCAACATGGGCTATTTATGACCCTCATGATGAGTTGATTGATCTTCAAGGTATTTGTTTAGGTCACACAACTAATAACATTGTTCAATACTGTGCAGTCATCGAACTGTTGTCAGAAGCCATTGCTCTTGACATTCGCAAGTTGGTTGTCAACCTGGATTCACAGCTTGTTGTCCTTCAACTCAACGGGCAATATTCTATCAGAAACCCTCAGATATTGAGAATGTGTCTCCGTATTCATCTTCTGGAAAGGCATTTTGATTACATTACATATCATCATATACCTAGATGCATGAATACATTGACAGATGCATTAGCTATTTATGTGTTGGATAGAAACTTACGAGACATGTGAAAAGGCAAAACAAATCATTTGTACCATAGTAAGAAAGGAAGCATATATATATATATATATATATATATATATATATATATATATATATATATATATATATATATATATATATATATATATGGTTATAATTTTTGATATATAAAAACCCCAAAAAATAATATGTGTGTTCAAATAACATCGGCAGCTCGCAGGCCTCATATATCCGTGGAACGTAGGCGTCAAAAATGTAAAATGTTGGACCTAGGAACTAATAATCATGGTGATTGTGGTAGCATGAAACGTCTCGCACAACACGAGTCAGCAATCGGTGAATCCGGCCCGATACTCCCACTGTGTGTCTCTGTTACTGGCGAGGAATGTATCCCACTCGAGCATACTCTGGGATACCACAAGTCAACCCCTCAAGGTTCCTCGTAATCTCCTCCTCGTTGTCACTCCCCTCCTGATAAGGAGCAACATCAAACTAGCACGCGATGCGCCTAGCTATTGGGGACATCCCGGCAGGACGCTCTGGTCCAACATCTGCATTGACAAAACGAAATGTTATAAACACATATATATACCAAAAACAATTAAAAAATCACAAAATAAAAAATTGATTTTTTACCTTCATCATCGAAATCCTTCCCATCTGGCAGTGGCAAGTCTGGATCTCTGTGGAAGTCAGTACCATTGTATAGCCAATCTTCCACAATGATCAATTATCATCATAGCCATGAAAAGAAGGTAGGCCTGTAAGACATATGTTGGCCCCCAGTGATCCTAGGCATCAAACGATTCCAACGGGCCATCTATGGGTCGCGTGGCATTGGAGGATCTACCTTAGTTAGCTGGTATTGGAACAGTGGCACCTATTCCAAGAAAAAGGTCACTAGTATGGATCTGAATCAAAATTGCTTAAGATTCCCCGCCTTAGCTTTTGTCAGTTGGTGTTTATGTTGATCTTCATGGCTTCCACCCAATTGAATATTGTTGGTGCTATACAGTCGATGGCATATAGAAATTTCAACTTGTTAGTCTCGTGCATTGCTTTGGACCCCGCCACTCTATTGATAGTCAACAGTAGCACTCTCAGTGTCAGATCTCACACGGTGGTGATCTCAATCTTGCCGCTCTTGGATTTGAGGGCTTCAGGGCAATGTTCGGCGAGCAACATGGATGTTCTTGCCCCAATCCGTCCTGAACCATATAGGTTGACTAGTTCCCCTCTCCAGGACAATCTTTTGATCAAATGTATGTCTGAAGTTTCTAACTCTAGCTCTTTGTCACCAATGATGAATATTTCCCGATTTATGTCCCAGAGACTAATTAGGTATCAAAGCAGCTCAGGCTGGGCCCGCATCCCTGGTGTGAGAAAGAACTTGAGGAGCCCATAGGTCCTCAAATCATTCAGGAAATTTGGATCATTCAGTGCTTGGGTGTCCACATCTTTGTGCTCACATTCTTTCCATTCTACACTTTTCGACGATCCTTTCCTGCAAAAACCATGTATTCAAGTCAATAATCATTTTTAGCCAATAAAATTTTGATTCTCATGGTGATTTTGACAGGAAAATGATTTTTTCCTTGCTCACAGCACCAGTGCACTTTTTTAAAAATAGTTGCGCTGACGGCGCGATTGGGCATTTAATCACCCTCGACCACCATGATTCTGTGCCTGGAACTCCCACCGACCGAGGGCGAATTTTTTTTGACAAAACCTCCCTCCAAAATCCAAAAGAAGGATGAAATTAGAAATAAATAGTATGGAAATGGAGCTTAGGGCCTTGGCTCTTTCTTGCAATTGGCAGCTTGGAAAATGACCTCTCGGATCTCCCGTAATCTGCTCGGGAACAATTAGGTAAAAAGTGGGTGAAAAGTTGTTCACAGCAAGGTAAAATGGTAAATGGTAAAAAAATATTTTCTTTTGCTCCCTTTTTTTCAGTTTTTCATGAAATACTAGGTTCTGTAAGTTTTTGACCTATTTTGCCTCAAGAACTGGATAATACACCTTACCCTTTTTGTGCAGAAATAGGTGATGGATGTTCGACGATGATTCTGAGTCACGTTTCAGCTCTTTTCTCGACTCGTAAAACTCAAATGAAAAGATTGCTAAGTATTTTTCCCCTTTTACTCGTAAAAGAGAATAAAATGGGGGGTCCGCTTTCAAGCTATTTTGTGACCCTTTAAACATGAAAAGATAGCCGAGCCCTTGTCGTTTCAAACTCATTAACGGATGTGAAGCGTCGTGCGCCCAGTATATGTTTGCCCCTTTTTTGGGCTGGGATGCACTATGTTAGTTTCAGTCTTTCCAGCCTTCCTCCAGTGATCAAATATGCTCTTGCAAAGTGATTTTGAAGTGTCAAGGTCAAATTTTGTCATTTCAGTGAGTCTTCAAGCAAAATTTGGTCACTAGGCATTAGGTCTAGGGTTTGCTTTAACTCCTTTCAAAGTTGCCCAAATGTCAGTCCATGTCATTATTCAGCTGATTCTATCATCATTCATAGGGTTTTCATTATCATCTCAGTGTCTAATGAGTCATTGTACACCTTGTTCATGCTTCAGTTGCGCCTAGGCAAGCTCATTTCCCTCTCCTAGGGTTTTGATGGCAATATCTCTTGGACAGTCAAATCATCAGCAAAACTTGTTTCCAGATGTTCATACACCTTCCCCTATCCTTAAAGTACATTACCAAATGCTTCCCATCCCTTAGATCCGCCAAATTCCTCATTTTTGCACAAACCCTAGTTTCTAGCTACAACCTGGCAATTTTCTAGGTTGGGCCTGTGTTTTGCCCTTTTGGACCCCTTCCCCTCACTCAATCTCTGATATTCCATTTTCCCCTGCTTCCTAACATCCCTCCCTACTTCCAAAAATTTCCCCAAGAATTTAGAAGCCCCTTATCCCCTTCATTTCGCTTTATTTCGACCAAAACCCTTGTTCCACACATCGGGATAAGTTTCACTAAAATGATGTTCCTGAGCAATCAAAGATGAATTTTGAAAAACAGAGAGAGGTTTTTGTCCAAAACATTCCAAAGAAGAAAAACCTCCTTCATTTTTTGCACAGGTGTCATGGTTTTAGAGAAATCTCAAAATTACAATCGCTGGATCCAAGGAGGTTGGCCAAGGCACTAAAACGACGGAAAAGGCCCGATCCACTCCAAATTTTGGTCAAAGCCTCTTTGACTGAGCACGGTACTTGATTGGGGACTCCCAGCCCAAATTTCAAGAAATTTGGAGAAAATTTTGTCATTTGTGAATTTTTTGTGCCATTTGCAGGTTTTTCCCATTAATGGGTCTCACCCCCCGCGCGACCCTTCATCATGGCAACTCCATTTGGAAAAAACTCAGCATTTCCAGATTTTTCATGCAAAGTTACATGTGCTCATGGATGGACTTGAGATTTGGTGAAGTTTTGGACCTCCAGAAAGTCAAAAAACTAGCAAAAAATAACTTTCTGCCACTTTTTTGAATTGCAGAAAGCAGTCTTGGGAGATTTGATTTTTGACAGGGAAAATGAACTCCAAATTCAAAAATTCCAGTTGGGTTGGAAAGTAGACTCACATACCTTTCCAACAAGCCTACGTTTGCTCAATTTGGCCACCTTCAAGTGCCCCAAAGATGGCTCCAAAGGCGTGCGACCCGTCAGGCAGGGGCGCGCGACCCGTCAGGCAGTTTTTTCAAAAAATGCACTGTACAGCCCAGAAAACGCAGATTTGACTCAGTTTGACTTTTTGGGATGAAATGTGATTCTCTTTGATATAATTATTGTACTTTTTAGACACTTTTACCCTTATGTAACACTTCTAGAACATTCATTCATAAAAAGGGTAAATATTAAATGAATGAATTGGTTTCCAAGTTTATAGAGGCAAGTTGTTTTGACTGCCTAGATTTTAGTGCTCAGTTTAGAAGTGGTTGAAACAGCTCCTAGGATAGTGAGCTCGACCCATGGAGGTAGGGAAAGAGGTTAGATCATCTATATTATGTACTTTCTTGCTCATTTTCATGGTTGGACTCTTGAGGGAGAAGCTATCATTGTATTATTTCACTGTATCTCTGCAATTTTTGGCTAAGGAAGACCAGGGTTTTGCAGTCCTCTTTGGGATTCTTGTGGACTCATGTGTTGATGGTGTGTTTCTCAATGTACTTGTAAGCTTGTTATGTGATTCATTTCCTTTCTTTACTTCTGCACATTAAACAAATGAAGTGTTAAAGTAAGAATTCATGCTTGCCATGCGCTGCTTTTAAGTTTGTTTAATTTCAATGTTTTCTACTGTCTAAAGAGAATTCAAAGTTATTGTTTGCTCTCTTTAGCTCTTCATCTTTCTTTCCTGACCATCCACCTCAGTTAAAGGCATCAATACTGTCTCCTACCTTGCCCCAAAGAACCCCCTGCAGAAACTGTGTCCAATCCCCGCACCCAAAATTGCCCTCTCCTCAATTTGCCACCAAAAACCAAAAAACCCCAAATCAAACTCTTTGATTAGTTTACTAGCCTAATATCAGTGTTACCTTATTGGTCATCTCATCTATTGAAAATTTTACGAGATAGACCGGAGAGAGCCTTCTCCTGCCCCATAGGGCTAGCTACGAGGCTAAATGGTTTGATGTTGCCTTGAGGTTTACCTTTCTCAGCCTGAGGTGAAATTTCAAGCGCTAACATACTGGCGACCATACTGGGGAGAACAATTAATTGTTTGCTCATTGACGTGTTATTTCATAAGTCTTAGACGAAGCCTGAAGTTACGCCAGGTAGCCTTCGAAAACACTCTTGTTTTACATCAGCGTTAGTAGATAAACGCTGCTTCAGTCAATCTCCGTGAGCTTGTGGATACAACACTTCATTTTCATTTTACCCCAGTACATGTATCAAGTTCAGATCTGATTGTTGATAGTGGACAACGATCAGACACTTGAAAGGCTGAAATCATTCACTGGCGACTCCTTCACTAAAAACTCCAGAGATCAATGCTTCATGGTGACTTCACTGCAGGGAGATCAGTAGCTTTGAGCTTTTCAAGATGGATCGGATCGCAAGAAGATATGCCCCCTTGAGCCGAGATCACGTTCCAGGTTTTCCAAATAAAATTCCGAAGGTAGATTGGTCAAGGAATCTGCCTACATTTAATGATGATGGTAAGAAGGATGCTGCTCTTCATCTAGTTAGATTTCATATGCATATTCACAAGTTGAAGGTGGATTTTCCTGAAGATTTCTTGATGAAGATATTCTTGGCCACTCTGGAAGGTAAAGCCCAATCATGGTATGAAAGTTTGCCACCTTCTTGTATTTACTATTTAAAGGATTTTCATGCTATGTTCATTGAAAGATATAAGGACTCTTATCCATCATTGAATTTAGTTCAAGACTGTTGCAAGCATGCCTATAGTTTTATTGAAAGCCTTGAGAAGTTTTATGAAGATGATAATTTCATGGATGAAGAGATCATGGAAGCCTTGTATGAAAAGTCGTTTCAGCAGCACATAGAAATCTTAGAGGATACTTGTCAAGATCAGCAGGTTGAAGATGGCCATATGGATGCAATTGATGAAAGAGAAGAGCTTGTTTCAGATCTGCCCACAGAAGAAGACAGCGTGCAGGGTAGCCAAGATTCAATTTTAGAATGTAATGCAGTCAACTCAGCTATTTCAGATCAAAATTCAGATCATGGTGACCAAGAATACCTTGTGTTGAATCCTATAAAGAAGAACTCGACTGTTGAGATTAGCTGGCATGAAGAAAACGAAGTTACAAATCTAAGTGCTCCCACCTCACCGGAACTAGATCTTCATGAGGAGGTCATTCAGTCAGCTCATGAACAACAAGGTGAGATCTTTGCTCAAGCAAGTGAAAAAGTTTTTCTGCATGAATTTGTGGTAGACGATATAAATGATCATCTTGTGCTTCAAGGACCATCTGAAGTTTCTTCTCTTATGATTGATGAATGTAATGAGAATCTGGCTATCATATCATATGAGGATGACTTACCATGTATTCAAACTACAAAAGATCAGATCATTCAGGATTCCATTTCAGATTCTTCCTCATATGTCTCATGTTTTGAAATGTTATTTCAAGAGGAGATCTGCTCATCTACTTGTTCAGAATTTTTTGAGGACCAGGAACATACTCTTTCCGAAGCACATGATGAAGGCATATCAGAATTTGAAGCAAAGGATACCTTGTTCTTTCAGTAGGAGGTGGCAATGTCAAGTCTTCATGTTTTCCAGGATCCAATGGCAGATTTGTTACAGTCAGCAGTGAAAGTGATTATTGTTGTGTTCAGTGATGAAGGAGAATATGGTCAACTATCTTTTTGGATGCCCAATGATAGGTTTGTACTGTTGACCAGAAGATCTGATAAGAAGAATCAGTCAAGAAGGCATCTGCTTGATTGGTTACATTGGCATTTTGATATAGTTTGATGTATATTGTCTTGTAAGAAACACAGGTGGTTGTCATCATGATTTCAAATCTTGATGTACTGCTGCCCTTCAATAAGCTTTGTAAGTTTTTGTTTTAGTTAAGTCAGTCATGAGTCATTTGTGAGTCATGTAGGTTTCATAATTGTGTCGGCTTGAGTCAAGTTTCAGTCAATAAATGAGTCAAAGTCTTGTATTGTTTGTCAAATAATGACTCCATTGCCCAATGTTGATAAAGCACTGGTCTGCTCTTCCAGAGGTCTAAGGTTCTTGGTCCCTCCAAGGAGCTACCATCCCCATTGGAGCCAATGTTAGTGTCAGTCTTTCCAGCCTTCCTCCAGTGATCAAATATGCTCTTGCAAAGTGATTTTGAAGTGTCAAGGTCAAATTTTGTCATTTCAGTGAGTCTTCAAGCAAAATTTGGTCACTAGGCATTAGGTCTAGGGTTTGCTTTAACTCCTTTCAAAGTTGCCCAAATGTCAGTCCATGTCATTATTCAGCTGATTCTATCATCATTCATAGGGTTGTCATTATCATCTCGGTGTCTAATGAGTCATTGTACACCTTGTTCATGCTTTAGTTGCGCCTAGGCAAGCTCATTTCCCTCTCCTAGGGTTTTGATGGCAATATCTCTTGGACAGTCAAATCATCGGCAAAACTTGTTTCCAGATGTTCATACACCTTCCCCTATCCTTAAAGTACCTTACCAAATGCTTCCCATCCCTTAGATCCGCCAAATTCCTCATTTTTTGCACAAACCCTAGTTTCTAGCTACAACCTGGCAATTTTCTAGGTTGGGCCTGTGCTTTTCCCTTTTGGACCCCTTCCCCTCACTCAATCTCTGAGATTCCACTTTCCCCTGCTTCCTAACATCCCTCCCTACTTCCAAAAATTTCCCCAAGAATTTAGAATCCCCTTATCCCCTTCATTTCGCTTCATTTAGACCAAAACCCTTGTTCCACACATCGGGAAAAGTTTCACTAAAATGATGTTTCTGAGCAATAAAAGATGAATTTTGCAAAAATGAGAGAGGTTTTTGTCCGCAACATTCCAAAGAAGAAAAACCTCCTTCACTTTTTGCACAGGTGTCATGGTTTTAGAGAAATGTCAAAATTACAATCGCCGGATCCAAGGAGGTTGGCCAAGGCACTAAAACGACGGAAAAGGTCCGATCCACTCCAAATTTTGGTCAAAGCCTCTTTGACTGAGAATGGTACTTGATTGGGGACTCCCAGCCCAAATTTCAAGAAATTTGGAGAAAATTTTGTCATTTGTGAATTTTTTGTGCCATTTGCAGGTTTTTCCCATTAACGGGTCTCACCCCCCGCGCGACCCTTCATCATGGCAACTCCATTTGGCAAAAACTAAGCATTTCCAGATTTTTCATGCAAAGTTACACGTGCTCATGGATGGAATTGAGATTTGGTGAAGTTTTGGACCTCCAGAAAGTCAAAAAACTAGCAAAAAATGACTTTCTGCCACTTTTCTGAATTGCAGAAAGCAGTCTTGGGAGATTTGATTTTTGACAGGGCAAATGAACTCCAAATTCAAACATTCCAATTGGGTTGGAAATTAGACTCATAGACCTTTCCAACAAGCCTACGTTTGCTCAATTTGGCCACCTGCAAGTGCCCCAAAGATGGATCCAAAGGCGCGCGACCCGTCAGGTAGGGGCGCGCGACCCGTCAGACAGTTTTTTCAAAAAATGCACTGTACAGCCCAGAAAACGCAGATTTGACTCAGTTTGAATTTTTGGGATGAAATGTGATTCTCTTTGATGTAATTATTGTACTTTTTAGACACTTTTACTCTTATGTAACACTTCTAGAACATTCATTCATAAAAAGGGTAAATATTAAATAAATGAATTGGTTTCCAAGTTTATAGAGGCAAGTTGTTTTGACTGCCTAGATTTTAGTGCTCAGTTTAGAAGTGGTTGAAACAGTTCCTAGGATAGTGATCTCAACCCATGGAGGTAGGGAAAGAGGTTAGATCATCTATATTATGTACTTTCTTGCTCATTTTCATGGTTGGACTCTTGAGGGAGAAGCTATCATTGTATTATTTCATTGTATCTCTGCAATTTTTGGCTAAGGAAGACCAGGGTTTTGCAGTCCTCTTTGGGATTCTTGTGGACTCATGTGTTGATGGTGTGTTTCTCAATGTACTTGTAAGCTTTTTATGTGATTCATTTCCTTTCTTTACTTCTGCACATTAAACAAATGAAGTGTTAAAGTAAGAATTCATGCTTGCCATGCTCTGCTTTTAAGTTTGTTTAATTTCAATGTTTTCTACTGTCTAAAGAGAATTCAAAGTTACTGTTTGCTCTCTTTAGCTCTTCATATTTCTTTCCTGACCATCCACCTCAGTTAAAGGCATCAATACTGTCTCCTACCTTGCCCAAAATAACCCCCTGCAGAAACTATGTCCAATCCCCGCACCCAAAATTGCCCTCTCCTTAATTTGCCACCAAAAACCAAAAAACCCCAAATCAAACTCTTTGATCAGTTTACTAGCCTAATATCAGTGTTACCTTATTGGTCATCTCATCTATTGAAAATTTTACGAGATAGACCGGAGAGAGCCTTCTCCTGCCCCGTAGGGCTAGCTACGAGGCTAAATGGTTTGATGTTGCCTTGAGGTTTACCTTTCTCAGCTTGAGGTGAAATTTCAAGCGCTAACACACTATTTACGAAAAAGGTACTCCTTGACTGAAATGGTCAAGCGGTTCTCTCGAGTATCATTTTCTACCTTTCCGGGCTCGAGAGACACAAATGTATGAAAAGGGACCATGTGGAGTTTTATTTTCTGTGTCTTTTTCAAACTCTCTAAACATGAAAAAGGTACCAAGTTACACCTTTGTTGGACTTGTTAAAATACTAAAACGACATCAGATTCATTACCATGATGAACATGAGCTTCTCCTTCCTAGGGCTCGTTAAACTTACTACATCAAGTTCGTTTGAAGGATGAACTTACAATGCAAGCATATGCTATCCCCTTCAAGATTGTGATTAAAAAATAATTGGGGTACCTGCCAGAAATGGTGGGGGAAAATTTGGAAATCTAATCAGTGGTGTCGGTAGCTCACTCTTGAACATGACACTTTCTGCTGCATGTCAGGATGGGATATCGTCCTATGTATCATTGACCTTCCTGGGTTGGGCCACTCTTTTTTGTCTTCCATTTGATCTCTGCCCTGTTATCATGACCACTAATCCTATGGATCCAAAAGCTGCCAAACTTCCAGTCGTGTCGCCAATATGTTCAAGAGTTGTCCTTCTGCAGTTACACTTACCCCTGTTTCTGTGTATCATCCAGAATCATTTTGCATCCCTTTGTCTCATGTCAATGATGTGGGATACATTATGGCCCTCCTTAGACACAGTCACTTCCTGTTGACTTCAACTCATTATCCAGAAAGTTGACTGAGAGACTCCCTTTCGGTACCTTAGAGCTTGCATGCCATAATGGCAAGTTCTTCACACTCGATGACAAGTTCACATCATTGGCTTTTGATCGATTGACTTCACAGGTGTTTGACTTCAGTTCCTCTATTCACATTCTGTGAATTGTGCTGATAGTACCTTGAGGACCATTGTCATTATTGGTGGTTTACCTCGCGCTTGTTAACAGTTTACATCGCTGGTAATCAAGTGATTTTCTAGCATGTTCGACATCAACACATCTATTCACATGTTAGAATTTGTACTTTGATCAGGTCGTGTTGGAGCGCAAGACCTTGGGCTCAGATTACAAAAGTCCAAGTTGCAAGGCGATGTGACATGATTATGTTGATATGCATGTCTCTTTGAGATGGATGCCTGCGACCATACCATGAGTTATCATATGTGATCGTTTTCATTATTGGATGGCTACGACCATACCTTGGTTTTGATATGATCCTCTTTATCAGATGGCTGTGCCCATGCCTGGATCCATTTACATGATCATTCTTTGGATGGCTGCATCCATGCTGTTATAGATCTGACCCAAAACTATAAGATAATAGAGATAAACCCAAGAATAAGAAGATCTGAATATAGAAATGCTTCACTTTATTAATATCAAACCCTTAAGGTAGGGCAACACCTTACATTCACTCCTTAAGGAAGGAGAACACTCCACAAGCCATATGCCTGTTCATACAATATTCCTTGACATTTCTCAATGGGGAGTCTCTAGCCTCTATATAGGCCTCATACATACAATACCATGGGTCATTACCATGGTTCCTTCAATACCATCTATCTAATACCATGGGCCCATTACATTCTTACTAACTACTTGTGGTCCCTTACATGATATGGGTTAACCACTTTATTTATTACTATGGCCCATCCCATTATTACATTATTCCCTTGGGTACCTCCCTTTGTACTCCATATTATCCCCCCTAGGTACACTACATTCCACCCCCCTTAACATGTTTCGTCCCCGAAACATGGGAAGAACACAAATAATAAGATATACTCAAAAGAGTAGTCCACTGGTACCATGCACGTGCATCTAGCCATCCAAAAGAAAGGTGAACCCTCGATCTCGCTAGTGCCTTGTTCGCTTGAGATGGAAGTTGATCGTGGCAGCTCTTCTGTGTTGATGTGTAGTAGGTGGATCTTCACTCCTCTCTATCTATCATGCAGGGGTTGTTGTCCTTATGGCTAATTCGTTGCCATCTTGTTGGTTGTTTTCTTGCGGGGTGATGTGGGTGGTGATATGCTAAAGTGTTAACTAACGATGTATCTTTCTTTAATTCACCACCTAATGGAGCCTGATTGTTATCTGGTGCATGTTGTGGTCCCTGCTGTGGTGTCTTATCTTCCAATATTACTTCAACCACTGAGCCCTCATCTGCTGTGTCAGCACCTACAACCTTTTCTACTTTAGCCTCTATTTTTGTTTGATTGTCGATCATCAAAGGCTCATCATCTGATGTGTAAGTTTCATTAGAGCTTTGTGCTTCTGCCTCCATAGTCTCTGCTTGGGTCTTAATGGAAATATCTTGCAATGTAATTTTCTTCTTTTTATACCAGAGCTTCAAGAATTTCTTCTACACATTAATATTGATAGTACCCATCGATTCCATCCAAGGGTATCCCAAAACAACATCCGCATTAGCCATATCTGAAGCATAAAAATTAGAATGCAATACATACTTGTCCATAGAAATCTTCAAATCTTTATAAACTTGCACCTCCTCATTATTAACCTGTGTGTGCTCCATTTTTTTGCTGGGATTTGCAATTTTTTTGCCAAATTGACATTTATAAGATTATGCTTGCAACTAGGATTTATAGACACAATGATCTTCTCCTTCTGAATCAATCCATGAACCTGCAATAAGGAGATACCAGCAGAAAATAACCCTTTAGGTTTCTTCATATATAGAAATGACACCACCAAATGCTTCACTTTACTAATATCAAACCCTTAAGGTAGGGCAACACCATACATTCACTCCTTAAGGAAGGAGAACACTCCACAAGCCATATGCTTGTTCATACAATATTCCTTGACATTTCTCAATGGGGAGTCTCTAGCCTCTATATAGGCCTCATACATACAATACCATGGGTTATTACCATGGTTCCTTCAATACTATCTATCTAATACCATGGGCCCATTACATTATTACTAACTACATGTGGTCCCTTACATGATACGGGTTAACCACTTTATTTATTACTATGGCCTATCCCATTATTACATTATTCCCTTGGGTACCTCCCTTTATACTCCATATTATCCCCCTAGGTACACTACACATGCCATGATTAATGTATCATTTGACAAAATTTTTAGTTATGTATATGTATCCATACTTGCTTGCAGGTTTTTCGATGACAAATTCCGGTTCCCCGCACTGATTCATAAAGCATTTCATCCCTCACTCTAGTTCGGCCTTCATGCTTTAGGGGGCATCTGTTACACAACATTTTGTCACTATACCTATACTCCCCATTCCTTGATCCCGGGGGACCTTTACAGAGAACCCTATGTGCTTTCCCTTCATGACGAAACTCGCATTGTGTCCCTCTTCATGAGCAGAACAATTCCCTTTTGCACCATTTCCCCAAAGTCTTCTATTTTTCCCAGTTCACAAGACTGACGCTAATGACCGTTGTCCTCCTCATGCCAATATGTATGGATTAACACTATCCCTAGTTCCGACTGGAGCGACTGAGTTTTATTTCATTCACGTCGATCCTCTTTTGGAAAGTTTTTTAAATGAGCTGAAGCTTCCAGCTCTAGAAGCTTCATAATAGAAGTCTGGTAAATGGTTGAGTCAGATGGAGTCGAGGATGTCAGTTTGGGCTCCTTTCCCCTATAAGGATGGAACTACCTCAAGAGATAAGACCTTCTCCCATGAGAAGAGGAGCCATCTCCCATCCATTCATGCTATATAAAACTCCATTTTTCCCAAGCACAAGCTAGTGTTAATGTTGGTGTGCTAGTGCTAATTAAGTTTGGAGTAAACAACAAGTTATTCATAGTTGTAGCTCTCTATTTGTGTGTGAGGGAGAAGTGTGAATTTGGTTTAGTGTGAAGCCTAAAGGGAAGAGCCTTAAAACTATCATTATTGAGGCCATCATGGAATGCTAACAGAAGTGTGTGGGAACTTGGTTTTGTCATCGGAGAACAACAATGCCAAGACAATGGTTGTAATCTCTTCTTGATTCAATATATATGCAACTATCGATTGATTTCCTACATAATGTGTCATCTCACATATTTATGGCTTAATGTTTCTTTACTTGTTAAGTATGGTGAATTACAATTTGTCTATTATCATGGTTGTTGTTTGTTGTTATTTAATTGTTTCAGGTGTTCAAAGAAGGAAACATGAAATAGATGGAGCAAGCAAGCAAGGTCATCACCAAACGGGATAAGTGTACTAAGAGGTAGACCCTCTTAATTGGTTCTAACCTAAGGAAATATTCCATAGAATATATCGGTTGTGGCTAGACCCATTATTGGGCTAGATGAATTGTTTGTGTCTGCACTCATAATTTTACTTCACCACAAGGAGTAAACCACAAAGTTCATAAAGACGGCCATAATGTTGGGTATATCCCCAAAGAACCTAGATGTACTCCAAAAATATTTTTGGGGTCTACACCACAATTTATGGGAGCAAGTGATGATGTTCAATCCCATATCAATGGACAAGGCTTGTGTATAGGCACAATACCTAGTAAACATAAGCCTGAAGAAAGGGA